>CM066917.1:5333365-6533365 GCA_033964015.1 Scolanthus callimorphus
ATATTTGTTCAAAACTAAAATTAATGCAAGCTATACTTACTTTGTCCTAATTGGTTCATTGTTTAACTTGTTCCACTCTTGATTGGCTAAGTGTAAATGTTTGTTTAGTTTTTAACACTGATCTGAAACCCGCTCTGTTATATAATGTAATGTTCATACTTCGTCTTAGATTCAAATTTGCCCTAATATAATAACAGAGCAACCCCTATTCTTCATATTGAACAGGTGAAATGGAGTTCAGATCACATTCTTTACTTGTAGCTGACTGGACTGTGATACCAGTGATTTGATCCCGCAGCCGATTAACATAAACCTGACATTCTCTTGGCAAGTCATGAGTAGAAATCGCCTCTCCATACTCCCATATCTTACAAGCAGCAAGCTGCATTGGACTAGGAACCTGTCCCTCTACCATAGCTGGGTTGGTCTTAATAATGTAGGTCTGAAAGATCTGACATCTTCCAGGCCAGTGCTTCTTCCAGGAAATTGTCAACTCACGGCCTTCACACTTAAGAGTTTCGATCAGCTCTTGTGCATTCTGGTTCTTTTTCTTTTCTGCCCATGCCTTTGGATAAAGGTCTTTTGCTGTGAGTGGACCCCGATCGCTACATGCATTGACTTTGAGTTGACACCTTGCCTCTTTCAAAAGCTCCGGTGTCAGTGATTCAGCATAGCCTACCATGTTCTTGCGGTGGATTTCTCTTGTTGTTTCATTTGTCTTGTGTGTTTTTTCATTTTTTTTCACTGTGAAGAACATTCTCCACAAACATGACTGTAGCTTGTTTTGACTTCTCTGATAAGTTCTCAGTGAAATAAAGGTCAGATAAATTAAACTGGCGCTCAGCAATCACATTGTTTACTGGCAGACTGAAAATGTGGCTTGCAAAAAGTGAAAGAGATGAGGTTGAGTGCTGGAAGAAAGTAGGTTGGTGTAATTGCTTCTTGCAATGTTCTGAATCTCCATCAGAAGTGTAGGGTGTTGTAAATCCCACTTCTCTGCCCATTTCACCAGACCAGCTCTGTCTTTTCTTACCAAAGACAAGATATTGTTCCCCCTCAAATTGTAATCAACATGGACCTCTTTCTCCTCTCCTTGACAGGTGATGTCAAGAACTTGCAGTACTGCCCTCCAGAAGGGTGTTTGATAGCTCTGGTCAGCCCCAAGTGCAAAGAGCTTTGGAAAGGTAAGCCATTCAGACGCATGCTCTTTCAGCACAGAGATTGCTTCTTGGAGCATTGGTTTTTGCACTTGCTTGTAAAAGTGTGCCTGAGCCAGTGGATCCTTAAGTGATTTCTGAACTTGTTCTCTTGTCAGAGGAAAGTGGGTCAGTGGATTCTGTAGCATCTGCATGAGCTCTTGGTTGTGCCTCAGCACAGTTGATGGCCAAAGCCGCGCAAGATATCCACTTGAAAAGCCAAGTTCTTTGTCACAGCCCTGGGACTCTTCTAAGGCTGGCATCAAGAATTTATCAAGAAATTCATACAGGAACTTTATTTCCACCTGGATCAAGGGACTTTAGCTCAGCTTTACCACGGTTTGCCAGACAGATGAGTGGCTGTCAGACTTGGGCATCTGCTTGAGGACTTGTTCAGCAAGCTTTAGACAGGCAGGACCATACTTCAAATACCACTTTAGGGTTTCGTAATAGTAGGTCCATCTAGTATCAACAAACGACTGTGGAAGGGGTGGCTCCTTATCTAATATAGATAGGCTAACATAAAGAGCCTTGTACTGACTGGGGCGTTGGTGATGTAGCCATGATATCTTATATAGTAATTGTAAAACATTATCACTATTCATATCCCCTTTAGCCCCAAACCCCACCTGACACATTCTTCGGAGCATTATGTTTAGCACGTGTGGATAACAACCAACAAAAACATTTCCTTACCAAAAACCCTGGAGTTATTAGCTATGAGCCCATTTTTCGAACCTTTTTGGGTTGAGGCATTATCCCCAACAAGACCTGACACATTATTAATACCAAATGTGTTATGAACCACATGGTAGTCAATGTCAGACTGGTGTTTTCCAGAACCACTTGCCACCAGGCTGTTGGCCAATACATATGCTTTTGGCTGCTTTTTTTTCTGGGAACCATTATGCACTCCAACAATATGCCTCTCTTCCCCGCCTTTATTTGAGTCATCACTCCAGAGGTGGAAGTCATATTCACTACTGGCAAATTTCTTCTTCAAAACAATCTTGTCTGCCTCTCCCAGAAGAATATTCCAGTCTGATATTGTTGTTGGTGACATAATAATACCAGGTGGTGGATCAGAATCAAAGAGTGTTGTAAGACAAGGTCTAGAGCAACAGGAGCTTTTTGATTTGAAAGCATACAGCAATGTCCCAGAGGGACGTTAAAGAACCACTAGGACCGTCGGAAGTTGCCCAACCTCAGTGTCACAGAACTCACAATACTAACGCACACTCATGTTTATAAAGCTGGTTCTTATAGGATGAGTTATCCGTTAATGTAAAGCGCTTTGAGCGATGATAAAAGCGCTATATAAGCAATTTATTATTATTATTATATATATGTTTAATGTAACGAGCACAGGCCATAAATTTGGCAGTGCGGGTGTTAGAACCATTATTACCATGGGCAAATGTATCTGCCAGAGAGTATTTTGCTTTATTCAATTGACCAGTGTTTTGAACCTGCTTTTTCAGCTTACTGTTGCTTGCCTTGGCTCCACGCAGCTTATTTCTGCTTTCTCTGTACTGAGAGGAGGTTTTAAAATTTCTTTTCTTGTAACTTGTGACTTTCTTTTCTAAGGCCTTTTTCTCATTCTTAAGTTTTGTAATTCTTGTTCGAAGATACACTGCAGTAATAGAAAAAGAAAAATGCTTAATTGTTACTTTCGGTTGTAATTCACTAACCAAGACTTCTCTTCAGGGTTTTGATGGTCGCCTTGCTTTTCCTCGATTTCCTTGATATATAACTGGTTCTTCTCTATTTCTGCATGCAGATCAACAATTGAAAGAGTAAACTGCGACCAAGATGACCCAGTTTGTGTTTGTTGGTCTTGTTTTCGTTTCTTTCTCAATGGCTGTTTCTCACTACTGAAACGGCTTCCACGACGTTTACCTCGGCCCATGGACCATGACCATGCTCTTCAAGTACTCATTAATTATTCATGACCTAATCAGCCAACCAGAGCTCTCATTTTGTACCACGTGCAGTACCTTGAAATCCCAGGAAGATACTGCAAGTGGGACTTGAAAACTTTTCAAGGTCCAAGGACCTTTGAACTATGAATATTCATAGTTCAAAGGTCCTTGGATCTAGAAATGTTTTCTAGATCCAAGGACCTTTGAACTATGAATATTCATAATTTCAAGGTCCTCGCCCTCGAAAAGTTTTTCTACTAGTCAGTCTTTGCGCAGTGCAAAGGCAGACCGTAGGAACCACTCCGTGAGAAGACAAAAGTCTCCTCTCTCGGAGAAGTCAATACAAAGAATTTTGGTCGGAGACTATATGCTTGTGCGCCGCCAACCTCCATGTGGGACAGGCTTTATGGAAACACTCTTGATCTTTTCACTTCTGCGCATGACTAGTGACGCAATCCAAGTTCATAATTTCAAGGCACTCGCCATCGAAATGTTTTTGTACTAGTCAGTCTTTGCGCCATGCAATGGCAGACTGTAGAAACTGTACCGTGAGAAGACACGCGTTTCCTCTATCGGAGAAGTAAAATACAAAGGATCTTGTTCCAGACTATATGAATGTGCGCCGCCAAACTCCATGTGGGACAGGGTTTTTGGAACACTCTTAATCTTTTCACTTCTGCGCATGACTAGTGACGCAATCCAAGTTCATCATTTCAAGGTCCTCTCCCCGTCGAATTTTTTTGCACTATTCAGTCTACGCCGTACAAAGGCAGACTGTAGAAACGTTCCGTGAGAAGACACAGGTCTCCTCTCTCGGAAATGTAGAATAGAAAGGATCTTGTACCAGACAATATGCATGTGCGCCGCCAACTTTAATTCATGTGGGACAGGCTTTGTGGAAACAATCTTGACCTTTTCATTTGTGCGCATGACTAGTGACGTAATTCAAGTTTCACAAGTAAAAAAATATAATTATATTGATAAATCCTGTTTGGGTAGGGTACAGAGGGGTTGGTGATTGAAGAATATGTCACAGGCTGAGTATTTCAAATGACCAAGGAATTAAAAATAAATAAATGGAGATGTTTCAACTTTGATCGTTTTCCCTCTGTGTTGGCTAATTAGGTCATGAATAATTATTGAGTATTTGAAGTAATTCAAAAGCCTCCTATTCGGACTTGACGGGATTTCAAAGCCCACGCAATTAGTTCCAGTCCTCGGCTTCGCCTCGGACTGGAACTAATTGCGCGGACTTTGAAATCCCGTCAAGTCCTCATAGTCGGCTTTTAAATATTACATAAAACTCAAAATACAATAATAAATGGCATAATGAACACGAACACAGTTACTTACTGCTGATATTTTGTTTATTTTGTCTCTAAATTTACATTTTCCGTCCGCCTACGTGAGCACCTTGCTGACTTTGAGCCGTCCATTTTTGTGTCACAGCGCCACGCCACTAAAAAGTATACTGCGCATGTCACAAAATTTACGGGACGCACGAGGCCTGTTTTTTTGTTCAGCGCCGTGAGCCCTAAACTTTACCCAAGTTTGGTCACCTAGCGATGTTGCCTTCTCGAGATATTGACTTCTCTAGTTTTGATGACGTCATCGATGACGTCATGTCACGTGACCTTGGTAGTGCACCCCCCTTGCCTCCAAAATAACTTTACTCAAGTTTGGTCACCTAGCGATGTTGCCTTCTTGAGATATTGACTTTTCTACTTTTGATGACGTCATTCCGGACGAACAGACGGACGGACGGACGGACGGACGCACAAACCGGAAGTCCATGACAGAATCGTTTGATGCATATACACTTTTGTTTTGTTCCTTTTTCTCCTGCATGTAGCTATGGGGCTCCGCTACGCGGGCGCCTTCGGCGCCCGCGGGAGCTCCGCTAATATATAGATTTAGCCACTGGCTAAAGGCGGAGCTCCCGGTTACAATGACGTCATCGATGCCGTCATACCACGTGACAACACCATCTCACCCTCCTTAGGGGCCGACCATTTGACTTCTGAGGGGGGGTGGATGATTTTGAAAAAAAATATCCTGCACGGCCCGAAAGGCCGAAAAAAATTTCCTGCACAGCATATTGGTCATAATCCTCAACTAATTTTACGAAATAAATATCCTACAATATCTTAGAGACGTAAAAAAAAATCTTGCAAAAAAAAATCATCCACCCCCCCCCCCCCCCCCCCCCCCTCAAAAGTCAAATGGTCGGCCCCTTACCATGGTGTTCGGAAGCTTGGTTGCTAGGGAAATTTGAAACAGCTCTAATCGGCGAAACTTTACAATCATGACCAATTTTGCGCCATGACATCATCAAAGGACAACAATACCAACGATGACGTCATCGGGCCACGCCCATGGTCACGTGACCGGAGTAGAAAAACTACTTTGACTTCAAATAGACGTTTTTCGAATACTTTTTGCTATAGATATATTTTTCATGAGCATCTTCATAAAGTTAAGTATGGATTTGCACTTTCGATTTAAAATAAGGAAATGACGAGTGCACAAAGTCGTTTTTTGGCTATAACTTTCGCAATTTTTATCCTAAATGCTAATGACATGCTTAACTTTGTGAACAATATGCTTTTCTATCGATTTGCTTTAAATTTTTTGCGAAAGTATTAAGATTCGCGTGAGAATTAGTGTTTTAAAGAAACACGATTGATGCGCTGGAGGCTTGGTTACCAAGGAAGTGTAAAACAAATTTATATTTTATTTTCCACCAGAAAATAAAAAACCAAGCATGCAATGAAAGAGAAATACATCGTAACATTGTTTAAGAAGCGAAAAAGAAAGTTCAAACCCGAAAAAGAAAAAAGAACGCACGCAGGGTTTGAACTTCTGTTTTCTAGCTCAAGACCTTACCAAACGGCCACGAAGGATGGTCAAATGATGTAACTTCAGAAATTGTATATAAACCTTCACTCGAGAGACTGCAAGTTCGTAGGCTGAACAAAGCTACAATTTAAGCATTTTAGACTGTTTCTTTCTTCTTTAACGCCGTAGAAACAATAACGGTATGATTTCCTAGCATGGTATGATTTTCTTCTATACAGAGTTTTGCTAATTTTGCTAATTACTTTTCAAAGTCAAACTTTTTCGATCGCCGAACGGGCGCCAAGCGATATTTTCTCTTCACAAAAGCTACAAAAAGTAAAGAACTCCAGAAAAACTGAAATGCAATAGATAAAACAATGATAGAAGATATATATTTGATGCTAGTTTGGCCATAATTTTTGGTACTTCAGCGTAATTTCGGGCAGTTTCCAGTGGCGACATTTTACAAATCCCGCGCTATAGTTTGCACTTAGACAACATTACAAGTCACGGCAAAACGCTCCAACTAAACTATGTTTTTCAATTCTTTTGACAATGAAAATGAACGTTTTTTTCTACATTGAACAAAAATAATGAAATAAACTTTAGGAAAATGAAGTTACTTTAGAAAAATCATTCCTCCAGAATTAACATATGTTGGAAATAAAACCATCTTGTTGTTTGATTTTGAGAAAAGACTGCCGCCGAAGTCACGCAATCTACGCTAGCAACGAAACGTAACTTAGCAACCAAACTTCCGAACACCCTTAAACAACTTAACCCAAGTTTGATTGTCTGAAAGTCATCCCTTCCAAAATAATACCTTTTCTCGTTTGATGACGTCATTGATGACGTCATACCACGTGACTAGGCTGTTGAACCCCCCTTGCCACTTAGACAACTCCACCCAAGTTTGGTTGTCTGAGGTTCAACCCTTCCAAAGATATATACCATTTCTCGTTTGATGACGTCATCGATGACGTCATACCATGTGACTACGCCATCGCACCCCGCTTGTCACTTAGACAACTCTACCCAAGTTTGGTTGTCTAAGGTTCATCCCTTCCAAAGATATAGACCTTTTCTCATTTGACGACGTCATCGATGACGTCATACCACGTAACCAAGCAGTTGCACCCCCCTTGCAGCTTATACAACTTTACCCAAGTTTGGTTGTCTGAGGTTCATGCCTTCCAAAGATATAGACCATTATTCATTTGATGACGTCATCGATGACGTCATACCACGTGAACACGCAGCTACACCCCCCTTGTCACTTAGACAACTCTACCCAAGTTTGGTTGTCTAAGGTTCATCCCTTCCAAAGATATAGACCTTTTCTCATTTGATGACGTCATCGATGACGTCATACCACGTAACCAAGCAGTTGCACCCCCCTTGCAGCTTATACAACTTTACCCAAGTTTGGTTGTCTGAGGTTCATGCCTTCCAAAGATATAGACCATTATTCATTTGATGACGTCATCGATGACGTCATACCACGTGAACACGCAGCTACACCCCCCTTGTCACTTAGACAACTTTACCCAAGTTTGGTTGTCTGAGGTTCATCCCTTCCAAAGATATAGACCTTTTCTCATTTGATGACGTCATCGATTACGTCATACCACGTGACCAAGCAGTTGCACCCCCCTTGCAGCTTAGACAACTTTACCCAAGTTTGGTTGTCTGAGGTTCATCCCTTCCAAAGATATAGACCTTTATTCATTTGATGACGTCATCGATGACGTCATACCACGTGATCACGCAGTTGCACCCCCCTTGCCACTTTGATATTTTGACCCAAGTTTGGTTGTCTGAGGTTCATCCCTTCCTTAGATATATACCCTTTCTCGTTAGCTTACGTTTGGGTTGCCTGTGTTACGCCGGACGAACGGACGCACAAACCGGAAGTCCATGACAGAATCGTTTGATGCATATACACTTTTGTTTTGTTCCTTCTCCTCCTGCATGTAGCTATGGGGCTCCGCTCGCGGGCGCCTTCGGCGCCCGCGGGAGCTCCGCTATAAACGTGCGTTGGGTTCGAAAAAAAAAACAGCGCTGGTTTGACGAGGAAACATTTACTCTAATAGCGTGACGAGCCATGTTTTGCGAAGCAAATCTTCGCACTCTTTTCGGCGAGTTCAAATCAAGGGGAAATCCCTCTGCTCGGCTATTACGTCATGAAAACAAGTAGGGAGAAATTGAAACTTATCATCAAGGGATTCCTTTCATTTTAGCGCTTGTGTGAGCCTAAAACGTGGTTTATTTGCTCAAAATAAAATGCTTCTCGCGAAAAGAAATGTCCCATTCTCAGCTTCAAACCAAAATGACGCGAGCATGAACCATCATGAATCAGAGCGCGCGTTAGAATGAAGCTATGTTATAAAATAATTCTGATCCCTGATTAGGACCTAAAACAACTATTGATTACTGAGCCCTGACCCCAGCCATTTCTCAGAGCCCATATACCATATTACAAGATTGTGATGAAAGAACTTTGGGGTGATAATATATAGCGCAACTCCAATCACACACATCCCACTTCTTTACTAAATGGTTTATTCTTATAACAAATGTTTTTGAGTATCGATTTTGAGTAGCCCAACTTTGGATAGAGCCGAAATTATGGTTACCCGACCATGGGATCGTTTCTCGAAAAGCCTGAAATATTTTCGAGCAAGATAAATTACCCGAAAAGCGTACGAATGACGAATTTTGCGTTTCTCGAAACTCCCAAAACTTTCTTCTCCCCTAAACTTTTTCGGGTTCCGAAAATCCTCAAAATAGGAACGAAGAAAAATAACAAAATCAACTTGGATTTCTCTCTCCTTTGCGACTTTATTTAGACAACTAGTACTGCGAAGTTGAATTTCTCCGAAAGTGCATGTTTCTTCTCGTAAAACAGCCATTTACGAAAGTGCCTTGCTTTGTTTGCAAAATGTCTTTCTTTGTCGCGAAATGGTTTCCCGGTAACTCTCCGAGTTGTTTTTACCGCCAACCCGATCAAATGCACCAATCAGGTGCAAGCATCTCGCTTCTTGTCCAATCAAATTCATTCTCTTGACAGCTCGCCTGTCAAATTTGACGAGAGCCTGTCAAACATTTTTTGATATATTGTACAAAGTACCAAGGCATCTACAAGAATTCGGTGCAAAATGCTTTCTCTTGCTTCGCACATTTTAACTGATTTCTTAGCATTTATCGATGGAAATCCCAACATAGCGATACACTTTTTCCACTGACCTCAAGTTTTTTTTTGAATATATAGTCTAGTCGGTAGAGGCGGTTCACGAGCACCCCCCGGAACTAGTAACGAGACATACCTTTTTGGAACCCTTAGGATATGAAGAAATTGGTTTTAGATGCCCCGCGTCCCAAAAAGTGTCCCACGGCCCTATTTTGTCAGAATTTTGTTTTTTAATTATATTATTTTCCTATTTAATGAGATTCAATGAGGCAATTTTATAGACTGTATCACTGTACAAACAAAAGCCAATGTGGCTTTATGGCTGGCTCGTTTTATGTTAAGGGGAGTTCATGTACGTTTTTTTATTGTGTGCCCTATATTCCTGTTTGCATTCACGACGTTCTGACCTTATCTTGCATTTCTGCTGTTGAAAACATGATTGGATGGTTCCAGAAAATATCTTTCCCCCAAAGTCACCAAGTATAAATTTCTCATAACAAGATAATTAAAGTAGTAAATACAGTATTTGTATAGAAAAAAGCAAATTGACCCCTCAATCCTCTGGAATTTCCAATCCCTTCTGTGTGGTGTGTTAGAACAGATAGCGCAAGACCTACAACTCGGTTAACCTTATGTATCCAGAATTTAGAAGTGTCAGCAGTTTCTGCGCTGTTGAATTTTCGTGAATTTTGTCAGATAGGTTTCCTTTAAGGTTTGTGTATTTGACTATTTATATTATAAACTACTGATATGTTTCTGCTAGAAACCGCTTTCGATTTTACCCCTAAAAGGTACCTAAAATGGGGTCACTTAGTTGATTTTGACCCCTAAAAGGTACCAACAAGACGTATTTTCCCTCGAAATCTTCTCTCGTATTTTTTACGAGGAAAAATACGTCTGAAATTCAGGCTACCAACAAGTGTGATTTGCTTGATTTGCTAGAACGGACCTCTTAGCCCCTAAAAGGTACCACCTACTCTGCACAAATTGTTGACCTCCCGCATCATCGATCAAGCTTGCTAAAGGAATTGGCATTAAAATCTAGAAACCCAGAGGACCCCCCCCCCCCCCCCCCGTTGGTCCCATCTCTCACATACAGTACACTAACTGCAACCAGAGCGACAAATTCAAAATAATGCCCGGGGGAGAGGGGGATGTCGTATCTTTTAGGGTCTTTAGGGGTTAAAATCAAGAGGGTTTGGTCTCTTTTAGGGGTGACCTTGATCTACAATACATTTTACAGTAAATTTTAGGAAATTTTAGGAAGATTGGTATCTTTTAGGGCTGAATATATGTCTAAATTGTTTTGGTGCTCTAAAAACCGTGTAAGAAAGTGAAATTACTCGATGAGAAGACGATAAATTAGGCAACATTTTAGTTTCTTGGAAAGGCGCCAAAGTAGGGGCTGCTAGCAGTCTAGCAACATTTTAGTCAAACACGAAAACATCTTGATGGGTATCTTTTATCCTGTTACCTGTGTCCTTCGCGCCTACTTGGCATATCAGGCATAATATATAGATTTAGCCACTGGCTAAAAGCGGAGCTCCCTCAGTTACGTATTTTTCCATGTGAATGGAAAAGGGTTCCCATTAAGGTACTAACTCCTTCTAATGGAATGATATTATAGCAAAGCACAAATGGCAATAAAGAGAAAAACGTTATTTGACATGAGTTTTACGGTGTCATCTTCCAATATCTCACAATATAATATAAAACACATTATGGAGGAATGAGTATGGATCTTTTCTGAAATCCTATGATTCTACAATACTTAATTAATTAGATTACAATCAAAAACGTATATGTAATTTATAGCTGGAATGCTCGAACTAAAACTTGAACAACCAATAAGAAATACATTTCCCAGGTATGAAAGAATAGGCTTGGGGTGGGGCACTCCCTAATATATTAGTTGCGGTTACACTAGCGCCTTTTCCCGTGTGGAAAGGGCATTTCGACCGCGTTGAGAAAATAATTTAGTGTAACCGCTGTTCCCAGACCGAAATCTCCTAGTAGAGGTTTCCAAGGATACGTCAAAAGAACAAAAGAATTTCACGCGACAGTTCCAGACCTAAAGAGCTCAGGAAATACAGCCCCGAGACGCCTAGGCCAATCACGTTGCAAGAAAAGAAAATATCACCGAGGGCATGTCTGTACGTGTGACCGCTGTACCATAGGCAATTTCAAACCCGAGACGAACCCAGCCCCACACCCGTAGCCTTGGGTAGACCTAAAACCCAAGGTGTGTGTAACCGCAACTATTGTATGTTTTTGGGGCTCCTGAGGTCTGCCGTGTTTTTTTTTTTGTCACTGATAGCGACTGATTTTTCAGTGTGGCTTCTCACAATTAGTGATGATAAAACCTTTACATAGAAATGCATTCAAAACCATTCCAGCACCAAAGGTAATGGTGGGGGAAGTAACATTTTCAATGTCGTGGGGAAAAACCTGCTTGCCCGCCCAGCAAAAAAAAAAAAGGATGACTAAGGCTTGCCCCCCCCCCCCCCCCCCCCCAGAAATTTCTACCTTAGGCCTTGATGCAAATCAGACATCAGACACACCTTGAGAAAGGTGTCACATGCAAAACAGAAACTTCTCAATGCCATAACAAGGTTTGTGTCGCATGCAAAACAGAAACCTGGCAATGCCATAACTCGGATGATACCCAAATTTTACATAAGTATTCAATTTCTCTAAATCTATTTACCGATTTTCATAGCGGAGCTCCAGCGCGGGCCGAAGGCCCGCGCAAGCGGAGCACCATACCTAAGGAAAAAACGTATACTATCGAGTTGATTTTTGAACGTCACGGGCATTATGGATCATTTTGATGACGTCATTGATGGCGCGAGGGAACGTGACTTTGGTGTAGAGTTCCTCTGATGGTCTTTGAAAGTTTGTCCAAGTTTGGCTTCTATAGAAGCTTCCCTTCGGGAGATATGATTTTTTCTTTATTTTTCTGGTATTAAACCTATAGCGTACGCCGTCCGGTGGTGTCCGTCCGTCCGTCCGTCCGTCCGTGTACACATGGGAACCCTGTGGTATGCAAAGAAAAAATCATATCTCTTCAAGGGAACATGCTAAGACCACCATACTTGGGATATTTTGTCTATGTCACAAGGGGAGGTCTGTACCACGGTCACGTGATGTGACGCCATCGATGACGTCATCAATGATTGAAAAATTAATATCTCGTGAAGGGAAGACTCTAAAACAACCAAACTTGGGTAGTGTAGTCTAGGTCACCAGATGAGCGAAATGAAGTGGTCACGTGATGTGACGTCATCGATGACGTCATATATGCTTGAAAAATTAATATCTCGTGAAGGGAAGACTCTAAAACAACCAAACTTGGGTAGTGTAGTCTAGGCCACCAGATGAGCGAAATGGAGTGGTCACGTGATGTGACGTCATCGATGACGTCATATATGCTTGAAAAATTAATATCTCGTGAAGGGAAGACTCTAAAACAACCAAACTTTGGTAGTGTAGTCTAGGTCATCAGATGAGCGAAATGAAGTGGTCACGTGATGTGACGTCATTGATGACGTCATCTATGCTTCAAAATTAATATCTCGTGAAGGGAATACTCTAAAACAACCAAATTTTGGTAGTGTAGTCTAGATCATCAGATGAGCGAAATAAAGTGATCACCTGATGTGACGTCATCGATGACGTCATCTATGCTTGAAAAATTAATATCTCGTGAAGGGAAGACTCAAAAACGACCAAACTTGGGTGGTGTAGTCTAGGTCACCAGGTGAGCGAAATAAAGGTGTCACGTGATATGACGTCATCGATGACGTTATCTATGCTTGAAAAATGAATATCTCGTGAAGGGAAGACTCTAAAACAACCAAACTTGGGTAGTGTTAAGGTCACCAGGTGAGCGAAATGAAGTGGTCACGTGATGTGACGTCATCTATGCTTGAAAAATTATTCTCTTTATTTCACTTTTGAATCATTCCATTTGGAGGGATTAATACCTTAATTTTTCTGATGGAGGTTTTTATCTCACTTGACAGGATGCTTATTTTCGTCCCTGTATTTGTATTGTGTCAATGCAGCAGCATACCGAAGAAAACACTGTTGTATACATGTCAAGAGACATGTAAAAGCCTATAGTATATAAACATAGAAAGTTTTATAACCAGGAGCTCCGCTTTTAGCCAGTGGCTAAATCTATATATTATGACTGTAGTGAAAGCAATTCATGAGTAATTCACTATCCAATCAAATGCAATAGAAATTCGACAACAAACTCGCCTTTGTGAGTGAAGTAATCACAAGTAGTTGTGTTACTATTTTCTCCATGCGATCTAATTGGCAGAAGGGTCAAAGATCATTCTCTTGAACAATCACAACTCAAACTAATCGCAATTACCAAGTAATTTAAAATTACCCACGACAGTCATGTGAAAACCGCTCTAATTATGTTTTACTTGTGTCATGGTATGGTGTGTCCAAAGCCACCTCTGGCAGATGTTGTGTCACTGAAATTGAATGATAATAGCCATGAGCCTTGAAGACAGATCTTTTATTTACCAGTCTTACATAAACCATGCATGGCTATGGATACTTATAAATTATAGTAGCTGAACATACTTGTAGTACCATTGTTTTTGTAAGAGCCACAATAATAATTAGTTCATCAAATCAGGGTAGATAAAATATTTCTTTTTTATCATCTAATTGGTTAATTTCGTCTATTTTAATTTAATTTTTTGCCACATCAGACATTAGTTAAGGAATGTTATAATTGTATAGTAAGGAATAACATACATTGTGTGTTTCCAAAAAATATCCATCCCCCCCCACGGAAGGGTGTTGAGGAATGACCCTCCCTCCCCTCTGGAATTTCCGAAGAAAAATACAGTGTTTGTATGGAAAAGATCAGGTAAATTGACCCCCCCCCCCCCCCCCCCCCGTCTGGAATTTCCAATCTCTTCCGTAGGGGGGTATGGATATTTTTTGGAAACACACATTTTGGTAACAAAGTATAAGAAGGTAATATAATAACATGTCAACAGTATTGGACCCCCCCCCCCATACCCGTCAACCCAACTTCGTCAAAATCTTGCGATTCCCCCTCACGTGGGAGGAAATACAACTTAAATGTATGAAAAAATGCAGAGCGACAATGGTGAAATACAGTAAATGTATTAAAAAAAATTCAATCATCATGCGGGTGACAGGCTTCAAAATCTTGTGACACCTGCCTAATGCGGGTGAGTTGACAGCTATGCCCCCCTCCCAAAAAGCAGTATTTATATGCCTATATCATGTGCAATTATCTTGTATCAGGCCCTCCTATCATAATTCATTTTTCAATAATAATGAAAAATATGATCTACTTAGCCTACCAATAGAAGACCACTTTGTCCCTAACATGCTCTGGATTGCATCTGGTTCCATTTTGGGAACAAAATTAAATTAAATAAATTCTCACTCCATGTTAGTCTCATTCAATTGTTGTAGGGTAAATATTTTTTAGATCAATAAAAAATATAAAAAATTAGAACTAATTCATACACGATAAACTTTTTTTTCTAAATCTGTTTAAAAGGTGATCGGATGTGACCATGCAGTTTAGCAATTAATGAATTCTGTGAGTATGATATGGATAATTATTCAGATCGATGGTGGTATTATTATTATCCATTGAGGTAAAAGGTCAATGTAGATAACATCCCCTAGATCTTAATAATTATCCATTCATACAAAGCTGAATTCATTGATTGTTTTGTTATTCATTCAAGCTTTTAATTGTTTTATTATTCATTCAAAATAGATTTCCCAGCTTTAATTCTTTGAGGGAGCTGACAGGGCTTGAAACTAAATACTAATCAAAGTCGTAATTTTATGCCATGTACCATGAACTCAAGAAATGTTATTTCCCCGGAGGGTCAGTAGTTCTCCGAAATCCTCCGCAGACTGATATGAGCAATACTGGTGCAATTCCGGACGCGCGCGGACTGGATACCACATTATAAAGAAACTATGGCGCATGCGCAGCTTCCTCTGAGTGAGAGGAGAGCTGAGGACAATGATACTACTGGCAGTAGAAGGGTGGGGAGGAATAGATATCACCCTCCACTGGCATGGGGACCAGTATTGCTCATATCAGTCTGCGGAGGAGTTCGGAGAACTACATCTCCCCGTCAGGTAAGAAAACTGACCCTCCGGGGAAATAACATTTCTCCTTCACTCCTCCTTCGACTGATACTCACAATACTGGTGCAGATTACAAAGATACTACTGCCTGGAGTATAACAACATGTCTTTTACTCTGTAATACTAGAAACCAAAATGCTCTTCATGCATATAGAAGTTAACAACAACTCATAACCTAGAGCTTAGTAAACTAGCATTCGACATGTCAATGCTTAAACTGGGGTAGACATACCCAACATTATAAATATGATTAAAGTCAATGTCAAAATATTCCGCAAAAGTGCATTTAAAGTTCCACTTACGCATTTGCACTCAGAACTGTGCGGGTGAACATGCCATCTGTAGACTGGTCCCTGTGGTAAAATGTCTCAAAGGTCCTTGCTGATGCCCAGTCAGCAGCCTGGAGAATCACCTCTACAGACAAACCAGTACTTGCCGCAGCAGATGTCACTGCACGTCTGGTTGAATGTCCTGTGCACTCAATCCCGGCTGCCCGTAGGCAAGATCGAAGCCAGCGAGACACTGTCTGGCTGCTAACCTTGTGATGTGGACGAACATAAGCAACTAACAAATCTGAGGAACTACGGAGTGTTGCCGTTCTCTCCCTATAAGCTTTCAAACAGCGAACCACACAAATCTTGGGATTTGATGTAAACAATGGTAAATACAACTTGCGACTAGGATGACCCGGGCGAGAGCACTTCACATGTGAGGGAATTGTGAATTCCCATGCCTCTTGCTTTTCCTGCAGGCAGTCTAAATTAAGGGCAGCAAGTTCATGAGCTCTAGCCGCCGAGCATAGAGCAAGTAAACACACAGTCTTAAGAGTCAATTATTTAAGCGTGAGACTGTCTAAGGCCTCCATAATCTCCAGATGGGAGAGTACTGTGCCCACATTCCAGGTACTACAGTACTTGGGTCTGGGTGGCTTTAACTCAAATACATCCTTCATAAACCGAGATACAATAGGAAGTTCACCCACCTGTCTCGGCCCAATGGATTCATGTGCTTGAGATATTGCCGAGCGATAGACCCCAATAGTTCTGTATTGCTTACTAGCCACTAGTGATTGTAGGAACTCGAGGACCTCCTGTACAGGAGCTGAAATGGGACAGGTGTTCCGTTCAGCACACCAGCGTGCCCAAGATTTCCAGGGGCCTGAGTAGCGCTTCTGTGTTGCTTGTCTCCAGGAGGCAAGGAGGACTTCAATAACCTCATCTGAAAGGCCTGCTGTTCGATAACGATTCCTGACAAGGGCCATACTGTCAGATGAAGGGACTGCCAAAGCGGGTGCACCGCTGATGGGTTGAATGGGAGGAACAGTAGGGATCTGTCCTGTGGAAGCAGTAGAGGGTAATCCACTAGTAGATTGAGGAGGTCTGGGTACCATGGCTGGCCCCTCCAGCTGGGTGCTACAAGCAAGGTTCTGGCCTGATCCCTCCGTATCTTGTTGAGGATCCGTGGGATCAGCACTATTGGGGGGTGAATCAGACTGGTCCACTGCCCCCAGTCCTGATTGAATGCATCCACTGCCAGTGCTCCCGGATCGGGGTATCTGGACACATACCTCTCCAGTTGGTGACTTAGGCGAGAGGCAAACAAATCCACCTCTGGGGTGTACAGCTGTCGTGTGATTGTCTGAAATATATCTCTGTTCAGAGTCCATTCTGTTCTCTCGTTGAATTTCCTGGACGCACTGTCGGCCTGAACATTCTCTACGCCTGGAATGTGTTGAGCTGTGATCCAGGTCTTCCTCTCTAGGACAAAGGACCACAGTTCCAGTGCCTGAGCAGTGAGGGTCGGAGAACGGGTCCCCCCTTTTGTTCAGATAGGCAACGGCTGTTACATTGTCCAGACGTAGATGGATGTGACGTGGGGGTGGTCTGCCCTTCAGGAATGCCTGTAGGCCAAGTGTTGCTGCTTTCATTTCTAAGACATTGATGTGAGATGCTGACTCCAGTGGAGTCCAATGACCCCCTGTTGACTGGCCATTGTAGTGTGCCCCCAGCCTGTTTTTGAAGCATCCGTCAAAATCACTGCATCGAATGGTGGTAGCTGAAGCTTTCGAGCATTCGACCTGCTGCATTCTGGTGAGATCCACCACTGTAGCTCTGACAGTGCTGCTGGTGTCAGTGAAATCAGCCTGAGGGACTGTGTGACTGCTTTCAGGTGAAGTCTCTGCAAAGCCCTGTAGTGGAGTGGCGCCTGCCATATCCCTGTCTGGGCAGCATGGCTCATCCGACCCAACAATGTGGATAGAGTCTTTACAGGACAGCTTTGCTGAGACAGGAGTAGTCTGCAAGAGTCTACAATCACAGTTAATTTCTCCTGGGGGAGAGACATTGTCATTAGTTGGGAGTCTAGTAGAGCACCCAGGAACACTAACTGCTGGGTGGGAGCCGGGGAGCACTTCTCCCTCTTGATGAGGAATCCCAAGTCTGATAGGAGACTCACAACCTTGTGAAATATCGACAACGAAATATTGCTGTGTTGATGTAGCAGTAAAATGTCGTCTATGTACACCACTGCCCGAATTCCTAGGGACCGTATTAATGACAGCATGGGCTTGAGAACCTTGGTAAAGGCCCGGGGGGCGGTTGCTAAGCCAAATGGGAGACACTGGAATTCTAGGGTCTTCCCCTGATAACAAAACCTTAGGTATTTCCTCTGTGATTGGTGGATTGGGATGCTGTAATATGCATCCTTTAAATCCAGTTTCATCAAAAAATCCCCTGGGCAAATCAAGTTCCTGACCACAGGGAGACCCTCCATTTTGAAAGTGTCTATTCTCACAAACTTGTTCAGTGCCTTTAAGTTTATAATAGGACGATCGTCCCCATTTTCTTTTTGTACAAGAAAGACGGTTGATGTGAACTGACCTTCTGTTGGTGACACCTCCTTCACAGCCCCTTTTTGTATCAACCCCTCGATTGCAGTCAGCATGCGACTGTGATCCCTCTCGTTGTTTGTGTGGGTATGCCGTGTTCTCCACTGTCTTGGGTTCCGTACAAATGGGATCCTGTACCCAGCAACTGTTTGAAGAACCCATGGGTCCTGAGTAATTCTTGCCCAATTCAGAGCAAAGCTCTTTGACCGGCAAGCTGAGAAATGGGATTGGTTCAAAACTGGGGCGAGGTGTGGAAAAGGATAGTCAACTGCTGCTGACTCCAGCACCTGACTTCTTGGAGGAATTGGTGAGGTCATCTTTTGAGCGCTTTTGTGCTGAGCTATTTCCACTGTGTAGGCCCATTTGCGTTTACCACTAGTACGGCCTCTTGTGGCTGAGAATCCTCTGCCACGAAATGCACGGGACCCCTCTTGGGATCCAAAGACACTGCCCTTCTAGACTTGGCAGGGTTGCTTATAAGCTTACTATTAGTGGCACTGTGATCGTGCTCACTCTTGATTTTCTCGTGAAACTTATTAGGGAACAGATGCTTATCAGCTGGTATGCCATCGCGGAGGGTACGCTTACCAACTTCTGTGAGATATTCTGAAAATCTCTTCTGTCTCCAGGCATTTAACCTGAAATCAGCATTTCCAAGGAGTACCAAGGCATCTTCTAGCATATCTTTGATAGAATCCGGGTCTGGGGCCTCCTCTTCCTCATCCTCCCCTGCCTTATCAAGAGCAGAAAGGGCTGCCAAAATAGGGCGGGCAACATATAGGAAGGGAGCCTGACGCTCAGCCAGACCATCATCGAAACTTAAAGTTTCTTTCGTTTTGCCATAGCCATGGTGCTTTCAGATATCTTCTTTCATACCAGCCTCCATAGTTGGGGCGACCAGTATATTTTCCAGCCCTTTAATAGGGGGATAGGACTTAGTTAATTCCTGCCATTTATCTTTTGGCAAGGCCTGAGAAAATGCTTTGATAGTCAGATCCACCAGGTCTTCTGACAAGGTTACAGGCTCCTCTTGCTGATAGTAACGGTTGCCTCGTGATGAGAGCGCTTCTGTTGCCACTGCCTCTGGTTGAGGTGCAACTGTAGACTACCCTTGAGCAGAACTTGGCTGTGTAACAAGGTTTTCCCCAGCCATTTTTGCTGCTACAAAGTTGGCTAGCACTTGCGGCATTGATTTCGCCACAGCCTCAGTTATGAGTCTTTCGATTCTCTCACTGGGCTCCTCGTTACCCGCCGTTTGGATCGGGATATTCGAGGCTTTGCTGTCTGCCTGCGACAAGACAACAGAGAAGGCGGTCAGTGACTCATACCTTCGTATTTGGGTTAAAAAAAAACCGTGAAAACAGTGCAAATCAATGAAAAAAGATCAAACAAATACTTACATCAGAAGAACCCTGGTCTCCCATAACGGGTCGCAGGATGTAGAAATTCACTAATTTAGCGCCAAAATGTCGAACGTGGTGCAGCCGAAGCGAGCCACGAAACGAAGAGGAAGCTGCGCATGCGCCATAGTTTCTTTATAATGTGGTATCCAGGCCGCGCGCGTCCGGAATTGCACCAGTATTGTGAGTATCAGTCGAAGGAGGAGAGAAGGAGAATCATAGGTGTAATTCCCCGGGTAGGAGGTTCTCCCATGTAAGAGTGATAGGGGTGCTCGTCGGGACATCCGAAAATATACCCTAAACAATACCAGGACATAAAAAATCCAACCCCTAAAAAATACCTTATAAAACAAAATGACCCCTAAAAAATACCAACAATAAACCTTTTTTGTTATTGTTTCTCATCTCAAAACAAGCTTATTTTAGAGCTATAAATGAACGAAGAAAGAAAGAAAACGTTTTACTGGGTTTGTGACCCTTTCATTCATTTGCGTACCCCTAAAAAATACCATTAATTAGTGAAAGCCACAATTTTTCTCCGATACCCCCTAAAAAATACCTGAAACTCGATTTTGACCCCTAAAAAATACGACGAGCACCCCTATCAGGTCGACATGTGAAGAACCCCCCCCCCCCCCCCCCCCCCGGTGTAATTCATCAAAAATCTAGGCGTAAATACACTAAGCGAACACTGTAGAAAATGAAAACACAGTCGTTATTTTATGCCTAAGTTGAAAAAGTTAGGTGTAATAGGAATCTTTTTAGGTGTATTTACACCTCTATCTGGCACAATTTCAAGCCCCGGAGCAGCCTGTTTGCCATCCTGCCTACAAAGGTGTGATGTCATACTTGCAACAACTTTCAACTTATCCAATCTTTGACGTCATTGATGGAATTAGTCGCTCGCCTTTAAAAACATCAAGAATTTGCCAGTGGTGATCAACCAATCAGAAGCAGGAAAATATCAATGAATGAATATTTATTCATTTATTTATACATACTAATAAACATACAATGTACATGTATCTTCAATGTAATTTTTTTAGTACATTCAAGTCAACTGTTATTTCACACAAAAAGTGATAATTAACAAAGAAATGTACAACCTTGAATGAGGCTAATGTTGAGGGAGAATTGCAGTTGATCCAGAGCATGTTAGGGACCCCTCACAAAGTGGTCTTCTATTGGAAGGCAAGTAGATCATATTTTCATAATTATAAAAAAATAAATGATAGGAGTGCCTGAAACAGGCAATACCGTGTTATAAAATCAATTTCAGGGGCCTGTCAAAACTTCAAGTAAATGACAATTCGAAGAAAAACATCCTCTATGTTGAATCCCCTTGGTTGATATTTTAAATGAGCAAAATTTAAAGTTCCACTTCTAAGTTCATGCCTGACACTGCCGACCAGAGAAACAATAAACTAAAAACGTCATTGCATAATTTGATAGAGAGCAATAATGGTCCCTAGGTGTCTCCACTTGCCTGTCATATGTGAAATACTCTGTGAAGCATACCCTGCAGGAATACATCTTGGAATTTCTACAAAATTAAATTAAACACAAAAGTTAATTTATAATCGATTTAAGTACGTCTCTCTCGTCTACTACTACAAGTGAAAAACTCGTTGTAGCCGAACCAAATTGAGAAGTCGGAATATATAGAAAGTGTCTCAATTTTAAGAATTGGTAGCTAACTTACATTAGAGAATTCAAGAATCATTTTACCATTTTCTAAATCTGAATTTTGGAGCCGCTTGGAGAAAGCTCGCGAGGTCAAGATGGCTGCTATGCGTGACACTATTACATGACTTCCTCCCGAGTCTCCACGCCAAAGGATAAACACAGCCACTGAATAACGGCAGTCAGCTCTACTAAATCACTAGAAAATACGGTATTCTGCCCAGATTGCAATCCTGAAAAAAAGCTTAAGAGTGCATCCACCTGAAAACCATGCAGGTAGCAAAAAATGAGTCTACACCATACATTTCAGATTTAGCTGAAATTTGTAACAGTGGATGGTTATTGCCTAACTAAGAAATGTGCCAAATATTTTTGAAAAATTCTAAATGGTTTAGATATTATAGCTACCAGAGTGAATTGGTGCCAAAACTGGGTAAAAATAAGTCAAATCGCCCCTAAAATCAGAGCTCTGTATCTAAAACAACAATTAATTTTTAAGCTTCATACTTTCTAGCATTGACAACCAAGAGTCAGATATTAAGAAACTTTATAGATCTGTCATTTTCATTGATTTGCTTTGCAGCTACAGCTATAGCTTAGGACAGATGTGAGCGTGACCTGTTTTCTATCAAATTTAAGGGTAAAATGACCCCCCTGTATCAGAAATGTGGCGTTCAGCAGAAACTTTCACATGGCACTGTCCAATACTTTGGTCATTGAGAAGCCTAAATATAAAATAAAAACCTGTAAAGTTTTCGCTGTCTTACCGGGAGAGGCAAATGCAGCAATGGTACCTCAGCACAAGTTAGTCACAACACCATGGTGATTCAACACAAACAACCAATCCCAGATGTTAAGCGAAAATCATTATAATAATGTAAAACCCTCTAAACTGAGTGAATATATAATACAATACAATTTAAAAGTAGAAAAAGAACCTGAAATTGTATGGATTTTGCTCTGTCACTGTCAGACTCCGTAGCCGGCGCGCGAAGCCCACCTGAATACTTGCTGGGCTGGTGTTATGTGGTTAGGCATTCTGCAATATTCCCTCACAACACAGAGCTAGCTACTTCATCTGCTAGGATGATATTTTCAAGAAGAAAAAATCCGAAAAGTTGACAAATCTGCCAGAGAACATTATATATATCGCTGGTATGCTGGCAGCATCCGCCATTTTGAATTCATTGTCATTCCAGTCTCTCAGGTAAATGCACAGGGAGCCCGAAATATGCAAATATAAATACCGTAAATAGAGAAATGTCGATACAAGTAATAAAGCTGTTGATATATTTTGAAATGTTGTTTTTCAAGACATTTCCATGAACCCATTCGAAAACATTTTATTCACAGGTGGTTACTGCGTAAGGTCAATCTACATCGACAGATTTCTGTGACTAAACCTCAGTTCCAAGACGTTTACTGTAGCTGCTAAGTAAATGCTGATTTCCATATAGTCTTATCTGCCGTATCGGTCGTATCAGTCAACCGTTGAAACAAAAGAATAATTCCAATTTCCATTGTTTCACGGTCGACAGATACGGTAGAAGACTATATGGAAACCAGACCTAATGAAACTTTTCAAAATTGTGTCATCTAACTTCAATGTCCGGTTCCCCCTTTCTGAAGCTCCTGAAATTCTCAGACATCAATAAGTCGGCATTTGAAGGAACCCCAAAGCCAGCCCCCGTAATGGTAATGGGGTATGCCGCACCGAGTGCAAAAAATGAAAAATCACGAGCTTTGCTCACTGTTTAATTATTTATCTTCTGGGGGAGTCTGAGGATTTTGGGCAATACACTCTGTCAAAATGAAGTGATCCCCCCTCTATAAGTACTATGGTTTACGTGATCCCCCTCAGAGCTGTTAAAGGTTTTCGTGATCCCCCCTCCCCGATTTGTAGTGGAAGACATTTTACAGAAAGAGAGGATCGCGCCCTGATTTTAATAAATTTTTAAATCAAGCCTCAGAGAAAAGGTTGATGAACATTTTATTTTATGTGTAAAGTAAACAAAGCCAAATTCATCATGCGCCCAAAGCGCGCCGCATATGACGAAATTGTTGTTCATGAGCGTAAAGCGCGGCCCGAATGATAAATTTCTATGCTTGTAACGTCGAACTCATGCTGACCTTTTTAAAGGACGACAGACAGACAGGCATTGTTTATTGGTACCTTGCAAAAGACTATATTTACATTGGTATCGATCCAATACAATTAATTTTGACTAGTAAATGATCTTTTGTGCACTGGGCTATCGGAAGGTCCATACGGTGATAAGTTTTCGGATTGTCTCTTTTTGAAGCAGTCATAAACGAAAGGCGCTGAATATAAAACGCGCTGAATATTTAGCAAACTTGGAATTTGGACGGACCATTAGAAAAATCCGGGGGGGGGGGGGGGGGGGGGGGCAGAAAAAATATGTGCAGGATTGCTTTTTTCAGAGATAACTGAGTGCAAGTTTTTTTCCCGGAGTCCAAGTTGTGCAGGATTTTTATCAGCACAATGTTCTCTGCCATGTTGCAGGATATTTTTTGGGGGCAAAGACCACCTGCGGCATATTTATTTTGGGCAATCTTCCCTTGCAGGATTCTTTCTTTTTTTTTTTTTTTTTTTTTGGGGGGGGGGGGGGGGGGGTAATTGTCCTCCCCCTCCGGGCCTTTCTAATGGTCCGTTCCTAAGCGGGTGTCAGTTCTTTCGAACATAGCGATTGCCCGCTAAACTTTTAGTTATTGGTTTAGTTGCGCGCGTTCTCAAAAATTGTATTAGATGTTGGCGCTCAAATTTTTTAATGCACATGATTAGCTATCGAAGTTGCTGGAATAATTCCTCACAAAATTTCTTGTGTCCCCCTTTCTGGGCATCAGGTTTCGAGAGTCCCCCCCAGACGATAAATAATGACCGGTCCCTAAGTATCTGAACGGTCCCCCCAGGCGATAAATAATAACTGACTAAAATATGAAAATCCGCCAACGAGGTGTTTTGCCAAGCTGGATCCTGATAAACGGACCTGTCAACCAGTTGAACTGAGAAAAATATATATAATGAAAGGTCGACGAACAGCTTAAACGATGATTATTTAATAACGATATTTCAATCGGCCATTACCGATCTTCTTCAGGTTGTGAATGGAGATATTTACATTGCATGCTGGATATAAATAAAATAACGGTCAAATTTAAAAAAAGGGAAAAATACATATGATACCACGGTGCTTGAGAAGTGACAGATAAAAGATAAAATAATATGAAACAAAAATAAGGATTAATTACCGTTATTTTATTTATATCCAGCATGCAATGTAAATATCTCCATTCACCACCTGAAGAAGATCGGTAATGGCCGATTGAAATATCGTTATTAAATAATCATCGTTTAAGCTGTTCGTCGACCTTTCATTATAGATAAATAATACCGGTCTCTAAGTATCTGAACGAAGTATCCTCAAAATCAATGCGCGTGACTCCTCAGAATCACGACTCTCGAGCATTTCAAAACGACTTTCACGGTTCACGTCACGATTCTTGGGCACGAATCGCGAAATATAAGATTGGCCTTTTCACGGATCACGTAAGCGAAAGAGTCGATCACGGCTCACGAAAAAAACCTGTACGCCCCTGATTTAGATTAGTAGCAATACCTTTTTGTATACGACAATATATCCAAGCTAAAATACTAGTATTACTCATCTCGAAGCGGCTATACGCTAGCTGTTTTTATAAGTATCGTTCTCTTTTCACTGGACTGTCTCTTTTGTTTGCAATCCTCAAGTGAAATTTAGGTGTCAGTTTTAATTATGCTCATGTTAATGCGTCACGCGAGCCACCATACTTTTGCAGTAAATCTGAGTCTCTGAATAATAAATTTGTTATAGTATATCGTAAATTTGAACCTGTTCCCCCACCCCCCGTGCAATTTCCTGGGACTTCCAGAGTGTCATTCTTCATTTCCACGTTAGTTTGCTTCAAAAAAGTCTGCTCTTGCAAATTACTTATCTAGGTAAAGCCGTAAATTGACTAGGAAAAAGCCTCAACATTTCATTGGAATAGATCAAGATCAAGAGCAAGACCTTCAGACGCACTTCATACAGAAACATGGAATCAAAATGTATTACGCATCGTATTTCGTTGGTTGTAAAAAAAATACTGCGAGGCAAAAGAAATCCATCCATTAATCCGTAAAACTTCACTTCACGTAGTGCTCCCATAGTCTTACAAATCGCCGCCGAATTCTCTTTTGAAATTCAGGTTTCTGTTTATGCATGCAGTGTGTCAAAATCCGACTCGGGCTAAGCATAATTGTGCTGCCATTATCTAAAGTGACACTGTACATTTTTCACATTTTTCGAGAATACGAAGAAAAATACCAACAGAAGTAGGTCTAAAGCCGACATTTCGGACAAATTATTTATTCATTTTTCTCGAGAAACAGGTGAGCTGCAATCGGGATATCGCGCCGATGTACCACATTTAGTATAATGAGAGAGCGATGAAAAACTGCACTGAAGCTCCATCTTACCAATCTAACGTCACGCACGCACGTCACGGTCACGCGTGTTATATATTTTTTCATTCGCTCATTATTCGTTTATTTCATCATAGCCTTTGATTTTAGAGTTTCGGTTGGATAGTCCTTAAAGTGTAAATGAATGCATTGTATGGCATAAAGAAACAATTTGCCCGAGTTATTTCAAATCAATAACACGTTCAATAGCAGTCTGAGTTGAGGGCTTTTGCAACATAACCTTATATTCCAAGTTCAGTTAACCTTAAAACAGATCCAGTGTAACAAATGTAGATATCCGAAGCATGGTGTGGCATGGACTGCTTGTTAGCCACTGAGCCGAGTGCGCTTTATTTCAAGGACTTTCCACGAATACAAAAAAGTCACGTGACCGCTTTTGTGTGTTTGAAAATGAGACATTTTAGCGAGAAAATTGTCGTTTAAGGTATAGATATAGGTTGGAGTGGTGTCCACGGAAAAAAAATCGTGTCGGGCTGCAATTGAAGCTAAAACGCTCAAATTTGTGTCATTTTAAAGCTAAAAGAATGAAGTTTTCGGACGTATAAACTATTTAGCGATATTTATTACCAAACTCAAGGTTTGCGGCCGCAAACAAAAAGAGCAGTGTGTTTGCTGTATGAGTTCCAGGATGTTTGGGTTTAAATAAACACGACCGCTCTAAACTGAATTATAATAACAGATAAATGTTCTAGAAAACCGTGTGCGGGATTTTTGATTCACTAAATATTTTCTAAAATATCACGTTCTAAAGTTAAACTTTGTATTTTTTACGCTTTTGCTACAGGAAAATTACTATAAAAGAAATTCGGAAAAGAAATTCGAAAAATCCCGCACACGGTTTTTCAAACAATACATTTTTCTATCATCTCCGTAAATTTCAGGACAATATCTCAAAACCAGACCGACCTAGAGCTCCGAGAAGTAGGAAATTATTCGTCAAAATTGAATCGCCGAAAAACGCATTCAAAGTTTTGCCGGGCTTTCACGGTTGGATGGCTGGCTCCGCCCCTTAGTTGAAAGCCAATTATAGTTAGCCAATCAGGTTCGAGGCACGTGCTGAGAAAGCTACGTCACAGTTCCTGTCGGTGGCGGGAAAGTGCTATGTCCCTCGCATGCATTCAACATAACAACAAACAACCGAACTTTTACTGTAATACTAATACCTTCTCCAGCCATGGGAAAAGCGCGTAAATCCAAGGTCACACGCAAGAGTAAAAGAGAAGAACAACCTTCAGTCTCGGTGGAAGAGGCGAGGGAGTCCGTTATTCGGGAAATAAGACAAGAAGGGTAAGCAAATTCGCTAAAAAATTCTGCTTCACGACGTCTAGAATACTCGCAATCGAGAAGGCGGTTTCGAGCCGCCTAGAAAATCTCTCCTTGTATTTAGGCTTAAGATTTCTCTGTGTTTCGAGTTTATTGCAATACATCTGACTTGTTGATAGAATTAAATGTCCTTTTGTCTTGCAGATGCGATGGCGAAACCTTTGCTTCGAATTTAGAAGCAAGTATGAAAAACAAAACAAAGCGCGGAAAGCTGCCTCGGAGAATTAGATATCTCGAATATTGCAACTGGGCTTACGCTCTCGTGGTAAGTTTGAATCATTCTGTTTCCAAAGTTTAGGGATCTCGGTGAAAAAGAAAATAAGCATTACAGAAACCGAAGTATAAAGTATTTCCTCATTCTAAAACCTGTAACTATCGTGAATGTTGTTGTTATCGTTATGTAACTTGAAATACCTTCTCTTCTATTCATGTCTTCTTTTTTAGCGCAACAATGTCGGCCCTCCAGACGCGCAGTTTGGATTTCCAAGCTCAGTGCTGACCTTTATTAGAGCTCTGGTTCCTGGCGATATTGTTGGGGAAATTCGCGAGGTGAATATTCAACAAATCTCAGAGGTATACCACAAAGGCTGAAAACTTATAGCTTTTGTTTTTGAATTATTTGATTTCAGGATGTCTACACAGTGAGCATGGCTGAATTCTGCCAAGCTTTGGATCTGCCAAGACAACAGTAGCTCGGCTTCCTTTCATATCGCCCACGTTTCAGAATAAATAAAATCGAATTTGAACGAAAACTCACGAGTTGACAGACCGGAAGCAGCGAACTGGTGTTCATTTCTATTATGCGCCAATTTTTACCTTTCAATTATTTCTTGAAACATCCGTTTGTAGTAGCAGCAATTTTAATTATAGGGCTCAAGTCTCAGCTTATCATGGCATTCTTGATTCACTTTATGATCTGTCCTCAATGTACTGTTATATTTTCGAAAATAAATAATTATAATACTGCTACATACTGAGCACTGTTTTATCTGCAGAAAAATATTTATAAACTATATGTGAGAGCCACTTACACCCGCGCTACACTGCTTATCTGCAGTATTTTGGTTTGATTTTTCTCAGCACCACCAAAATGTTTTTTTCTTGACCTCATTGAAAAACATTTATAGACAATTTACAGCATTAATTTATGGTGCCTACTGGAATTACACTGATTCCATGTTGAGGACACACACCCTGGAAAGTTTTAGTTTAGCCACTTTATGGGATTCCAGTGAATTTTCACATGACCACCCTGGAAATCCATATTTTATTTATTATATGGACACGAGTGTCTTGCTGGGAAATATGCCACTCCTAGATCTCATATGAAGCTACATCTGGGACCTGAGTGACATATTTTCCATATCCTCAGTAGTGAGGATATCGGTCAAAACAAAAGTGCTTGGAAATCAATTTGGAATATTTTTTTTCTGATTTGTCTATTACACGGGGGCTTTAAGATATGAGTTTTATTTCTTGTGGCAAAAACAATATTTTACTCATTCGCTGTGCTCATTCGTAAAATACTCATTCGTAAAATATTGTTCTTGTCAATCGAAAATAAAAACTCATATCTTTGTGCCACCGTGTAATATCCTCTATATGCCACCCTGGGATTTTTTCTACAGTATCAGGGTACCCTGGAATTCTGAGGTCCTCAACAGGGGTAGTGCTCATATTAAAACGCAACTTCCAAATAGGACAGGGCACTGGAACTTTGAATCCCTACACAATATGGCATGAATATTTTCTGGAACTACATTTTTTCTCTCTACCTGGCAGAAAGTACAGTTTACATACTGCTACCACTACTACTTAAGCCTGGGAGTACTACATATGTCAACCAGGCAGCAATGCTCATCTGCAAGGCAAAACCACACTAATTTTTTTTGGATGTGAGTATCATTGGTCATGCTGGTAGTTATCCCTGGCTTTCTTGAAGATATATTATTGCAGTTGCAGTTTTGGTTTTCTAAGCTGATTGTTTTCTTTTCTTTGCTGGAGGTTTCCTTGGCTGCTGGTTTACATCTTTATTTCTTTTCTTGGTTGTTTTGCTCCACTAGACGTGGTAGTGGCCTTGGCAGTGGTCTTACTGGTTATCTTCTTGGTGGCAGTTTTCTTTGCAGCAGATCTCTTGGTACTAGTTTTCTTTGAGCTGTTTTTCTTGGCAGCCTTCTTATTCGCTGGTTTCGTATGAAATGATTGGGATTTATATGTAACCCCTTCTTGACGAACAAAAGCATCCTGCCTCTTGATGTTAGACCTCTTTCTCTTTTTGCGTGATAGCTTCACTGCAGCAGAAGAGTGGTGCTCAGCCGATTTTACTCGCTTCTGATCCAATTTCGTCCAAGACTCTATTTGACTTGATGTAGGTGTCAAACCTATCTTAGGAAACAGTTTTGAGTAAGTATGTGCATGCCCTCGATTGAATAACAAAACACCAAGATAACAGCAATGTCAATTTCGGCTGGGGAATTGTTCTGTTCTTTTGGGGCCAGGCTCCAAATCACATGGTGAAGTGATTCATTTTGATTCTGCGTCAGGCACTGTTCTGAGCCTGCAAGGAATCGTTCATCACCGAGGGAGTCAAAGACAGGTTGAATTGCCTCCACAATTGCTGGTGTTAGAGCATCTTTATAAGGCTTGTGTAAGTTGGTGCCATTTACAATATCCCTCTGGTAGGAGCACCAAGAACCTGTACCAGAAGGACAGTCCTCGTGTCTCGGATTTTCAAGTGTACTTGATACATGTTTCAGAATGGCATGTGTCGCTTTTGACATCGCCTTTGCATCTCCTTTATTGTCCCGAATTGCTCGTCCATACCAGGCTTGTAAGGAGTCGATCTTTTTGTTGTCAGACGTCCTTGTCCACTGATGCTACGGCCGTCACTCAGCTTTTTACCTGCCACAAAAAATTGTTTTTTAGATTGCATCTCAGACACACAGATTAGGGGAGGGGGGCAATAGATGCCCAGGGCTTGTGTCACTGATACATTGGTACTGGTTGGTTTGAAAATGACATATGTGTTATCAGTTTCCTGTATTCTATTCCAGACAATTAGATCCCCTAACCAATCCCAAATAAGATACCATTTTCAGACCTTTATCAAATATGATACCCCTCACCCCAGCCCAAGGCACCTAAGTTTCTTACCCTTATACTCTTGCACTTTCTTACGAAGGTTAGTACCCATCCGCTTCGTGACATGTGCTATGCAATCTTCTTTTGCAATATAGACAGCAGGCCATAAGGTGCAGCAGCTGTGAGCTGCGAATAGGCTTTACTATCTCCATCACCTACAAATGGGTTGTATTGAACACCATCAGGGGACCTCTGGTAGATTCGTAATACTCCAGCTGCTTCCATTGACTAAACAAGTAAGAAAGGAAAGTGTTGTTAGATTACAAAGTCCAATTCTGACATGATTGCATACCAAGGGTTGGTTTCACAAATGCAAGCTCAAGCTGGCAAAAGTTAGCTGAAATGATGTCTGCTATTTGCTCTTCTATAAAAAAAGAACTGGAATATTGCTTTTTTTTAACGACATTACGCCCAAAAACGAAGTTTAGAAAAGTGAAATGTCTCTCGAGGCTTAGAGGAAAATTCACCCAGTAAGGTAGGCCTGAAACGTACTGCAGGTTTGAAATTTGCCACGAGCCATTGAACTACAAATGTAACCAATTACATAATAAGTTCAATCTTACCGGAGCGCTGCCATTGTGATTCATGAAACATTCCTCCCGTGCTGTACGACCTTCTGGAGAAAATCAAGTCGGGAAAGCTCGCCATTTTGATGCTTTTTCTCCAATTTGTCACATGTACTACACGTACTGGACAGATGCACGACATCAAGAACCTTTCCGGTGTCAATCGAGATCGCAGCAACAACACCGTCTCGGGCCGCCCATCCACGACTGGACCAGGAACCATCGAATGAAGTTGCAGCCACACAGACCCCATTTTCGCCGGTTTTTAGGGCTCTCAACTCTTGGATTGCATCCGCTAACTCTTCTTCTACAAGCTCGCTACACGCTTTTGCAATAACTTTGGTGTTTTCTGACCACACCGGCAAGTGACTGGTTTCTGCAAGCCCAAAACACTTAGAGCCTTGTAGCGGCTGAATGTCCTCTTCCGATTATTCTGAATGCCAGAGTTGAAGCGCGATTAACATCAAAGAGCCTGGCCGATTTCTTGCTGGAATTAAAACTCATCTGTATTAGGGGACAACTCTCATTTGAACACACAAAGTTCAATTTCAATCCTAAACCGAAGCGACTGTCATTTTCTTCGTTCAACAATATCGGACATTGGCAAGCTTTGCAAACGACAGAGTTCTCGATCGCCCTATTCAAAAGTTCTTTGTCCACGATCATACTGCTCCCGTCGCAACTCAATTCTTTTGGCTTAGAATTTTCGCCATCCAACTGCAACTTTCTGGCGGATACGCTTTGAGCGCAACTTTCTTGCATTTCTTGTTCGTACTTGTCCTGATCGTACCACGACCCTTGTCAGTCGCTGCCAGATTTATCGATGTTCTGCGATAAACCTTTCAAATCATCACTTTTTCGCCTTCGCTTTCGTGAATTTGACCAAGGGCATGCTGTTTTTCGTTTCTCTTTGGGCTTACTAACCATAACGCCGAAAAATAAAACTTCTAAACGCTGCAAGGTTTTGCTCCTACTGAGAGATTCTCTGTGAAAGCTAGAACCGGAAGTGCGAAGAAACAAAACACCGCATGTGATTGACTGGATCTGTCAATCACCTTTCGCGGACTATTTATGGCGGGAAACTCAGAAAGCGGGTTTTCTCGGCGATTAAAGTGAAATTGCAAAAAAAAATTTTAAGAAACAAAGTAAACGCTAAATCTATGCCAAATTTCCGAAAATCATAAATTTGCCAATGTTGTCAAAATTAACCTATATCTATACCTTAAATTGGGAAACTTTTCAAACTTTTTCTTTTTTTTCAGAGATAACTCTGATATCTATTTTCTATGTTGTACAGTTAAATTGGCAAAAATACCCGCCACATTTACGTTGCAGAGCTTTTAGTGTTACCTACATTTGGTATTTATTCTGACTTAAACAGGCGTCCTCTTTAGCGCGTCTGTATTCTACTAATATTTGACGAATTCAATTAAATCAATCATCATTTTAAGTTTCAATGTCCAAATATTTTCGCAATTTAATATGAAACTGTTACAATAAGCCGTGAACTTGTGCTAGCTATTCGAATTTACCTCATTTTCACTGTCAAATTCGTTGACATTGAAGTCATTTTGACCAACATTTTTGTGTTGCCATAGCAACGTGACGTTTTATACATTGACCAAACAATTTCACCAAAGTGATCAGTAGGTGGAACCCTAGCAACGAGCCGAGTTTGAGCGGAATCGGCGAGGGGTCGTGTAGACTCGTCTGCATGGTCCTTAGGTGGACCCACTCTTAACACAAAAGCTGAGCGTGCAAAATAACAAATCTCCCGAGAGAAATCTCTCTTGCGCGCGGCAACGATCGTCCCGGTGCAACTTTTATCTTTTTCAAAGCGTAGTAGCGAGCCGCGAAAGCTCGAAAAAACTCGAATGAAAGTTTGCGATTGATAAAAAATGATTACTACTAAATGTCCTTTTATACTCTAGCTACAAAGTTCAAGTACCAACCTTGAGAATTAGTTTGTTATCGTTGTTTGTGCTTTCTCTTGCGCGCTAGCTCTTCGTTTGTCTTCTTTTTCGACATGTCTTCCCTGGCAATTCTCCTCTACGGCGCTTTGTTTCTTTCCCACGACAAACTTTATTTTTCATGTTTATGACATCAGTCTCAGCTTCTTTCCGCTCCATCATAACTCATTTTCTCAATTTTGATTTCTCAGCTTGATTCCAATGTTTCATTTTTTTATGAAGAGGAAAACCCGTCTTCCTCATGACGAAAACTGACACGTCACGAAGTTCACACGAAGTTAACTAAAACAAAAAAAAAATCCCCTTTCAAATAAAATCGCCAATCACCATTTGAACGCGCGAGCGTGCTCATTTCCCGCCTAAACCGAGACAGGCAACCCGCGCCTCTGCGACGACGGACACACGGACGAACAAACCGGAAGTCCATCAGAAAACAGGTCGATGCATATACACTTTTGTGTTGTTTCCTTTTCTCCTGCATGTAGCTATGGGGCTCCGCGGGGGCTCCGCTATAAGGGCTTATCTTTTAGGGTAAAAAGCCATGTCATATTTGGTAGTCTTTTAGCATAATGGGGAGAAACTGAAAATTTCCGACGATCATCCCATCCCCCCCCCCCCCCCCCCGCGGGGGGTACTCATGATTGTAAACTGCCCATTGTATTGCAGCCGGCATCTTAGGGTTCAGACATCCACATCTGTAAACCGTATTTTGACATAATCAAATTAATATATAGATTTAGCCACTGGCTAAAAGCGGAGCTCCCAGTTTTTCCGAGTATGAGTGAAACAGGGTTGCCCATGTGACCATAAAAAATATATTGACAGAATATGTAAAAAGATGTATACAGGAATACAGTTATACGGGAGACTATAAACTCTCCCAGTGACTCTAACAAAGCACAGAACTGCAGTTAAGAGAAAAGCTATTATTTGTGCTTTGTGTCATTCAAGAAATAACCCATCATGGCATGAGCAGAGAAAGTAAGAATAGTCACTTGCCGTCTTTATTTTCTATTCATCCTCCTTTGCATTTATTGGAAATTCCAATGGTAAGGAAAGGAACGTTTTTCTTCTTCTTGGAAAATGGGGGGGGGGGGGGTCATAAGGGGAGGGCCATACCTATGTGTGAGCATTTCAGGGGAGGGTCACAGCATTCTTTATGTTGCTTTACATTCAATGGTCAATATTTTAAATGGACTACCTTAGAACTACTAATACTACTTAAGATATACACTCAATGTAAATTTGATGATGCATAGTTTACTCGGAGGGCTTGAACCAGTTGTACCTTTCCTAGTCCCATGCAGATGGGGAGTAATGTTTTCCCTAAATATGCATGGGAGGGTCAACACATTCTTGAAAACAATTGCTGATTTTTCCCCAGTCCTCTCCTCCCTCCCCCTAAGAAAACTACCTATCCTATGTGCAAAATCCCACCATGGAGAGAAGAGCATGGTTTTTCTGATATTACACAATTATGTAACAATAAAATTATAACAAGCTAGAGGTTCATTTGGGCTAGATTTACATTATTATAAGCTCATAGTGTGAATGAGGAGTCTTTCAGATTATGGAAATCTAGAGCAAGTAATCTATTGTTTTAGTGTTCACCAACCAGATGAACCAATAATATTGGATAAAATTCTCTAATAAAAAACACAAGACTGAGACAGGATCTAGCGCATGCTATGCCAATTGCTTTGTGTATCATTTTACAATCCTCAGCTATTGCACCCTCATCAGCTGGTTTAGACTAATTTTAGACAAAAAAAAATTATAACAGCAATGTAGCCCGGGGGGGGGGGGGGGGGTAAACCTTTTAGGGTTTAAAATTAGGCCTCTGGTACCTTTTTAAAAGTTTTAGGGGGTAAAATTCGAAAACGTGTAATTTTTTCCAGATAGGTACCTGTTAGAGATCCGTTCTAGCAAATCAAGCAAATCACACTTCTTGGTAGCCTGAATATCAGACGTATTTTCCCTGTAAAAAGATACGCGAGAAAATTACTAGGGAAAATCAACTGGCAACGCCATGTTTGGTACCTTTAGGGGTCAAAATCAACTAAGCGACGCCATGTTTGGTACCTTTTAGGGGTAAAAACGAAAGTTCCCCACGAGCACCCCTGCCCCAAAAATATGGGAGTCCCCCCCCTCTGGGCAATGTACTACCATTTTCATCAATCCATGAAGTGTGATGGTTTTTCAGAAATATTTACTTTTCAAAGGTGCACATTTTGTCAAAAGTAGTCACACTTTTCGCTCTCTGATTGTCTGAAAAATAACGGTCAAAACTGCAGCCATCAGTGAAGGAGAAACATGACACATGCACACTTGAAAAGTAAACCTTCTTGAAAAATGTCACACTTCATGGATGGATCACATGGTAGTAAATGCATTAAAGTGATTCTGGATGGAAGAGCTCGCGGTGGTGGTGGTGGTGGGGGAAGGGGGGGTGTATCCTTCACTAATCTGCAATGGTTCATGTTTTCTCTAAACGATCCCCCCCCCTCACACACACACACACACATTCTTGAAAACGGTGACGGTGACGCTGACGGTGACGGTTGACATGGCGAATTGGTCGTGTCTGTCTCGTGGATAAAATTCGTTAAATTCGGTAACGAGGGACGCAGTAGAAACCCAAGATGACCAAAAAGAAATCTAAGAAGTTCTATGTATGGTATACGAAATCAAATGCTGGAATTTCGTTCGATACGAAACCTGCAAAGCTAACTACGTCGGTCAGCCAGGAGGGAGAAACCAAAGCTTCGAAAATAAAGAAGACGCGCTGGCTTTTTTGGAATTAAAAAGGAAACGAGCTGGGACTTGAAGATCAAGCCTGTTTAAACCTGGAGAAAACAAAACAGTTTTTACGTCAATACAACCGTCGAGCAAGAGAACAACCGAACACTCAGCCAAATGGCAATGAAGCCGACGAAGCTCCAAGTGGTTCGGGAGAGAAACGCCTCCTTCTTCTCTAGACCCCTCTTGGTATGAACAATTCTCCGAACTCAGAACAGTGCAGCCGATTTAATGCTAAAGTGAACAAGTCTATATCAGATCTCTCGATCGAAATTAGCGAACTGTCAATCGAAGGCTCAGATCAGAAGTGTAGATTTGATAACAAACTAAAAGAAATGAAAATATGGGTCCTTGAACAAATCGACGCCGTTAAAGCTGAAATTGACTCGGCAATGGAGAAATTAAACGACATCTCCAAAGGTCAGAAGTCTCTGGAAAAACAGCTCCAAAGAATGAAAAAGAAACAGGAAAATATCTCACGCAGTTGCTCGACCTTTTCGTGCAGTTTATTTGACGACAGCAAACAAGATAGTTCAAGCCTGGAGCTATGTCCAACTCCTGTCGCTCCTGGGGAGTCTGTTATGTCCACCGTTATGGTTGAAAATCGTTTGAGTTGCTGAACACAGTAGAGGTCGATACTGCCGATATTCCACAGGTCAATATTCCACAGGGCGATGATAACGAAGATGCGAGCCTCCTGAAAATAATAACACCTTGGAATTTGCATCGCCGCCAAACACAGAAAACGTAAATATCCCGCCTATGAACTCCGGAGTAGTAAGCAAACGAAATCCCAGCCCCCTCTGGAGAGGTTGAAACGCCAACTCAAGCTCCGGATGAACCAAGCAACAGGTCCGCGGATATCTTAATATTATCAGACTCTATTTACAAGCGCATCGAATGCAAAAAAATTAAGCCAAACACTATAAATTGGTACGTTCCGGGAGGCACGTCTCAAATGCTAAATTATATTGACGCGTTACAGGACGAGGTAATCAATGGCTGCTTGTATAACGAAATTGTTATTCACACAGGTACTAATGACATAACTTGTATGAGCGCAAACAATATCTGCGAAAACATCGCTCGCATAGTTGTAGATACGCAAGCTAAGTGGCCGTCGTCTAACATCACAATAAGCGGCAAACTTATAGGAAGGATGCAAACACGAGGCTCAACGAGGTTATTGATGATATTAATGCACAATCCAAGCTCACATGTGCGGAACTGGGAAGAGCTCGTTTCATGGATAATAGCCATCTAAACACTTCAGACGACGGTGCAATTGATGTGTCTACATTCCATGATGATCGCCACCTTAGTGATAAAGGAATCAGAAAGCTAGCCGCCAACCTCAAGAGGCACCTTGGTTTGTCTGCTAGACGCCGCGCTAGAAAGTCAAAAGAACAAGTAAGGCCAATCGAGCAGGTGTTCGTGACAGTGTTTACACAGGTAACCCGCATCGTATTGCTCGTGACAGCGCTTACACAGGTAACCCACATCGTATAGCTTACCATAACAATCAATCTAATAAATTACGCGAAGCAGTGCAACTGCTCACTGAAATCCTAGGCCATTTATAGGCACAATAATATATCTTGGTTCTTACTGTTGTCCGTTCTCACCTTGCGTAATTTGATTTAGATCTAATCAAACTCCGATTAAATGCCGGGGGGGTTAGACCGCACTATTTTTGCTCAGCCCAACTCTTTACGCCTTTGCGTATGGAATATTCAAGGGTTTAACAGCAAAGAACTGGGGTCTAAACTCAAATTACGTGAGGTAAATGACATATTTTTGCATCATGATATAATTGGAATTGTCGAAACGCATGCTGGACCTCTCGCAGATCTGTCAGTTTCTAACTTCAAAAATTTCAATTTACACCGCGAGAAAACCGGCACGCGTTACGCGGGTGGTATAACTGTTACATCAGAAAAACAATAAGTAAGGGTGTTAGCTACGTACCCTCTGACAACCCTAACGTGGTTTGGTGTAAACTGAGTAAAACATTTTTTAGACTAGATGAAGATGTATATCTAGGGACGGTCTATCTAAGCCCGCAAAACTCAAACTCTGATGACCTTATAAACGGGCTTGAACTAGATATTTTTAGATTTCGAGTAAAGGGAGAGTTATCGTACAAGGTGACCTCAATGCTCGCACCGGTAACCTGCAGGAGTTTGTGAGCCAAGACAGCGATAAATATTTTGATTTACCTGACGATTACGTCAGTAGTATATAGGGTGGATCTACGCCTCAAACCACGTGGTCGGGATCGAGAACAGCACTTTATACGCCCCACTTTATACGCCCCACTTTATACGTCTCAGATTTATACGTCTCACATTTATACGTCTCACATTTATACGTCTCAGATTTATACGTCTCAGATTTATACGTCTCACATTTATACGTCTCAGATTTATACGTCTCACTTTATACGTCTCACTTTATACGTCTCACTTTATACGCCCCACTTTATACGCCCACTTTATAGGACAACTGTTCAAGAGGCCATGTATGATGTAGAGCATGCATGTAGTGCAATCTAACGAGGAATTTGTTCTCAACGGTCAGTTGCACGTGATACGAGCACGTACTCCCCGTGGTGGTCATGGTTGATATGATGATGATGATGATAAGTAGGACTTAAGTAAGCCCTCCCACACTTGGGATCTAGTACAGCAATTTGAGTACAGCAATTTGAGTACAGCACTTTTGAGTACAGCAATTTGAGTACAGCAATTTGAGTACAGCAATTTGAGAACAGCAATTTGAGAACAGCAATTTGAGAACAGCAATTTATGGCCAGCAATTTATGGCCAGCATTTATGGCCAGCAATTTATGGCCAGCAATTTATGGCCAGCAATTTATGGCCAGCAATTATGGCCAGCAATTTATGGCCAGCAATTTATGGCCAGCAATTTATGGCCAGCATTTATGGCCAGCATTTATGGCCAGCAATTTATGGCCAGCAATTTATGGCCAGCAATTTATGGCCAGCATTTATGGCCAGCAATTTATGGCCAGCAATTTATGGCCAGCAATTATGGCCAGCAGGTTTATGGCCAGCAGGTTTATGGCAGCAATTTATGGCCAGCAATTTATGGCCAGCAATTTATGGCCAGCATTTATGGCCAGCAATTTATGGCCAGCAATTTATGGCCAGCAATTTATGGCCAGCAATTTATGGCCAGCAATTTATGGCCAGCAATTTATGGCCAGCATTTATGGCCAGCATTTATGGCCAGCATTTATGGCCAGCAATTTATGGCCAGCAATTTATGGCCAGCAATTTATGGCCAGCATTATGGCCAGCAATTTATGGCCAGCAATTTATGGCCAGCAATTTATGGCCAGCAGGTTTATGGCCAGCAGGTTTATGGCCAGCAATTTATGGCCAGCAATTTATGGCCAGCAATTTATGGCCAGCAGGTTTATGGCCAGCAATTTATGGCCAGCAATTTATCTATAAAAGCTGATGTGTGAGCGATGTGAGGTATTCACAAAGATGCGCGGAACTCAATTTGAGCAAAGAATGGAAGCTTCGTAGTCAGGTTGGTAGACTAATAAATTCATAAATAATATGTAACCTAAAGTAAAATTTCGAAAAATTTTTTTTCGGAAGATCTTTGGAAAGTGTTCGGAAGATCTTCGGGAAATATTCGGAAGATCATCGGAAGTGCTCGGATGGTCTTCGGAAGTGCTCGGAAGGTCTTCGGAAAGTATTCGGAAGTGCTCGGAAGTGCTCGGAAGGTCTTCGGAAGTGTTCGGAAGATCTTCGGGAAGTGTTCGGAAGGTCTCGGAAGATCGTCGGAAGTGCTCGGAAGGTCTTCGGAAGATCGTCGGAAGTGTTCGGAAGATCTTCGGAAGTGTTCGGAAAGTGTTCGGAAGACCTTCGAAAGTGTTCGGGTGATCTTCGGAAGTGTTCGGAAAGTGTTCGGAAGATCGTCGGAAGTGCTCGGAAGATCATCGGAGGTCTTCGGATATGTTCGGAAATTATCCTATGTGTCCTACCAGTCCTAGCGCCTAGTGTCCTATCTGTCCTAATGTCCTACTTGTCCTAGTAGTGTCCTAGTAGTGTCCTAGTAGTGTCCTAGTAGTGTCCTAGTAGTGTCCTAGTAGTGTCCTAGTAGTGTCCTAGTAGTGTCCTAGTAGTGTCCTAGTAGTGTCCTAGTAGTGTCCTAGTAGTGTCCTAGTAGTGTCCTAGTGTCCTACTTGTCCTAGTAGTGTCCTAGTAGAGTCCTAGTGTCCTATCTGTCCTAGTGTCCTATTTGTCCTATCTGTCCTACTTGTCCTAGTAGTGTCCTAGTGCCCTACTTGTCCTATCTGTCCTACTTGTCCTAGTAGTGTCCTAGTGCCCTACTTGTCTAGTAGTGTCCTAGTGAGTAGTGTCCTAGTGTCCTATCTGTCCTAGTAGTGTCCTAGTGTCCTATTTGTCCTATCTGTCCTACTTGTCCTAGTAGTGTCCTAGTGCCCTACTTGTCCTAGTAGTGTCCTAGTGTCCTATTTGTCCTAGTAGTGTCCTACTTGTCCTAGTAGTGTCCTATCTGTCCTACTTGCCCTATTTGTCCTGTCTGTCCTAGTGTCCTACTTGTCCTAGTAGTGTCCTATCTGTCCTAGTGTCCTACTTGTCCTAGTAGTGTCCTATCTATCCTAGTGTCCTACTTGTCCTAGTAGTGTCCTAGTGTCCTATCTGTCCTAGTGTCCTATGAGGAGGATAAGGCTAGACATTAGGGTCCAAAGGTCATTTGGTGCTTAGTGCTTAATGCTTACCACCAAGGAAACAGGATCAAGGTCATCGAAGGTCATCAGAGTCCAAAGGTCAATTTACCATCGGATCGAAATCCACCAATCAGAAGGCTAGAATTTGGATTTTAGCCAATCAGATGGCGTGCTTAACGCACCAATCAAATTACAGGGATTTCGATCCGATGTCCAAAGGTCATAGTCCAAAGGTTAGAATCCAAAGGTCAATTTATCAGCGGATCGAAATCCACCAATCACATTTGAGTATTTTGATGCGGACGTCCGAGGAAACAGGATCAAGGTCATTGAAGGTCATCAGAGTCCAAAGGTCAGTTTTTGGATCGAAATCCACCAATCAGAAGGCTAGAATTTGGATTTCAGCCAATCAGAATGCGTCCTTAACGCACCAATCAAATGACAGGGATTTCGATCCGATGACGTCATCCCACTATTATAAAAGGCGAGAACTCAGTTTGAGATCACAGTCTTCCTCTGCTCATCGTTGCAGGAGGAGGAAGAAGAAAGATGTCGGGAATAAGTGAGCAAGATGAAATAGAAGAGGCACTCCGAATATTGAAGAAAATGATGGAAGAAGAAGAAGAAGTAATGGCGGCGAGAGAACAAGAAACATCTCTTGGAGATATGTTGGAAGGAGAACAGAGGGAATTGTATGATTTGAAGGAGGAACAGCAACCCACCTGGATAGATCAGTTTGAGTTGGGAGAACTACTACCACCATCCCCACAAGTGGAAGTAGAAGAGGAAGGGCATGCTATCGATGTTATCGATTGGATCATGCAAGATGATGGTGACGTAGATATGACACAAAGTGTCGAAGAGCTCTTTGAGCAGCATTTAAATGACCAACCACTGCCACCACCACCGCCGTCGTCGCCACAAGTGGAAGTAGAAGAGGAAGGGCATGCTATCGATGTTATCGATTGGATCATGCAAGAGGATGGTGACGTAGATATGACACAAAGTGTCGAAGAGCTCTTTGAGCAGCATTTAAATGACCAACCACCGCCACCACCACCGCCGTCGTCGCCACAAGTTGAAGTAGAAGAGGAAGGGCATGCTAATGATGTTATCGATTGTGTGATGCAAGACGATATTGATATGGCACAAAGTTTTGTACATCAACAGCATTTGACTACCGATAGACCACAAACACCACAGCTATCACCACCACTACCATCACAGCCAATACCGTCACCACCACCACCACAAGATGTTTACAATCAACCACCACCACCACCATCACAACAAGATGTTGACAATCAAATTGGAAGAGGTGTCAAGCGTACCCATGATGAGCAAGAGGAGGAGGATGAGGAGGATGATGATGGTATTTCGTACCAATTGAATGAAGTCCACAGTCGGCATTCGCGTAAGATGAAAACCGATTGTTCTGATTATGATTTAAACATCAATCTTCCTTTACGGTCAACTGTCCAAGAAGCCATGCAAGATGTAGAGCGTGTTCTTGACAAAGTGCTAGAAGAAACGCTCAAAGGTGTACCTAACAAGGACTTTGCACGCGTGACCTTGAATGCTCCAGCTCTGAAGAATCCCATATCGTTACCGTTTATCCTACGGGAACAGCTAACACCGCAAAGGATTATGGGACAGATTGAAACCATTGTGCAATCTAACGAGGAATTTGTTCTCAATGGCCAGTTTCAGTTGCACGTGATACGAGCACGTACACCCCGTGGTGGTCATGGTGGATATGATGATGATGATGATACTACTGATGATGATGATGATGATGATGATGATGACCCGGCTGGTGAGAAGAAAAAGCACTCTAAGAAGAATAAGAGGACCTTGGATTGTGCGGATCCGGAAGTATGGACGAAGATGAAGACGAGCATAGTTCGAGTACGTAATCAGGATAATCTTTGTGCTGCACGTGCGATCGCGATTGGAATCGCTTACCATACCGGAACAAAACGGGACTATATTAACATGTATAAACAGCAGGCAGGAAACAGGGAGAATGGTACTCAACGTAAAAGAGCGAAAGAGTTGCACCAACAAGCTGGCGTCCCTGAAGGAGAGTGCGGTATTGAAGAACTGAAAAAGTTCCAAACGTATTTGGCTCCACAAGGGTTTAAGCTCTACCTCGTGTCCAGAGAATATACGAATGGTATTATTTGGCAAGGTGCTTTGGAGGAGGATCCTAAATATCATTTGTACTTGTACCATGAAAAAGGCCATTACCATTTTATCACTAGTATGCCTGGTCTCCTGGGAAGAAGCTACTTCTGTATCAAATGTAACAAGGGCCACTCAGATCAAGGCAAGCACAAATGCAATATCCGATGTCGTGCTTGTGGTGAAAAGAACTGTTCTCCTCCGAGTCCACCAGATGATGATACCAAACGATGGAACTGGCAACATTGTACCGACTGTAACCGTTACTTCCGCACCCAGCAATGTTTCGACAACCATCGTCGTGTGAAAAAGCATGGTCCCGCGAATAATCGGAAGGAATGGTCGCAGTGTCAAAGATACACAAGTGTGAAGAATGTCTTACGAGGTTTGATGTCTTAGACAAGAGACGGGAAGGCAAGCCTCACAAGTGTGGTGAATACGTGTGTCACGTCTGCAAAAAGATGGTCGACAAGGATCACTTATGTTATGTTCCCGTAGGAGCAGCAGCAGCAGTGACCGGACGGAAGAAGAAGAACGATGAAGAGGAGGAGGATCAATTGCGGCTTATCATCTTTGATTTTGAGGCTCAACCCCTTGGCACGCAACATCGGGTCAATTTTGTGGGTGTCCAGAAACTGTGTGAGGACTGTCGTGATCTTCCCTTAGACTCACATCCTAATTGTGACACGTGCGGATTGCGTAAACGTGGTTTCCAAGGGGAACAAGCTCTGGACGAGTTTTGTCAATGGTTGTTTGGTGGAAGCAATGCAGGATACACGTGTTTGGCCCACAACTTTAAAGGGTACGATTCCTATCCTATCTTGGAGTACTTGTTCAAGAATGCATTAAGGCCTACTGTTATTTTTAATGGAGGAAAGATCATGATGCTCGGACTCCCAGATCTCAAGATCAGTATGAAGTGCACATTGAATTATCTCCAGATGGCATTGCGTCAACTTCCCAAAGCTATGGGATTTGATCAAGAGGTGCGCAAAGGCGACTTTCCACATTTCTTCAACACCCCAGAGAACCAAACGTACGTGGGACCTATGCCTGATCTCAAGTATTATGGCATTGAAAACATGACGAAGAAAGATGCTGATGCGTTACGCACGTGGTACGAGAACGAAGTCGCACGTGGTGCCGTGTTCAATTTCCAAGAAGAACTGGCGTCTTATTGTCATCAAGACGTGAAGTGTTGAAGAAAGCTGTGTTGGCCTTTGACAAGCTTACCATGGCAACGGGTGACGTCCATCCGTTTCACACGTCGGTCACCATTGCATCGTTGTGCAGTCTTATTTTGCGCACCAAATTTCTCAAGGCCAACACCGTTGCTGTGATTCCTGCTCAAGGATACCGTGGACGCGACGTGCACTCGCTCAAAGCATTGCAGTGGCTCGAGTACAGGCACATCACTGATGGAGTGCATATTCGTCACGCTGGCACGAGCGAAGGGGAATTCAAGGTTGGACGGTACAAGGTCGACGGGTATGCCGAGAGTACTCATACCGTGTACCAATACCATGGATGTCTCTATCACGGATGTCCCAAGTGCTACACGAAGGACACGAGGAATCCTTTCTCTGGCACTACTATGGGTGATCTCTACCATGACACGTGTAACGTGCGCACCTTTATTACTCGGGCTGGTTACCACCTCGTGGAAGTGTGGGAATGTGAGTTTGATCGTGAACTGTCAGCAACCCCTAGGATACAAGCGATGGTCGGTGACGTGGAGAAGTGCATACCCTTGGAACCCCGGGACAGTTTCTTTGGTGGACGTACCAATGCAATCCGTTTACGATGCGAAGCCAAGGATGACGAGCAACTCCACTATTACGATTTCACGTCGTTATATCCGTACGTGAATGTCACGTGTGAGTACCCTGTGGGACATCCAGAAGTTCTGGTGAACGACGAGATCCAACAAGACCTGCATCTGTATCGCGGATTGATGAAAGTACGTGTCCTTCCACCCAATGATGTTTACTTCCCAGTGCTACCCGTACGCATCAACGGAAAGCTGATGTTTCCCTTGTGTTACACCTGTGCTCAAGAAGAGAACCAAGATCATCCATGCACGCACACTGAGAAGAACGCGCTTTTACCGGTACGTGGACGCACGTGGAACTGTTCAAAGCTCTGGAGAAAGGGTATAAAGTGATGAAAGTGTATGAGGTGTGGCACTGGGCTCAATGGGAACGCTTGTTCGAAGAGTACATCAAGACGTTTCTCAAGTACAAGCAAGAAGCTTCAGGATGGCCAAGTTGGTGCGAGACGGAAGAAGACAAGGTCCGGTACGTGGAACAGTATGAAGAACATCAAGGCATTCGATTGGATCGTGAGCGTATCGAGAAGAATCCAGGTCTCCGCTCTGTCGCCAAAATGTTCCTGAATTGCATGTGGGGGAAATTTGGCGAGCAATCGAATCGGAGACGTACTGAGTACGTGGAAAGTCCAGAAAAGTACTTCGATCTGATGACAGACGACAGCATCGAAGTGAGTGATGTGTTGATCGTGAACGACGATACGGTCCAGATTCACTACAAGATGGCAGAGAAGTTTCTGAAGACGAAAGCACACACCAACGTTGTCTTTGCTGCTTACACCACTGCGTATGCACGTCTCAAGTTGTATGACGTCATGGATGGTTTGGGGGACCGATGTTTGTACCACGATACAGACAGTGTCATCTTTACGTGGCGTCCTGGTCAATGGAAACCACCACTTGGCGATTACTTGGGAGAACTGACCAGCGAACTCGATCCAGAAGAACACATCGTGCACTATGTGGCCACAGGACCCAAGAGTTATGGGTACAAGACCAACTTAGGGAAGACCGTGTGCAAAGTCAAAGGACTACGCATGAATCTACGCACCACAGAAACAGTGAATTTGGATAGCATGGTGGAATTGTTGGAGGGTCATGGGAACCCTGTGCGTCAAGTGACCAATCCCCACACCATTCGACGCAATGTGACGACCCGCACGTTGCATACCGTATCAGAAACCAAGTCCTTCAAGGTGGTGTACAACAAACGTGTACGACGTGGCATGTACACTTACCCTTATGGGTATTATGGACTTTGAACTTTTGTTAAGCTTCGTGTACAACAAACGTGTACCCTTATAGATCTTATATGGACTTTAAGACTTTTTAACACTTTTGATAAGCATTGTATATATAAAGTTATGTAATAAAGAACTTATAAAACCCAAATAGTGTGATTTGTGTCTATAAAGGGGGATGACCCAGCATTGGACTGATCATTTGGTGTTGAACACCGCTAAGGATGGTATGTTTTAAAGACCGTCCCATACTAACGTGTCGTAACTTATTGAAACGTATACGTTGTATGCTAGCGTGTTGTGGTGGCCGTATTGTGGTAGTCGATGGCACCCAGGAAACCCAAGCAGACCGTAGCACAGAAGAAGAAGAAGAATATCGAACGTCTACTCCAGCAAGCCTATTACGATCCAAACAATGTTGCTGCTTTGGGCGGTGTTGCCAAACTGGCAAGGGCTATGCGCTCAAAAGGTATAAAAAAGAGCACAGTCTTAGCTTGGATACGGTCTCAACCGTCATATACACTCCATAAACCGTACCGTCGCCGTTTTCCACGCAATCGTGTGGTCGTCCAAGGCATCGACGAACAATGGCAAGCGGATTTGTGTGACATGCAAGCGTACAGAACCAAAAATAATGGCTACAACTACATATTAACCGTCATTGACGTGTTAAGCAAGTACGCATGGGCAGTACCCTTGAAGAACAAGACGGGACACAGTTTGATCAAGGCGTTTCAGAAAATATTCAAGGAAGGTCGTATGCCTGAGAAATTGCAGACGGATGATGGGTCCGAGTTCTTAAATCGAAACTTTCAAGCGTTTCTCAAATCGAAGAACATCCATCACTTTACCACCAAGAGCGAAACCAAAGCTTCGGTCGTCGAACGATTTAATCGTACGTTAAAAACATGGATGTGGCGATGGTTCACCTACAAAGAGACAGTACGTTACATTGACGTGCTTCCGCAACTGATGAACAATTACAATCATTCGTATCATCGAAGCATTCGTCGTGCCCCTGCTGACGTCACGTTAGCCAATGCTCAAGACGTATGGCAAACCTTGTACCAGAAGAAGGCTCAGAAGAAGAAGAAGAAGAAGCTAAAACCTAAATTTCAAGTGGGAGATTTAGTACGTATAAGTAAAGTCAAACACGTGTTTGCAAAAGGGTATTTACCCAACTGGACGGAAGAAGTGTTTACGATTGCCTATCGGATGACGGCCCGGGATCCCTATGCGTATCGACTACGCGAATACGACGGTTCGTTGTTGGAAGGACAATTTTACGAACAAGAATTGCAGAAAGTCAGCATGGATGAACAAAAAGATGTCTTTCGTATCGACAAAATTGTCAAGAGCCGTGGGAAAGAACGTCAAGAAGAGTATTTGGTCCATTGGCGTGGCTGCCTGACAAGTACGACAGTTGGATCCTAGCAAGTCAAGTGCATAAAATCGTGTGATATACCATCAAAGACATCAGTTGCCTCAGGATGTCTGACCGAGCGGACCAAGTGATTACGCTGTCAAGCAATGCTATCGAAGATGCCCTTCCCAACAACACCATTGGGGATTACACCCTACGAACCAAGTATCCTATCGATTTGCGCGAAGGATCATGGGAAATGGCCCTTACCAACATCATCTATCCTCATTCGTGGAGTTTGCTGCAAAAAGAAGATCTTGACATATGGGTTCTTTCCACTCACGTGGTAAACCCTAACGAACTATGGACAAAATACACGTTACCCACAGGAAAGTACACCAAGCTGGAAGATATTGTGAAAGGCATGAAGAGAGTTACTAACAAATTTAACAAGCATGAGCAACAACGTAGATTACGGCCAGACGAAACCAATCACAATAAGATTGAGTTCAAATACAATTATAAAGAGAACATGACCACGATCAAGTTAACCAATGACATGATGCTACTACTACGGCCACGATTAGCAATGGCTTTGGGATTTGATACAGTTGGTTCAATCACTGAACTTGAACTTGGGAAACCCCATGGTATTGCTCGTCTCTTTGGGGTAACTGATGAAACCGTAGGAAAATGGTATATATTTGTAGCCGACAAAAGAATGCTAGCGGACTTCAGACCTTCACCTCCAGCGTACGTGAACGAGCAGATGTACATCCGTTCCAAAGCTTTTACGTGTACACTAATGTTGTGGACTCGCATATTGTGATGGGAAGTGATGCCAACAATTTGTTGCGTACCTTTGTTCCTGAAGGAGAACCTGGATTCCCTGTGGAACGAAACTTTCTCAATCCCTACTACTTGCCACTACGTACTCAAATCATCAACAAGATCCGTATCCATATAACCGACGACACAGGCGAAACCGTGCCATTTCAAGCAGGCGCCGTACAGGTAACACTACACTTGCGTCGTGTGCGATTTGCCTAGAAGAAGAAGAAGATATGGTGTGGTACAACGATATGCTGAATATGGCTCGTGGTGCACTTGCTGCTCTACCGCCTAAATCACAAACAGGAAAAGGACCCTTTACCTATTTTCCACGTCATCTACAAGAAGGAAATGGAGTTTTCCATGGGTACCCTGTGCCAGTACAAATGGGATTTGGTATAGGTGGTGTCGGCGGTGTATTGAGTTCCCTGGGAAGAGACTTTATTCCTCACTTGCCCTCTTGGGAACTCGCTACAAAAGGTATACGGAAGCAAGCGGAACTCGCTACACGAGGTATACCACAAATGGGTGGTGCTCGTCTGAAACGTCGTCGTCGTCAACCTAAGACCATGGCTAAACGTCGTCGTCATACCAAGGACATTTTCGATTGAAAACAGTTATAAAAGACTTGGACATTCATGCCTTCTAATCAGTTGGACATTACCTCAACTACTGTCAAGAGCTCCTCATCAACAAAATGAGTGTTCATACTGCTTCACTTGCTGCTGCCAATCCAGGCATGGACTTGTTTACGGTACCACCAACAGATGTGGCTGTGACATCAGGCCGATACGTTGAGTATTCACCCACGGATAAAGGGGCCAAGTATTATCAGTTCATCATTCGTAGGGGTCCTACAATGATTGATTTGAAAAAGACTCATTTCCGTGTCGTGGCCAAGATCACCAAAGCTGATGATACAGCAATTGCCGCAAGCGTTAAAGTGGGACCTGTCAACAACTTTCTTCATTCGATGATCCAACAAGTGACTGTGAAATTGAACGATCAAGCCGTCACCTTGCAAACCGACACGTATGCGTACCGTGCCTTCATCGAGACGTTGTTGAATTATCCTAAAGAAGCTCAAGAATCGTATCTGGAATGTGCCCTGTGGAATAAAGACAGTGGCTCCATGGACCAAGTTGATCATGCCGCTACAGCCGGTAATAAGAATCCTGGACTCAAGGCACGTGCAGCTCGTACTAAAACTGGACAAAAAGTGTGCATGGAAGGCCCCTTGTTTTGTGATCTCTTTCACTCAGGACGTTACCTTCTGGACAACACCGAGATGAAAATCAAGTTTGATATGCATGATACAGCCTTCTGTCTGATGTCGGAGTTAGGTACCGAAAAGATCGTCATCGAAGACTTTATCCTACGCATGTATCACGTGACTCCAGCTCCTAGCGTCAAGTTAAACCAACGTGAACTCATGACAGGATCGAATGCACGTACAGCCAAGTACCCTGTGACGTCAGCCATTGTGAAGACCCGGCAAATTGGTACTGGATCCTTGACCCATATGAAGGAGACTTGTTCCAAGGACTCGTTCCTAAACGTATGATTTTAGGGATGGTTGAGAATGCTGCCTACAATGGCGACAAAGGGAAGAATCCATTCAATTTCCAAATGTTTGATTTGTCGACAATCAAAGTAACCGTGGATGGACAAGAGACCCCCTATGGAACACTGTCTACCGCTGATGACAAGGATATAGATTTGTACCACATGTTGTTCGATAACGTGTGTGGTTCCTACCGCGGACAAGGACTCAACCTTACGTTCGACGAGTTCAAGGCTGGTTATGCATTGTTTGCCTACGACTTTACACCAGCAGGCAATGCCTCGTCAGGGTACTTTCAACCTCAATATAAAGGCAACGTTGACCTGTACCTGACATTTGGGGATGCCACCGCGCAGGTGAACACCATTGTCGTCTACGGCGAGTTCAACAACACCATCGAGGTGGACCAATTAGGTCAAGTGATTTACGACATTCAAGGATGAACACGGATCAGTTAGAACTGCTCGTACACAACGATCCCAAGTTAAACCCAGTGTTTGGTGGCGTGTTTCCATCTGATTTGCTACCGACCAAAGTACCATTTCCCAATCAAGCCTACATCATGAACGTGGATCCAAGCGATCGTCCAGGATCTCATTGGTTAGCCGTGTACTTTACACCCGAGACGTGTGAATTCTGGGACAGTTTTGGATTTCCTCCACAAGTGTATGGTCAAGCCATTACAAACTTTTGCAAGTTACGTCCACAACTCGTGCACAACACTCGTAGGATTCAAGCCATGGACTCTGACGTATGTGGACAACATTGTTTGTTCTTCTTGTGGAACCGTGTACGTGGCAAACGTCATGGAACAGTAGCTGCTATGTTTACGCCAAATTTACAATGGAACGATCAGAATGTTCGCACCTTTGTGCGTGATCGATTTTTACAACGACGACGACAAGCACCTTGTAATCCTAAGCGTAGTCGTCAATGCGCTCTTGTTCAGCGCTCTTTGTTACACATGTTAAAGTTATAATAAAAAATGATGTTTCATCACCAAATGTTGTTGTTGTTGGGTATATAGTAAGGTGTAGGTTAAGGCAAAGGCTCATATGGAATCTAGACGTCAGCATGGACGATCGTCGTTTTCGTTGTCCATGTAGCATTTTGGTGGTGGGTCCAAGTCAATCGGGTAAAACCACGTTTACACACCAATTGCTTCAACAAGTCGCTCTTGCGTTCAACAAACAATTTCGAAAAATTGTGTATTGTTATGGCGAATGGCAACCGTTGTTTACATCTATTCAACGGAACCTGGGTGTCACCTTCCATCAAGGACTCCCAGACAACGTCACCGACTTGTTTGGTCCTCACGATACTCCAGGCCTCTTGGTGATGGACGATTTAATGGATCAAATGGATCGTGTGGTACGCGTATTTACACAGGAATCCCATCATCACAACATCACCACGTTGTTTTTAACACAGAACTTGTTTCCACCCAATAAGCACGCACGTACCATTTCACTCAACACGCATTACATCGTGTTGTTCAAGAATCCAAGAGATCGTTTAGGCGTACAGATGTTAGCCCAACAAGCGTTTCCTGGACGTGTTCCTTACGTGATGGATGCCTTTCATCAAGCCACCGAAGAACCTCATGGTTACCTCATGTTGGATTTTCATCCAATGACACCAGAACAATGTCGTTTACGATCTCATATTCTTCCTAAAGAATTTCCCATGTACGTCTACACTGAAGGAAAGCTATAAAGAGTGGGAGACGATCCAGAACCACGTCATTTAGGTACAACCATTCACCATGGCAAGAGCTGAGAGAGCCTCGTGAGATCAACGCCTTGTTCGTAGTGCATAAATACCCTTGTCTAAGTGGATCATCATCAGTTCATCATGTCACAGCGACTGAGAAGGAACGCAGATTTTCTCCGGCTCTTGCATCGTACCAGAGGGAAGACACGCCAACGACTCATTGTCAATGCTACTCCTGATCAAATCAACTCACTGAGTGAAGTGGCCATGAACCTGTTGCGTGGCAACGTACCGATGTCATTAGCCCGGATTCAACAACTGAAGAAACACAAGCATCAGTTACGCAAGTTGGCCGATCGGAAACTCTCCAGCAAAAGCCGGAAAGCCATGTTGGTGCGTCAACGAGGAGGATTTTTATTACCTGCTCTTCTTGGTGGATTGGCATCGATATTTCTACCGAAAATTGCCAACAAGCTCATCTCTAAAATATAAAGTGTTGTTAAACAAGACTTTTACGTCAGTTGCTTTCAAGACGTCATCATGTCAACATCAGCAAAAGGTGGAGCTCATCGTATGGCTATGGTTCCTGATTATTTAGTAAACATGCTGCGTACCAAGCAAAAAGTGGAAACGGCGCCCCAATACCGTGTACTGGCGCGACTGGATGGAGAAATGCAAGCCATCTTGAATGACACTTCACTTCCTCCTGATGTCAAAGTACAACGTTACGATCAAATTCTGCAACGTTACAACCGGCTAACAAGACAAGTAAAAGACAAAAGCCCACTATCTTTACTAAAAAGGATGAAACAGCAACAACAAGAAGATGATGACATTGAAGAAGAGGATTTGGTTTTACCTACTCCTCCTTCCAAGACACCTGCTACTCCAAAAACAAAGCGTTTACCAACACCACCATCCGGGACACCACGAAGACGTTCCGTTAGTGTACCGAGAAGAAAGCCTCGACCCCTCCGAGAATGGCAACCGTTTTAAGAAAAAAGAGACAATGTTATGCTCTCAATAACTTTTATTATTACAAGAAGTTTATAACAGTAATGTCCTTGTATTATTAATAAAAGAGTTCTTACACCTTGTATCTTGTTTATTCAATTGAAGGGAAGGATTTATAGACCCTAATCAGAAGGTTGGAATTATTAAGGACCATACCCACTAATATGAACTATAAATTCACATCTTGGGGTCATCAAAATCCGTAAAGATAATAGGTACCCCCATTTAAACGAGATAGCGGTGTATCGATGAAATTGATGCCATTCACATATTCCAAGGCGTTTCCTTGATGTTACATTTCAAGATAAGTGATGAACATTCGTTTTAAAGGAAGAAAAAAAATGCGCATTTTTATGCCAGATACAGTACTCAATGTTTTTTATGTACTAAATAAAACTAGCATATCATGTAAGGCACTTTATTAATTGATTTTCTGAAATACAAACATAGGGTAGCCACGTGCCTAAATGAGAAAGTGACAAAAATTCGCATGCCCCCCCCCCCTCCCCCCTGTGAGTAGAATGGCAAGGACAGGTACCGGGATACCTGTGTACCGTGATACCAGTGTACCGGGATACCTGTGTACCGTGATACCAGTGTACCGGGATACCTGTGTACCGGGATACTTGTGTACCGGGATACCAGTGTACCGGGATACCTGGATACCAGTGTACCGGGATACCTGTGTACCGGGATACCTGTGTACCGGGCGCCTGGATACCAGTGTACCGGGATACCTGTGTACCGGATACCTGTGTACCGGGCGCCTGGGACCCCAAAACAAAAACAAAAATGGCTTCCTATACGAACAGCGATTCTCTTCAAAATCTGGAAGTTTATGTGAACGTTTTGAAAATTGAGGGCAAGAAAATGAGCTAGGAAACTTCTGGACTTACAAATATGGTAAGTAGAAACTTCTATTATAAGAACATTTTAGAAAACGACCCATTTTAACGGCATCTATCTAGATATGGAATGCACGAACAGTATGCGAATAAAAATAGTGAACACCATCCTTCAAGCTCTCAATAAACTTTTATTGAAAAATAACATATGTTTACAAGAAGAAGAAGAAGAAGAAAAAGTTTATAACAGTAACTTAATGTCCTTGTATTATTAGCAAAAAGAGTTCTTACACTTTGTAGCGTATTTGTTTCAGCCATTTCCAGAATACAGTTACCTCAACACGTGGGCAATGATAGGCTGTGCCCACGGCGGACAGTGAGTGAAAACCACAACTTGAAGCAGACATATCAAATAAAAAGTTCATATCATCATCTTGATCATATTGCTTGAACAGATCTTCGAACTTGGGGCATCCATAGTCCTCCAAATTGACATTGGGAATGCTGAGTTTATCCAACAGCCGTTTTTCATGACAGCCCCCTTTGTAGGCGATTGTTCCATTGGACTTCAAGTCCTGGGTATACCATTCCTGGACGACTTCCTCAAGATCTGTGTAGGGCAACGAGTGTTTCCACGTGAAGTCGAATCGAAGCCTGTGTATCATATAAGCTTTCTTGGCCCCTGCAAAGTCCTTTGCGTCTTTTAGTTCTTTAAATTTGATCGGAAACGTAAAGTGCTGTCCCTTGATAGCCTCGTCTTCAAATATAATTCCGGCCTCCTTGCACCAGAATTCTTTCTGCACGTAATAACCATCTAAGTCAATAATGGCTTTGATGTCCATCAATGTGCCTACGGCACAGTCAAAGCAATGGTGATTCTTCTCGGTGTTCTTCCACCCTGCTGGGTAAATTGTTGTCATCATCGTGAATTGTGTGTGAAGCAGGTGGTGCTTGCGGAATTGGGTGTGCAGCAGGCGCTGCAATATTATTGAAGAATATAAACCCTAGCCCAATACCTAGAGTTGTCCCAAGTGCTGTCCCAAATGATTTTGCAAGTGACGTTAAGAAACTGTTGAACGAAATATTTCCTTCTTCTTCTTCTTCTTCTTCTTGTAATTTTTTCGGTTTCAGAACTTTCTCTTTATATACTCGACCTTACCTCTTAGAATGGATCGAAATCCACCAATCAAATTTGAGAATTTCGATGCGGACGGCCGAGGAAACAGGTCAGGATCAAGGTCAGAATCCAAAAGGTCAATTTTTGGATCGAAATCCCTGTAATTTGATTGGTGCGTTAAGCACGCATTCTGATTGGCTGAAATCCAAATTCTAACCTTCTGATTGGCGGATTTCGATCCGATCTAAGAGGTAAGCTCGAGTATATATTTAGTTTGACCGTTGAGACCCCAACAACAACAAACTATGGAAGACAGTATTATTTGTGTTATTTGTCAGGAAGAATGGGAAGACCTAATAGAAATTACAGAGTGTTGCAAAACACCTTGCCACTTTCAATGTTTAAGCCAGTGGCATGCCCGATGTCCGAGAACCAACCCTAGCTGTCCACACTGCCGCGGAAAACAAACCAGGAGGGAAACTAAATTGAAATAGACGATACTACTGCTGCTAATGATGATGTGATGGAGGAACAATTACAGATGCTTGGGGCTGAAGTGGCTGCGCTCCAGGCTGCATTGAATGCGCCAATAGATGATGATGCGTCGTATGAACCCCTGACGGCTGATGAACAAGTACAGCTTCTAATAAACCTACGCAACGATGATTATGCTGCTGAAGATATGTCGGGAGAGGATGACTCAGGATATAACTCTGAGGACTCTGAGAATAATGAAATGGATGTTGAGCTTCAATATATAGAGGAACGACAAGAACTTGAAGATCCTGATTTTTTACCTTCACAACCAAATGTAAACCCTTGGAAAAATTCCCGTAAGAACATTTAGTTATTTTTATTACACTGTTCTCCATAGTTTGTTGTTGGAAACAAAGTTGTTGTTACTTTTAAGAAATGTGTCTTTATTGAACTCTTGCGCACGCAAAGCATCATAATAATTAAAGGGGTAATAAGTAGGACTTATAAGTCCTCCCCTTACAATAATAATAATAGTCTCGTTAAATGGAATGGGAGCCTAGGGACTAAGTGCCCTCCCCAGAGTACCGCATCCATGTTTCCGAATACTTTCCGAGCACTTCCGAGTACTTTCCAAAGACCTTCCGAGCACTTCCGAAGACCTTCCGAGCACTTCCGAGCACTTTCCGAAGATCTCCCGAACACTTCCGAAGATCTTCCGAGCACTTACGAAGATCTTCCGAGCACTTCCGAACATTTCCCTAAGATCTTCCGATCGACATTTTAGGTTACATATTATTTATGAATTTATAATTAGTCTACCAACCTGACTACGAAGCTTCCATTCTTTGCTCAAATTCATCCCTTGCTCCGAATAATGGTATCTTGGATTTGTGAATACCTCACATCGCTCACACACCAGCTTTTATAGATAAAGTGGTGTCCATAAAGTGGTGTCCATAAATTGGTGTCCATATCCATCTACTTCCGGTGTCCATAAATGTGGTGTCCATAAAGTGGTGTCCATATCCATCTACTTCCGGTGTCCATAAATGTGGTGTCCATAAAGTGGTGTCCATAAATTGGTGTCCATATCCATCTACTTCCGGTGTCCATAAATGTGGTGTCCATAAATTGGTCGTGTATAAAATTGGTCGTGTATAAAATTGGTCGTGTATAAATTGGTTGTGTATAAATTGGTCGTGTATAAATTGGTCGTGTATAAATTGGTCGTGTATTCACCAACTGAATACCTCACAGCGCTCACACACTAGCTTTTATAGATAAAGTGATGTATCATGAGTGATGTATCATAAGTGATGTATCATAAGTGATGTATCATAAGTGATGTATCATAAGTGATGTATCATAAGTGATGTATCATAAAGTGATGTATCATATCCCGACCACGTGGTTTGAGGCGTCAATCGCTGACCACGTGTGTGTCAATCCCCGACCACGTGGTTATTAGTGTAGATCCCGACCACGTGGTTTGAGGCGTAGATCCCGACCACGTGGTTTGAGGCGTAGATCCCGACCACGTGGTTTGAGGCGTAGATCCACCCTATATACTACTTACGTCGCCGACACCCAAAATATAAGGCAATCATCCGATCACGCTACCGATAGCAGAGGGAAGGCTCTTATCGACACATGCACTGCCCTGGGATTGCGAACAGTGAATGGGAGGGTGATAGGCGATTGTCCGGGTAAAATGACCTGCTTTAAATACAATGGGTGTAGTACGGCAGATTATATTATAAGTGACGAGGCTATCGCCGACCAATTCCGTTACTGTAGGGTTAATGACCTCATTCCATATCTGTCCGATCACTGCAGTATTTCTTACTCACTACGAATGCGGCGCGCTCGCTCGAGCTTTTTGCCTGAAACGCATTCTGAAACGGCCTATTGCACAAAAACTCAATTTAAACGTTTGATGTGGAACGAGGTCGCAAGAGAACGCCTAACCTCATTATTGAACTCTGAAAAATGGGTATCACAATTTACCGATACTGCCAAAGTAGGAGATACCTCCGAAGACGTAGAAAAATCGATTGTAAACCTTACTAACGTATTGACAGCCCTTAGTCTTGAGGCAGGCCTGAAATATTCAGAGGCAAAAAATACTAATAGACTAGCTTATCCCGACTGGTTGATAGCGACTGTCGCAATAGCAAACATAATTTAAGGAGACTTGGTAAAGAAATAAGTCGTAACCCTGGTGACGCACACCTTAGGAACACCCTGTATAAACAGAAAAAAAGCTATAAATATCTGTGCAGGAAAAAGAAGTATAATCATAGAGCTAAAACTATCAATGAGCTTGATTTTAGAAACGCCAAAGAAACCTGGAGAAAAATAGCGCACACATTTACCGGTGCGGCGAAAAAGAATATCAACGTAACTCTCGAAGCCTTTTTCAGCTACTTTAAGGCACAACGTCAATATCTTCAATTTGAATCTAGTGCGCTATCGGTCCACGAGGAAAGCACGGCTTACCACAACGAAGTCGGTCCACTTGACTATGAATTTAGCGTGCCTGAGGTCAAAAATGCTTTGAAGAGATTGAAAAAGGGAAAGCTCCAGGGTATTATAATATACTTAACGAGGTTCTTCTTATCGCCTCTGATAGACTGTTACCCACGCTAGTCAACATTTTTAACGCTATTCTGCGCAATGGGCAATGGCCCAGTGTCTGGGGCATGGGAGTAATTGTTCCAATATTCAAAAAAGGAAAAACAGATGATCCCAACAATTTCCGAGGGATTACTTTGCTCCCAAGCCTCAGCAAAATCCTCACTTCTATTTTAAACGAGAGGCTATATTACTATTTAGAAGTCAAAGGGCTGCTAAGAAAAGAACAGGGTGGGTTCCGCAAAAAGAACGGTACCGTTGATAATATTTTCGTTCTTAAGGCATTAATCGATAAGTATGTTAAAAGCAAGCCCCAAAAAAAGAATAACTTACTGTTTACTTGCTTTATTGATTTTTCAAAGGCCTTCGATACAATCCCTAGAGAGAGGCTGTTTGACAAGGTTAAAAAGACAGGTGTCACGGGACACTTTCTGGCTGTTTTAAAAACAATGTACAGAAAAGACCTGGCAGTTGTCAAAGCCAACGGGGAAATATCGGAGTCCTTTCATTGTAACATAGGAGTGAGGCAAGGATGCGTCCTTTCAACTACACTTTTCAATTTATACCTCAGCGATCTCTCTGAAAAGCTATGCAATTTAACTCAGGAAGGTAACGAAACTCTGGAGATTAATTCCTTGAAAACAAGTCACCTGCTCTATGCAGATGACTTGGTTCTTATGGCTAGGAGCAGCCAGCAGCTTCAAGCTTTACTTGATGCAGTACATAGCTTCGTTTCAGAGAATGGTATGAAACTTAATTTAGAAAAAACGAAAGTGTTAATTTTTAATAACGTAGGCAAAATCTTAAGCCACTCCTTTAAATATGAAGACGATATTTTGGAAAATGTGAAGTCCTATAAATATCTGGGGCTTACTTTCAGCGCAGCAGGTTCCTTTAGCTTGGCTAGGAATGAGTTGAAAAAGATAGCACTCAAAGCCCTCTACAAACTTAAGAAAGCAATGGGTAAAAACTTTTTAACTGACGTTAAACTGACTATGCGGCTTTTTGATACTCTAGTTAAGCCAATACTTTTGTATGCTAGCGAAGTTTGGGGAGTTGAGAAGGATCAGAAAGGGCGCGACCCTGTTGAGGCAGTGCATGTGCTGTTTTGTAAACTTCTGCTTGGCGTAACAAAAACCGCTGTAAACAGTGCTTGCCTTGGGGAGCTGGGAAGATACCCTCTCTCCATAAATGCCAAATGCAGAGCCCTCAACTTTCTTTTCAAACTAATCGAAGAGAGGGGATTTTTATCCTACGATACTTTTCTCGACCTTAAAGACAATAATTATAAGTCTCATTGGCTAAAAAATTACAAGCAATTGTCGCTTCGTGTGGGTTGGGCGAAACCCTCACCAACATTTTGCAAAACGATGCCTTGCAGCAGGATAAAGTGCTTTTTAAGCAAAGGCTGCAAGACATCGAATTTCAATGTTGGTTGGGCGAAATATCCAATGACTCCAAAAAGCCCGGTCAAAAAAACAAACTTAGAACCTATAGAACTTTCAAAACGACATATGATTTTGAGACATCCCTTTCTAACATTCACAACCTCAACCACCTAAAAGCCCTCACCCGCCTAAGGATTAGTAGTCATAAACTTGAAATCGAGACTGGGCGCTACCAGAGGCCCTATAGAAAGCCTGAGGACAGAATTTGTTCTCAGTGTAATTCAGGGGAGGTCGAAGACGAGTTCCACTTCCTGATTAAATGTAAGCGACATGAGATGGCAAGAAAACGAGTGCTTGAGGTTTTAAAAGTTAAAAAGGTCATGAAAGATAAAAGATATATTGATGAAAGCCTCCTTTTTCAGAATCTAATAAATCCTCCTATAACAGCGCAGAGGGAGGTCGCTAAATATATATATGACTGTTTTTTTAACTAGGGGTGGGTAATCTAAAACTAGCTGGACTCTTGCATTACTTGTTTTTGTATTTTTATTAATGTTTGTTAGCGTGACAGCCATGTACTTGTGTGTATAAGCTGCTAATAAACTATATATCTATCTACACACATTGCCATACATATTCTCTGAAGATCCCCTCACTTCAGAGTCTTCTCCGCAGTCCATGTACAGTAATACTGTTGATATTATTTTTGACTTGTGCCATGTGGTCTGTCCAAGGCAAGAACCATGTCTCTGGCCGCTGCCCTGATGCTGAAATTGAAAGAGAATAACCAATAACTCTGGTGAACCTAAACACAGATGATCTTGTATGTCTTAAATACCATGTATGGCTATGCATACAAGGAGAAGAGCCAGGAGTTTCGGAAAAGGGTGGGCAAATAGTGATAATAGGGCCAAAAGTTCCAGCAAATGTATTGGGAAAATCTCCCCCCAAAAGAGGGCAGTGGTCCCCTCACCCCCCTCACCATGCAAATTTTAGTAAGGAACATACTGGAACCCCTTGTCATTGTAAAAGTCATAAAAATAATGAATTGATCAAATCAAGAATGAAAGAAATGATTTCTATTTTTTTTTTGGCTAATCAAGGAGTTTTTATATGAGATGCAACTCAAACAACCAGTGGCAGGTTCTTTGAGAAGCATTTTTACACTGTCTAGTTTCATTGGACATTAAAGTCGATGAAATCGCATAGATTTCATCGAATTCTTACTAAAAAGAAGCATGGCCTTCCTCAAACAAACACAAATAGAATGAACTAGTATATAACTTTCAATTTATAACCATGAAGTACCAAACTCTGCCATGTTAATTCACTTCACTGAATTTTACATAATTATAGCCCTGATTTATAAATCCTATCTTCAGATTGGGCTTGTAGAATTTAGTCAAACTTCGGTTACAGGTCAGTCAATCTCGAGGTACCGTAGAGAATTTTTAGAAAAAAATGTCAGTACAGTCGAAACTGGTGAGAGTAGAAATAGGCGTGGCCTAATTGTCACATGATACTAACTCCGATCTCCCCAACTTTTGTACTGACATGAATTTCAGTCTATGGGTAGTATTTGTGTTACATATATTGGCTGTGCCATAAAAATCAACATGCTTTTATATGAGAGATTCAAAATTGGTTGGCATGGGTGCAAAATTACTAGGTCGATCCACCTTAACCCTTTGACTACTGAAGTACAGTAAAAATCCGCATAAAAGTGGATTAAGAACACTCAGGCTGAAATTTGGTCAAAAATGTAACTCGTACATAAATGGCATGTGGAGCCTGAAAAATGAGAATTGTTCTTGTATACAAAAATGGCTGCCAGTTAGATTTGAGTACAGTAACCTACAATGGTATAGTACCAAGTAGATCAATATAATGTGCTAGATGATTGCACACAGAGGTCTACAGCAGGTACTTTGACTGTTGGTAGTGTATGCAGTATTTGATTTTTAAGAAACAATTTTAAGAACACCTTAAGAACATTTTCAGGCTGATTTTGCAGAAAACACCCAATGTACAAGAACAAAATCAGCCTGAAACCCCAAAACACCTGTTCTTTTATGCGGGTTTTTACATTTTCCCTGAAATCTTTCTTTTTTGGGGGCAAACAGACCAGAACAGACACACCCCTGTCCTTTTTTGCATATCAGTGCCGAATTCCTGGGTTTCCTGTGTTTTATGGAGAGGAAGGCTGGGGCTTCTTTAGAGGTTTACCGCTGACTCATAAGTTACTTTCCGTTGGTGGAAAGCCCTCGCACAGGCTACACATAGGTTGCCATAGGACATCACTAAGTCAATTATGGACAATACATTTGTGCTGTGCTTAAGAAAGAAGTATGGCTGACAGGTTTAATTCACTTTTTCCACTGTTCTTCTGAGAGCTGTTGAAATAGTTTGGTGAAAGAAACCCTGGCTCCTTTCTAGTGGAATCTTTTTGCTCAGCACATAATTCTGTTGAATCTGTGTTTGAGAAATAAAAAGCAAGCAGCTGAGAGTAGTTTAGCTTTTAAATGTCGCAGGGCAAAAAGACTTATGTAAATATTTTGTCTAACCTGTCAATACAGGGGGGAGCCGCTGTGAAATTTCATTGCTTTACCACTCTCTAGAGCGAATAAGTGTAGAATTTATAGTCCTTTGTATGATAAATTGGACATTTTTTAACAATTAGTTGCCTCGGGCGCCGTAAATATCGGCGAAAAAGTCACCAAGACAAAGTCAAGGTGACTATTTGCCAATATTTACCAGATTTCAGGATTATGGTTTCAACACAAAAATCAGTCATCGATTTTCACTCGAAGTTTTAAGAAATGTGACAACCAAACTAAGGAAGAAAAGTAATATTTGACATTATACTGGATTTACAAGCTTGGAAAAACTAGACAATGTCCATAATGTTTTTCCCTACAGTGAAATATGGATGTGACTTGGCTTACTGGGGTTCGGAAACTGGGCGAAGAAAAGAATAAACACTTGCACTTTGTACGACTCTGATTCAAATTCTGAGGAGTCACAGTGATTGCGAAACAGAATCAGATCCAAGAAGTCATATACTTTCAAATCAGGATCAATTAATTAATGACTCTGATGAAGCTAAGACTAGGACTGACAAACTTGGAACTTGTTGATAGTCAGTCAGGAGATTTCTCCTATATTTTTCAGGCTTTTCGAAGTGAAGTGTTTCCCGCCATGTCGCCACAATGTTGAAAGCCTTTGTTTACCGAATTCAGGTCATGCGAAAGAGGTCTATTGTTTTAGTATAATTACTCAAGCGACTTTTAATATTTTTGATTTAGGAGTATTTTTTGTTTTAGTTTCTAGTAAGTAAGTGTCCGGGCAATCCCCAATGCTTTCAATGTGAATATAGCAAAATATTCCGAACTTCTCGTCCAATCAGTGCGCAGAATCTTTTTAGTAATTATACTAATATTAATTATGGGCGTTTCAAACAAATAATATAGATCTTGAAATTACCTCTCCCCACTTTCCAATATAAAAGTGCCAAGTACCTGACCCAAGGATTTATGGTGGTTTTTGGTGTGTTGTGCGGATTTCATATGATTGTCATGAGTAATTCGCACTTTGTAATTACTTAACTCTATAGGTTTTAATCAGAATAAACTTAATTACTTTGCATTTCGCTGGCCGAGAGTCGCGAGAAAAGATACCCTCAGCCAGCGAAATGTAGTGTAGAGAAAAGAGGCCCCCGCTAGGTCGTTCTTTGTGGACTAGGAAATTCTTCCTGCCGATTCAAAAAATCAGTGCAATGCTCGATTCACAATGAACAGCGAGGCTTACCTTTATCCAGAGCAGCTTAAGTGTTAATCCTGCATGGAACTTGCAAATCTCCTCCTATACAGTATAAACAATTACAAATCAATCAATCAATCAATTTATTTACTTTCACAAATAACAAAATAATGTCACACACAACCTGCTAAGTGAGTTGGACAGCTCGCAAGGGCCGCCATTAAGATTTACGTACACGTGCTCTACTCTACTCACACAAATTACTTCTCCTACTGATCAAGCCGTATCGACCAACGCTTCTGCCGTTAAGATGAGAATCAAAACAAAGCTTTATAGCGGAGCTCCTTTGCGGCCGAAGGCCGCAGAGCGGAGCACCATAGGTATCGCAGGAAGAGTTCAAAAGCTCAAAACAGAACTCAGGTATACGATCGACTTGATTTTTCACGGTTCAGCGGTATTCTCTGGTATCGCGGGCGCGTCCGTCTCTGTCTGCGCGCCCCACCACAGGCAACCCCGGAACTGTCTGTCATTTTTCTGCAGGACTTTTGACTCTGTCGTCTGTTCGTCTGTACAGAGTTCTTTTTCCTAACTGATAAAAAATCGATGACAAGACGAGAAAAATTAAAGGGAGAATTTTGATAGAAGAACCGGAAGAAATTATTCGAGGAGAGAGCTAGAAATAGCGACGGGAAGAAGCCGGGCAAAGCATGAACCACCGCCAAAGAGAGTGCAAAGTGAACAAACGAAACAACGCGCGACGGTTTTTACTCTTCATCAAAAACTCTTGAAATCAAGCTGACAAATCACGATTTTAGAAAATGAGTTACCAGCGGGAAGAAGAGTGACCGATGTCATGATTATAGAAAAAACGTTTGTCGAGGGAAAGAAGGAGTAGAGAAGTATACCAGTGAATGGTGAAGTCGAAAAAGACAAAAGAAGACGGACGAACGAAGAGCTAGCGTAGAAACCCATTTTCAAGGTAGGTACTTGAACTTTGTAGCTAGAGTATAAAATGAGCATTCAGCAGTAATCAGATTTTATCTACCGCAAACTTCAAACTTTCATTCGTGTTTTTCCCGAACTTTTGCGGGCTGTTTTCTCACTCGTTTGAAAAAGATGAAAGTTGAATGCGACGATAGTGGCCGCTCGTGAGATTAGTCGTTTTTACACGCTCAACCATTGTGGTTTAAGCTTTTTTTCTGTATTGCAATCAGAATACCGTATTTTCTAGTGGTATATAAGTTATAGTGGAGCTGACAACTGCCGTGGCCTGTGTTTACTTTTGGCGGAGAGACTCGGGAGAATGTCATGAAAGAAAAACTTGTCACGCATCGGTATGGCTGCCATCTTTAGCTCGCGAGCTTTTGGTCATCATAGGACTCGTCCAGCTCCAAACTTCAGGTTTAGATAACGGTACAATGATTCTTGAATTTTCTAATGTATCTAAGCTATTCAAATTGAGACATTTTCAATTCAAATTGAGACATTTTCGACTTCTCAATTTGGTTCGGCTACAACGAGTAAGTTAACTTTTGTGCGCTAATTTAATTTTGTAGAAATTCCCTAAGATGTATTCCTGGCTGCGGGGAAGCTTCACAGAGTATTTCACATATGACAGGCAAGTGGAAATATATCTAGGAATAATTATTGCTGTCTATCAGTGCCAATATGCACTGACATTTTACTTTTAATTTATTGTTGTCAGGCATGAACTTAGAAGTCATGGAAATGTATAAATTTTGCACAACATAGATGTAAATTTTGCTCAACATAAACACAATAATTCATAGACTATAGAAGTTTAAAAATATTGCTTGAAGTTTTGACAGCCCTGAAATCGATCTATAAGGGATGGACCATTAGAAATTTTAGGGGGGGGAAGGGCAGGTAGCAGGCTTTGGTTATGCAGGATTTTTTTTTTCCGGGTTAGAATTTGTGTAGGAATGTTTTTTAGCAAGCCATGGCTTTGCAGGAATTTTTTCTGTATTTTTTCACATGTTTTTTTTTTGTCTTACCGAATTTCCCCATGTTTTAAGATAGTAGTAGCGGTTTCTAGTCATTTAATTAATAATATTGCTCTGTAGATGGTGAATGATATTGCTCTGTAGGTGTGCAGACCTATTCCAGGGCTGTTCTTTTTACAAAAGCAATTGTATTCTTATATGTTAAATATAAAAAAATTAATTAGTTTCGACATAGTAGAAGGCATTTTACAGGTAGTCGATCACACTTTTCTTTTGTTGCGCGTGAAGCGGGCCCATAGTTTTGATAAACACTTGCAGGTTTTGTCTTCAAGGCTCATCAGACTTATTGGTTATTTTCTTTAAATTTCAGTGACAACTTCAGCCAGAGGTGGCTTTTGCCAGAGGCGGCTTTCGGAAAGACCATACCATGACACAAGTAAAACATAATTAGAGCAGTTTCCACATGACTGTCATGAGTAATTACAAATAACTTGCTAATTGTGATTGGTTTGGGTTGTGATTGGTCAAGATCCTTATGCCAATCAGATTGTGTAGAGAAAATAATTACACAATTATACGTCTAATTAAATTGCTGACAAAAAAGAGAGATTGTGAATCACCTCTCGCTCTGTGATTGATTAATTGTCGAATTTCTATGCATTTGATAGGATAGTGAATTACTCATGAATTGTTTTCACAGCAGTTATGTGAAAGCCGCTATTACAGTGTATTTTTACTATAAATAGTTGTCAATTGTTGCAAATGTTTTAAACTACTTTTAAAAAATGGAGAAGACATCCTCCCTTCTAGTGTCGTCTGTTTTAAAAAATTTGGAAGCGAAACTTGATATGTTTCATTAAAGTTGCTATGCAAATTAGCTACAACCACTAGTGGTTGTATCAGATTTACAACATGTTACAGTATGCCCAGGGGGGACTCCCCTATTTTTGGGGCAGGGGTGCTTGTCAGGAACTTTCAATTTCATCCCTAAAAGGTACCATACATGGCATCGCTTAGTTGACTTGGGCTCCTAAAAATGTACCAGCAAGACATATATTCATATTTTTTACGAGGGAGAATATGCCTGAAATTTAGGCAACTAACAAGTGTAGTTTGATTGATTTGCTAGAATGGACCTCTAATGGGTACCTATGATTTTTTTTTTTGCAAGTTTTCTAATTTTACCAGAGGCCTGATTTTAAACCCTAAAAGGTATGACAAGTACCCGCACCCCAAAAATAGGGGGAGCCCCCCTCCCCCGGGATGCTACGGTCCTGTGATTCTTATTGTGTTTCTATTGTATTGTTCTTATAAACTATTCATGATTTTTTAAGCATGAAATATAAACTTCTTGTCTTACTCATTGGCTGATTGCATTTTTAAACCAAACCGGGGGGTTGAGGACCTATGGAAAATTTTCCAGGGGGGCTGTATTAAACTCTGAAAATTCCAGGAGAGGGGGTGTGTCTAGAGACTGGAAATTCCAAGGGGGAGGGGTAAAAAAGGTGATTTTCCAGGGACATTTTATCCAAAAAGAGATTTCCCAAGGGTATTTTGCCAGAAAAAATGGAAATTCCAGGGGTGGGGGTCATTTATGGGGTTGGAAATTCCAGGGGAGGGGGTCTGTTTCACGAGTGAAAATTCCAGGGGAGGGGGTCTTTTTAAGGGAGGTCCTCAACCCCTGGTGCGGTTTATAAATGCAGTCAGCCATTGTATAATAGGTTTGGTTAAAGTGCAACTCAAGGCTGAAATTTTAATGGCTTATTTGATTGCACATTCAAAATACGAAATAATAGTTTTTTTCGTGTTCAAAGCTCTTTTGGCTCATAGCTCATTTGATACTCAAGATTTTTACTAATGCAAATTAGCAAAAAATGACGTCACAACAAGACTTGGGCAAAGAGGCCAAACAATGTTTTATGTATAATTCTGTTTTGGATATTTCGATTCAATTCAAACTTGGTAACAACAAAGAATGACCAAGACCTCATAAACCCATATGCTAATTAGTGTTTCCATGGTAACCCGTTTGGCTCTGGAAGTGATTCCTTGAAAAATAAGTAAAAATTTTGCTAATGTGTAAAAGGTTCTAAAATAAACTTTCTTTATCACTAAGTGCTGGTAGCCATACTGTAATACATACCCTATCAGAGACAAGAAAAAACTTTACCCTATGGCAGACCTACCTGTTACCTATCCTCCTCATGCCTATGGCAGACCTCAGGAGCCTCCCAAAAAAAACCTAGCATATCCATCTACCATAAACGATGGAGTGCCCCACCCCATGCCAATTGGGCAGTTGGGCAGTTCCTCAGAATTCCAGGGTGGATGGAAGAAGAGCTTGGAATTTCAGGGCGGGCACCCTTAAATACGACATTCCAGGGTGGGTAAGCACAATTTCCAGGGTGGTCATGATAAAATCACTGGAACTGCAGGGTGGTTGGTTCAAATTAAAAAAAATCCAGGGTGGATAGCTTTTGTTGCGACTGCTGCCCATTCCTTCTTACCCAATATATTTCTATTAATATAATATATTTCTTATTGACTGTTCAAGTTTTCGCTCACGCAATCCTGCTCTAAAATACATATAAGTTTTGTGCTTGTAATCTAATTGTAGGATCCCAGATTTTGGAATGACACATTAATTCATGTCAAATAACATATTGCAATTTTACATTCGCATGGAAAAATATGTAACCAGGAGCTCCGCTTTTAGCCAGTGGCTAAATCTATATATTACAACTTCAGTAAGTCCAGCAAAGCAGTTATATAGCATGACCGACAAGTTTATGTGACCTCCTGGTCTTAGGCTATGATCATGCTTCGCTATAAACAACAAGAAGAGACGTAGCTCCCTTCAGGTTATTTAGTCCTCGAAAAACTGTGAAACAGCCACTGTCCTGTTCTAAACACCTCAGGTTCAAAGAAATCTCGAAAAAGGTGAAGGCGAAGATTTTTCCTTGTTCGCTGCAGCGCGACATGTACGCTAAGCTTAGTACAAGCAGACTAGTGTAGTTGCCGGCTCAAGAAGAAACTCTTTCGACTTCTACAGACACTTTTAGTCCCGAAATTTGCGTAGTACGAATCTAATTGGTCCTGCAGGTCTTCTGTAGTCGCTTAAAGTAGTTATTTTCTTCGTGGTCACGATAGATAGATTTGCTCGACGATTCAGTTGGTACTGCATTTTTAAAATCTTCTGTAATGACGTCACAGTCACGTGAACACCTCCCCCCGACCACCCACCCCTCCCCCCGTCATTCCAGCTTGCTCGTCGCCTCGTCGCCTTTATGCTCCATGTTGTGACGTCACTGGCGCGCGACCGCGCAAGGCGACCAGTCCGCCGCCGCCACCCCCTCCCCGAGTCATTCACATTCGGCGCCATGTTGTGACGTCAGAAGGCTTCACAGGAACACTCGGGATACGTTCAAAAATCACTTCGACCCCTTTCTGGACGTTTTTTTCGTATTGGGTACCCTGTGGATTTGGCTTCACCAGCTAGTAGGCACAGGGATGACTCGCGGGAATTACGTTCAAAAATCACTTCGTCATTTTTTTTTATTGGGTACCCTGTGGAATTGGCTTCACAGGAACACGCGGGAATTACGTTCAAAAATCACTTCGACCCCTTTCTTGACGTGTTTTTTTTATTGGGTACCCTGTGGATTAGGCTTCACAGGAACACTCGGGAATTACGTTCAAAAATCACTTCGATCCCTTTCTTGTTCTGGACGCTTTTTTCTTAGGTATGGTGCTCCGCTCTGCGGCCTTCGGCCGCTAAGGAGCTCCGCTATTAGTGGGGAAAGCAGCGGAAATATGCTTAAAATCAAATTTTCAAGGGGTTGTTTTTAGTAATAACATTTTAAGTTTATATGATATTAAACCACTTAAGGAGCTTTCAATGTCTTTAAACGAAATAGGTACAATGGCTAAATATGTACAGTCAAAACTTTATAATCTATTCGTTTGGGAAGGTCATGTTCACCAAAGTGCCGGCCAAGGTAATACCTTGGGCGGCAGGTTGCGGACATTTCGCCAAATAAAAATGAGAATCAGTTTAGAGAAATACCTTTCCTCGATCACGAATTATAAACATAGACAAGCGGTAACCAAACTGAGAGTTTCGGCACATAAGCTGCCGGTTGAAACTGGCAGATATCTTAAAATACCATACGAATCTAGGAAATGTGATCTATGTGATATGGGAGAGGTTGGGGATGAATTTCATTATTTTTCGGTTTGCCAACATCATGCCTCTCTAGGTATTCGGAATAAGTTTAGAGTGGAACTATTGAAGATTAATCCTGCGTTTTCATATTTTGGGTAAAAGGAATTATTTGTATATTCACTTGGAATGACCGACGATTTATTGATGAAGACTGTTGGGAAGTTTTGTTTTGACATTTTGACGGCTTATGATAATTATGTTAAGTAGTAATTATGTTGTCCTGCTTTGACATTTTGACAGCTTATGAAAATACTTTAGGTAATAATGTTGTTTAGGTTGCTGGGCAATTCTCCTCTACGGCGCTTTGTTTCTTTCCCACGACAAACTTTATTTCTTCATGTTCATGACATCAGTCTCAGCTTCTTTCCGCTCCATGATAGCTCATTTTCTCAATTTTGATTTGTCAGCTTGATTCCAATGTTTCATTTTTTTATGAAGAGGAAAAACCGTCTTCCTCATGACGAAAACTGACACGTCACGAAGTTCACACGAAGTTAACTCAAAGAAAAAAAAATCCCCTTTCAAATAAAATCGCCAATCACCATTTGAACGCGCGAGCGTGCTCATTTTCCCGCCTAAACCGAGACAGGCAACCCGCGCCTCTGCGACGACGGACACACGGACGAACAAACCGGAAGTCCATCAGAAAACAGGTCGATGCATATACACTTTTGTGTTGTTTCCTTTTCTCCTGCATGTAGCTATGGGGCTCCGCGGGAGCTCCGCTATAAGGGCTTATCTTTTAGGGTAAAAAGCCATGTCATATTTGGTAGTCTTTTAGCATAATGGGGAGAAACTGAAAATTTCCGACGATCATCCCATCCCCCCCCCCCCCCCCCGCGGGGTACTCATGATTGTAAACTGCCCATTGTATTGCAGCCGGCATCTTAGGGTTCAGACATCCACATCTGTAAACCGTATTTTGACATAATCAAATTATTAGTGGGGAAAGCAGCGGAAATATGCTTAAAATCAAATTTTCAAGGGGTTGTTTTTAGTAATAACATTTTAAGTTTAAGTGATATTAAACCACTTAAGGAGCTTTCAATGTCTTTAAACGAAATAGGTACAATGGCTAAATATGTACAGTCAAAACTTTATAATCTATTCGTTTGGGAAGGTCATGTTCACCAAAGTGCCGGCCAAGGTAATACCTTGGGCGGCAGGTTGCGGACATTTCGCCAAATAAAAATGAGAATCAGTTTAGAGAAATACCTTTCCTCGATCACGAATTATAACATAGACAAGCGGTAACCAAACTGAGAGTTTCGGCACATAAGCTGCCGGTTGAAACTGGCAGATATCTTAAAATACCATACGAATCTAGTAAATGTGATCTATGTGATATGGGAGAGGTTAGGGATGAATTTCATTATTTTTCGGTTTGCCAACATCATGCCTCTCTAGGTATTCGGAATAAGTTTAGAGTGGAACTATTGAAGATTAATCCTGCGTTTTCATATTTTGGGGAAAAGGAATTATTTGTATATTCACTTGGAATGACCGACGATTTATTGATGAAGACTGTTGGGAAGTTTTGTTTTGACATTTTGACGGCTTATGATAATTATGTTAAGTAGTAATTATGTTGTCCTGCTTTGACATTTTGACAGCTTATGAAAATACTTTAGGTAATAATGTTGTTTAGGTTGCTTTTTGACGCCGTTCTGTTGATGTTGTAGAGTTTGTATTAGTGTAAAGTTGTTAGTTTCCTATGTATCTCTTTTGATATTATGGAATAAAGTTATTATTACATTACTTACATTTCATTTTTTCATTTCATAGCCAGGTAGAATGGGACGCTAGGTTCGCATCGAGGTATATAGTACATTTAATTGATCCGTCAATAGTTAGTGGCCACCGCGGTGAAGCTCCTTTGGGCCGACCATTAAACTCTTGAGGGGGGGGGGCTTTTTTTTTCGGCCGAAGGGCGGAAAAAAATTTCATACACAGCAAAATGGTGAGTAAAACCCTTCTTTCTTATTGGAAAAAAAAAATTCACCGCATAACAGAGGTATAAAAAAATCTTGCACTGACAAAAAGCCCCCCTTCCCCCCTCAAAAGTTCAATGGTCGGCCCCTTAATTCGACTGTCGAATCGGGAAACGCGAATAAGTAAGGAGCTTCACCGCGGTGTTAGTACGCTTAGTAATGTGGCATAAACTTATCTAATGCTGCAGGAGACTCTATTTTGAACTGCCCAGAAACACAATACAAGACGGACTAAAATAGCACAATTTTTGTCAGCGAATAACTACGAATAACGCGAATTGCCCACGACTGAGGTGTCTCTGTTGGCGGAAAGTTCTTCTATGATACCTAGAAAATGTGTTAGAACAATAAAATCTACTATGAACCGTAGTTTTATCATTTGAAAATAACAGAGATCGTTCACGAGTTCAATTACGTTTTGCGTATGCCCCCGTATGGCAAACGGCCCTCGCAAATTGAAATTCTTTGTTTTAGTGACCACGAGTAGAAACAAATGCGTTAATGACCAATGACCAAAAGCAACCTCTTTCTGAATTAGGTGTACTCTCTCGCTTGCCGTGGGCCTGAAGCAAATGTAAAATTTGCATTTTACGGCCTACCTACCTGTCGTGTCACTCCACGACCCTTTCCACAACACGCCAATCCAAATACCTTGGAGTAATATTAGATTCCCACCTTACTTGGAAAGAGCACATAAGTCAGCTATCAAAGAAAATATCTAGGGGTGTTGGAGTCTTATCTAAACTCCGCCACTATGTCCCTCAGAATATCCTTTTGCAACTATATTACTCTCTTATTTATCCGTTTTTAATTTATGGGATTTTAGTCTGGGGGAATACCTATCCAACAACCTTAAACCGCTTATCGTACTTCAAAAGAAAGCTGTGAGGATAATTACATTTTCTTCATATACTGAACACTCCTCTCCTATATTCAAAAAGCTAAATATTCTTAAATTCTGTGATGTATTTTCCTATTGTAATTCTATATTTATGTATAAATTCAATGAAGTCTTTTACCTTCTCTTTTTGATGACTTTTTTTCAAGCGTTAGAACAAGGCACAAATACAATACTAGGCTGGCCTCAAGGTCAAGCTATTCTCTGCCTTCAATTCGTACTAATTATGGTAAATTTAACATTCGTTTCCAATGAGCAATAATCTGGATAGGAATAGCATCAATGAATCACTCAAATTTCTTAACCTAAACAAATTTAAGTTTTCTATCAAATTCAATTTTCTAAATTCATATTAGTCTCTCCCATTTCGCTTTCTCTTTCATCACCGACGTAATGTGTTTTTTGTCCGTTTTTATTACATTTATTGTTTTGTGTTTGTATTTGTGCCTCGTCTGACTTATTCATTAATTGTACATATAGCCCTGGTGCGGGTTGTTCAAAGGTGGATTAAATTTAAACCAGGTTTAGTTCTGAACAAAACCATCGAGTCACCATGGTAATTAATCCTGGATTAGTGCTAAACCACTTTCGAGCAACCGGACCCTGCTGCCTAGCTCGATTAGCTTTTGAGTTATTTTCTATGCAGCATCATATCCAACGCATGTTTTTTTGTTTTTCATTCTGTATATAATGTTCAGTGTTGATATGTAAATAAAGAAATTTGTTGTTGTTGTTGTTGTATGTATCCCTATTGACGCTGCTTCTTAAACATTTCAATAAGTCCTTTACTAGTTAGGTTAGGGCAGTATCCGACATTGATCCCCTTCAACCTTTGGGTGCACGAGCTTAGAGTCGTAAGTCCTTCGTCATCGATAGAACTTGCAAATAGGTCCACTTTTGTTATTTTAGTGCTGTACAGCTCAAATTCTCTTCCCGACATTTGATATCGGAAGTGTTGCCTTCTAATGAACTTTTCGATAAAAGTTAAAACACTTTTGGACACACCTCTTTGTCGGAAAGGTATTTGAATATTTGTAGCAACGCTGGAGGGGGGAGAGATGCAAGCATTATTCTATTGACTGCGAATACGAATCCCCTCCATAGAATGACGATGAAGAAACCCGCGGACAGCGAATCTTTTAATCCAAGGCCGCGATCACTGTCAGCTAAATTAAAAGGTGACAACAGAGCCGGATGTCGCCTATGTTTCAGATCGGCAAACCAAAAATTTTTATATCACAGATTACAATATATAAGATTAAAATTAGATTTTATGCCGGTGTCAATGCTGTGACAATAATTATTGTCATTGAATTCGCTGTCATGCGCCTGTGACTCACAGCCCACTGCACTGTATACCATCAGTTCCCTCTATCCCCGGCGTAATCAATCGAACGTTCGGTAATCGAACTCAATCGACTTCCAATCGTTCGATTGATTTTCGACTATCGCGATCGTGGGTTAAGAATAAACATTGCGCCAAAAATACAAAATGGGAAAGAACTGTACACACATCGGCATCAGTCTGGCCAAGACAGAACACTAGCGAGCACAGTCCATGGCTCTTGTAGTTCGGCAACTATGGACAGCTGTTTTGTCATTCCTTTTGTGTATTCGTCAACATGGTATAGCCCGGGATCAAATACCGGAAGAAACACCACAATGAGTGATTCCTGATTCGACTGCTTAATACTGATTCAGTTCCGGGGGAATACTTTATGAAAAAATATTTCAAGTAAAAATTTAAATACAATATAGCCTCAGACACATTGTTTTCGAGAGGCAAATCGTTTTTCGAGACAGGGCACTTTTCTTCGCGTGCCTTGTTCCAAAAGTTGAAATAAAGTGCAATGACCGTGGACGATATACTGCTGAACGTAGGATCTGAAAGATCTAATCAGCGTTGAAAACGATGAAGAATAACATGAGGTAGAAAGGCTGATACTACGCAAACAAAGGTCATAATTTTTTTGCACCAGAATCAACCAGGAATCAACCAAACACTAACAACAATACAAAGTAATTCGTAAGTAATTCCAAACGAAATCGATTACTTTGGATACAATCGGCAGTAATTCACGTGTCGTAGTGTTCGCTGTGAAACACCACTCCCTATCTCAAACTACAGTGGTACCTCTTATTTTATAAACTAATAAAATAACGGTTTTAGGGGCACGCCACCAAGTCTTCAATGACCGTTGAAACTCTGTAAAAACGTTTCTCAAAGACTAACCGCTACCGGATGTTTGAGTTGCATAATAGCGGCTTGTATTAGCTTGTTACAACAATTATTAGAGAATAATTTGCTGTTGTTGTCTTAATAGAGGTACCCGCACTGTTTGAGTGACCGATGTAGCACTTTTCAAACAAGATAGGGTTAGAGCTGGTACTATACAGCTGTGCAGTTAACAATTTTCCGTGGAATCCAGAATTTGAAAGCAGAGCAATGCGATATGAGTTAAATGAATGCGATATGAATGAAGCAAGATACTCGAAGATCGCAAATACTTTATTTTGCACAACATTCCTCTTTGGATTCGGCAGTATTTATTCGTACTTATCAAACGAGATACGGTTTAATTGGAGCTAGTGATATGCAGCTGTGTAGTTTACAAGGTTTCTTTAAATTCCCATGCACTCAACATTCAAGCAGGTTTGCGAAAACAATCAACCGAACTCTTCATGTTTTCCTATGATAACTGGGCTGTTTGCTGGAGAAAATAGATGCGATTATCCGGATTTTAAGCTCCATTTAAAAGCTATAAATCTTCCTTACGAACTGAAAGAAACGAGCGCTCGACTTTGTTTTGGTTTCGGAATTTTCCCTGGCACCTTGAGGCGTTGACAGGACTTTGACAGCCGTCTTAAAAGGGGGCGGCGCGACAAATTTGTATCAGGCGTAATTTTATTTTTCCTCCCTCGTTTTCTCTTGGAAAAATTAAATTCCGCCTGATACTCAGACTATAATATTAATACCCCTATATGTTTTACCTTTACCACTTGACATTTGGCTCTACTGAGGGGTGGAATTACAGTATTTACGATATTTGTCATCTATTGCTTTATTTGGTCGGTTTACACCCATTGTGTTAAAACCATCTCACACCTTAACTTCTGAATTTCGACCTTGTATTAGACTGTATTGTCGCTTTGCTCTCATTCGCACTATGCATTCCGCCATGTCGTCATTGAAGCTGCATATCAATGCTTTCCTGGCGGAGCGAATGATTGAAGACTATCGGTATGACTGTAATAAGTATGTAAAAGCAGTTGATGTTTCAACTTGTAATGTGTCCCCATTTACGAGGATCGAAATTTCGTTTGACAGGGCTGAACAGATGAAAGAACTGTTCGGTCCTTTCAATCCTCTAGTTCAAGATATACTCGATTTTATCGAGAAAGGAGAAGATGGGCCATGCAAACTGGTATTGACGCCAGCATGGAACAAACGGCACGGAACCTCAATAGGCTGGTGGGAGCTACGTAAAGGTATTAGCTGTTTTATTTGAACGTTTATTATTGTCTACTTGAGCCAAAAATACGATCTCACGTTAGGTCGGCCCGAGAGAGGAGGAAACCACTGCTCGTATTGGTAGTATTTCGCATAATACCATACAGGCACTCTGAAACGCGCCATGGCAATGCCATTACACGGAAATGCATAATAAAATGAGCACATAATAAAATGAGCAGGCTCTGACAATTGTAATGTCTAATATCCTATGTTTATCTCCATCTAGGGCCATTTGCCTTGAATGATATATGCAGGAACTGCATCGTGAATGCAATCGGGAAGAAGAGATGGCAAGATCATGAAATCCACCTGCCTTTGCCCCCACTGTGCTGGGTACATTGACCCATGGAGGAGGGTGGGCACGCAATAAGCCAGTGAAAATGGGATGGAAAAGATAACTCAAGGGATGTTATTTGGTCACTTGTGTGGACTTGGACCATTTGGATGAGCTTTGAGTTTTCTTTAAAATGGCTTACACAAAATCAAATTATAGAGTTGGAAAGAGATTTGCCACTTTAGGGCTTCTATATTACGGCTGGAGTGTGTGCAAACAGTTTATCAGGAGTGAAACGTTAGAAAGGATGTTTGTAATGTGTGCTTTTTCCTTTAAAAATAGAATTCAAGTTTTACAGATTGTGTGATTTTCTCTTATTACCAAGCGCTAAAAAGCGATTTTCTGGAGAAATCCGACATTAGCGAGAAATCTCACACATTTTATATCGCACATTTCTTTTATCGTTGTGAATTTCACTAAGCCACACCTGTTGTTCTATGTCTTGTAGACGTTGTTGTATTAGTTTGACTGTTGGTTTAATAAGGATATTTGTGTTTGGGCTCAAGCCATATATAGCCTAGACCTTAGTCATTCAAGATGTTCTTCAGTTAACTGAATTTACCGAAGGAGGGGGAGATGGATATTTTCCGGAGCCACACATTTACAGGCATTTTTTATCCTCATTTCACAGTTGCCTCTACACAAATTCCAGACACCTTGAATGGCCCCAGAACACAATCTTTTGCAGGTAATTTTTGTTTATGCAGAATATTTTAGTAATTTGTGGCCAAAAATTCGTTACTAGAACTAGTATGAAACCTATGACTTTATTTTAAGATCTTTTGAAATGTTTGCAGGGAGGTAGTACCCAAGGGGTACTTCAATGATAAAATGGAAGGTGATGACTATTGCAAAGCCCAAATGTCCATCCTAAAAATACCTGTCCCAAAAAATTTTCACCCTAAAAATACTCCTTGGTTCTAAAATATCGTGTAACAACACATTTAACGTAAGCAGGAACATTGGTATCGTGCGCCAGAATGACACGAGTTCGTACCACAGTTCAAACAGTTAATAATAATAATATATGGTTTATTAATTCCTTTTACAGTGAAACACTGAATTATAGGTAAATACAAATGCGCAAGTTAAGGCTATATACATATGACAAATTTACACTTATTTACATTAAATTGGCTGAAACTTTACAGTTACAAAATTGGCAAAACGATCTGTCCTGGAAGGCAAGGGGCGAGAGGTAGTTCCTGATCTAAGCGAATAAGTAGATGGAATTACGCTTTTACGTTGGTGGATAAGTGGATAGATTGGGTTGGCGGGAGAAATATTATTGATAAAGCGATGGCATAAAGATACACGCCTCTCAGAGAGGGTAGGTATACCCGCTTTATCAAGGGTGGTATTATAACTGGTGCCAGGCCAGATAATTGCCATTGCCCTCCTTTGAACTCTCTCGAGTTGATCGGAGAGGAACTGCGGGAGGGAAGCATACACCACGGCAGCGTACTCAATTATTGATCGTATAAGGCTACAATAAACGATGACGATGTCAGACGGTAAGGCACCAGACTTTTTTAGTTGCCTCAAGGCATAAAGCTTTTTGTTGGCTTTCTTCACTACATAGTCGCAGTGCGCTGTCCAGGAAAGATCTTCTAAGATGTACACGCAGAGCAGCTTAAAGGACGAAACCGGCTCGATGAAAGAACCACCGATGGTTATTGGCCGTGGCACGCAACTATTGAAGTGAAGAAAGTCAACAGCCATAGATTTGCACTTACGCGGGTTCAGAACCATGTTGTTACGTTCTGCAAAGGAGGAAATGTCGTCAACAATACAACTGAGCAGTGATGGAGAATTCCGGGGGATGATCTCCATCACAGTCAAGTCGTCAACGTATTTAGCGCGCGGACCCCAGGATGTTACGAGGTCGTTAACCATGACCGCAAAGAGCATTGGACCGAGTTTTGTGCCCTGAGGAATTCCTCCCCTTACTGCTAGCGGGCTAGAAACTGCAGCGCCGACACGGGTGACTTGGGTCCTCCCTTGCAGGAATGCAGCAACCCACCTTAACAAACAGCTGTGAACATTAGGAAAATTTTGCTGGAGTTTACGTACTAAAATACCATGATCTATAAGATCGAATCCTTTTCGGAAGTCAGCGAAAAAGAACCTGAGATGGCAATGACCTTTATCAAGAGCTTCTAACGCTAGGTGCAAAAGATATACCAATGCTTGCTCAGTGGATTTCCCGGAAACGGCAAACTGCTTAACGTCAAGCTCGCTAATTATATTAGGCAAGATGCGCGATAAAGTGAATCCTTCAAGAACCTTTGCGACCTGGCATGTAAGCGAGATCGGCCGAATGTCATAATCAATGGTCTTAGGCGGGCGTTGTTTAGGGAGAGGGTGGACAATAGCGCTCTTTAGGAGGGGGGAAGAAACCCCTCACGCAAAGAAGCGTTATATATATCAGCGAGAATTGGCGCCAATTCAAACGCAAACGTTTTGAGGATGACATTCGGTAGACCATCAGGACCAGTTGCTTTTTTAGGTTTAGTTGAGCGAAGCGCATGGTAGGCTTCTCGCTCCGTAACGAGGAGTTCATTGGGATATTTGGTACAAGATATTACAGACATCTTGATAAGAAAGGGGTGCGAACTTCGAAGTCAAACCACAAAAATATTTATTGATCTCCTCCGCTAAATGTTCAGTTGATTCTATAGCAGATCCGTCAATAAGCCCAGCGTATTAGAGCTATTTTCCCGAATTTATAAAATAGTGACGATTGCAAAAATATTGTGAGATATTACGGAAAAATATCAGAACAGTGGGAGATGTGAGCTCGAGTACTGTGATTCGCCATCAACTTCTACTCTGGGCACTTAGTCAAACTTTCCTGCTTGGTGGACATTCCTAGTGTCGAAATCATGTTAGATGATGACTGCAGTATGGATAAGGGTTTATTCTACATTTTTTCTCAGCCTGGAAGATGAACTTGGCCTTTTCCCCATTAAATACGCGGAACAAACGATATCGTGAGCCATGCTAGTTATGGAGAATGGTTATTATTCATTCCATTGCATTTATTTTTAAGGTTCAAGCAATGCAAAATGAAATGCTTTTATACAGAAAGACACACACGATGTGCCGCGTTTGCCAGGCTACTGCAAAAAAATAAAGAACCCGTAGCGCACGACTGCCGGAAACCCATTTCGCGTCATCTTAAAGTTTGGAGTCAAACGTTGCAGTTGAGCTCTGTATGGACGCAGTGAAATAAGAGCTTTCGTAATATATAGATTTAGCCACTGGCTAAAAGCGGAGCTCCTGGTTACATATTTTTTCATGTGAATGGAAAATTGCAATACTTTATTTGACACGAGTTAATGTGTCATTCCAAAATCTGGGATCCTACAATTAGATTACAAGCACAAAACTTATATGTATTTTAGAGCAGGATTGCGTGAGCGAAAACTTGAACAGTCAATAAGACTATTTATTGGGTAAGAAGGAATGGGCAGCAGTCGCAACAAAAGCTACCCACCCTGGATTTTTTAAATTTGAACCAACCACCCTGCAGTTCCAGTGATTTTATCATGACCACCCTGGAAATTGTGCTTACCCACCCTGGAATGTCGTATTTAAGGGTGCCCGCCCTGAAATTTCAAGCTCTACTTCCACCCACCCTGGAATTCTGAGGAATTGCCCAACTGCCCAATTGGCATGGGGTGGGGCACTCCATCGTATGGTAGATGGATATGCTAGGGTGTTTTTTTTTGGGAGGCTCCTGAGGTCTGCCATAGGCATGAGGAGGATAGGTAACAGGTAGGTCTGCCATAGGGTTAAGTTTTTTCTTGTCTCTGATAGGGTATGTATTACAGTATGGCTACCAGCACTTAGTGATAAAGACAGTTTATTTTAGAACCTTTAACACATTAGCAAATTTTTTACTTATTTTTCAGGAATCACTTCCAGAGCCAAACGGGCTACCATGGAAACACTAGTTAGCATATGGGTTTATGAGGTCTTGGTCATTCTTTGTTGTTACCAAGTTTGAATTGAATCGAAATATCCAAAACAGAATTATACATAAAACATTGTTTGGCCTCTTTGCCCAAGTCTTGTTGTGACGTCATTTTTTGCTAATTTGCATTAGTACAAATCTTGAGTATCAAAAAAGCTATGAACCAAAAGAGCTATGAACACGAAAAAAAATTCTTTCGTATTTTGAATGTGCAATCAAATAAGCCATTAAAATTTCAGCCTTGAGTTGCACTTTAAACAAACCTATTATACAATGGCTGACTGCATTTATAAACCGCACCAGGGGCTGAGGACCTCCCTTAAAAAGACCCCTCCCCTGGAACTTCCACTCGTGAAACCGACCCCCACCCCTGGAATTTCCACTCGTGAAACCGACCCCCTCCCCTGGAATTTCCAACCCCATAAATGACCCCCACCCCTGGAATTTCCATTTTTTCTGGCAAAATACCCCTGGAAATCTCTTTTTGGATAAAATGTCCCTGGAAAATCACCTTTTTTACTCCTCCCCCTTGGAATTTCCAGTCTCCAGACACCCCCCTCTCCTGGAATTTTCAGAGTTTAATACAGCCCCCCTGGAAAATTTTCCATAGGTCCTAAACCTCCCTGGTTCGGTTTAAAAATGCAATCAGCCAATGAGTAAGACAAGAAGTTTATATTTCATGCTTAAAAAAATCATGAATAGTTTATAAGAACAATACAATAGAAACACAATAAGAATCACAGGACCGTAGCATCCGGGGGAGGGGGGCTCCCCTATTTTTGGGGTGCAGGTACTTGTCACACCTTTTAGGGTTTAAAATCAGGCCTCTGGAAAAATTAGAAAACTTGCAAAAAAAAATTTCCAGATAGGTACCCATTAGAGGTCCATTCTTCTAGCAAATCAATCAAATTACACTTGTTAGGGACCGTTCATTTTTTTATCAGGAGGGGGGGGCTGGTGGAAATGAGGGGGTACCCTGTATTTTTTCGTTGGCCCCCCCTTTCATGTCCGTATTTTTTTTGGTGGCCCCCCAAAATCCAATGTATTTTTTCTGGTGCCCCCCCCCCCCCCCTCTATTATAAATGCTTGCCCTGTAAGGTAGACTCTTGCCTAAGTGATGCAGTCTCATTCTTCTTAACGTTTTTCTTACTTCTGTCAAAGCTAAGGAACCGATCCCCCCTCAGAACTATTAAACGTTTTCGTGACACCCACCTCAGGTCCTAGTAGAAAAGATTTTACATAAAGAGGGGGTCACATAATTCTTTCGTTGCGGCCAACTTTTGATAACCGCATTTCATCAAGCCTCAGTAAAAGGGTAAATGAAGGTTTTTTGTGTATAGTAAACAAAGCCTGTCAGGAGCCCAGAAAGCTCCTAGTGAAGGGATCCTGAGCCTTTAGGTAATATTTTTTCATGCGCGCCGCAAATGAAGAAATTATTATTATTCATGTGCGTGAAGCGCAGCCCAAATGACGAATTTCTATGCTTGTTGTAAGTAAACGTTGAACTCGCTTATACCTGTGGGGTGTTCTTTCGTACATAGACTGCACGGCAGGCCTATCAGTGCAGGGCATTTTTGAGAGGGTTTATTTGTTCTTATCAAAAAAGTAAAAGAGCATATTAGATGTTAAATTCGTCATATGCGCGAAGCGTGCCGAAATTTTTATTAAGTATTTAGTGAAATCAGAAACATATAAGCGAGTTGAAACACGTAACAAACATATTGCATGCTGTAAAAAATACAAACTTTTCGTTTCCTCCCTGTTATGTGCTTGTATTTTATTGGGTGACCCCCCCCCCCCCCCTCATTTCCACCAGCCCCCTCTCCCTGATAAAAAATGAACGGTCCCTTAGTTGCCTGAATTTCAGACGTATTCTCCCTCGTAAAAAATATATGTCTTGCTGATACCTTTTTAGGAGCCCAAGTCAACTAAGCGATGCCATGTATGGTACCTTTTAGGGATGAAATTGAAAGTTCCTGACAAGCACCCCTGCCCCAAAAATAGGGGAGTCCCCCCTGGGCATACTGTAGCATGTTGTAAATCTGATACAACCACTAGTGGTTGTAGCTAATTTGCATAGCAACTTTAATGAAACATATCAAGTTTCACTTCCAATTGTTTTAAAACAGACGACACTAGAAGGGAGGATGTCTTCTCCATTTTTTTTAAGTAGTTTAAAACATTTGCAACAATTAACAACTATTTATAGTAAAAATACACTGTATAGCGGCTTTCACATAACTGCTGTGAAACAATTCATGAGTAATTCACTATCCTATCAAATGCATAGAAATTCAACAATTAACCAATCACAGAGCGAGAGGTGATTCACAATCTCTCTTTTTTGTCAGCAATTTAATTAGACGTATAATTGTGTAATTATTTTCTCTAAACAATCTGATTGGTATAAGGATCAAAGACCATGCTCTTGACCAATCACAACCCAAACCAATCACAATTAGCAAGTTATTTGTAATTACTCATGACAGTCATGTGGAAACTGCTCTAATTATGTTTTACTTGTGTCATGGTATGGTCTTTCCGAAAGCCGCATCTGGCAAAAGCCACCTCTGGCTGCTGTTGTCACTGAAATTTAAAGAAAATAACCAATAAGTCTGATGAGCCTCGAAGACAAAACCTGCTTATCAAAACTATGGGCCCGCTTCATGCGCAACGAAAGAAAAGTGTGATCCCCCTCGACTACCTGTAAAATGCCTTCTACTATGTCGAAACTAATTATTTTTTTTATATTTAACATATAAGAATACGATTGCTTTTGTAAAAGGAACAGCCCTGGAATAGGTCTGCACACCCACAGAGCAATATTATTCACCATCTACAGAGCAATATATTAATTAAATGACTAGAAACCGCTACTAGTATCTTTAAACATGGGGAAATTCGGTAAGACCAAAAAAAAATCATGTGAAAAAATACAGAAAAAATTCCTGCAAAGCCATGGCTTGCTAAAAAAACATTCCTACACAAATTCTAACCAGGAAAAAAATCCTGCATAACCAAAAACCTCCTACCTGCCCCCCCCCCCCTAAAATTCTAATGGTCCATCCCTTTTAAACTACAGTCTATGAATTATTGTGTCTATGTTGAGCAAAATTTACATCTATGTTGTTGTGCAAAATTTATACATTTCCATGACTTCAGTTCCCATGCCTGACACTATCGGACAGAGAAACAATGAATCCAACAATAAATTAAAAGTAAAATGTCAGTGCATATTGGCACTGATAGACAGCAATAATTATTCCTAGATAGATTTCCGCTTGCCTGTCATATGTGAAATACTCTGTGAAGCTTCCCCGCAGCCAGGAATACATCTTAGGGAATTTCTACAAAATTAAATTAGCGCACAAAAGTTACTCGTTGTAGCCGCACCAAATTGAGAAGTCGAAAATGTCTCAATTTGAAGAATAAATAGCTTAGATACATTAGAAAATTCAAGAATCATTGTACCATTATCTAAACCTGAAGTTTGGAGCTGGACGAGTCCTGTGATGACCAAAAACTCGCGAGCTAAAGATGGCAGCCATACCGATGCGTGACAAGTTTTTCTTTCATGACATTCTCCCGAGTCTCCCCGCCAAAAGTAAACACAGCCACGGCAGTTGTCAGCTCCACTATAACTTATATATCACTAGAAAATACGGTATTCTGATTGCAATCCAGAAAAAAAGCTTAAACCACAATGGTTGAGCGTGTAAAAACGACTAATCTCACGAGCGGCCACTATCGTCGCATTCAACTTTCATCTTTTTCAAACGAGTAGAGGAAACAGCCGCAAAAGTTCGGGAAAAACATGCACGAATGTAAGTTTGAAGTTTGCGGTAGATAAAATCTGATTACTACTGAATGCTCATTTTATACTCTAGCTACAAAGTTCAAGTACTTACCTTGAACATGGGTTTCTACGCTAGCTCTTCGTTCGTCCGTCTTCTTTTGTCTTTTTCGACTTCACCATTCACTGGTATTCTTCTCTACTCTCTTTGCTTCTTTCCCTCGACAAACTTTTTTTTTCTATAATCATGACATCGGTCACTCTTCTTCCCGCTGGTAACTCATTTTCTAAAATCGTGATTTGTCAGCTTGATTTCAAGAGTTTTTGATGAAGAGTAAAAACCGTCGTGCGTTGTTTCGTTTGTTCACTTTGCACTCTCTTTGGCGGTGGTTCATGCTTTGCCCGGCTTCTTCCCGTCGCTGTTTCTAGCTCTCTCCTCGGATAATTTCTTCCGCTTCTTCTATCAAAATTCTCTCTTTCATTTTTCTCGTCTTGTCATCGTTTTTTTATCAGTCAGGAAAAAGAACTCTGTACAGACGAACAGACGACAGAGTCCTGCAGAAAAATGACAAACAGTTCCGGGGTTGCCTGTGGTGGGGCGCGCAGACAGGCAGACACGGACGCGCCAGCGATACCATAATGGGAATACCGCTGAGCGTTGAAAAATGAAGTCGATAGTATACCTGAGTTCTTACTTGAGCTATTGAATTCTTCATACGCGATACCTATGGTGCTCCGCTCTGCGGCCTTCGGCCGCAAAGGAGCTCCGCTATAACACCTACATTTTTGCCAAAAAGGTTTGGTCCGTTTTTGAGAACTCTGTATTTTCTCGTCAGTTTAAGGATTGTTCCCTCCCCTCCCCCACTCAATGTTGGTACATATTTTGTACGTTCAGATCGCGGGCTTCAAAATGCCGAGACAATTCATCTCACTGATATCAACATTGAAAGGGGAGGGGGCTGTAGTGCTGGTCTAAAATAACTTGTAAGAATGGGCATCCGTTTTATACCAAGTGTTTTTGCAAAGATTGTATGTCGGCGATGGCGAGTGCACCATTGAAAGTTGTGTAACTGCCTTAGTGAGCTACGATGTCGAAATATTAGTGACTTTAATCACTCGAGCAAAACGCTAGGCACGCGCCGGATTAATTTAACATTACAATGCTTCTTATCTGTATATTGTTTCACGTGCGTTTTACTCAGCCGAAGTCCTGAGATGGGCGGTTCTATACCGAAGCGACTTGCTCAAGGTTATGACGATGAAGTCACTGTTCCTCATGGACGAACTGAAACTCGAACAATACTATTCCATCGGGATGTTCCTAAGCAAGTTCCACAAAGGCTAACGCACGTTGCGCTCAAAAATGATGGGCGGATTCGCAATGTTACCTTTAGGGCAACGCAAGGCGCGCACAGTCTATGGCACAATATGGTGGTAGCGATACCATATCTGTAACTTGCTGTAACTTTATAACCCTAGGTTGATAGTTTTAGGCTTTTGTAGCCTGCTCAACAGGCGCTAAGGTTGAATTATTACATTTACAAAATTAAAAAATATTTAGAGATATACAGAGGTTCTAAAATAATAAACTTTAAAACTTTTTAAAAGTTTAAAAGGCAAACTATCGCAAATAAAGAAACGAAACTGCATGGCTGTCCCTTACCGAGACGAGGGGGGAACGGAAGGAACAATGATCATGTGAAGCAGCTTCAAAAAGAAATGGCAAAAGCATCAAGAAACTATCTGATGATCAAACAACTGATGCAAATAACATACAGGCACAGGGGAATTGCTATTGTGAATGCCGCTCGAGGTACTGAATCAGTGGACAGTACATTAGACACACTTCAAATTATCACAGATGTTTGAGTGCCTTTTCTACGATAACATGCCAGCTTTCCTCCACCAAATTGAGCAAAGGACAAGGAAATATGCGCAGAGGATCTGAGAAACCACTCCGTCATTCCCTTTGGCAGACCTACTGTCATCTACCAGCTAGACGAGAGCAAGTACTACATGAAAACAAAAGAGTGATTCTCTGAGATATCTAATGTACATTCTAAACTTTACCATGAGGACATACGGAGCACAGCATGAAGCATTAACACTGGAAGAAAGTAAAACAATGCAACATTCTCAGAAAAACAGAACTGCTTGCCTCAGAAGCAGTCACGAAGTTTATAGCTTACTCCTTTAGTATGAATGAGGACGAAGACCTGAATAAGAATACTGGGTATTTGGGCTAATCATGTACCTCCGGAACTTGGCTATTTCGAGATGGTGCCGTAAAGGGATGCCGAACGTTATTCCCTATTATTCAAAGAGTACTGCAGTGTGGATCAACTGTGCACTCTAATGACTGCGGTGCGCATCAACTGCTGCAGGCTGGCCTCACGGAATGTAGCTGAGAAAAAGGTGGTTGTGCAGTGGTACAACTTTGTCCACCCAATTACCAGTGAACATGCCCAGCACATTGAGTCCTGTTGGAATCGGTTAAAGTTATATATTAAAGAGAAGGGCGTGCGTAAAGATCTTCCTTCTTTCTCGATGCGCGCCAAGGAGGACGGGGAGATAAAGGAGGTCGGAAACGGAGTTGAGGAAGAAATAGTTGCTGATGATGGAGTACGAGATGTGTGTCTAAGAGTGAAAAAACAACTCTTAGACGCCAAACATTGCTCCATTTTCCATAAAAGATTCAAAACGTTATCTGCGCTGTGCGAAGAGTACACGGGAAGTATTTCTGCGAAGACTTTATCGTGTGACAACACGATACGGATCGACTTTTCAAAATCCCCGACACGGTTTTTAGAACAAATCTTAGTCAATGCTAATATTGAGTCAATGAACAGAAATAGGAAACCCTAAGAGGCGTTGTCTGAGAAAGAGGTCCAGGTCATAAAAGTGGGGGGTAACCGATTTGCTTCAAACTTGTGTCAGAAGTTACCCTTAGTGAGATATTCAAGAAGCCACTTTGGTTTTGTTTTCCAGCTTTTTCTTTCAAAGTTACTGGGGTGGTCTTGTTTTTGCCCCTTTGACCCCCAAAATTCAGTGTTTCAAGGGGGCATGTTGTCACCAACCTCAAACCGAAAAATTAAGAGATATCAAAAGTCAAAATAACGTTACCGCTGAACATGGATTGGGATGAAGTTACTGCTTTGGCGAACTCGCCAGTCTTGATACTCATCAACTGGTTGATCCAAATGAGTTTGATTCGCGCTCCGAGGTGTCAAGACTGTGCAGTCAACATGGATTTGAAGAAAAGAGACGCCAACCACCTCGATTCGTATCAGTGGTAAGTATTTTCAGGGAACATTTCCACAACATCATGTTTGTTGCTGAAGTCAATGAATGTTTCAATGAATAACTAATTATGTTTATTGGTTATTCGTGGCACTGTAGGAAATGTTCTGGCTGTGGAAAACGACGAAGCCTCCGGGTGAACAGCTTTGCGGAGCGTTTTCCAAGACGCCGCTGAGCGTTCTGTTCAAGTTGATGTACCTGTGGTCCATTCGCGAGAAATTGAGACACTTGCAGCACGGATGATGCAGAAAATATACTACAATTGTTAAGTCAAAACAAATTGTATTTAAACAATGAAAGAGAGGTTACAAAGTGTGCGTGTGACTGCATCATGTAAAGGGAAAACACTCCTAAATAACACAATTTTCTTGCATTAGCAAAAACTTATCGAAAGTAATATTCCCCAGCCGGTCAATAATTTTTCGAAATATTGACTGATCGGGGAATATTTGTACTTCACCACGTGACCTTGATTTAGCCAATGCAGAATATCCCACGCGTCACTTGTATTTTCTATTATACACACGAGCCTTGTATGCGAAGAAAATACAAGTGACAAGTATGATATTCTTCAGTAGGTCACGATAAATTTATTTATTTATTTATTCAGCTTCGCCCGAGGGCCGGGAAATCCTCACAGAGCGAGGCTCCAACTACGAGGTTCCCTTGTCAGTGTAGTGGTTAGTAAGTTGTAAGCCCTGCACTGAGGATGGGCAACTTCCGACGTCCTCGTGGTTCTTTAACGTCCCTCTGGTTCCGGTTAGTGTAGTGCGTGTGAGAGACGGGACCTACGGTTTAACGTCCTTATCCGAGAAGACGCGAAGGTCTAACCATTTGCAGATGTTAGAGCAAAGGCAGCACCTTCTCCTCAATTATTAGAAAAAGACCCTGAGTGTTGGCCCGGCCGGGGTTTGAACTCCCAACCTCCTGCACATAAGCCCGGCGCTCTACCACTGCGCTAACCGGTCGTCGGTAAGCGTCATCATTGCAGTATAACTAGTTTACCATGCTACAGAAAATCGAACTAGAAGTAGCGTTTTACGTAAACGCAGTCCACGATGGGAAGGTTGAGTGGAATACCGCTGAATATAAAACACTATTCCTGCATTCTGATTGCTTGTATTTTCTGTGGCGTGGTATAAAAAACAATACACAATTTCTCTTGATGTTCCTAAATTTATCAGCTATCAATAAAAATCGATAATGCATATCGCTGTTACCTATAGAACCATGTTGATTTATAAATAACTGATATTATTATTTATAAAATAACTCCGATAGTATGCGCGCTCTGATTGGTCGAAAACCAATTACCATAACGCTGTGTTCTATTTCTTAAATAGCTCGTGTTTATTCGATCAAAGCGCGCGCGATTGTTTCTATCATGTCACGTGGCGGGCTACAAATTCAATGTAGCCCGCGCGGGCGACATCGCTAGAGCGAGAAATTTCGGCGGATTATTTTTACCGTATTTTCTGTTTTCTATATAATAAAACACTTAATGACTGCAGCCTCGGGAAACAGCGAGTTTTGCTTTCTCTCGAATCTCGATGTTTCCCGAGACGAAGGAAACATCGAGATTCTCGGGAAAACAAAACTCGCTGTTCTTGGAAGCTTGCGCTTTGATTCGCAAATCCACGGCAAAGGCAAGGAAAGTTAAGGTTTATCACTCCTCAAAAACGATTTTCCGTCTGGTTTATGGTAGTCATATAAAAGGGTTGGATACAAAATAGAGAACACTACCAAGAAAATAGCCAAAAAACAAAAAATATTCACCGATGATTTCGCATGTAAATACATCCATTTTAAAGGCATTTTATCATTGAAGACAATTCACTGAATGAAATATCTTTCATTATAAGCTGGACAATGCAAGAGGGCTTCATAAATTCCCATGTGCAAATACAATGACACTATCCTTACTCTTATAATCGTTAGCTTACCTTGATAATTGAAAGAAACCAAAGGCTTGAAAGAACACGTCGAGAGTCGTGTGGAGCTACAGGACGGAGTTGTAAATAAACGCGCGCGGCGGGACTGTTGTGTTATGCACTAGTCAGTGGAAAGCACCGCACCCCCCTACCCGGGGAATAGCGGGGCATTAGATTTCCGGGCCTGCTAATGCCCCGCTAATTCCCCCCAATGCGAGGCACATTTCCATGTCCAATCTCGACTTATGTCTAATGCCCTAGGGGTCGCCATTTCTTTGCATCATGTAGATGCCGCTTAGAAACAATAAAACACTGTGTGGAACATTAAGTACAGTTTTCATTCACAGCGAAAACTGCTGGCGTAAACTGATAAAGCAAAGGATCTAAATAAGCGAGCCAGGTTAAACTCAGCTCAAACATAAACACAATATGAACCCATCCCATCCTGAGTTTCTGATGCCGGAAATGGTTTAAAAAGTCATTTCAAAATTATTTTATCATCACACTATAAAATTTACTCGACTAACAGACTATGAGAATCTAGCGTACAGTTAGTGACTTTTTCTTAGATTTTACTTTGTCATTTATACTTTTATGTCTTGATACTAAATTTTTCTGGACAGCATCGTGTATGGCCCCCAGGGGTGACAATATTGTGAGCTGCCATGGAAAACGCTGATGGTAACATGGACCTTTAGATATTTATTTCCGGCGGAGGTTGCACGCTTTTCTTGTGAAGTATGATTTCCTTGGTAGATTGCTTGGATGTTTCGTTAGCCGAAGCTGCTGTTCTCGTCTGCCTCACCGGCTTGCAGAGATTTATTTTTCTTTAGATCAGAAGCTTGCGCCTTTTTTTTCGGGTTTCTGCATAGTTAATGTTTCTGCAACCCTTCCCGGAGGTATCTAATGGTCTGTCCCAGGCGCTAAAACAGTATAAACAATGCCTCCTTAATTACCGAACTGAAGTGCGGAAATGGGCGGTATTATGCCTCAGCGACTCGAGGTTTATATTGCAATTTATTCACTCTTCCTCTTGGTTCATTCTTTGCCATGGACGCGGACAACGAAGCTCTGTCGTCTGACTACGAGGAAGAGGTTGTTGTTAATTATGGGCGCTTAAATACACGGACCATAATATTCCACCGTGATGTCCCTCGGCGAGTCCCCCAAAAGCGAGCGCGCGATGCGCTCATGGCTGATGGGCGCATTGCAAATATTACATTTAAGGCAACCCAAGGTTCTACCATCATCTGGCAGATGATGGTAGCAGCGATACCGTCACTCGAAACAGTAAACTTGGAAAGGTAAGACTCCCAGTATCATAATACTTTCTAATATTTCTGTTAATGGTATCCACTTTTCATTTCATCTGCTTCAATACTAGTTTCAGGGATAGTTTACAGTAGCGTACTTATCAAACGCGATGTTTTATATATCCGACTCTTATACCTTTCCACTGAGCGGACTGTTGACTCGTGATTAGGCCAGGCCCCGTTTCTAATAGCCGTGATGGAGGATCGCGGGCTCCGCGGCTGGAAACAAGTACGCGTACAAAAAAGAATACGCACCCAGTCACGTTAATTATTATATCTCTATTGCACTAGGTTTCGTGGGAATTGTCGATTACTCAGTGCTACAATAGTATAAAAGGCTCAGCTGCAGCGAACTCTGACTTCCGCTCAAGCACGTAAAAGTGCCAATCACAAAGGCTGTCACAGCTTGATTGTTCTCGGACCGGGAAGGGACTGGCACGCCGACCACACCACTTAACTTTGCTTCATTTTTATCTATTCACAAACATGTCCAGCAACGAGTCCGATTGCGTAGAATTGCCAAGGAACATCGCCGCGAATAAACTCCGGCACAAGTGGAACAAAAAACAAACGTACAAACAAAAACAAAAAGCAAAAAAAATCAAGAAGCCGGCGAGTACGAGTGTAACTAGCCAACTCGTCGTTGGCGAGTTTGTCTGGTTACGCAAAAGTGACACGGAGAAAAAAAGCGTCCCTCGAGGGGGCGAGAGGGCAGGAATTACAAGCAGAGGCAGGATACAGAAGATTTCCTTCGACAAGTGCGATTCAGGGGATGCAATATTGAACCTTATCAGGGCAAAGTATCCTCAACTCAGGAATACGGCGAGTCTCGAGAGACGGTAAGTCGTGTATTTGTCATTCCGTCAACATATTACTTCTATATAGACATGTTACCACATAGATAGAAAGGAGAAATGTCCATTGTGAAAATAACCCCACTTTAACTGGACTTACAACAGGCGAAAGCTATGGGTTGGGTGGTATTTAGAACACGAGGTGATATTTGATACCGCTGTTTGCGCATTAAAGCTTACTAAAGTTTCAAGTCTTGATAGAAGGAATTTAAGGTTATTGAGCTTCAATAAATCGTTTTGAAATAGAAAAATTACTTAAATTTACCCCAGCAAGCTTATTCGATTCAAAGTTGAATTGAATGAAATAAAATGATGAGCTTTATTTTTGTAAAGCACCCTTGGGTACCAGCACGGTCTGGGCAGTGTGATCTCATTGACGCGACGAAAAGTCTATTTTCCTTTAATACTGCGGTTTATGTTTCTGCGAATTCTAGCTTTTAATCTCCATTTTCTCGACTGTGTTTCGGTATCAATTTTTTATTCCGCGCTCACGACTCGCGATAAATTCCATCTTATAGTTGAACTGAAGTCAAGCGTACAGAAACAATAATTGCCATGATCTGTTTAAAAATAAACATATGCGCCGGATATGGCTTTCCCTCTGGCAATACTATTTATTAAATAATTTTATTTGTTAAATAAGATCCTATTTTTGAGAAGCCAAAGGATCGGCAACGAGGGGTGGAAGAAGGCTTTTACAGGAGCCGAGGTGCCTTCAGGTTACCAGCTGATTGCAGCGTACAAGAGAGGCGTGAGGCTGTACTTCAGAGTTAAACCCCTCTCAGGTAAAAATCCAAAGTCATTTACTTTTTGTTGCGACAATGCACTCTCAGGTTGTATGTATGAATGTCTATCTTTTGATTTGATTATTGGTTATGTAGTGCACACGTTTGCTCATTTCCTCTTGTGTCCTTCATATATTCTGTTTGGGGAAAGAAACCACTTGTTGGAATCCAATGAAACTCTCATAATTCTCAGTCTCAAAAAATATCAAACAAGAAAACAAATTTTGTTTTGTATAATGATTCACTTGTGTTGTTGTGAGCCGTCAATATTTTGTGGAACTGACGACTCAAAAAGAGCTCGCAAAATTCAAGACTTTTTTTCGCACGAATTTATGTTTCATTTCATTGTCAATAGTTACTAATAACGTTTAGCTATAGTTCTAGCAAGATCTTATGACAGAAAGAGATTTTTTTCGAAAGATGGAAAAATGTAAACAGAAACTGCCCGAGCTCGTGCGCAAAGCCCTTGTGATTGCGTGAGAGCGCGTGTAAATGTAATGAGAGTAATATAATGAGGAATTTCAATCGACAATAATTAACACAATTTCTTGCCATTTCCTCCAGAAAATCTTCAAGAATCGCGATACAATATTAATTACGATTTTGAGACTGCAATTCCACAAAATATTGACGGCGTTGGAAGAAAATATTTTCTCCCAACTAGCCGTCAATATTTTGTGCAATTGCCGTCTCATCTCTCGAACAGCTCACTATGTAAGGACACACTAATGTTTACAAAATTCATGTATAAAATTATCTGCGGTTGGTAGAATTCTCGAGCTCTCAGCTGCCAATTTAAGATTGTCAATTTGGCCTTACCATATCTTCTCTTGCTCCCTCCTATCAGGGCCGTAGCAAGCCTCCAAGAAGTGTGTGTGTATATGTTTTTTTAGGGGGGGGAGGTGCAAAATCGGGAGTTTTAAGGGTTGTTTTTTGGAACATAAGGTACGACTCTGAGGTGTTTATGTAGCCCATTGATCTTATTTTATAACATTTCGTGCCATACCCTTTTTGTAGCAGTTTTTCATATCCTCACATCACATGGCTTTTTAAAAAAATTATGGTTCTAAAAAAACAAAACGCAGGACTAAAATAAACCGCAGGACTAGTTGTTTGGGTTTGGCGTGAGCAAAAAAAGGCTTTCAGAAGTTTTCAGATTCTTAAAGTGCAGGCTCCGAAATTTTCTTAAATAAACCTTTTAGGCAATCAAGAAAGTAGGCTAATAGAAAATCCGAATTTTTTTAAAAAACAAAATGACCACATTATATTTCGAAGACAATATTTTACTTTTTCTTCAAACTTTGTCCAAGCGTTTACTTCTAAAGTGGCTTTCCATTCTGTGCATTTCTGCATGAGATACAGACCATTGAAGTTCAAGGGGTGAGGGTATGAAGACTGTTATGAGCCTCCATAATTGTCCAGCATAGTGATATTCAGGCCACATATTGTCAATGTCTAATTCCTTGCTAAAAAAATTAATAATTGATCTCTCACTTCAGAGACCAATGATAATGATGATAATGAGCATGATGCCCTTCAGGATTTAGGTAAGCCATGGGAAGGGATTGGAAATATCAGATGGGTGGGTGGTTTCGTGAAATACATGATGTGATACGTTCATTGGTGTTTTAACATGATAATGATGATAATGAGCATGATGCCCTTCAGAATTTAGGTAAGCCATGGGTTGAATGTGTGGTTCCAGAAATAACCCCCACGGAAGGGATTGGAAATTCCAGAGGGGTGGGTGGTTTCGTGAAATTCATGATGTGATCCGTTCATTGGTGTTTTAACGTCATTTTGGCGGATATCAAACTTGGAGGACAGTAGGGGGTATATTTTCTCAATAGTTTAACATATTTCGCTCTTTATTTGCAGTAGTACTTTTAATAATATTCCATATTTAATAATATTACATTGGACTACCTTGTTTCTAAAACATAATTTTGCAATCAGAATGAGAATGTTTGAAAGGACCCAAGTAGCAATAACTTAAGAGAAATGTAATTGGAGCGTTACTTTGAATTTAACTTGTCTCATTCTTTCTGATCGAGTAACCACCCTATTCCGTTGGTGATACTGACTATTCACCATTTGGTGATACTGACTATTCGTCATTTGGTGATACTGACTATTCGCCATTTGGTGATACTGACTATTCGTTTTAATTTTACAAAAGAAGAATGTTTACCCAATTTTTCATACTAATACTGTTTGTACACTATAATGCTTGATGTAAAATCAAACCGGAGTACTGGGGAAGTGACTGGAAAGCGTGGCTAGAAAATTCAGGAAAATGTTTTCGCATCCTCTCCATTGACGCCACATCCTGTCATCCAAAAGGCTTTGGAGATGTTCCCTTTGAATGCCCCGTCGTTTCTTGATAGCCAATTTAAGATTTGCCCACGCCGACTCCACTTCTTGTGTATGGGCTCCTGTAACTGGATCCACGAAATGTTCCTTATGTTTCACAGTATGATGTCGTGCTACATTAGGTGCAAATCGTGTTATCCTCTTATACGTCGAAAACTCGTCAGTTACGAGTGTTGTACCAGGTGGCACACATTTTTGTATATTGGGGCAAGAGTGGGCCTATTCCTTCTCTTCACCACTTGAAAGTAACCTCTTGCGGGCTCATAACACGTGGACAAGACTCCGAATACCCAAATCCCTACTTCTGCGAACCTTCCTCTCCCATACTAAAAGGAACATAAAGCGTAAGCAAAAATTCTTCAACAAAGTTGTTGAAGAGAGGATTTGTTTTGCTTAGTTTGTTTAAATTCCACCGAAACAACGGGACTCTTTTGTCGCAGGCGCTATATGGAAAAGTTTGCCCTTCAAGCCTTAAGTTCGAGTGTACGTCCTAGAGACAAAGTATCAAGTTGTCGGAGTATCAAAGTATCAAAGTATCAAGGGGGTTCAGGGGTGCATGTAACGGAATAACGCTATTACAGCCAAAGACGTTCAAGCGTCTCCCGTAGAGCGCAATAATGAGCTGATTCTTGGAATATTGGATCCATTATTCGATTCAATAATGCATTCGGCTTGGGAAAACGTCTTTCGATTTGAACTGGGTTTTCGCTTTTTGATCGGACGACAGAAGACGGAGGCTCAAGAGTGATCACCTAAAAAGCATAGGGGGTGGGGTCAAAAAAGTGTTTACCAGCATTTATCCCAAAAAGGAGTTGAGATTCAAATTACATTCCACAAATAGATCTCCCTAGGTGTGACCTTACGTGCGTGACACTTGACATTTTCCTGTCACGCAACATTATTTGTCTCAGTTGAAACGTTTATTGGAGCCAAATGAATTTCACCTTAAAACATGTTTATTAGCAACTACTTTAAGAATTCTGCCGGACAGTATTAAAAGAAAGTTTCTTTTCTTAGATATTTCCGAAACATCACTCGCCCCAGGCCCCTGTGAAATTAAAGCCTAAATATTTCATTCATTTTTCAAAAATATTGTTCAGTCCGGCAGGATTGTTTTAGAGACCAATGGCCTTAATCTTTTTGCGGCAAAAAGTTACGAGAAAACTTGTTATTAGAACTGGGACTATTTCAAAATGTATTGTCACGCTGAAAACGTCGAATAACGTAATGTGAGACGTCAACCTAACGAAACAGATACTTTAGTGATAGAGATGCTCTAAATGGCATTTGACCATCCCCCTTACTTCTGAAGGTCAAATCATGGTTATACCCATGCCTTAATGTACCTGAGGGCGCTTCCAAATATGGAAAAATCCACAGGGAGCCTTTTGTTTGCGAGATTTTTTACCAATATGGCGGGCCTGGTAGACTTTAAGAGCCTGGTAAATCTCTCGTCGTTCATTTAGAGAAGAAATTGTTGATCAGTATTATCATGGACATTCCAAGAACAAGTGTTCATTCTCACTTACAAAGCCAGTGTCGGAGCGTGGTGTCAGGAAGGTAATCTAGCCGAGATCTGATTTCAAATCAAAAGACGTTTTCCCAAGCCGAATGCATTATTGAATCGAATAATGGCTCCAATATTCCACGAATCAACTCATTGTTGCGCTCTACGGGGGACGCGACGCCCGCTCGCACACGCCACGGTCAATTTAGCATCATTCGTTCATTTACTTCTTTCCTTTCTTTTACGCATCCACAACGTTTTTTCCCCTCTTTGTATGGCCTTTTTCAACTATTTTATTCTCATCCATTCATTTAAATTGCCATTCGCCCATTGGGGCACACACTAGCTCACTTCTGGTATTCCGGTCCGAATACTCCCCCATTTTAACAACATCTACTGGTATGGTTGTAGTGTGACCGATTTCATTTTTTTACATGAGAAAGTACTTTATTTCTGTTCTTAGAGGTTTCAATCATTTGTAAGAACAAACGTACAAACAAAAACAAAAAGCAAAAAAAATCGTTCAAATTTGGGAAATAACACACTGATTTGTATTTCTTACCTCATAAAATTAGTAGAAAACACGAGCAGATGCCTTTTCTTGTGTTTTAAGTTGAAAATATTCCAAATTAAAATATTTGAGTAGCACGTAAAAAAACATTGCCCCTCCCCATGTATTTCATATTCTGAAAAACCTATCAAATAGACTCTCGTCCGAGAGATGCGATGTCTCTTTCATTCTTCTTAATAAGCAGAAATACTTTTTTCTTACTTCTGTCAAAGCTAATGAACCGCGGTAATTATTTATCGCATCGATTATTTACGTCAGAGGATCTTTGGTAATACAGGGTAAAAATGCAGTGATCCTCCCTCTACAAGAACAATGATTAATGTGATCTCACCTCAGAGAGCTATTATACACGTTCGTGATCCCCCCTCCCCGTCCTCTATTAGATGACGTCATTGATCACGTCACGTCACGTCATCATGTTACAGCACCCCTTTGACAGCGCAGAGAAAATATCACAAGTTTGGTTGACTTAGTAATTCCCTTGAAGAGAAATACATTTTTCTTAGTATACCACAGGGTTCCCATGAGTTTCCGCGTATGGCGGACAGACGGACGTACGCTATACCTTTTATTCAGAAAGAAACAAAAAAATTCATATCTCAAGAGAACCACCTATGGCAACCAAACTGGGACACATTCGTGTTATTGGTGATACCTTTTCATGATACCTAATCATTTGACTTGGCGCCATCAATAATTTGAGCAGAATGAGCGAGAAAGCCCGTGACGTTTGAAAATCAACTCCATAGTTATGCCTAGGCGTCATTTTCTTATGTATGGTGCTCTGCTTGCGCGGGCCTTCGGCCCGCGCAGGAGCTCCGCTATAACTTAGTTAAAACATGTAACGGCGAACCAAGCTGTTGATTATTCATAGCGAGTTTATTTGGTTAATAATGAACTCTCGCCTGATTACCCAAGCGGGTTTTCTCTTCACAGCTCGCGATATCATAATCGTTTGGTTACCTGGTCACGCCAATCAGCAAGGAGGTTCAGATTCTGAACCTGGAGAAGTGGAAATCATACCTCATTAGGCCAGAGTCTCGTCGCAAGCTCCTCGTGCTCAGCGCCGCTCGCTTCGCTTTCGCCGCTTAGCTTGGCTGGTCACAAATTTCGATACGCACGCTCGAGACTCTGGAACCAGGGTAACATCTTGAAGTCTTGCAAGAACATTATTTTCAAAATCTATTAAATCATTTTTTCTGCGAATATTCCGCAGCTTGGCACTACAGCAACGTATGTTACACGCTTCAGCTCGCTTATGTGTTTCTGAACGAACCTAATACCATTTATATTTTCATCCGGAAATGATGAACCGCAATCACATGGTGAGTTTTACAACGACTGTGACCGCAGTTATCGAAATATTTTTTTGCATGCAGAGGTTTTAAATAGCATTACAAAATGTTTCAAATTTACAAAAAAATATTTTAAAATAATTTAGAATGACTTCAAATCGAATGATCTGCAGAATGACTTGCAGAATAGGTGTGTCTTCAGTTGTGATGTAGTAGATGTACGAGTTTTGTACAAATTTCCTTTTCAGGACTCGATATGACTGGGTTTGAAGTTCAAGAATTGGTAGAGACCTACGAAGGGTAAGTTGGTTAGCCTTATAAGTTAAAATTAATCGGCCAAAATGGTTATACAAAAATGAAATAAATGAAAAAATAAATGCGCTCTTCTCTGGGTAAATTAATAATTCACAATTCACTAAAAATTCACAATTCACTAATTATGAGGCAGATATTGATGATTTAAAGGAGGCCGTTCGGAAGGAGGTCAAAGGCCCAGGACAACTGCTTGGCTATCGTGCCATGCAACAAAAGATCCTGGAGGTACACGGGTTGAACGTGCCCCGGGATCTTGTTTATGCAGTTATGCAAGATGTTGCTCCAGAAGGACTAGATGCGAGAGGAGGCGTAGGTCAAGCAAAGTGACATCGAAGAACCAACGTTTTTACATACTTGCAGTATAGATAACATTTTATCCAACTTGTTGGTTCTGTGTTCAGGGGCGTAGCCAGGAATTTTGGTTGAGGGGGGGGAGTCAGATGTTTGTGTCCAAATTGTACCTTGTAACAGCCAGAGCTATAGTAAAGAAGTAGTAGCTTAGTAGCTTTATTCATCAGCCAAAATGTCTGCAAAAAAAGGCTCCTTGGATACGGCGCGAAGCGAATGTGTCAATGATGGTATCCACTTCTATGGGTCGGGTGTAGTGGATATTCATCATTGCCAGCAAACTTTCCCTTTCCGTGGTCATCGTATGGGGGGGGCAGACCCCCTGTGCTCTGCTCCCCCCTGGCTATGCCCCTGGTGTTATACCATTTTTGTATCAGGCGTAATTTTATTTTTCCTCCCTCGTTTTCTCTTGGAAAATTAAATTCCGCCTGATACTCTGACTATAATATTAATACCCCTATATGTTTTACCTTTACCATTTGACATTTGGCTCTACTGAGGGGTGGCATTACAGTATTTACGATATTTGTCATCTATTGCTTTATTTGGTCGGAAGTTAACACCCATTGTGTTAAAACCATCTCACACCTTAACTGCTGAATTTCGACCTTGTATTAGACTGTATTGTCGCTTTGCTCTCATTCGCACTATGCATTCCGCCATGTCGTCATTGAAGCTTCATATCAATGTTTTCCTGGCGGAGCGAATGATTCAAGACTATCGGTATGACTGTAATAAGTATGTAAAAGCAGTTGATGTTTCAACTTGTAATGTGTCCCCATTTACGAGGATCAAAATTTCGTTTGACAGGGCTGAACAGATGAAAGAACTGTTCGGTCCTTTCAATCCTCTAGTTCAAGATATACTCGATTTTATCGAGAAAGGAGAAGATGGGCCATGCAAACTGGTATTGACGCCAGCATGGAACAAACGGCACGGAACCTCAATAGGCTGGTGGGAGCTACGTAAAGGTATTAGCTGTTTTATTTGAACGTTTATTATGGCCTACTTGAGCCAAAAATACGATCTCACGTTAGGTCGGCCCGAGAGAGGAGGAAACCGCCGCCCCGGTCGACCAGCGACAACTATGGTTGACACTCTCCGCAGCGATACCGGGGTGGCCAATACCACTGAGCTTGGCTCCTGTATGCTCAACAGGAGCGACTGGAGCTCGAGATGCGAGGTACAGGCACTCTGAAACGCGCCATGGCAATGCCATTACATGGAAACGCATAATAAAATGAGCAAATAATAAAATGAGCAGTCTGACAATTGTAATGTCTAATATCCTATGTTTATCTCCATCTAGGGCTATTTGCCTTGAATGATATATGCAGGAACTGCATCGTGAATGCAATCGGGAAGAAGAGATGGCAAGATGATGAAATCCACCTGCCTTTGCCGCCCACTGTGCTGGGTACATTGACCCATGGAGGAAGGTGGGCACGCAATAAGCCAGTGAAAATGGGATGGAAAAGATAACTCAAGGGATGTTATTTGGTCACTTGTGTGAGGAACGTTTTTTTCTGAACCTGACAATTGGTCAGTTGTATCTTCTGGATGATATTTTCATTGTTGGACAATCAATGAGGCGCGTTAAACTCCACGAGGGTGCACACGAAGGTGCAAGAAATTGTCTATGAGAGGGTCTGACTGACCAACCGTAGACTTCGATCCGTGTCCGGTGTCTTGACTGAGTAGTCAGTAAATTGTTAAATGCTCTGCTCATTTCCCAGCGGATACATCGTTCTTCTACCTTCCTTTTAACTGGCAGCATGCTGTCAACCGCTTGAAGTCTCTCCATGCTCTAAAATATGATCACATTAACAGAGCTGCTTAGTTTTCAAAGTCGGAGTGCATAGTTTATTTCAAGGTAGAGGACACGACGAGTGTCAACCGAACTTATAAAAAAATACGCGTTTCTCGGGCAGCAACAAGATTGACTGATCGGGGAATATTTGTACTTCACCACGTGACCTTGATTTAGTCAATTTACTAAATTTTTCTGGACAGCATCGTGTATGGCCCCCAGGGGAGACAATATTGTGAGCTGCCATGGAAAACGCCGATGGTAACATAGACCTTTAGATATTTATTTCCGGCGGAGGTTGCACGCTTTTCTTGTGAAGTATGATTTCCTTGGTAGATTGCTTGGATGTTTCGTTAGCCGAAGCTGCTGTTTTCGTCTGCCTCACCGGCTTGCAGAGATTTATTTTTCTCTAGATCAGAAGCTTGCGCGCTTTTTTTTTTTCGGGTTTATGCATAGTTAATGTTTGTGCAACCCTTCCCGGAGGTATCTAATGGTCTGTCCCAGGCGCTAAAACAGTATAAACAATGCCTCTTTAATTACCGAACTGAAGTCCGGAAATGGGCGGTATTATGCCTCAGCGACTTTCTCGAGGTTTATATTGGAATTTATTCACTCTTTCTCTTGGTTCATTCTTTGCCATGGACGCGGACAACGAAGCTCTGTCGTCCGACTACGAGGAAGAGGTTGTTGTTACTTATGGGCGCTTAAATACACGGACCATAATATTCCACCGTGATTTCCCTCGGCGAGTCCCCCAAAAGCGAGCGCGCGATGCGCTCATGGCTGATGGGCGCATTGCAAATATTACATTTAGGGCAACCCAAGGTTCTACCATCATCTGGCAGATGATGGTAGCAGCGATACCGTCACTCGAAACAGTAAACTTGGAAAGGTAAGACACCCAGTATCATAATACTTTCTAATATTTCTGTTAATGGTATCAGCTTGTCAAGCTCAAAGACAGTACGAGAACTCATGGACGGCGCAACAGTTTTTAAAGGGTGCGTGGGGGTGGGGGCTCAGTAGCAAGATTGTGTCGGGTAAGGTGGGTCGCTGAGTTTAGTGAAAGTGTAGTGAAAATGCATGAAAATTGGCGAAATGTCCCTAGCTCCCATGCTCCGCCGTCCCTGGAGCTCTGATTTTTCTGTTGCATCTGAAGTACCTTAACGCTCGGGTGTTCGTTCATTTTGCCACAGTGAGCCTAGTCATGATGTAATAACAAAATGATAACGATAATAAAAATTATTTTTAAGCTGTATAATATAATCTACAAATGAATTCTGCTTAACTATCGATTTATCCTGCTTATACTAGCAGAAAACGGCACGCGCTTTCATTAGTGATTTCTCGTTCACATGACCAACACATAATATTTTCATCAAATTTCGGTAGAAAATAAAACGATCCCCAGCGATCGAATTGATCAAAGGAAACTTTAGAATGGGTATCGGAGCAGCGTGTAAGAGCCTTTAAATCGAGTAAACGAGCCATCTAAAGGCCACAAAAAGTGATTTTGTGTAAGTTGTACAGCAGATAAAATTGATATTTTCTTGCTCGCGCACAAACTTTATCGATCAGTTTTTCCAGTTTCTCACACATGCGCGACAGAGCTGAAATGACATTAGTGTGCATTGCTCTACTTTTGCGTAGTCAAAAACAGAAGAAAACATTTGAAGTAAAAGAAAATCACAGAGAAAAAAGTGGCATCTGCTCGCAGGAAACCGACTGTGATTTTTAGACGACAATTATTATTTCTAGCTCTGCTGTTGTTCTCCTAGTCGAATTAATTCGAAGGTTTTTTTCTAAACCGCTTTCATTTAAGGCTTCGGTGGTATAAGAGCGCTACTAAAGGGCACGCAATGATCAAGACGGCTCATGGGAAGATAGACGGACGCCAAATCCAGAAAATATGGCAAAAAAACCCAAAGTATGCATTGTGTAGTCAAACCAGCCGAAGAAGCACGTGTATCAGCTACGAGAGGTAACTTATTGAACCTGTGTGCATATGCCAGAGAGTCTTATCAGTTAGTAGACGTATGGTGTGTATTTGAGATCTTTATCACAGTGCCGAAAATAGAGGCTTGGTAGATAGCAACTCTTATTAGTTTCAGCAAAACTAACTGTGCCAACATCCCCCTCTCCTCCCCCGAGGGGACTCCCAGAAAATTGTGCTCGTCCTATCCCTGAGAGTATAAAACTCTTGGGGGCGACAGTGATCGACAGTGACAAACAACAAAGTTTGAAATAATACCAATGACACGGTAATTGCAATTTCTTGCTTACTTTATTAAGTATGGTATGGTATGGTATGGTACTTTTATTTACAGGCGCTAACTCTGACAACTGGCTCTAGCTGCTTTCCACAGAGGGCCATACATAAAAATAGTCAAATATATTTATGTAAAAAGTGAGGTGAAGACGTTTTTAAAGCATCTTGTTAAACCTAAAAAGTGATGATAAAGTGAACACCAGCAGTTCCTCACGACATCGTAGGAAAATGTGACACGCGAATACACGCGTAGCTCTTCATGGTAAAATGGATCAGATGATGATCCAAAACTGAAAACTTTATCCATAATCCAACCATTATTGACATTGACGAGCTTAAAGAAATTCTGAAAAGCACCGAAGGAACTCACTTCGATGATCTTTATTCAATTCAATTCAATTTAATACAAACATTAGTCATATTCGTTAAGTTACATTTCTTTAAAGCACATATAAATAAGGAAGTGTGTTATTCGCAGCATCGACAAAAAAGTTTAAAGCGCTAGCCTCCACGATACGACGCGTTCTGTTTGACAATGTCGCGCAACATGGTGTGAGAATTCAAAGTTAACCGATACTTTTCATTTCATCTGCTTGAATACTATTTTCAGGGATAGTTTACCGTAGCGTACTTATCAAACGCGATGTTTTATATATCCGACTCTTATACCTTTCCACTGAGCAGAGTGTTGACTCGTGATTAGGCCAGGCCCCTTTTCTAATAGCCGTGATCGAGGATCGCGGGCTCCGCGGCTGGAGGACAGGAATTACAAGCAGAGGGCAGGATACAGAAGATTTCCTTCAACAAGTGCGATTCAGGGGATGCAATATTAAACCTTATCAGGGCAAAGTATCCTCAACTCAGGAATACGGCGAGTCTCGACAGACGGTAAGTCGTGTATTGTCATTCCGTCAACATATTACTTCTATATAGACATGTTACCACATAGATAGAAAGGAGAAATGTCCATTGTGAAAATAACCCCACTTTAACTGGACTTACAACAGGCGAAAGCTATGGGTTTGGTGGTATTTAGAACACGAGGGGATATTTGATACCGCTGTTTGCGTATTTAAGCTTACTAAAGTTTCAAGTCTTGATAGAAGGAATTTAAGGTTATTGAGCTTCAATAAATCGTTTTGAAATAGAAAAATTACATAAATTTACCCCAGCAAGCTTATTCGATTCAAAGTTGAATTGAATGAAATAAAATGATGGGCTTTATTTTTGTAAAGCGCCCTTGGGTACCAGCACGGTCTGGGCAGTATTATCTCATTGACGCGACGAAAAGGCTATTTTCCTTTAATACTGCTGTTTAGGTTTCTGCGAATTCTAGCTTTTAATCTCCATTTTTTCGACTGTGTTTCGGTATCAATTTTTTATACCGCGCTCACGACTCGTGATAAATTCCATCTTATATTTGAACAGCAGTCAAGCGTGAAGCGTACAGAAACAATAATTACCATGATCTGTTTAAAACATAAACATATGCGCCGGATATGGCTTTCCCTCTGGCAATACTATTTATTAAATAATTTTACTTGTTAAATAGGATCCTATTTTTGAGAAACCAAAGAACGGCAACGAGGGGTGGAAGGAGGCTTTTACAGGAGCCGAGGTGCCTTCAGGGTACCAGCTGATTGCAGCGTACAAGAAAGGCTGTACTTCAGAGTTAAACTCCTCTCAGGTAAAAATCGAAAGTCATTTACTTTTTGTTGCGACAATGCACTCTCGGGTTGTGTGTATAAATGTGTATCTTTTGATTTGATTATTGGTTATGTAGTGCACACGTTTGCTCATTTCCTCTTGTGTCCTTCATATAATCTGTTTGGGGAAAGAAACCACTTGTTGGAATTCATGTATAAAAATATCTGCGGTTGGTAGAATTCTCGAGCTCTCAGCTGCCAATTTAAGATTTGATATGCAGGGTGCAAAATCGGGAGTTTTAAGGGTTGTTTTTTGATATGCAGGGTGCAATCACTCTGAGAAAAAAATAAGGTACTGTAAGCACATAGCCTTTTATTACAAAAAAATGTACTTAAAAGGAGGCTGACACGATACGCGCATGCTCTAGGACGATTACTGAGCAAGAACATCCTATCAGACATGGAAAACGTAAACATTTCGTCGGATGGATCGAGAAATAGCGAGATTAAAACGGATTGTTTCGTGGTTTTCAGCCTTCGCTGGCCATCGTTACGGGACGATACTTCTTTGTTTTGAGATGCATAGAACAGCAGTTGCATGAGAGCCACTCCTTTTTGTGAAGGCGCAAAAACCGTACTGTCATACATAGAAGAATATAACTCGACATAGTAGAATATTGCCATACATTTATTTGGTGGTTTGGAGAGGAGGTCGGCAAAACGTCTTTGGAGAAGCAACATGGCTACTAAAACAACTCACCCCGACTGATTTTTAAAAGTAGCTCGAAGTTGGCTTGTGACTCGTATTTGACTCGGGCTCAAGTTTGTTTGGCTCGTGCTACTTGTTACTCAGTTTGTTTGGATAACGCTGTCTGCTTTGCATTGTACATTGCAGGTTATGACGATGACGAATCTTCCGCATCTTCTGACAGTAAGTCATCATGATAGTTTTAAAGTTAGTTTTAAAGTTTTCTTATATCCTATTTTATAGGCTAATGCGAAGCTTTCCAACAAGAAAGCTCATGGCAGGATACATTTATCAATAAAGTATTAAAAAGAGTTTTAAACGAATTATAAATAACAAATTGAAGGTCGTTATTATAACACATTTGATTAACTGGATCATAGAACGCATCACTGAAAAAATATATATATTGCTCCTATCTGAGCCTGGGGCATGTTCTTGCCATTGTTCTTAAAATCTGGGTAAATTTCAGGCTGAACGTTCTTATAATAAAGGCTCTTATAAAAAAGAGTGTAATAATAATCTTTATTTAGACACAATGACTAAATTAAAGCGGTGCCGCTTGTGGGGTCGTGTATAAAATAAAAATTTAAAGTAAAACTAATATGTAATTATATAAGAATATGGTTATGAACAGCTATGTAATACTATATTTATGTATATACTATAAACTACAGTTAAATATATGAGTTTAATATATGAGTATTCACTTTGTTGTAGTAATATTGTTTGTGGGGATGTGGATATAAAAATCTAATAAACTTAGGTTCCTTGAACCCTTTGCTTTTTTTAAATATTATGAAAACATTGCATTATGAAAAGCATTATGAAATGCTTCAAGAGGCTAGATTCTGCTGAAAAGTAACACTAGTTAACAACTATACCCCGAAGGGGAGGTGAATACTGGTGGATATAGGCACTGGCCCTGAGGGGGATAGTGGATTTAGTATATACCAAATCAGTAGAATAAAATACGGTGATTAAAACATTCAAAACGCAGTATCGCTCGCTAAACGAGCCGCCATTTTGAGAATTTTATCGAAACAGTAAAGAGTGTTTGATATCTATTTCAGGAACAAATCAGAGCGCGCAAAAATGACTATTCACTGATTGGTATATACTAATAGGGGGTATTGCACATTATTATGTAAACACCAAAGAAATATACCGGGTGATCTCCCGCGCGAAAACTTGATATCTTCATACGTGAAAATAACATGATATATATTTTTAAGCTTAACTCAAATAAAATTCGAATTTGGTATTTCATTGATGTTTATATCATAAACAGAACATTACATGACCGCTGGACCAGGCTTGTGCGGCAACAGGCTTGTGTTAATCTTTGCTTTGCGTTGTGCATTCCAGGTTTTGAAGACAGTGTCAATGATACAGAATCTTCATTCGCATCCGAGGACAGTAAGCCGTCATGTACAACATATGCTAGAGCGTGCTTTCCGTGCTGATGTATCATGCTTGCTATTTTTTATTCAATTTAAAATAATTCTACCTCAATAAGGCTAGGTGGCAAAAAGGTTTTACCCTTCGCCTTCTTGGCATGAGGTTTATTCAAGTTGTTATTGTGTTTTTCAAAGACTCGCCTTAAATATCCTCGAGTCCCGCCAAGAGGCTCGCAACCGTGGAATGGGCTTTGATTGCGTTAGGAACTCGTTAGGGGTCTGTTAGTTACAACTCTTATGTTTTAATTGCATCTTCAGTGGAAAGTTACATTTTTATGAACTAAAAATATATATATTGTTTGAGAGCGTGCGGCTGTTATTACATAGCTCAATTCAAATTCATCTTTTGAAAAACGGAAACTAAACAGCTATTTGTCGGTGAGGCAGAAGTTGGAATTGGGGGAGTGAGGAGCGTGAGGTGCGTGAGGAGCGAAGGGGAGTGAGGAGCCTACCATGCTGGATAAAAATACGTGATACGTGGTAACCGGTTAATGATTTATGGTATTCATGATAATTTTGAAGGACCTGAGATTGTTTGCTTTTTGCATTTCATTAGTTAGACTAATATTGTCGAATAGAGTGGTATATTAATCTTTGGTATCTTTAAAATGACCACCGTATTATATGTCTGTTTTTTTTTTCTAGTTTTTAATATGTTTTTCAAAAGCTCGCCAGAAAAGGTTCCGGGCTCGCTAAGAGGCTCGCAAATTAGACAACCAAGCAAACAGAGCTGGCGTGCATAGAGCTCTTCCTAGTCAGAACATATAAATTATCTTTGAATTCGCTCGGGATAAAAACTGCTTGCAAATAAGGCGCATGACTTCTTCATGGCCGTGGCATGGGGGGGGGGGGGGGTACGAACCCACGGGGGGTACTCGGATATAAACATGATGGGGAGGTCCGACGTATTTGTTTGAAAAAAGTCTTTTTTTGGGTTGAAAATTCTACCAGGTATTTTGGGGGGGGGGGGGGGTGGTCTTAAATTTCGGGAAACACAATGGGACGGGCATGATGTGTATGCTGGAAATAAATAGCCAGGCTATATAGCCAGTTTGGTATTTTTTGGTATCAAATTTGTCTCAGGTATTGTTTTGGGTATCAAATTTGGAGCTCCGTCCCCCCCCCCCCCCCTCTTCATTTTTGTATCCCCCCCCCCCCCCCCCCCCCCCCCCCCCCCCCCCCCCCCCCCCCCCCCCCCCCCACCCCACCCAAGCTGGACTTAGATGTCTGTCTGCTCTCTTTGGTAGCGATAGAAATTACGATAAGTGCCCATTAAATATCGTGAAATATTAGTTTTGAAACGCAAGGATAGCAAAACGTAATAATAGTACTTATACGGTCCGTCTTTGACATCTATAATTCCCCTTTTTGCCGATAAATGGGTTCGAAACATTGCCGCAGTTAGAGACCAAAAGCGATACAGGATTGCCTTTTTGAATCCGTCTTTTTTCTTTTTCTTTTCAATTCATCGTCGACGTCAGGCTCCTCGTCGTCGGAGTCAAAGCAACTTGAAGTCGATCGATGATTGACGACGTCGTTAACATAATAACAGTCGACGTCGATTTCGATGATACATTGATGATCGACGTCGATGTCGATGATACATCGATATCGACGTCGATCATCGTCGTTCGACGTCGATGGCCCAGATCAACGAATTGATCCGAGGTTTCGTACGCCACCAACGTCGGCGATTACGAGAGCACCTCTGAGAGTTTAACTGCCTTAGTGAGTTACGATGTCGAATTTTAGCGACGTCAATCACTGGAGCAAAACGCTAGGCAAGCGCCTGTTAAATGTAACATTACAGACAACTCCACAGAACTGCGATGGGCGCACCCGTTTTCGTCGTCGTGGCGGAAATCGCCATTCAGCACATCGAGAAACAAGCCCTCGCCTCTTACGGCAACAACTACAACTTGGTCGTGACGCTCGGAAAAACAAGTGTTTTGAAAACAATATAGAATGACCATGCATAGACATCTCCCACATCTACCGACATGCAGAATCAATAAGACCATTCATCAATCAAACAGTCCATTACAAGCTTGTTTAAATTTCTTGAAAACAATAGCCATTTCACCTCATCTCTAAAATAAAATCGTAGTAGCTCGTAATATTTTCTCGGCAAAGCGTCGTCCCTTGTCTCCGCTCTCAAATGTACGATTTACAAACCAGTTTTGCAAACAGCTCCTTAACTGCGATAGAAAAAACAGAACACACTTGACTTTGTATTATTTCGTTGTGGTTAGCAATTAATATGATTTCCTTTTTTAGGTACCAACGAGGACGAAGGCCAGAAAAGCGGGTTTTCGGACTGATTACCATCGAATGAACACCTGCTCGTGGCTACTTTGAAGTAACTGGGACGCTGCAACCCTGTTTCCAATTATACAGCGTGTCCTTCAGCATGGCCCAATAGTCCATTCTGACGACTGGGGGCTTATCGTCGTCTACAGGCTCGACTTCCAGTGTACGTTGCTTTTCATAAAATCGTTGTACATCAATAAAATTTTATCAATCCAATTCAACAAGACCGAGCATCAGCACCTCCAAATAGGCATCGCAAAACGCACCGCTGAAAGGCATCGCAAAACGCACCGCCAAAAGGCATCGCAAAACGCACCGCCAAAAGGCATCGCAAAACGCACCGCGGAAAGGCATCGCAAAACGCACCGCGGAAAGGCATCGCAAAATGCACTGTTCGCATTTGAATTGTAAAGTTAGACCATTTCAGCCTGTGGCTGCAATTTCTTAACTATTAAACTATCTATCCATCCAATATGTACTGTAAAGGCCGGTTTACACTTGCGACTTTTGTTGCAAATAGTTTCGAACATATTTGAAATCTCCGCGACATCACGCTTTATCGTCAAAATATGTGGAAAGGTACTTCCAATACTTAGATTGTGAAGAGTTTTGTCATCGACAAGTCGTCAATTTAATCTTAACCTGCCAAAACCGTGGATTTTGCTACCAGGGTAATAATGTCGGAAATGGGTCGTTTCTGGTAGCAGAGGCTTTTCCTTGACATTTCACTCGTTAGCCTTCGCGTTTTGGCTGTCGCGCGTTGTTTGCTTTGCTGCACCGAAATAAACGCGAATACTTGACACGTTCCTACCCTCATTGCCTGTGCATGAGTTTCCCTTGAGAGTAAGTACTTCTCCTGGCTAGAAGTCTAACCGGACTAAACTGAGCGGGGAGGAACAGAAGAGGCATGAGGGATAAACGACCTTAAAATGGCCCAAAAACAAAGGAAAGAGGGAGAGACGCTACATTAAGGAAAGGGACATTGTCTTGGATTGTCTAAATTCTGAAAATATTACAACACAAATGTTCAAAATTACGCCTCATATCCGTTATATCAAAATAATAGTGGAGCACTGAAACATCTCTTGTGGGGCTCATAAAGGTCATTATAAAGGGCTTCTTGTGTCGGCTCAACGTGTCAAAGGAGCGCGGCCCTAGGGATGCCTGGGGACAAGGCTAGCCCTCTGTGTATCAAGTTGCATTCCATCGTCTCGATGAGCTCGGCCTCAATGAAGCTGTTGAAGCTGTTGGTTGCTTAGGCTTCCCAAGCATCCATTACCAGACTTTCTTTCATCTTCTATGCACATCCACCGTCATACTACGAAATTCCACAAGACTTTATCAAGTTTGAAGATATGCCAGCAATTCCTAAGCCATCACATGCTCAGCGCAACGTCCTTAGAGACTGTGCAATAATTATCAGGAGGGGGGGTCAGAATCCAGACGGGGGACTTTTCCTAATTTTATGCCTCTTGAGAGGGGGGCCTTGGTGTTTAATATCACCTCTTTAAAGGAGGGGGGTTGGCATCTAATTGTAGCTTCAAAATGCAATAATGGCCATACACCTAGTAACTGATGCAGTATAACAATAACAAAATCAAATGAAGCCTTTAGAACTATAAAATTGAATGTGAGTTTAGTAAAAAGACACTGTGGATTGAATGTAAAAATTCTCCATGGACAGGAGTTCCCTTAAGTGACATATCAGGCATGCCGTTGCTTATCAAATCACTGGGTATTAGCCCAATAGGCAATGTAAGCTTGGCAAGCTTTATCGGCAAGACTACCAAATTTTGATGGGTAAATTCAAACTTACAAAAAAAAACTTACAAAAACGCATTGTTGCAATCTGTTCTGTAATAGGTCCATGTAGCCTACAATTATGTTCGATTTGCTGTTTAAGGGTTATTTAACAAACCCAGACTAGTAGTCTGGCTATCCATCAGTTATTTGTATGTTTTTTTACATCACCAAGGTGTGCTAAAATCGTGACACCGCTCCTATAATCTTCTCCCTTTTGATAACTCTTGAATCTGACTGGTAAGTAGAGGTAGAGTGTAAATAGGGATTGGGGAGGGTCAGGTTATGTGTTTGTGTGTGGGGGGCATTGTTTAAAGTGAGTCGTTTGAGAGGGAGGGAGCTAACTTTACCGTGTTTTTCCTTCATTTCCGCCCCCGTCATGCAATGCGTGCAGCCTACAATACGTTGGTTCGACTTGCACGGAGTATAAGGTTCGCTTTAGAAATCACAAGTCTTCTATGAAAACAAAAAAGAAGACATGCGAAGTTGCAGTGCATTTCAACAGTTTCGAACATTCTTTAAGTGACTTGTCTTTCATTTGCATAGAGCAAATAACGGGCAATCTAAACAAACACAAATTAGACAGTATTTTGCTAACAAGAGAAGCGTACTGGTGCGCACAACTTTCAACAATTCAGCCAAGAGGCCTAAACAAAAGGCAGGAGTTTAATGATAAAAAGCGCATCCAATACAGTTAAAGCGCCTTTTAATCGGATCAATAGTTAGTTACAGGAAGCTCCTCTAAATTTCAATTATCTCTTCCCAAAACGAATTATGGGAAGAACCGTATCAACTACAAGGGGGCTTATATTTGGAACTCACTACCAGAGAAACTACACAAACTACTGCAAATCGTTACAGACTTTTAAAAAAGCACTGGATGAGTTGCCTCCCTGTTTCTTAGAGTCTTTTTCAAATATTATATGATTATTTCTATATATTGTCTTGTATATACATTTTTATCACATTTTTATGTATATCATAATTTTCATTGCAAGGCTTCAATGTAAACAAGTCCTTTGGGCTGATGAACCACCGTGGATAAATAAAATTACGATCTATCTATCTTAGTATTTCTATGCATTTTTACTGCCTGTTACGTAGTTTTTAGCAAAAATATTTTTCATGACAGCCATTGAAAAAAGGTTCAACATTCAAATCAGCAATCATCATTGTTGTCTGATCCAGAGCTCCCCGGCTCGTACCTAGTTTCACTACAGGCGGGTAGTCGTTTTGTTGAGAATCAGAATGGCAGCAGAGGGAGAAGCTGAAGATCTTGTCGTGCCATCATTCTGCACAAAGAATGGTGTGACCTTCAAAAATACTCAAGGTGAAGACATGGAGGTCTCTGAGAATCCTCGGAGAGATCCCCGAAACGGGACACTGGGTATTCGCTTGCGTTGCACGTGTTCTCATGGCGATGGAAGAGAGGCGAGTTTTGGAATTTATGTTTCAACCTACCAGAAGGTTACGGCAGTCGACTGAAGAGCAATTCCGGCCTTCTTGTGTTGGTAACATCGGAATGATTTTACCAGCGCGCACACCATGCATGACATGATGACTATTTCCGTGGCAAAAACCAGGGCATTTACCAGGGTACTCATGCAGCTAGTGCTATCACGTCAAATTATGACTTGTGGTACAAGAATATGACGGTTGTGCTGTACCAGTGCTGGTTGGAGAGCCAGTATCAGGAAAGACTTCAGCCTTGAAGGCTGTGTTGAGTGTTTTGGCATCAAACATTTTACAAGTGGTGAGTTGTTTAAGTCTTACACAGAAGTAGAGTCTGCGTGGGCAAACCTGAAACTGGCGATCAATAAACGAAGGGGCATTCAACGAGAACACCTTCAAAGCTTCTTGGATGATAGGATGTGGAGTCAATGGAGAGGGCGCTAGAGCATTTTTTTCTGAATTATCTAGCCACGCTTTCAAGTCGCTTTCCTAGTACTCCAGTTTGATTTTACATTTAAATATATATAAAAAAGTGCACGTGCAAACATTATAAAGTGTAAGCACTAGCAGTGTGGAAAATTAGTTTTATTTAATAGGCTTGTTTTGTATGTACAATTGACTAAATAGTGACCACCCCTGCCTCTTATTTTTTTAAGTAGGCAAATTGAGCTTATTATGCCAGTAAGCTTATGATGTATGCTTTCGGTGTACATAGCGGAGAAATACACAATGGTTATACTTATATTTGACCACTTTTATTTGATAGCTGGACATATAAGTTGTAGTTCAACCGTAGATTGACAACACCGTAGATTGAAAGGCATTCTGATTTTATTTTTATAGGTGAATTTGCCATTCCATGCTGCGAGTCAGGGCGTGGATGCATAATCACTAGCAGTGATACACGACAAGTGGCCCAGCACATCCAAACAGCACTGGCAAAGCCTTACCAAACCGGTTTTTACGTCGTTATGCGCACTAGCAAAAAAGAGAGAGGGAGAAAAGGAAAGAAAGATGGCAGACTAGTCTGAATCGCTTTCCGAAAGGAGTGTGATATTCCTGTGTTGAAGAACCAAAAGAAAAGCGAAAAAACAAGAAGGGCCGTAGAAGTGTGTTTAAACTGTTTCATTAGCAAAGCTATTGTGAAACACTCTTATTTTCCATAATTAAGGAATACAGGCAAAAAAGCTCCAACATTCAATCATCATTGTTGTCTGATCCAGAGCTCCCCGGGTCGTACCTAGTTTCACTACAGGCGGGTAGTCGTTCTGTTGAGAATCAGAATGGCAGCAGAGGGGAGAAGCTGAAGAGCTTGTCGTGCCATCATTCTGCATATAGAATGGTGCGACCTTCAACAATACTCAAGGTGAAGACATGGAGTTCTCTGAGAATCCTCGGAGAGATCCCCGAAACGGGACACTGGGTATTCGCTTGCGTTGCACGTGTTCTCATGGCGATGGAGAGAGGTGAGTTTTGGAATTTATGTTTCAACCAATCAGAAGGTTACGGCAGTCGACTGAAGAGCAATTCCGGCCTTCTTGTGTTGGTAACATCGGAATGATTTTACCAGCGCGCACACCATGCATGACATGATGACTATTTCCGTGGCAAAAACCAGGGCATTTACCAGGGTACTCATGCAGCTAGTGCTATCGCGTCAAATTATGACTTGTGGTACAAGAATATGACGGTTGTGCTGTACCAGTGCTGGTTGGAGAGCCAGTATCAGGAAAGACTTCAGCCTTGAAGGCTGTGTTGAGTGTTTTTGGCATCAAACATTTACAAGTGGTAAGTTGTTTAAGTCTTACACAGAAGTAGAGTCTGCGTGGGCAAACCTGAAACTGGCAATCAATAAACGAAGGGGCATTCAACGAGAACACCTTCAAAGCTTCTTGGATGATAGGATGTGGAGTCAATGGAGAGGGCGCTAGAGCATTTTTTTCTGAATTATCTAGCCACGCTTTCAAGTCGCTTTCCTAGTACTCCAGTTTGATTTTACATTTAAATATATATAAAAAAATGCACATGCAAACATTATAAAGTGTAAGCACTAGCAGTGTGGAAAATTAGTTTTATTTAATAGGCTTGTTTTGTATGTACAATTGACTAAATAGTGACCACCCCTGCCTCTTATTTTTTTAAGTAGGCAAATTGAGCTTATTATGCCAGTAAGCTTATGATGTATGCTTTCGGTGTACATAGCGGAGAAATACACAATGGTTATACTTATATTTGGCCAGAGACTGTTGCGCCGAAACAGAGGATGAAAACAGAACATGGAATATTCTGTGGGGTGACAACTGCAGATCCCAGCAAAACGTTCTACAGCGATATATTTCCAGTATCTTATTGGTACTGGATTTCGGCGGCGCATTGACCACTTTTATTTGATAGCTGGACATATAAGTTGTAGTTCAACCGTAGATTGACAACACCGTAGATTGAAAGGCATTCTGATTTTATTTTTATAGGTGAATTTGCCATTCCATGCTGCGAGTCAGGGCGTGGATGCATAATCACTAGCAGTGATACACGACAAGTCGCCCAGCACATCCAAACAGCACTGGCAAAGCCTTACCAAACCGGTTTTTACGTCGTTATGCGCACTAGCAAAAAAGAGAGAGGGAGAAAAGGAAAGAACGATGGCAGACTAGTCTGTATCGCTTTCCGAAAGGAGTGTGATATTCCTGTGTTGAAGAACCAAAAGAAAAGCGAAAAAAACAAGAAGGGCCGTAGAAGTGTGTTTAAACTGTTTCATTAGCAAAGCTATTGTGAAACACTCTTATTTTCCATAATTAAGGAATACAGGCAAAAAAGCTCCAACATTCAATCATCATTGTTGTCTGATCCAGAGCTCCCCGGCTCGTACCTAGTTTCACTACAGGCGGGTAGTCGTTCTGTTGAGAATCAGAATAGCAGCAGAGGGGAGAAGCTGAAGAGCTTGTCGTGCCATCATTCTGCATATAGAATGGTGTGACCTTCAACAATACTCAAGGTGAAGACATGGAGTTCTCTGAGAATCCTCGGAGAGATCCCCGAAACGGGACACTGGGTATTCGCTTGCGTTGCACGTGTTCTCATGGCGATGGAAGAGAGGTGAGTTTTGGAATTTATGTTTCAACCTATCAGAAGGTTACGGCAGTCGACTGAAGAGCAATTCCGGCCTTCTTGTGTTGGTAACATCGGAATGATTTTACCAGCGCGCACACCATGCATGACATGATGACTATTTCCGTGGCAAAAACCAGGGCATTTACCAGGGTACTCATGCAGCTAGTGCTATCGCGTCAAATTATGACTTGTGGTACAAGAATATGACGGCTGTGCTGTACCAGTGCTGGTTGGAGAGCCAGTATCAGGAAAGACTTCAGCCTTGAAGGCTGTGTTGAGTGTTTTTGGCATCAAACATTTTACAAGTGGTAAGTTGTTTAAGTCTTACACAGAAGTAGAGTCTGCGTGGGCAAACCTGAAACTGGCGATCAATAAACTTAGGGGCATTCAACGAGAACACTTTCAAAGCTTCTTGGATGATCGGATGTGGAGTCAATGGAGAGGGCGCTAGAGCATTTTTTCTGAATTATCTAGCCACGCTTTCAAGTCGCTTTCCTAGTACTCCAGTTCGATTTTACATTTAAATATATAGAAAAAAGTGCATGTGCAAACATTATAAAGTGTAAGCACTAGCAGTGTGGAAAATTAGTTTTATTTAATAGGCTTGTTTTGTACAATAGACTAAATAGTGACCACCCCTGCCTCTTATTTTTTAAGTAGGCATATTGAGCTTATTATGCCAGTAAGCTTATGATTTATGCTAAATGTATGAACGGTCTTTATCCAGAAGGGATTTGGGCAATGTTTGATTCAACAGCCAATGTCCATTCTCATAATCTGAGAGGAAGTTCAAATAAAATTTTTATTCCGAGACCCTGTACTGAAGTTGGTAAATGAGCATTCAGCTATAGAGAAGCAGTTTTGTGGAATAGCCTTCTATCTGATTTAAGAAATCAGCCAAATTTTAAATCTTTCAAATATACTGTATTTTTTATTAACTGTAGTTTTTAAATAAATTCAGTAGTTGTATAGTAGTAGTATTTGATAAGAGATCTTGTATTTAGTGTTAGGTAGATAATTTTATACACGGCTCACTGGAAGAGCATTGTAAGTGAAGTGATAGCGGAGCTCCTCAGCGGCCGAAGGCCGCAGAGCGGAGCACCATAGGTATCGCAGGAAGAATACAATAGCTCGAAGTAGAACTCAGGTATACTATCGACTTCATTTTTCAGCGTTCAGCGGTATTCCCATTTGGGTATCGCGGGCGCGTCCGTGCGTGTCGGTCTGCGTGCCCCACCACAGGGAACCCCGGAACCGTATATCATTTTTCTGCAGGACTCTGTCTGTACCTCCGTACAGAGTATTGTTTCTTCTTGTTAAAAAATCTACTATTAAAAAATCGATGATACAAGACGAGAAAAATTTAGAGACAATTTTAATAGAAGACCACAGAAGGCGAGCAGAGAGCTAGAAACAGCGACGGGAAGAAGCCGGGCAAAGCATGAAACCACCGCCAAAGTGTGCAAAGTGAACAAACGACACAACGCGCGACGGTTTTTACTCGTCGTCAAAAAATGAAACGTTTGATCAAGTTGACAAATCACGATTTCAGTGAATGAGTTAAGCGGAAGAAGTTGAAACCGATGTCATGATTGCGAAAAAAATGTTTGTCGAGGGAAAGAAGCAAAGCGAGTAGAGAAGAATACCACATTTCATGTAGAGGGAAGTCGAAAAAGAAGACGAACAAAGAAAGAGCTAGCGGCTTAGCGCGCGTGAGAAAGACGCAAACAATGACCAGAAACCCATTTTCAAGGTAGGTACTTGAACTTTGTAGCTAATGTATAAAGGGGGCATTCAGTAGTAATCACTCTTTATCTATCGCAAACTCTCATTCGAGTTTTTTTCCGCGCTTTTTGCGGTCTTTCAATCGATTCGGTCGCTACGCTAGTTTGAAAAAGGAGAAAGTTGAATGCGACGATCGTGCAAGTGGCCGCTCGGGAAATAAGTCGTTTTTACTTGCTCGACCATTGTGGTTTAAGCTTTTTTTCTGGATTTATGCTTTAAAAATACATAGTAGAGCTGACAACTGGCGTGGCTGTGTTTATACTCTTGGCGGGGAGACTCGGGAGAAGTCATGTAAGAAAAGAACTAGTGTCACGCATAGCAGCCATCTTGAACTCGCGAGTTTGGTCGTCATAGAAGGGCAAAACATCAGTGAAAGGTTATAATCTCCAAGTCCAAGCGGCTCCTTACTTCAGATTTAGATAATGGTACAATGATTCTTGATTTTCTAATGTATCTATAAGCTATTTATTCTTAAAATTGAGACATTTTCGACTTTTCAATTTGGTTCGGCTACAACGATTTTTCAGGAGAGAGAAAGACGGGTTGATTTACGAGCGAGAACCGATTCTAAAACTTTTGTGTTTACTTTAATTTTAGAGAAATTCCCAAGATGTATTCCTGGCTGCAGGGGATGCTTCACAGAGTATTTCACATATGACAGGCAAGTGGAGATCTTTCTTGGAATAATTACTTTGCTCTCAATGCACTGGCATTTTTTTTCTCTGCGGTGTCCGATAGTGTCAGAAGGAAATGTGGAAATGTATAAATTTTGCTTAACATACATGTTAATTTTGCTCAACATAGACCCAATTCATAGTCTATAGTTAAAAAATATTGCTTGAAGTTTTGACAGGCCCCTGAAATAATTTCATAACAATGGTAATCATCAGGCACTCCTATCATTTTTTACATAATAATAAACAAATATTGCCTTCCAATAGAAGACAACTTTGTGAAGGTCCCTAAAATGCTCTTGATCATCTGCATCCGGCACCGCGGAAATATTATTCATTCAGCATATTTTCATTCTTCTGATTGGCATTCTGTCACAACATTGTCTGGTTATAGTTAGGAGAAAAACCATTTGACTGCACTAGGCAAGAGTTTCATTGGCCAGCTCAGATAGTTTGATTGGCAGAACAGGAAAGCCAAAAACAAAGTGATGTTTTGAAAATGCGGGTCACGATGCAACGGTTTTAGCTGTAATTTTGAATGAACAACAATAAAATTGAAAGTTTGAATGAATAATAAAACAATCAATGAGTTGAGCTTTGCATGATATGGATAATATAACATCTCGGGGGTGTTATCCACATCAGCCTTTGCCCCAATGGATAAAACCCCCTCCAACTGAATAATTATCCATATATATTAATTAGTATAAACCAACTAATGGTCTATTACAAATCCTGCATGTTGATTGGCTAAGCTACTAATGGTCTTTTAGTGATAGACCGTACCTGGCAAAACCACCACCTTTCTTTGCAAGATTTTTTCAAATAAAATGATGGCATTAATTGCCAAAACCGACCAACTAGTTGGTTTATACTTAAACAATTAGACCTCTCATCCTCATGTGCTATGATATCAATAGTCCATTCGGCCTTCAGCCTCATGTTCTATTCATCATAGCAAAATCGGCCTTGAGGTCTAATTGTTAATTATTGCTAAGCATAGTGGTTACATCCAATCACCTTTTACAAAGTTTATTGTTTATGGTTGATTTGCCATGGTAAATAAGAGTGCAGACAATGTTGCTTGCATCAGCATGCAGACAACGCTTCTAAACCAATGGAAAACAATTCCAATCCACGTGCAATTCCCAACGGAAAATGCCTATTTGAGCAAAATATTGAATTTTTTCATGGTAAAAAACACGCCTGCGGCTCGTGCGTCCACAACATTTTGACAACAATAATGACATAGAGCATGGTAAATAAGAGTCCAGACAACGCTGAACCTCTTTCGATTTGTTAAGTATTTTTCATTATTATTGAAAAAAATAAATAGTGATAGGAGTGCCTGATACAGGCATAAGATAATTGTATTTGATAGAATTCATTAATACCGTACTTGATTTGATATTTGTGGCTCTTACAAAAACAATGGTACTCCAGTATATTCACCTACTAAAATACCTGTAAGTATCCATAGCCATGCTTGATTTACATAGGACTGGTTAATAAAGATCTGTCTTCAAGGCTCGTCAGACTTATTGGCTATTTTCTTTAAATTTCAGTGACAACAGCTTCAGCTACTAAAATACCTGTAAGTATCCATAGCCATGCTTGATTTACATAGGACTGGTTAATAAAAGATCTGTCTTCAAGGCTCATCAGACTTATTGGCTATTTTCTTTAAATTTCAGTGACAACAGCAGCCAGAGGTGGCTTTTGGACAGACCATACCATGACACAAGTAAAACATAATTAGAGCAGTTTCCACATAACTGCCATGAGTAATTAAAAATAACTTGGTAATTGAGATTGGTTTGGGCTGTGATTGGTTAAGAGCATGGTCTTTGATCCTTAAGCCAATCAGATCGTGTAGAGAACATAATTACACAATTACTTCTAATTAAATCACTCACAAAAGGGAGAGATTGTGAATCACCTTGCTCTCTGATTGGTTTTAATTAAAATTGTCAAATTTCTATTGCATTTGATAGGATAGTGAATTACTCATGGATTGCTTTCACGGCAGTTATGTGAAAGCTGCTATACAGTGTATTTTTACTATAAATACTTGTCAATAGAATCGGTTAGAGAGCATAAGGCTAAATGATGCAAATGTTGCAAACTACTTTGGAGAAGACATCCTCCCTTCTAGTGTCCTCTGTTTTAAAAAAAAAATTGGCAGCGAAACTTGATATGCTACACCCAGGGGGGACTCTTCCATTTTTCGGGTGGGGGTGCTCCTCAGGAACTTAACTTTCACCTCTAAAAGGTACCATACATGGCGTCGCTGAGTTGACTTTGGCTCTAAAAGGTGCCAGCAAGACATAATTTCCCTCATAACTTTCTTTCATATTTAATCCAAGGAAAATAGGTCTGAAATTGAGGCTACCAACAAGTTTAATTTGATTGATTTGCTAGAATGGACCTCTAACAGGTACCTATCTGGAAAAAAGTTTTCAAATTTATCCCCTAAAAGGTACCAGAAGCCTGATTTCAAACCCTAGAAGGTACAACGTCACCCGCACCCCAAAAATAGGGAGTCCCCCCCTGGGATGCTATGCTATGGCCTGTGATTCTTATTGTGTTTCTATTGTATTGTTGGTATTAATTATTCATGCATATTTTAAGCATGAAATATAAACTTCTTGTCTTACTCGGTGTATAATAGGTTTTGTTATTAAGTATGTTCTGCACAATCTTGCATCAGGGGGGGGGGGGGGGGGGGGGGGGGGGGGGGGGGGGGGGGGTAGGGTGATGGTAACCAGTTGGTCCAGTTGGTCTCAATCAAAGCAGAAGTTTGCTAATTGTGTAAAAGGGTCTAAAATAAACTGTCTTTATCGCTGAGTACAGGCCGTACTGTAATACATACCCTATCAGCAACAAAAAACTATACCTTACGGACCTCCTACCTGTTACCTATCCTCCTTGTGCCTATGTCAGACCTCAGGAGCCCCAAAAACATACCACTCTAGCATACCCAACTACCATATGCGAGGGAGTGCCCCACCCCATGCTATTTGGGCAGTCGCACCTCCCGGTTGAAGTAGAGCTTAGAATTCGAGGGTGGACACCCTTAAATATGAAATTCCAGGGTGGGTGAGTGCAATTCCCAGAGTGGTCATGAGAAAATCACTGGAACTCCAAGGGTGGGTGGTTCAAATTAAAAAAATCCAGGGTGGGTAGTTGTGACTGAGGTCCTCAACAGGTGAGGACTGCCCATTCCTTCATACCCGAGAAATAAATTTGACTGTTCAAGTTTTAGCTCACACAATCCTGGTCTAAATTACATGTACGTTTTGTGCTTGTTATCTCATTGTAGGATCCCAGATTTTGGAATGACACATTAATTTTTATGGTTTCAACAAGAAAAAATGTCAAATAAGGTATTGTACTTTGAAAACATATGTAACCAGGAGCTCCGCTTTTAGCCAGTGGCTAAATCTATATATTACCATTTTCTTTTAATAAAGCTTTATGATGATGATGATGATATTAAATAGCATTGTACGTTTATGTTCTTTGAAGAGTATTTTCACTCATTTGAATGATTCTGATGCCTGTTTTGTACATCAGGTAGCTGTGTTCATGCCATGATTTTATTGATCCTTTCTTCAAGCACATGCCTTGCAGGGTAGCGAAAACCCGTATGAAGTTGTCATTATTTGTAGAAAACATTTGTTAAAAGACAAATAAAATATACATGTACTTACTGTGTTTATTATTGCTGTACATCCTGTGTTAATTTTCTTTCTTGGCTTCTAAAAGCTTGATTGTTCAATCAGACTTCCCTCGCCCATGGGCCAGAGAAGTCCAATTGAACAACCAATTTTTGAGCAGTCACAAAAGCTCCCAAATCGTTATCCGATTTGACAGCTTTTTGCATCCCCAGGTAAGGAATTTTCATATCATTTGAACTCCTTTCAAGTACCGAGAAACGTGCAAAAAAATCAAATGTCCAACCTCTGCCAACCCCCCCCCCCCTCCCATGCTCTGGCTTTACATTGATACATGCTGAAACTATATGACAGCTTCAATAGTCCAAAAGTTTAAAATCAGCTGTAGATTTGTTTGTGGTCATACAGTAGCATGTTGTTGTTCAATAACATTTTACTGGGACTTAGTTGTAGGACAGATGTTCAAATACATGTAGCTACTTCTTATGCATATGTGTACTATAAACAGTTACCTGTGGTAATCGGTAGTGTATAGCTTGGAAGTGCAGAGATAAATAGAGAAACCATGTGATTTTCTGGAGAAACAAAGAATATCCATTGATTGCAAGCAACTCAATTTGAAACAGACTCAGGCCAAGCTTCAAAACAACAATGTCTCCCAAAGACCTGCATGGGGAGGTGTTCACCTGCTGGCCCGCAGACTAAGGAAGAGATAATTTTCGAATAATGGTGTCATAGACAGTGAACAAGCACAGAGGAAACAGCTAGAAAACAAATATAGGTCATGTCTGAATAATTTCATATAAAATGACATGGAAAATCTGAACAACAGACAGGCAGTTCAAGGAATTATTTTCCTAATTTGATTATTTTAGTGGTAGTTTGTTTTGCCTCAGTGATTCTAGTCTTGCTCTGTTTCTTTCCAAAACTTCACCCTGGTGACACTTGCAAGAAAATTCAGTTCTATCAATCAAAAACGTCAGTCCCAAAGGTGGAGTGTAGGGGCCCTATCATTGGATGATGAATTTAGCGCCTTCTCATTGGCAGCATTATTACCTAGAATCTCATTCCGGAACTATGTTGTAATTCTGCTGCCAATGAGAAGGCGCTAAAATTAATCATCCAATGATAGGAGGCCCTGAAACCCTGCCTTTGGGACTGACGTTTTTGAATGAACTACAAAACGAACTACCACTAAAATAACAAAAATTGGCTGCACTTGGCTCAAAAACATGGAAACTTCACCCTGGGACCAGGGTAGTAAAACCGTTGGCCTGTGTTTGATCTCAAAGGGCTATTTATAGGTACACTACTAATTTCCTTAGTAGAACAGTCACAATTTTTGCAGGAAATGCTGTAAAAACCAATGAACTGACCAAAACAGTCAAGTACATATATGTCATATGTGACATTTGTGTGCAGAGGTGATGTGATATGTGATACAACTCTATTTAGGCACACTGGCCTTCGCAACTACTGTAGCAACAGTACTCAGTTACAAGTCGATTTTCAAAAGGGTGTGACAATGAATTGTGCATTTGGAATAAAGTTACATTGAATGAATTGTACATTTTCGGTGCAACATTTAAAAGGCCACCTAGAGAGAGAAAGAGGTCTCTGTTACTGACTACGTCAACCGGGCCATCCCGAAAAATGTTTGTTATTCAGATATTCAAACCATTTTAAGGAAATTTAATACCTGCAATGCGTCTGATGATGAAAACTTAAGTGTTTTGAAGTTTCTGCTCATAATTTTCACAATTTTTAGAGAAAAGCGAATATTTTGATGTCTGAGATCTACAGAAAGTCAAGGGCATTTTTTTGTTCCTGCTTTCTGATTGGCTAACTTCTTACAAAATGGCCCAGTTGACTTAGTTGCACAGTAAGAGGGAGGAAACAATCTAGCAGACTCTAGTTTTCATCGTAAAAAAAAAGCCGTAAAAAAGTATTACTCCCCGAGCCAAAGGCGCTAAGTGGAGCCCAAAAAAGTTTCATTCAATGACAAATGAGAAAGCAACTACAGGGAAATGGGAAAATATTTGCCAACTCACTGTTTCTGGTTAGCCCGCGATGGAAGAAAGATATTTTTTCGACTCAATCAATTAATCCGCATAAAATTCCAGGTTGGGTAGCCATAAATTCCAGGGTGATCATTTTAAAATTCACTGAAGTTCCAGGCTGGGCTCCTCAAAATGTTAACATTTGATTTAATGCACCAGTCAAAGTAAACCCGACCCCCACCCACCCTGGGATATGTGGGGGCATTAGACTGAAATTGGTACTAAAACTTCCAAATTCCCCACCATGTGGGGACAGGTTTATGGGAAATAGCAGGAAAATCCCCCATCCCTTGGGGCAGCCCAAGATGCAGCATTGTAAAAAAAAAGGGAATTGAGAATGTAAACAATTTTATTTCTTTAAGTCCAAGGCAACTTCACCAACATCATCTGCTTGGATATCCGTAGAAAGAAATATATTGATTTTAATGTACCATGAGCTAATATGTAACTATGTGTAACCCTAAACAACCCACAAACGCACACACAAAGGGACATGCAAGCACGTGGTCGGATTGACACATGAACGTGCGGACCAGTGCAAATCCGAACAAATGGGTGGGTGTACACATGCACGAATGGACGAACATGTGGACCGCCCTAGTACACGAACACAGATCTCCGGTCGACAAACATGTATGAGAGCAAATGCAGGTGCCAATGATACACTAGTGAATGCACGAATCACCGACAAACGAACTTCTGGATATATGAACAGATGACGAGCATAAGTACGAACGTACACACAAACTCCTAAGGAATGAACACCAAACACGCAAACACAGGGGAGAATTTGCACTTGCATTTGCTCTCAGGGAGGCAGGGTGGCCGAGTGGTCAGAGTGCCGTGCTCGTGACTCAATGACCCGAGTTCGAGACCCCGCTCTGGCTCCTCAACCATTCTTTGTACATAGCCGACTAGGTTTGTCTCCCGGCCAGTTGGGATTCTTAAATGTGTTGCATATGTTGTGATACTCGAAGATACTAGCTGTAATGGCTGTATATCAGCGGTTACAAGCTACTCTAAAATTCGAGTTAAAACCAAGTAATATTATTATTATTATTATTAAGGGGCAGAACTAGACATGCATAAACACCTGACTGAGCCCATGCAAGCATTAGTATGTAGACATCCATATGGGCGAAAGGCGCACAAACACACGTATGAATGTGCATACATATGGTGTATCAACACGAGATGAGCTTCACATTACCCAAAGGTATTTGTGCGAACAATGGAATATCAGAAACATTTGCAAGAAAACTGGCCGCCACTTTGTTTTTCTGAAGTAATCCCCAACTAAAGCCCGACATCCCTTGGTGAGGGATGGCAAAATGAGCTAATGGCCCACCTACACGGGACAAAGATAGCCACTAAAAAGGATCTAAATCCCCACCAAAGCCCCACATATCCTGGGGTGGGGGTTTGGGTTTACTTTGACTGGTGCATAAGAATAGGAGCAATTGCAGACTACCTGGCCACTTTGAAGCACTTTAGAAACAGTGTCACCGCAGTCCTTGCCTCCATATCTTATCTTCAATAAAATACTAAAAACTATTGACATACAAAGTTTGGTGTCTTTAGCCAAATGTGTGCAATTTTACACTAATCCGCCGGACTACTGGCTAAACTCGGACACATGAAGCGCGCAAGATTGTAGCCGGACACGTTTCCCTCATGTTTCCCTGTTAGCCACTAACGCGAGAAACATTGTTGCGCGCAATAAATTTTGTGGCCGGACACAAAGAAATGTTCTTCGCAATACAAGAAACATTTGATGTGGCCGGGACACACGCGTGTGATGTTTCCTAGTTTAGCGCTACATGTGTCCTAGTTTAGCCGTAGCTTTAAATCTTAACTTCTGAAACGTGACCTGACGCGTTGACACTGACAGATAGTTAGCAGGCGACTTACAAAGTCCGTACAGTTTCCTTTGTTTCCTTGATATGATACCCTTTTGGTGTATTTTTCGTAAAGCGAATTCACCTAAGAGGTTGCAAGAGCTCTCAAACCAAAGAAATTTAACCGGCTAAACGATGAAATAAAAATCCAAGCTGAGGACTGTGACTTGCCGGCATTCCGCCACGTTGTCTTTGAGTAATGAAATCGTACTGAATTCCATATAATAACAGGCTTAAACTAGACAGGTAACTGCTAACTTACCTTAGGTCTCATACCATTGGCTTTTTACCCATTCATCTTATTATTTTGGAGAAAAATCCAGCGAATTTTCTTCTCTGTTTACCTTCCTCACCGGCACACGTGAATCGAAGTGAGAGCGTCTTTTGAAGCTGTGAATCACGTGATTAAACGCAGCCAATCATAGATCAAGAAATATCTGTCCACAGCGATCCGCGAATGTAAAAGAGTTTGTACGATCTAGTTGGAGTTGTCTCTTCCTGCTAGCAGAGGCCGCCTCTTTTCTCTGCATTTCGCTGGCTAAGTTGTCTCACTAATTCACCGATCCCGCATTCATTGTTATACCCCTAGTTACTGTTGCTACGTCGGACAAGCCAAACTTTATCTTTGGCATAGAGCGCGGAAAAGACAACATATACTTTTTTCACGACCGGTGAAAACTCGCTTTATAAACTCTCACATAACTTGCGACACTAAAAATGTGATTTATATGATCCAATGCAAACGCTGTAACTTGCAATACATAGGAGAAACTAAACGCCAACTTAGACAACGCTTTAATGATCATCGCAAAATAGACAAGCCCGAATGTAAATCTAAACCCACCACCGCCGCTGAACATTTTCTATCGACACCCAATCACAAAACATCTGACATGCAATTGATTCCCTTGAAAAATTAATGACTAATCGAGATTCAATTCGTAAGGCAAGAGAGGCCACACTCATCCTACGTGCTGGTACCCTTGAGCCTGACGGATGAATCGACGAGATGAGACTTCATTTTAGATTATATTGTATTTATCCTTTCCTTTCATTTTTATATTTCTTATCTAGTGTCACATCACAAACGTCATCATCATCATTATTTTTATTGTATCACGTTTCACCTTATATATAAGTCCTATCATGCCATTATGTATTCACAGTACCTGAAGAAGGCTGGTTTGGCCAGCCGTAATATTGTACTAAAATACAACTAAAAACAATTTGAGTGCAATTCGAAACATCCAGGGGATCTTAGAATTAAGCAATAGAGAACTTTTTCCGTGTACATACTCTGATGCAAACACGAGGGGAGGTTGGGAGAATTCGAGACAGTTATGCAGCCACGAGACCGAAGGTCGAGTGGCTGCATAACCAGTCGAGAATTCTCCCAACCTACCCGAGTGTTAGTATCAGAGTATGTAGGCACTAGGAAAAAGTTCTCTATTGCTTTTATAAAATATCTTTCACTTTTTGAAGCGAAAGATTTAAAATGAATTAATTTCAACATTCTGAGTGAACAGATAAATTCTCCTTACAGTCCTTACCGCGCGACGGCCTGAACGGGCCAATCAGAGGGCGTGTTATATCGCATGTGTTCAAGTTTTTCACTCAGTTGGCTGGAAGTTTTACTGCTTTCTAAGAAACATTTCACGACTTTATTGAGCTCTTCTATTGTGTTTATGGTAATTGAAGCATAAGCGAATGTCAATGAAGGGATGTACGGGCAACGCCGAAGGAATTTTGCATACAATAACGGCCTTCGTGTTGACTTGGGGCTTTTTGCCGAGTTTTGGAAAGGCGAATTATTCCGCATCGATAAAGCTGGCTAGCAAACAAAGCGTGTGTCTTGTTTCAATCTTCAAATCAAGCAAAATGTTGGAATACCAGACTGGAATGATACTATGGGGCTTCAATTGTTGCTGATGGCATGAACGAATGTCAATGAAATGTCACTCGTGTTGAATTTTTGTAGCAACTCAAGTCAAAGAAAGTTTATTTCATGTAACTTAAGTTTATGTTTTGTTTATGCTTCAAGTCTTGTTAACTTGCTAGCAAACGATTTTTTACCTACTCGGCTTGTGAAAGATCATCATTTTCAAAAAATTGCATAGGAAAGTAATGAAATAAATTGTGATTTGTTCAATCAGCTTAAGGCCGGTCTACACTTGCGATTTTTGTTGCATTTGTCGCGGCAATTTTTCTCGCGCGAGTTGCAATTCCAACTCTAGTACGAGATGCAAATCCGGTGCGATTTCTCTGCTCTCTTTTCTTCAAATCGCATCAAGTTGCAAAGAGTTTCGAACATGTTTGAAATCTTCGCGACATCACGCGACAAAAATCGCGGCAGATCGCGCCGAGTTGCGCCTAGTTTACATTAGTGACTTAGAGTTGACGAGTACGTGGGAGAAAAATCGCCGCGACTCGCGCGACAAAAATTGCACCAAAAATTTCAAGTTGGTCTTCGTTGTTCTTTTTCATTTTGGCTAACTGATTCGCCGAAAGTCTCCAAATCCAGAATTTTAGTTGGGTCACTTAACTTAATTGATTTGTGTTGTTTTTCCCTCTTAGTACGAGCTGTATACTTTAAAAAGTTCCCAGAAATCAAAGAAATCGTTTCATAAAGGGAGGGAAGAGGATGTTGGAGGACAAAAATATCTTGTTTAAGCTTAAATCGTGCGAACATGTTGTGAAAATTTACACGCGTGGGTTTATTAAAAAAGTCGAAGCCAATTCTTTGAACTTGTGGTTAAAGGATGGGACAACAAATGATAGCTAAGAGAGAACAGCACTGCTTTCACAATTTAATTGCTTCAAGTGTTTGCATAAATCTAGTGTCAAAATGTAAGGATGAAAAAAGAAGGCAGAGCAAACATCGTCGCTGGCGTGACGTCACAACCGTGTTTATATACTCTCATCTAAACACACCTGTCGACCAATGAGAGCGCGCGTACTATCTTAGTTATTTTATAATCTACCGTACGAAAATTTCAATTGCTGATCTCGTAGAAACTGTCCAAACAGACATATCAAGAAAGTCCTGTCGTTTTTATGGCAAATCCGCGCGGGCTGCCTGTGGTGTTGAAATCTCGCCTCAGGCTCTTGGGCGGGGAACAAAGGCCAAAATGGCGGCCAAGAAAAAATGTCAACCTCGTCCCCAAGGGTCTCTTCTCGGTCGTTTCATCAAGATGGCGGTTGACTCGGGAGAAGACCTGGGGGAGGCTGAGTCACATGACCACTGTTTGAGGGTCATGTGGGTCAAGCGGTCATGTGACCAACCTCCGCCAGGGTCTTCTCCCGAGTCAACTACCATTTTAAAAAACGACCGAGAAGACCCTGGGGACGAGGTTGGAACGAATGTTTCTCGAGTATCTGCAATTTGGTGTTTCGCTAAGATATGAGGGAAAATACTTACAGACCTTTCAAATAAGGGAAGGGGGAATTTCCTAATAAGGAATTTTGCAACGTCGGCACATCGACTGTTTTTGGCGAAATTTTCTTGATACATGCGGGCTGCCTGTGGTATTTTTGAAATCTCGATCCAGTCCTTTGGCTTTACTCGAACATCTGCAAGTTTGGTTGAATTTGCTTCTACTTCCTAATGGGAAACAGCCATAAAGTGTGTGGTTCCCCCACGGAAGGCTGTTCAGAAATGAACCGGCCCACCGGCCCCATCACCTGGAATTTCCGATTTGGGTACTGGTTGTGACCCCCTCCCCTCTGGAATTTCCGCACATAGAAACTTTTACTCCCCCCTTCCCCCACCCCCACCCCCACCCCCTTTGGAAATTTCGATGTCGGGAAAAACGTCGAAATCGACTGACTATGGAGTATACGCAGTAAACGCACGTTCCGAATAGTTGTAACAATATTTTCTAGTCATGCTTTAGGCACTTACGAATTGCGAACAGTGCAAAATATATAGCCTTCAACGTTTCAGAATTAGGGGTGGACCATTAAAAGTTGGGGGAGGGGGGTGGCAATTTCCAAAAAAAATTCGCGCAAGGCCAATCCTTCCAAAAAAAAAAAATCTTGCAGAGATTCAAGCTAGGAAATGAAAATCCTACAAAGACATGACTTGGGTTCTCATTAAAAAGATGTCTTAAGTATTTATTCCAGCAACTTCTCTTTTGCATTTTTCTACTTCACTTAATAAAAATTTAAAATACCACCAAATATATAGTTGGTGAGAACTCACGCACCGAAGACACTGCCCTCGCGCCGTTTACAAGAACAAGTGGTATCTTGCGAGGAAAAACAAACTCTCCCAAAAAATGCCCTTTAGTGATAGGCCTGGCAGGCAGTGCAGTCACTATGTTCGAAAGAATCACACTTAGGTAAGCGTGAGTTCGACGTTACAAGTATAGAAATTCGTCATGTGGACCGCTTCACACAAATGAATAATAATAATTTCATAATTTGGTGGCATCAATAATAAAACCTACAGGCATTGTTTACTATACACGAAAAACGGAACGTTCGTCTACCCTTTCTCTGAGGCTTGATGAAATGCGTTTATAAAAATTCGAGCGTGCTTCGCGCGCAACGGAAGAAAAAGACCTCTACCATGTCAATTAGGGGCCGGGGGATGGCGAAAACCTTTAACAGGGTCCTGAAGGGGTTAAAACGGGAGCCGGGATTCGCCTTTTTTTAGGCCGGGAAAACGGGATTTGGGTTACCGGGAACGGGATTTGTCTACCGGGAATGGGAATCAAGATGTTTCAACGGGAACGAGATTTTCAAATCTCTCCTTGTATATCCTGTGTATCCTAATAAAAAGTCGTCATTTATACCATTTTTCGCATTTTAAGACTGTTATCCTAACAACAGGCTACCTGAAAATAGAATTTTACTTCTCGTCCTTCTAAATTAAGGCCCTCGTTTTGCTTTGTTTGCTTCCTCGGAAACTGCGAGGTTTCGGTCAACGGTTTGATAACTTGGCATAGGAATTTTCAAAACGGCGGAACCACTTTTTGAATAGAATCGTATGATATCTCTTTTGTATCAAAATTGAGGACGAGATATCATACGGGCAGAGGATCATTTCATTTGGGGTGGGCGAAAGGGGGGGAACTCTCGAAACAAGCCCTGGAAGGGGGGATCACAAGAAATTTCTGCGGAATTATTCCAGCAATTTCTATACCATTTGCATTTTTGTAGTTCTCTTCTTTCAATACGTTAAACATTTCGCATAAGGAAGAAACATGTAATATTGCGTTTGAGATCTCCCGCAAACAAAGACAATATGCTCGTGCCGTTTATTTATTTATTTTATTTATTTATTTAATAGCTTTCACCAATTCACAAATATAATTTACAAAAATATACAATAGCACGAAAAAAAAATATAAACAAATAATAACAAAACTTTGGTGAGGGTCGCACAACAGAGCGAGGCTCCAAATTAAGTGCGCCCGTTTGAGACTAAGAACAGAAAAATTAGAAACACATTAAACACGGATATAAATATATATACTAAGCTAAGTAGTTATTCTAGTAACAACAGGAGTAACTAGAGAGCAGATTGCGAGTAGAAGAGCATTTGCAGCAAATAGATTTCCAAGTGTTAAAATTATCAATATTATAAGAAACAGTAAAGGCATCAGAGTAGAAGCGCAGGATGTGTGATTTGAACTGATTAGCAGAAGAGAGGGTGCGGGTATCCTCAGGCAGGTTATTCCATAGTTTTGGGAGGCGGTTAAAGAAGCTAGCTTGAAAGAGTTTAGTACGGCATTTAGGAACGGTCAGATCAAGCACAGAACTATGACGGGTTACTCTGGTAGATTTACACTTAACAAATCTATCTAGGTCTATAGTATAGTGACCGGTAGTACATTTGAAGTAGAAGATCAGGTCCTTAATTTCATGCCAGTAGGAAAGGGGTAACAGATTGAGTTTTGATAGGCGGTCATGATAGCTTGTTTAAATCATGTTTAAATGGAATGCCCGTTACAAGAACATTTGTATCTTAGCGAGGCCCTCCAGTGATAGGCCTGGCAGGCAATTACTATGTTCGAAAGAAGCCCGTAAGCGTGAGATCCACGTTACAAACGTTGGGCCGCAAATATGACGATTTCGTCATTTGCGTCGTGCACGAAGAATATAAACTACAGGCTTTATTTGCTATACACAAAAAATGCAATGTTCATCTACCTTTTTTCTGAGGCTTGATGAAATTCGTTTATCAATTAAAACAGGGCGCGCTTCACGCGAAACAGAAGAGAAATTCCTGAGAAATTCCCATGTTCAAATAGGGGGATCACGAAAAGCCTTATAGTGATAGGCCTGGCGGACAATCACTATGTTGTAAAGAAATCGACATTACAAGCATAGTAATTCGTCATTTAGTTGCAATAATAACAATTTCGTCATTTGCGGCGTGCATGAACAATAAAACCTACAGGACCAAGAGATAGTACCGATAAAAGCAAGAATCTCAATTTTAACATCACAGTTTTCGTGCGCCGTGATTTTACCGACTGGTCCTACCGGGAACGGGATTTTACCTACTGGGAACGGGATTTTGCGAAAAAAGCGGCCGGGAAACGGGATTGGGACCCCCCCTTCAGGACCCTGCTTTAACAGCTTCATTCTTTTTTAACGGCAACCAATAGAAATATATCATAAGGAAATTTGTTGTATCTATACATACAGCAACAAGATTTTCTTAATCTATTTCTGAACCAATATGGTTTATAGTATAAGAAAATTTTGTTGATTTGTTGATGCGGATTTGGACGGCCTGTGGGAACGGAACGCCACGGGAACAGGTAGTGCTCGATGCGCAAGATACCCCTCATGGGTTTATCCTTTTCCACTTTTTTTGTGTGTGTGTCTGCGGAAAAAAAAATCCTACATGGCCTTCGAGTCCGAAAAAAATTTCTGCACAACCTGATCCCCGAAAAAAATTCATACGCAAAAATATTGCCACCCCCCCCCCCCCCCCTAATTCTAATGGTCCACCCCTTAGAAGTTTAAGCGTGTTGCTATTTGAGTAAATATTGCGTTCTTGGCAAAAAAAAATGAACCGAGCAAGACGCCACGTTAATATGCATTTTTATAATTTCGCGCGTACAACAAACACCAACGCACAAACCGCTTTTTAGACAGAAAGTTGCTAAATATGTTAGTGACAATGAAACCTGAACTGGTCTCATTTTACAAAACATAGCAATAAAAATAGATTGCAAAAATGAAAATGTTTCATTAGAATAAAGCAAGGATTAACTGGTGCGCAAATTTCAGGGAAGCCATTCAGTTGTTATTATTCCCTTGCTAGACATGATCGTGGAAAATGTCACGCTTGATTGGTTTCTGATCGTGGTGCTCAGCTGTCTTGGGACGCGTTAGTTCACGTTATAGCCAGCGAAAAATTAATTCTTTGACCATAATTTTTCTTTGATATTCTAGACTATTGACAAGGAAATAAATTTCTGGGCTTTAGGACAAGAAAGCCAAATCACAGTTTCTTTAGGTGCAAATAACTAGTTTTATTATTCAGCCATGCCACTATCTCGGTTCTGATTGGCTAAGAGTACGCAGCGAAACCTTGTCGGCGCGCAGTGCCTGACGTCATACTCCAGACATTAGGATTGATGCACTCTAATGACGTCATAACGCAAGCCAATAGGTTTGGCCGCCATCTTGGTTTTCATTTCCGAATTGAAAGCCGGTTTTGCGAATATTCTCGTTGAATCTGTTATGATTTTTGCCAAGAGATCATTGCTCAGGATATCTAAACATCAACTATGGCTATCTGAATTGAATACAAAAAGGAAAATACCAATGGACGTAAGATGAAGTTGAAAAACCGTGTCGCCGTGCACGGCCTCATCGTTGACTTCGTTTAGCTAGGTAAGAATTCTTGGTTGCTGAATACTAAAACAATTATTGAATTCGGTTTTCGCATGATAGTGAGATTTGTCAACGCGCCTCGAGTTAGTGTTATCCGCCTCAGCTTCGCTTCGGCAGATAACACAAACCTCGGCGTTGCCAAATCTCACTATCATGCTCAACCTCATCCAATAAGTGTTAATTCTCGAACGTGTTAGGGGTGGACCATTAGAAATTGGGGAGGGAGGGTGGCAATTCCCCAAAAAAATTCGCGCAAGGCCAATCCTTCCAAAAAATAATCTTGCAGAGCTAGAAAATAAAAATCCTAATATATAGATTTAGCCACTGGCTAAAAGCGGAGCTCCCGGTTACAATGACGTCATCGATGACGTCATACCACGTGAAAACGCCATCTCACCCTCCTTACCAGGGTGTTCGGAAGCGTGGTTGCTAGGGAAATTTGAAACAGCTCTAATCGGCGAAACTTTACAATCATGACCAATTTTGCGCCATGACATCATCAAAGGACAACAATACAAACGATGACGTCATCGAGCCACGCCCATGGTCACGTGACCGGGAGTAGAAAAAGACTTATTTGACTTCAAATAGACGTTTTTCGAATACTTTTTGCTATGGATATATTTTTCATGAGCATCTTCATAAAGTTAAGTATGGATTTGCAATTTCGATTTAAAATAAGGAAATGACGAGTGCAAAAAGTCGTTTTTTGGCTATAACTTTCGCAATTTTTATCCTAAATGCTAATCCATACTTAACTTTGTGAACAATATGCTTTTCTATCGATTTGCTTTAAATTTTTTGCGAAATATTAAGATTCGCGTGAGAATTAGTGTTTTAAAGAAACACGAATTGATTCGCTAGGAGGCTTGGTTACCAGGAAGTGTAAAACAAATTTATATTTTATTTTCCACCAGAAAATAAGAAAAAACAAGCAAGCAATGGAAGAGAAATACATCGTAACATTGTTTAAGAAGCGAAAAAGAAAGTTCAAACCCGAAAAAGAAAAAAAATCGAAAAAGAACGCACGCAGGGTTTGAACTCAGTACCTTCTGTTTTCTAACCCAAGACCTTACCAAACGGCCACGAAGGCTGGTCAAATGATGTATCTTCAGAAATTGTATATAAACCTTCACTCGAGAGACTGCAAGTTCGTAGGCTGAACAAAGCTACAATTTAAGCATTTTAGACTGTTTCTTTCTTCTTTAACGCCATAGAAACAATAACGGTATGATTTCCTAGCATGGTATGATTTTCTTCTATACAGAGTTGCTAATTACTTTTCAAAATGGTATAATTTTTGTCAAAGTAGGCAACTTTTTCGATCGCCAAACGGGCGCCGAGCGATATTTTCTCTCCACAAAAGCTACAAAAAAGTAAAGAACTCTAGAAAAACTGAAATGCAATAGATACAACAATGATAGAAGATATATATTTGATGCTAGTTTGGCCATAATTTTTGGTACTTCAGCGGAATTTCGGGCAGTTTCCAGTGGCGACATTTTACAAATCCCGCGCTATAGTTTGCACTTAGACAACAAGTCACGGCAAAACGCTCCAACAAAACTATGTTTTTCAATTCTTTTGACAATGAAAATGAACGTTTTTTTCTACGTTGAACCAAAATAATGAAATAAACTTTAGGAAAATGAAGTTACTTTAGAAAAATCATTCCTCCAGAATTAAGATATGTTGGAAATAAAACCATCTTGTTGTTTGATTTTGAGAAAAGACTGCCGCCGAAGTCACGCAATCTACGCTAGCAACAAAACGTAACTTAGCAACCAAACTTCCGAACACCCTTAAACAACTTAACCCAAGTTTGGTTGTCTGAGAGTCATCCCTTCCCAAAGTAATACCTTTTCTGGTTTGATGACGTCATTGATGACGTCATACCGCGTGACTAGGCTGTTGAACCCCCTTGCCACTTAGACAACTCCACCCAAGTGTGGTTGTCTGAGGTTCAACCCTTCCAAAGATATATACCATTTCTCGTTTGATGACATCATAGATGACGTCATACCATGTGACTACGCCATCGCACCCCCCTTGTCACTTAGACAACTCTACCCAAGTTTGGTTGTCTGAAGTTCATCCCTTCCAAAGATATAGACCTTTTCTCATTTGATGACGTCATCGATGACGTCATACCACGTGACCAAACAGTTGCACCCCCCTTGCAGCTTAGACAACTTTACCCAAGTTTGGTTGTCTGAGGTTCATGCCTTCCAAAGATATAGACCATTATTCATTTGATGACGTCATCGATGACGTCATACCACGTGATCACGCAGCTACACCCCCCTTGTCACTTAGACAACTTTACCCAAGTTTGGTTGTCTGAGGTTCATCCCTTCCAATGATATAGACCTTTATTCATTTGATGACGTCATCGATGACGTCATACCACGTGATCACGCAGTTGCACCCCCCTTGCCACTTTGATATTTTGACCCAAGTTTGGTTGTCTGAGGTTCATCCCTTCCTTAGATATATACCCTTTCTCGTTAGCTTACGTTTGGGTTGCCTGTGTTACGCCGGACGAACGGACGGACGGACGGACGGACGGACGCACAAACCGGAAGTCCATGACATAATCGTTTGATGCATATACACTTTTGTTTTGTTCCTTCTCCTCCTGCATGAAGCTATGGGGCTCCGCTCGAGGCGCCTTCGGCGCCCGCGGGAGCTCCGCTACAAAGACATGGCTTGGGCTCTCGTTAAAAAGATGTTTGAGGCTGCATATTTATTTAAAAATGAAAGCAGTCTGGATGAAGCAGCGAAACTTGAAGTCCTGAACGGAGAGACCAAATATTTCGGCGCGCTTCGCGCGCATAAACAATACATCCAGTGTGTTGCCCAAACTCCGGACGGTACCCAACCTCGGACACTTTGCATTTAAAGTACAGTATTTTAAAACGCAAAAGAAATTTAAGTTTTGCTAGCACACGAATTAACAACCAACTATAATTCTCACTTGTCGTGCACTTTGGTACGTTCTCAACGCCTTTTGATGCTGGAGAATTAAAGTTTTACTGAGGCAAGTTGTAGCGCGTTTGGCTTTAATTTGAATGTTAACGGCTCCGTCAGTGTATTTTTCCAATTTGTATCAGTTCTACTATCTTTTACGTAAAAGAAACATTTAGCTTTTTGGTTTAGAAAGGGAGTTATATAGTAGCTGTTTCTAACCCAAATGAAAACTTTGTGTTTCCGCTTCTAATTAGGAAGAAATCACGTTTTATACTGTTCCTGAAGTTTTTCCACGAAATGAACCCATCTTCGGACGCAAATAAACCACAACCTTAAATTGTGTCTAAAAAAGACGACAGAAAAATATAATGACTATTTTGCAGGATTTCGATAATAAATAAGTGCATGGTAATGTGCTGGGTATTGTTTTAATGTTATTTAACAGAAACCTCGAGAAAATACTGGAAAAACGACAACGTAATTAAAGAGGATGCGAAGAAGTTATGGATAATTTGCATTTGAAAGCGTCGCGTACTGCAAAAAAAAAAGATAATTATTCTAGTTTACTCGTGGAGCTAGCTCGCTTTACTCTTTCCAATAAAGAACTACATTAATGTTCATTATTAAGGAAACTTTCTAGCCTTGACCGCTTTTTATTACGGCACAAAGGCGATTTAGAGCTGAATTTTCGCCCCCAAGTCGAGGGATAATTAGTGTGACAATTCATCGCATGTTTATAGCAGCTACAAAATATAAATACGACAAATACCTAAGAAGAAGACCAAAACGATAAATTTGAAGTTCTTTCTTCTGTTAAATGAGCTGAAGTTTCTAAAATTTAATTGTAAATGCTAAGTATCAAAATAATTACATTTATTTCAACGAAGCGGTATAGTTAGAAACGGAAAATATAGATAAGCTCGTTACCAACAACAACCACAAATTTCCCGCTGAAATTTTATTTTATTCGCGATTCTTCGCACACAATAAAGTTATTATAAGTAGACAAATATGTTGGCTACAATTATGTTCGCAATTTCATCTTGACTGATAACACATATACTCAAAAGGAGTGGTGAAAATAATTTGTGCAGTTTGTGTCCGGAGTTTGGGCAAATTGTCCGTAGTTTGGGCAATTTTGAACAACAGAATTTTACCACACAGTTACTTATCATTTAGAGAAAAATGAGAGTTTTTACGCTGTTTACATCAGAAAACATTTTTACTTACCGCTTACAAACTTTCAAACTGTTGCGACTTATTGTCAAAATGCTATAGCAATAAACGCAAAAACCGTCCGGAGTTTAGGCAACACACTGTCCAGTATAATTGGTTAGAACTTGCGCAACGAAGACATTGCCTTACAAGAAACAAGTGTATCTTGCCAATGAAAACAAACTCTCCCAAAAATGGCCTGCAGTGATAGGCCTGGTAGGCAGTCACTGTGTTCGAAAGAAGACCACTTATGTAAGCGTGACTTCGACGTTACAAGTACAGTAATTCGTCATTAGGACTGCTTCACGCAAATGAATAATACTAATTTCGTCATTTGCGGCGCGCATAAATAATAAAACTTACAGGCTTTGTTTGCTATATACCTAAAAATGGAATGTTGATCTATCCTTTCTCTAAGGCTTGATTGCGTTTATCAAAAATCTGGCGCGCTTCCCGCGCAACGATAGAAAAATGCGATACCCTATATAAATATATAAGAAAATTTGTCATTTCTGAACCAATACAAATATAGTTTAAGAAAATTGGGTTGATGCTACAGCAGGTAGGATTTGGACGGCCTGTGGGAACGGAACGCCACGGGAACAGGTCCTGCTCGATGCGTAGGTCTACCCCTACCCCTTGTGGGTTTACCCTTTGCCGCTGTCTATACTTCTCACTCTATGTGTCTACCCATCGTGGGTTTATCCATTTCCACTGTCCAGCTGTCTATACTTCTCACTCTGACAAGTTTCGGTATATATGTATAACATGTACTGACTACAAGATATTTTGTGTGTGCGTCTGCCGAAAACAAATTCGTACATGGCCTTCGAGTCCGAAAGAAAATTCTTGCGCACACTTGATCCCCGGAAAAAAAATTCATACGCAAAAAAATGCCACCCCCCTCGCCCAATTTCTAATGGTCCACGCCTTACGTCCCTTCGACGAATTTTGCGTGGAGGATAGACAACTGATGCATATACGTTGTTTAGGAATTTCAGGTCGAATTTCAAGTAACAAAGCGAAAGCATAAACAAACCGTTTTGGATCTAAATGCAATATATCTCCCAGCAAGAGGTTTTCTTCTTCTTTACGTTGTGACGGTTTTATGTTTCACGTGTCAGAAAATGATGCGACACGAACCGCACGTGGGCAATGGGGGCATTATTCGAACTTGTTCCTCCAGTTGTTCTTTCCCTCGACAGGCCATAAAGGGTTTTGGGGCTCCGAACCTCAGGGAGAAAAAAATTCGGATCCAGGGCTCCAATACCACCCCCTCGGGGGCCTGTCTCATTCCAATGATTCTCTTTAATAGATACCAGAGCGGCATGAAGGCAAAGGTGATTTGCCCTTACTGGCGAGTAGCCCATTTCGCGGTTAAAACGCGGCACCGTGGGAAGCCTGTATTTAACACCAACGAGAGGCTCAAGCGGGCACTGTTTTTTTTTTTCAAACGCGCGTGTTGTTCAAATGGCGGGAAGAAAAGTTGAGAAATACATTTTCGCCACTACTGGCATGTGAGTGTAGGTTTTGGTCGAGGGTCGAGTGTCGAGGGTAAGACGTCGAGGGTCGAGGGTAAAATGTCGAGGGTCGAGGGTAAAATGTCGAGGGTCGAGGGTAAAATGTCGAGGGTCCATTTTTTTTCTTGTTCTAAGGGTCGATTTATTTTTTGGTGAAAGGAATTCAAAGCTATAAGCAAGCTACTCGGAACAGAGAAATGTCGATACGGTTGGTCGATCCGGGATTCGAACTCAGGACCGTACGCACAGTGTGCCGTGCACAAACACACTGCGCCACCTAGCCGTACCTTGCTCGCTTGCTCGCTTGCTCGCTTGCTCGCTTGCTCGCTTGCTCGCTTGCTCGCTTGCTCGCTTGCTCGCTTGCTCGCTTGCTCGCTTGCTCGCTTGCTCGCTTGCTCGCTTGCTCGCTTGCTCGCTTGCTCGCTTGCTTGCTTGCTTGCTTGCTTGCTTGCTTGCTTGCTTGCTTGCAGACTTGCCGCTACAAGTTTTCTTATCGCAGACATTTGTCAATCAAATCTTTTGCTTCGCTAATTAGATTGCACGTGAAGACAGTGAAGGGAAGCAAAATCTTCTGTTTAACCGTGGAAATCTCTAAAGTTAAACAGCAAAATTCGAAGCAAGCTTGCCGAGTCCGAGTATTTTGGGCAAGAAAAGATTTTAATGTTTTGCTTTTATTCAATCTTCGAGAAAACCTATTTCTAGCGCTCACTTCACTAGAGTGCTTCGTGAAAGATCGCAAATGATATTCGACCTAACTTCATTTCGCTTCGTTTTATTGTGCTACCTATCCCTGAGTCTCCTAAAGTTAGCTGTAGTATAATGAGTAGCATCAGGGACGTCCCTGTTAGCATGGAAGCAAAACTAGTAAGTGCTGGGTATAAAATCACGTCGGCGATTGCTTTTTCTGCGCTGGCAGCATATCGCAATGGGACTACCATCACTCCAGTTCATTGCCAGTTGAAGAACGCCGTGTTCAAAATCTTCGAAAAACACCAGTTCGATGAACGTAGAGTGGACTTCCTTTGGTTTGATATTATCGCAGACCAAAAGATTTTATTGTTGTTCTCATTTGTGTTCTCCTGTTTGAGCAAGATCCGCGTGCTTACACGCTCGGTACGCTCTGTCGAGGAAACCTTTCTGAGAACTCCTGGCGAAAAAGAAATCTGCCACAGTTTTAGGGAATTTGATTTTGAAAAAGATTGCCTGGAGTTTTCGGAAAACATTTTGTTTTATCCCGCTCCGCGAAGGTCGAAAAAGGTGGTAAAATTCTCAGCACAACTGTGTCGGAGTCTATCCACGTATCAGTCAGGAAAACCAAAATTTGCATTCTATAAAAAATATTTCAACATCACGGGAAAAAATTATTTCATTTATTTGCAGAAAAAAAATTGGACCCTCGACATTTTACCCTCGACCCTCGACATTTTACCCTCGACCCTCGACATTTTACCCTCGACCCTCGACTTACCCTCGACACTCGACCCTCGACCAAAACCTACACTCCTGGCATGTAGATCGAAATGACTTGCTTGTGAAGCACGGGTGGCGTAGCGTGTAAAGCGCTTGCCTCTCACCTCTGTGCACCGGGTTGGAATCCCAGTCGGGGCAGTTGAGATTTTTCTCTGCTGTTTCAAACCTTGTGCTCATCGTGGGTTGAAGTGATTCGTCATTTCTCCTGTGTTTCACGTCTTTTGGATGAGACAATAAACCGAGGTCCTGTCTCTCAGCCCACTACACTTAACCACTATGTGAGGGACGTTAAAGAATCACAGTGCTCACCACAGAATGTTATCTAACAACCACTCATGATTGTAAACTGCATGCGTCAAATTGCAGTCCGCATCTTAGGGATCAGACATCCACAACTGTAAACCGCATTTGAACATGGATATGTAGTATTTAAAAGCCGACTATGAGGACTTGACGGGGTTTCAAAGTCCGCGCAATTAGTTCCAGTCCGAGGCGGAGCCGAGGACTGGAACTAATTGCGAGGACTTTGTAATCCCGTCAAGTCCGAATAGGAGGCTTTTGAATTACTTCACATATTCATTAATTATTCGTGAGGTATTTAGCCAACACAGAGAAATAAAGAATACACAATTAAAATTCCTTTTCAAATCTTTTTCAAAATGTCTTTGTGTGATTTTCTTTACAAAATTGATAAAATGAAACTGCTGAGTTAAGCTGTGCCACTGTCAACAAAGTATAAATTAAGTGGACCGACTGCAGAATAACCCCGCGCTCATTTGCATCTCTCTGAAGTTCTTGAGACAGCCTAAAACAAAAGGACCTATTCATATTCAAATAAGCGAGGTATTTTGCAGTCTAGCCGGCCGACATAGCGTGTGGTTGATTTAGCGGCCATCCAAAGCTTGGAGACAGATATTGCAGAGATGTCGCCTGAGTTCCTAAACTTCAAGAAGTGACAGGAAAAGGAGGCAATCGATATCCTGGCAAGACTTTGAACCAGATTGTTGCAGGCCTTAAATGTTTCTTAGAGGAAGCCAACAGAACTGACGTGAATTTCCTGGACAAAAGTAAACCTGCGTAAGTAAATAATTGTTTGCAAAACTTTGATCCGATTACTTTAAATAATGAAAGACTTTCTTTGAAATATAACTAAATTACATCTATTATTGATCGCAGTTACAGTGGACGTAGAAAGCTCCTTGACTTAGAAATGAAAGACGCCCAGAAAGCCGGCACTGTGAACAAGCAGCCAGAGAAAGAGAGGGTCACAGACGAAGAAGAGGAAAACATGCGGCAGGCCGGTGTTTTTGGTGCTAGTACAGTTAATACTATTGTGACCATTAATAATTATTCTATGTAGACTTTAACGTAGAATGTAGAAATGCAGAGCAGAGTATAAGGAAAGTATGTTATGTGGTTTGAGTGGTTAAAACTTTGATAATGTGCAGGTCTTTGAAATCCTGTTTAGTTTTGCTGGCTGTACTTTGAAATCATTAAAATTCACATTTCAAAGTACACGCACCTTTGAAACATCAATAATTCATGTTTCAAAGGTACTTGTACTTTGAAATATGAATTTTAATGATTTCAAAGTACAGCTAGCAAAACTAGACGGGGTTTCAAAGAACTGCACGTGGTACAAATGAAAAGCTCTGGTTGGCTAAATACCTTATGAATAATTAATGAATATGTGAAGGATATTTGCGGTATACAAGTGCATACATTTATTTTACATTTACCCGCTACAATATTTTGGCAAAAGTGCCCACAGAGAACATTGCCCGCCTGAGCCTCTCTTTGGTGTATACAGGGATTTTAACCGCGAAATGGGCTATTTAGTCGATGAAATAAACCGTCAAGAAAATGATGTTGAAAATATTTTTGCACGCAGCGTTTATTTCCATTAAATATTTTCACTCGCGCCAAACTAGAATATAAGTTACAGAGACCGTAATTTATAAGTTACAGTAAGTAATTCATAATTACAGTAAGTAATTTATAAGTTACAGTACCGTAATTTGAAGCTATACATATATTTTTTTGTATTTACACGTAAAGAAGAAAAGGAAGAGAAGAACAGAATGCAGAAGCGTGTCCTTTTTGTTTCTGTTTTGTTTCTATTTAATGCAAGAGGACTGGCTAGTTCAAACTTAACCACGGGTGCTTTTTCACATTATTCTCAAAGTGTAATTACGTGTCCACTTCATTTTTTGCCTTTTCGACACCTCCTTTTTTTAGGGTGCTCCGCCGTCCCTGATATACTTCTGATATACTTCCCTGATATACTTCTGACTAAATGCTCAAAAATACAGAATTTTACTTACTTCTGGGTCTTTTCATCCTTTCTTTTGATCTGAGCTATAGCAACTGTAAACATGCGTGTATTATATAGTAGCTGCTATCACTCGGCGATGACTTTTCGCTCAAAATGTAGTGTTTTTATGTGTGGGCCATTTTGCGAAAATTTACGGTCCTTACTGACCGAACATGTATTTCTTGTCGACAAACTTCGAGACTTCGAGTTCATGTGAAAAATGTTTTCAACTTGACACCATATTTGAATTCGATGTACAGTTTCTCTATTATTATTCGTTTCTAAGCATGGTCATTTCATCGGGTTCCTCACTTCGTGAGGGAGACACGCACTTTTGAGGCAAAACCGCAAACAAAAACAGAATGATCGAAAACCCAACTTCAAAACTCAGAAGTAGCAAAAACAGATTGCGTTCAATCTGATCTACTAAATACAAAATTACTATCGCAGGCATGCTTAAGACGACTCGGTAAAATATGGCAGCTGGGATAAAAGCATAATTGACAAAGCTTGAATTTGTAACGTGAAACCAGCAATGGAGACCAAAGGTGAAGAAAGCGCAAGCTAGGAATCCGTCTGTTTGACCTCGGGATTTATCAAGCTTGAAAATTGCCACGGCGGTTTGCGGCGTAATAGTAAATATAAACCAAAACAGCATCGTAGAAAGTCCGACTAAATAGACAGCTGCGATCGAAACTCCTGATCTTAATCCGCGAAATGTAAACAGGGGCACAAAAAGTGTTTGAAAGAACACGAAAACCGATGCCTCCTCAGTCTCGCGGCACCATATGACCAATGTGATCAGCGCGAGGGAGAAATCAAGGGCCATAAATGCCAGTGCAAATGAAAGCGGAATCATGTCCCTTAGGGCCAACATCAGAAGGGCCGCATTTACGATGACCAGTCGCCCGAATATGGTCCCTAAAATTGGTCCCTGGTCTTTTGATCGTGCCATGATGATGATGAGAAAGCCGATGATGAATGAACCAAGGGAAATTAGACGAAGGTAGCCCTCAGTGCGGCCTTGGAATTCAATGTTGAAGATGATCTTGTATAACTGAGGACCGGCAAGGAAGGTAAAACCTCCAGCGAGGTAAGCGATGAGGGATGACCACAAGGTGAACTTCTGAGTCTTGATCAAGGGCTTTACTCTTGGGAAAGTGAACATGAACTTCAACCAGTCACACATCATCTTTGTCATGGTAACGAGCTGAAACGAGAAAAGCGTCAATCCGTTCGTCATCTCATCCATCGAGTGAGTCAGTTTGTAGTGTAATAGATGGAAAAATTGGATGTATTTGCTTAATACAACAACAAAAATCGTCAATCCATCCATTGATCCATCCGTCCACCCATTAATCAGTCAGTGACTCAACGAACTTATGATTTTGTAGCCTATAGCTGAAAAGTCTGATACATATGTTATTACCGGCTGGAAGGTCCGTATCGGCCTCGGTCAACATTTTCCAACTCTCAGTAAAAAAATTTCCATATACGGACCAACCTAAAGCCGGTAAAATAACTTAAGGAAGCGGTCAAAACATTTGTACTCGAACGGCACCCGATTTTATCGTGGGAGGTGGTAGGTCCCGGGTTGTACCTACCCACCCGTTTTTCGATGCCCATTCTCTCTGTGCCCAAGTAAGGGGTGTTGGATTTTAATGCATGGATGTGTTGCTCTCACTATAAAGCAGCTGGTGCTGAACCCATCGTTTGTATTCATTTATTATTCGACGAGATATTCGCAGTTAAAAATGGCCATTTTTCCTAAAAGAAGGTTGGTTGCGGCATACACCACCCCATCGGGTCCCATTCGCCCATTCGAGTACAGATGTTTTGACCACTTCCCTTATTTATTTGCGACGCTAAAATTTGATTTTTTCGATGAAAACAAGCGCGCGAAAGATCAAAGATAGGAAAATATTGTCCGCGCGCGCACCACTCTGAGGACCAATCAGAATGCACAACTACTCGCTACCGTGCCCTCTAGGAAAAAGCAACATAATTTATTATACGACTGTGACGTCATTTTGCCATATAATGTCAAAAATTGAGTGCAGATATGGAGCCGATCACTTTCGAACACTAGCGCGCGCTCAAGCAAGTGTTTTTTCTTGAGTAAAAAAGACAAGAAATAATTCTTTTAAAGTTTTCTAATTTTACCCCCTAAAAGGTACCAGAGGCCTGATTTTTAAGAGTCCCCCGTCCCCCGGCACTGTCACGATTTTAGGGTTACTCAAGAAATAAACAAAATAGTCGTTTAGGTTTGTTAAATAACCTTTCACCTACTAGATGAGTACAAATTAGGAGTATTTTCATGTGTTATCGAGCGGATGAAATTGGATTGTGTGTACCACAGTCTTATTTCATAACATTTTGTTGAAACAACCGTGACATAGCCCCCTTTAATGCTGTACGCACTTCTGTCGTTCACATTTAAGAATAAAGTTCTTGCGCCCTCCATTTTGAGATTTAAAGTGAGCTTAAAGTGCACTATAAAAGCTGTTCTCAACACGCGCGTAAATCGATTTAAATTTTGATTAGCACGTGGCACACCAAATGATTCACAAGGCTTGACGCAGGCAGCTTGTAGGCTTTAGCCTTTTGGGTGACAAATTTTGTTGAAACCACTTTATATCCACCGCTATTCACCTCCCCTTCGGGGGATAGTTGTACTATTCCACAGCTAATGTTTGTGTTTTGTGTGGGGATGGATGTGTTCGCGCCTGTTTGCGACGTTTCCCGCGTACCTGAGCATAGAAGCCATACTTGCTTGTAAACGTCTTTGCTACTTGCGTCGACTCGCGCTCGTTTGGCCACCAACGTGCGATGACTTGCGCGGACTTGCGATGGCTAGCTTGCGAACACTAGCGCGCGCTCAAGCAAGTGTTTTTCTTGAGTAAAAAAGACAAGAAATAATTCTTTTAAATAGCAACTAGAAATATAACTCCAACATTTTCATGACTTTTTTGGTCATAATATTTCATTAATTTGGAAAACGAATAAAATTGGGAAGTATCAGCTTGCGTACACTTGCGAAAATTTGAACATGTTCAAAGTGGACGCAAGTGAACACTAGCCATCGCAAGTCCGCGCAAGTCATCGCACGTTGGTGGCCAAACGAGCGCGAGTCGACGCAAGTAGCAAAGGCGTTTACAAGCAAGTATGGCTTCTATGCTCAGGTACGCGGGAAACGTCGCAAACAGGCGCGAACACATCCATCCCCACACAAAACACAAACATTAGCTGTGGAATAGTACAACTATCCCCCGAAGGGGAGGTGAATAGCGGTGGATATAAAGTGGTTTCAAAATCAAAATTCAAATCGATTTACGCGCGTGTTGAGAACAGCTTTTATAGTGCACTTTAAGTGCACTTTAAATCTCAAAATGGAGGGCGCAAGAACTTTATTCTTAAATGTGAACGACAGAAGTGCGTACAGCATTAAAGGGGGCTATGTCACGGTTGTTTCAACAAAATGTTATGAAATAAGACTGTGGTACACACAATCCAATTCCATCCGCTCAATAACACATGAAAATACTCCTAATTTGTACTCATCTAGTAGGTGAAAGGTTATTTAACAAACCTAAACGACTATTTTGTTTGTTTCTTGAGTAACCCTAAAATCGTGACAGTGCCGGGGGACGGGGGACTCTTAAAAATCAGGCCTCTGGTACCTTTTAGGGGGTAAAATTAGAAAACTTGCAATATTTTTTATATAGGTACCTGTTAGAGGTCCGTTCTAGCAGATCACACTTGTTGGTAAACTGAATTTCAGACGTATTTTCCCTCGTAAAAAATACGAGAGAAAACTACGAGGGAAAATACAGCCGATTGCGTTTGACTCTTTAACACTAACAGTTCGCACGTTATGTTTGAACGTTGAAACGTTGCGTTTCTAAGATGGAACGAGACGTTTCTATGGAGAACCTTCTCTGATTGGCCAGTGAAAATAAACATGGCGGTTGCCCTTAGAAACGTCTCACTTTTTGTCTCACAACGCAATGTTCAAACGTTCAAACGTAACGCGCGAACTGTTTGGGTTAAACAGTCAAACGCAATCGGCTGTACGTCTTGTTGGTACCTTTTAAGAGTCAAAATCAACTAAGCGACGCCATTTTAGGTACCTTTACTGCGGTTTTCGTAATTCTGCGAACTCTCGCTATTGATTTCCATCCGACAAACCGCCTTCTGGCTTCCGTCAATCAAAATCCCGAGCCTTGTAGTCGTTCTATTTGTGCTTTTGGATTGGTCAGCACCTACCATTGCTGGCGTGACAGGAAGCCATTTTAGCACTGTTTAGGGGCTGGCCAATCAAAAAGCACAAAGATCAACGACGAAAAGACTCGGGAGTTGATTGACGGAAGCAAGAAGGCGGTTTCACGGTTGGAAATCATTAGCGAGAGTTCGCAGAATTACGAAAACCGCAGTAAGGGGTAAAATCGTTCCCGACGAGCAACCCCGCACCAAAAATATGGGAGCCCTATTATTGTAAACTATGCGTGAATTCTGAGGGAAGTAAAGGCTTGTTGTTGTTCTTGTTGGATGTCCGAAGGACAGGAACGAGTTATTCTTAGGGGGCGAAAACGGCGTTGTCCTTAGCATGGCCAAAAGGGTCTGGGAACTAGATTAAGGCTGCGCCCGCGATCACTTACCACAGGAAACCCATCAAGATCGGGACGATTTTATTTAATTCAAGATAACGTACACATCACTTAGTTTTAACTTTGTGCATTGACTGCAAAAAGAGTACAATTTTAACGATTCTCGGCGAATCGTCACCGAGACGAAGTCGAGTTAGACTTCCGGGCAGCATATGAAAGTTATAATCACCTGTAGGTGATTATAGTGAGAGAAAACGAACCTCTCGACCAATCAGCGCGTGGAAATTCTTATAATCACTTGAGTAATTATACTAAAGTATTACAGTTGCTGGCTCACCATCCACGAGTTCGCCATTGCGGCGCTTCGATTCTAATTACGTCGCTGTTCGACCCACGAGATTTACCCGCGAACCGCGAACCGCAAACCCGCGCCGATAGAGTCCTTAAGAGCGGCTCCGCGTGAATATCAACTGAGGCGTGAAAGATAAAAAAATCGAAAATACTCAAACTTCGATCAAAACATGCTTTTGGGTCACGGTTTATGAAAATATATATTTTAATCCGATCGATCAAATATTTATATTTTGAGGCGCCGTTTCCTGTTTCGGCCTCTCGAGCCAGCAAAATCGACTGAAAAATAGCCTCCGAATAAGGCCCTATATTACGGCGCAAGATAAAATTCATTCTTAAATAAATACAATCACGCTAAAGTTCGATGTTTGCTTCTAGTCTGTGTTGAATTTCAAAGCGATCAGATTAAAATATAATTTTTGACAGGTTTAGAAATATGATATCCCCGTGTGCGAATGTTCAAAGTCTGATTTTGGGCATTTTACGAACGCAAAAATAAGTACATGCGATATGGCTCTTGCCGAAATGAATGCAATTGGTGGATAGAGTAACATTCCCTCTTCAAAACAGTGAGATAAAATTTTGGGGATCTTTAATTCTGTGGCGCTGAAGGCGAGAAGTGTACATACACTTGAGCGCTAAATTGACCTCTTGACTCTGTCACGCTGAGAGCCGCATCAAAACAACAATCACAAATACCGTCCTTTCCAGGAACGAACTTGTGCTAAACTCCGGATAAGAACCAAGTGTTAAATAAACTATTCTGGTTGTAAAAAGAATGATTTAATTAAGTAAAACAATGATTTCTGTACAGTTCTTACCTGATGACCACGCGCTAGTGAGCTTACATAAGGTACGATTTCTTGTAAGGCAAGGTTCTAAACTATTCAAAGACATCGGTAGTAGAATATGCACAGTGGATCAAACTGATGGCTTTAGGAAACCTTCATGTTACCTTGAGGTAGAAATAGATTAATATCTTGAGTCTGATCGACAAGGACGGTTTCACGTGCACTGATCCTGGTCGAGTTCGGTCGAGTGTGTGACAAACAAATTTCAGTCCTCTTTTTTGTACTATGGCGCTAAGAAATGGAATACTCTTCCATTATCTTTACGGAATATACAATCGCTTCCCGCCTTTAAGGCAAAATTGAAGGTGTACTGCAAGGAGGCAGTAGTGTAATTACGATATGTATGATTATTTCCACACATTTTTTTTATTTTGTATTTCAGTTATACAGGCCCCTATTTAAACCAGCCTTGGCTGAACTAGACCTGCCTGTCTAAATATTGCTTATAAATAAATAAATAAATAAATAAATAAATAAACAAACAAAGCAATGTACCACAGGCTACCCGCGTGCCGATATTCTGTTTATTCGCGTTCGATTCAATTATATTTTGCGTGTATCTATTTATTCTGAAAAATCTCTGCGCGCACTGTTCACTGAAGTCTGTTCTCTCCCTTTACGCCGCCGTTCGCGTTACTGTTTTGCAGTCTACAAGCAGAAAAAACGTCAAATGAAAATTTCGGGCTACCTTAAAATTATTCTCGTGCTCCCCGGCTCGTCTGCTCGCAGGGGAGGCTGTGGGGATATCCATTTGAGAGCCTTCGCTGATTGGCTGATTTTGAACGGTTGGGCATGCGCAGAAAGTTGTTTCTCTCAACGGCTCGGTATATGCGTCAGTGGCATTCTCGTACCCAGAGCTCCCCAGCTCGTCTGCGCTGAAAGGTCTTTCTCTTAGAGGCTCTGTATTTAATCTCGCGCATGCGTCAGTGGCTGTCACCAGAGCCTCCCCGTGAGGAGACTAGCCGGGGAGCTCTGGGTAAGAGAATGCGTTACAATCAACTTATGAACACGAATGTCATAAAACATAGATACTAGATTAGAGTGCCTTTTATAGAGACTGTTCGAAAAGACTTCACATTGACCAACAAAGATTGCAGAATGAAGGGCTTCCATCACCACCACAAACGTCAACAGTACAAAGAAAAAACATTATAATTTCGTGCAAAGCAGAGTGGCGCAGTGGAAACGTGCTGGGCCCTTAACCCAGAGGTCCGAGGATCGAAACTTTGCTCTCCTACAAGCTTTTTTTTTGTCAAATACATTCTTCAGAACGCCGGTCTCCTTTTTCCTTTCCCAACTCTATTTTTTATGCAAAAAAAGGAAAAAATTGGTTCCCGTTCCCGTGACCACTATTCCACCAAGGGGGGAATGTTTCCATGCGCCATAGTATGGCTAGGTTAGAATTGTTATATAGTCTCATTTGCTCCCATTGTGCTCTACATAAGATATTGGGAAGGAGACCTGGCCAAAGTTAATCGAGTGGAATGGTTAGGAAACCTGACACCCTGTTATTGTACTATCTCTTTGTTCAGTTTTTCTGTGGAATCCTTTTGTCTGTGCACTGTCACGGTACATGAGTACCAAAATCCAGCCAATAAGATGCAAGTGTACTTTCACCTACGCACATCATATGAGCTTGAAACAAAAGATTGTGCACTCTCAATGTCACGTGATAGCCCCTCTGAACATCCAACCCACGCTATTGTGTTGTTCCTTTGAAGTTTGCCGGGCTTCCTAACCATTCCCCTCTATAAACTATGACCTGGCGGAGCTAAAGATGACAATCTAGCAAAGAGGGAGGGAGGGAGGGAGGGTAAGGAAAGTAGACCAGGCCTCGGAATGAGCACAATGAAACCCGAAATCAATACGTACAATACAGAGCAAAGAGGGAGGGCGGGCGGGTAACAAGAAAAGTAGCTCCAGAGGCCTCGAAATGAGCACAATGAAACCCGCCAACACAGCGTCCTCTACCAAGGACGCCATCTTGCGCCGAGGACTAAAGGCAACTGACACTTATGCTAGTGAGTTGATATCCTATATAAGCACTGTTGGTCACAAGTGAGAATAGAAAAGTGTATTCTCCATGGAGACACTGGGCACCCTGCAGAATCTACCTCATGGTTTGTGGTCATGTGAGCTAAGACCTCTGTTCACGGTCCGGGCGCCATAGCCGCCTTGATAGAATAAAGTGTGGTGAAGTGAAACCCGACTCGTTATCATCTCATTATAATGGCGATGGGCGCACGCAGGATTTTTAAAAGTTACAGGTACCTAGCAACGGGTTACGAAGGATTTTTCAAATCTACAGCAGGGTCTGGATGGGGTTAACTGACTAACGACAATTGGACATAAAAGTTACCGACTACCGACAAACTTGGACAAAAAAATACCGATTAAAGACAAAAGTGCTCACCGGATACCGTCATTTTTACAAATTATTCCAGCCGGTTTATTAAATTGAAAGTTTATTCTGAGAAATAGCGAGTGCTTTGGACTTCTCAGCGCTGGGAGTAGACCAGAGATTACTGAATTTCAATAGGTATAACTGACACTCTGGACACTCTGGCACTTTGATGATCTTTCAGGAGATAATAATGGTCGTCTCTTTACGGAAAATGAAATTAGACAAGATGACGCGTGTGCGCATGCGCAAACGAACAACTTAAAAAAAAAACTAATTCCCGTGTCAATGTAATGCCTACTATTGAATATGAGTAAAAAAACATGCTAAACGGCAACTGTGAAAAACATTTTTGCATTTTTCGTGTGATAAGCTACTACTAGTTAAAAAGAAAACCAACAACCTATCCCACATGGATCTCTAACACACTCTTCAGACCTATAAATATGTTGGAGATGCATATTAATTAGTTGGTTGTTCACTAACGGTACAAGGGGCGTCCTTATATGGTCTGGTGGCCGGGCGTTCTCTCACCCATAGGTATCTAGCTACTGAGCAATTCAACACCAGGATAGCGACTGTCAGGGCCGAAATCTCTGGCGTGGGCGTAAGAACCGTACGGTCGCCATACGACGCTTCAGCTCTTTGTCTGGAAGTATGGTCCTATTTTTGTTTTCTTTTTCATCAAGTCAAGTAAATGCTGAATGATTTGCATTGGTGTGATCAAGCAAATGATTGATTATTGTTAATTATCGCCACCACAAATGTTACAACACAAAGGAAAAACATGGCTTTTCTGTGCAAAGCAGAGTGGCGCAGTGGAAACGTGCTGGGCCCATACCCCAGAGGTCCGAGGATCGAAACCTTACTCTGCTACAAGCTTTTTTTTTCAAACGCATCCTTTATAACGTCCATCTCCTGCCCTCATTCCATTTTTGATGCGAGAAGAGAAGAAGAAAAAAGAGTTCCGGTTCTCGACGCAGACCTTTGTGTTTACTTCCAATGTTTTATTTTTTTGTTTTACACGCACGCACTTGCTCGCAGTACATTAAACTCGGTTTCTCAGCTGCGCGTAGCCAGTTAGTATTAAAGAGAAGAAAGAAATAGAAAAGGCCTTCTAATTCCGTGAGGGCACTTAAAGCGAGGAAAAAATACATGACTCTCACTAGACAATGAGAGGTTTGGGGAATCACAAGGGGATCTTTTTCCAAATGGGCACCGAAAATTCAAATCGATTTCTGTTGAAAATGAACACTAGCACTAGAACACACATCATCACCTTAGTAAAACTACAAAATATCGCTGCATTATATGCAATAACTTCCGAGAAAACGAAAGTTGAAAATTTCCAGACGTTTTTATGACTCGGCCGTAAACGTCATACCCCCAGTACAAATCTCTGTAAAAGTTTCAATTTCAGACTCCGCTTTCTCAGCCGGCATGGCATTTGGCATAACGAAAAGTTAAAGGATTACTAATGTGAGGATACTCTTTCTAGTGCCAGTATTTGATTTTCAGTCAATTATATATTTTAGACATGTGAATTTGCGTCGGCCATTTTGGAAAGGAGTCTATTGCTGCTATTGCTGCCTTAACCTCGTTAAATTAAACTATGAATTAAATGTGAGGTGTAGCACTTAAAAGAGTATATCTATGATATTTAAAATACTGGAGTGCTCACACGCATGTGACTTCTTTCTCTGCTTCTTTTGGTTTGTTTACCGAATGACTTCTACCTCATATTGGAAATGCGCTCTATTTGAAATACGCTCTAATTATTAGGTGTATTCCTCGGTGTATAAGCCGTTATCTTGTTTGTGTTTTATGGTCAATGAGGGATTTTGGAGCGGAGTGGATAGTTTTCACAGGTTAACTCGGTGACGGTGGTAAGGCCATCTGTTGTATGTGATAAAATGATGGAAACACTGCTTTGTCAATTAAATGTAAATTCAGCATTTAATTGACTTGAGAAAGAAGAAAAAAATAGGAACATACTTCCAGACAAAGAGCTGAAGCGTCGTATGGCGACCGTACGGTTCTTACGCCCACGCCAGAGATTTCGGCCCTGACAGTCGCAATCCTGGTGTTGAATTGCTCAGTAGCTAGATACCTATGGGTGAGAGTACGCCCGGCCACCAGACCATATAAGGACGCCCCTTGTACCGTTAGTGAACAATCAACCATAATTATTTATTTATGCATCAGGCAACGTATTTATAGGTCTGAATAGTATGTTAGGCATCCATGTGGGACACGTTGGTTTTCCTTTTAAGTAGTAGTAGCTTTTTTCACGATAATGCAGAAATGTTTTTCATAGTTGCCGTTTAGCATGTTTTTAACTCATAATCCGATAGTAGGCATTACATTGACATGGGAGTTTTTCTTTGAATCTTTGAACTTCTGTTTGCGCATGCGCACACACGTCGAAGCAGACTTTTGTAAGGAATGCGAAGGCGAGCGTGACCACTATTCCAACCACATAAGTGTGACGCATTGCCTTTTGCCGCTTTCACCACAATCACGTATGCTTCCATGGGCGCACGGAGGATTTTGAAAAGTTGCGGGCAGTCACGGGTGTAAGAATAATTTGTCAAGTCTACAAGCTGAACACGACTGCAGTACAGCACGCGTGACACAGTCCCTAGAATTCGTATGACTGTGAAAAGTGCCGGAAAGAGTTGTACCGCGCCGCGACCGAGACCGCACCGCGATGACTACGCGATTTCATTCGGTATCTACAGCAGGCCAGGTTCCGTATTGCCACCGCGATATTCCCGCGCGGTTTCACAGCACTTTTCCTATAGTCATACGAAATCTGCTCTATTGGCTGCGGACAACACTAAAGTTCTCATCATATATTATGAAGATTTTAAAAAGTTACAGCAAGCACAGCATAGGGTATACACTCCACATATCTACAGGCCAAGTGATCATGTTCATGTATCGTACACTACTTGCACCAAAGTTCCCCCAAAATTTGCAGACCCTTCCTTGCCTACAGTCCTATAGACTGCAAAATAGGTCACTTGCGGCAGGGTAAAAAGAAACTGTTCGTTCAGTGGAAAGCAGAGTGGCACAGTGAAAGCGTGCTGGGCCCATAACCCAGAGGTCCGAGGATCGAAACCTTGCTCTGCTATAACTTTTTTTGGGTCAAATACATTCTTCAGAATGCCGGTCTCCTTTCTCCTTTCCCCGTTCCATGTTTGTATGCGAAAAAAGGACAAATCGGTTTCTGTTATCGATGAAGACTTTTGTTAGAAATGCAAACGATCGTGACCAAGGAGAAAAGTTTCCATGGACGCACGCAAGATATTGAAAAATTGCATGCACAGCCTGCACAGGCGGCACGAAAGATTAAAAAAATCTAAAGCAGGGTTTGTATGGGGTTAACTCCTGGACGGCGGAAGCAAAAAGTTATTGGGGGAGGGGGACACCGACATTTTAAAAGTTCAGTTACCATGCCTTCCCCTTGAACTACAACGGGAATTTCTAGTTATTAAAAGTTGTTACTGTTAGCCAGAGATTATTGGGTTCCGATAATATATAAGTAAATCTTTAAAGCGCTTTGGATCTGTGGACAAAGGCGCTATCAAATAGTTGTTATTATTATTTTACTGAACAGCTAACTCCAAGGTTATCGACTGTCACTGCTGTAATCTCTGGCGTGGGCGTAAGAACTGTACCCACGGTCGCCATACGACGCTTCAGCTCTGTCTGGAAGTATGCATTCTCGTACCCAGAGCTCCTCGGCTCGTCTGTTCGCGAGGAGTCTGGGACATCCATTTGAGATCCATTGGAGAAAGGAAAACACAATTCCTCCTTCAGTAGGAAGCGCGCCCGGAGGTCCGAGGATCGAAACCTTGCTCTGCTACACCTTTTCTTTTTTTATCAAATACACTCTTAGACCCTGTTCACACTAACGCTTTTTCAAAAGTCAAAAGTATTCGTTTTCAAACTTATACGGATTCGATGCGTGTTAGTGTGGACGGGAGATTTAGCTCCAAACAAGCAGTTTTTAGTTGATATTGTCGTGTGCGAGGATAGTTAAATTAATACCAAATTAAGTGGTACAGTTGACGTCATCGTTTTCATTTTTAGCGAAGCTCCTGAGCGGAGCACCATACATAAGGAAAAGTGGTATTACAATTCAGACGTATAACCATCAAGCAAAAGCTCATGATGTAAAAGCGTGAATCGCTGTCATTGGGGTATATCCACTCCATTTTCACAAGTGATGTTATTTTTAGAACCCTTCCCGCGAAAAACTGACCAATCACAGCGCTCGCTCTGTAACAGCTCGCATATTTCAAATGAATTAAAAATGGCGGACGAGACGGCGGAGGGAAGTGAGAGTACTACTAGCAGCGATTATTTCAAAGGAAGCAAACTAGAAGAAAAATCAGAATCAGAGGAAAGGAGTTAATAATCAGAAGAGAGCTTGGAGTCAGAAGAAGAGGTTTTTAAAAATTTAATAGAATTTCGCTCGCACCGATATTTACTGTTGTCAGAATCATCATATATATTCATAATTGTCTGGCGATCCGCTTCATGATAAAGACCTCACAGTACAGATCTCCAAAGCTATTTCAAGAAGATTATATCTTTCCAAAACCACTGTGTGCTTTTCGACACCGGGAGACTGCCATTTATGTTTTCGAATATCCTAAGTTCGGTTCGATCAGGCCAAGGCTTCGACACATTGCTTTAAAAATTTGCGTCTTGACACTTCTTATGGTTACTTTTAATTGGAAAAAATAAGGAATGGGTTTCAAATGGAATGGAAACAGATAAAACCTCACAAGGACGGCGTTTAGATAGAGGTTTGGGGATTTTTGGCCACCATTTAGTTGCCGGATTTCGCGGAATATGTAAATTAGGCAAATCTAAAAATAACTACACTTGAGAAAATGGAGTGGGTCGAGTACAATGCTCGTTTCACGCTTTTACATCATGAGCTTTTGCATCAAGTCGCTTTTGAGTGGTTTCAGATGTTTTTGTCATTTTCAATGACGTAAACAGTGACGTCATGTCACGTGACTTTGACAATAAACAGGTATGAACCTAAAGACAACTTTTGCCAAGTTTGGTCGTCATTGGAGCTTTCCCACTGGAGATATGATTTCTTTCCTTTCATTTCTGAATAAAACGTATAGTGTAATTCCGTGTGTGTGTTTGCATGGATCGTATCCATGGTGTTTGTGTGTCCGCTCGGCACACAGGCATCCCAATATTAGGCGGGAAAATAGGCAAGAACGCACACGCGCGCGCTTCTATTTTTGTCGCCTTCGTGTTTAGTTTTAATGGAGCTCCGGCCCGGCGCTAGTTGACCAACATTGGGTTAATTAAAGTTATGTTAGAAGTAAGGGGGGTGCACCACCTAGGTCACGCCGCATGACGTAATCGATGACGTCATCAAAACAAGAGAAGTCAATATCTCAAGAAGGTAACATCGCTAGGTGACCAAACTTGGGTAAAGTTATCTTGGAGGTAAGGGGGGTGCACCACCAAGGTCAAGTGGGATGACGTCATCGATGACGTCATCAAAACTAGAGAAGTCATTATTTCAAGAAGGTAACATCGCTAGGTGACCAAACTTGGGTAAAATTATCCTGGAGGCAAGGGGTTTGCACCACCAAGGTCACGTGGCATGACGTCATCGATGACGTCATCAAAACTAGAGAAGTCAATATCTCAAGAAGGTAACATCGCTAGGTGACCAAACTTGGGTAAAGTTATCTTGGAGGCAAGAGGGGTGCATCGCCAAAGACACGTGGCATGACGTCATCGATGACGTCATCAAAACTACAGAAGTCAATATTTCAAGAAGGTAATGTCGCTAGGTGACCAGACTTGGGTAAAATTATCCTGGAGGTAAGGGGGGTGCACCACCAAGGTCACGTGGCATGACGTCATCGATGACGTCATCAAAACTAGAGAAGTCAATATCTCACGAAGGTAACATCGCTAGGTGACCAAACTTGGGTAAAGTTATCTTGGAGGCAAGGGGGGTGCACCACCAAGGTCAAGTGGGATGACGTCATCGATGACGTCATCAAAATTAGAGAAGTCATTATTTCAAGAAGGTAACATCGCTAGGTGACCAAACTTGGGTAAAATTATCCTGGAGGCAAGGGGTTTGCACCACCAAGGTCACGTGGCATGACGTCATCGATGACGTCATCAAAACTAGAGAAGTCAATATCTCAAGAAGGTAACATCGCTAGGTGACCAAACTTGGGTAAAGTTATCTTGGAGGCAAGAGGGGTGCATCGCCAAAGACACGTGGCATGACGTCATCGATGACGTCATCAAAACTACAGAAGTCAATATTTCAAGAAGGTAATGTCGCTAGGTGACCAGACTTGGGTAAAATTATCCTGGAGGTAAGGGGGGTGCACCACCAAGGTCACGTGGCATGACGTCATCGATGACGTCATCAAAACTAGAGAAGTCAATATCTCACGAAGGTAACATCGCTAGGTGACCAAACTTGGGTAAAGTTATCTTGGAGGCAAGGGGGGTGCACCACCAAGGTCAAGTGGGATGACGTCATCGATGACGTCATCAAAATTAGAGAAGTCATTATTTCAAGAAGGTAACATCGCTAGGTGACCAAACTTGGGTAAAATTATCCTGGAGGCAAGGGGTTTGCACCACCAAGGTCACGTGGCATGACGTCATCGATGACGTCATCAAAACTAGAGAAGTCAATATCTCAAGAAGGTAACATCGCTAGGTGACCAAACTTGGGTAAAGTTATCTTGGAGGCAAGAGGGGTGCATCGCCAAATTCACGTGGCATGACGTCATCGATGACGTCATCAAAACTACAGAAGTCAATATTTCAAGAAGGTAATGTCGCTAGGTGACCAAACTTGGGTAAAGTTACCCTGGAGGCAAGGGTAGTGCACCACCAAGGTCACGTGGCATGACGTCATCGATGACGTCATCAAAACTAGAGAAGTCAATATCTCACGAAGGTAACATCGCTAGGTGACCAAACTTGGGTAAAGTTATCTTGGAGGCAAGGGGGGTGCACCACCAAGGTCACGTGGCATAACGTCATCGATGACGTCATCAAAACTAGAGAAGTCAATATTTCAAGAAGGTAACATCGCTAGGTGACCAAACTTGGGTAAAGTTACCCTGGAGGCAAGGGTAGTGCACCACCAAGGTCACGTGGCATGACGTCATCGATGACGTCATCAAAACTAGAAAAGTCAATATCTCAAGGAGGTAACATCGCTAGGTGACCAAAGTTGGGTAAAGTTATTTGGTGGAAAGGGGGAGCACCACCAAGGTCATGCGGTATGACGTCATCGATGACGTCATCAAAACTAAAAAAGTCGATACCGCGATGACAGTAATGCTGGTATGTCAGTAATGATTCGAGCTCCGCTTTTAGGCATTGCCTAAATATATATATTATCCGGATTCGACAGTCCACACTAAATCGATCTGTATACGAATTCGTTTTTATTCACTTTCGAGAGCGTTTTCAAACTTATACGGATTCGATGAAAACGATATCAGCGTGTTAGTGTGGACGGAAGGTCTAAGATTAGCTCTGCTAATATCCCTTATTTTTGTCAAATACATTTTTCAGAATGCCGCGATCTCCCCTCTCCCCCTTATCCTTTTTTTATGTTGGAGAAATCTGTTCCTGTTCTCGATGTAAAGACTTTGCAAGTAACGCAATCGAGGATGACCGCTATTCCTGCCAAACTTGCTGCTTTCTTCACCATCACGAATGTTACAAACACAAAGAAAATCATTTATATTTCGTGTAGAGCAGAGTGGCGCAGTGGAAGCGTGCTGGGCCCATAACCCAGAGGTCCGAGGATCGAAACCTTGCTCTGCTATAAGTTTTTTTGGGTGAAATACATTCTTCAGAACGCCGGTCTCCTTTCTCCTTTTCCCCAGGGGTGGATCCAGACTAGTGCCACTTATTCCATGGAACTAGTCAAACTTTTGGAAAGTACAAAAAAATACAGAAATTATAAGTAAAAATCAGCAAAGACTAGTTCCTCTTATTCCATGGAACTAGTCAATGTTGTTTTGAAATAAAGAAAGATAAAAATTACAAAGCAAAATTCATTTAAAAATCGTACAAATCTCTCTCGCGCGCGCAATTAAAAACCTGTCGCGGCCTTCTTTTTGGTTTGTGACCTTTGGTTGGTCACGCAACGTACGAGACAGACAAAATTTATGTATTAGGGTAGGGTCCCACGGGGGATGCTCTTATCTGCTGGACGTGGCACAGCTCAAACGCGTATTTCATTGGCCGGCACTAGTGAGCTTTGTTTTTTGGTACTAGTCAAAGTCGAATTCTATTGGCTACTGTTGTAGCTGGCACTAGTTGGAACTGGTAGAAAGACGCTGGCGATTAAATTATAACTAAAACGATTCGACGAAGAAGATCAACTGCAATTCTAAACATGGCTGCTTTTAGTCGATGGCGATCCAACTTGTCGTAAGGAGGATCGAGTGTTCTCCATTTGATTTTGGTTATTTATTCCTGATCATTTTCGGATCAAAGAAAATCAGCATGTTTATGTTTTCTGAGAAAACAAGCGTGTGGAAAGCGGGTTCTGCAAAGTTGAAGGAAGGAAGCAGAGATAGACGATTTAATCCATCCTGGCCGAGAAGTTTCTCTTGGCTGGTGTATTCAAAATACCTTGACGGAGCTTTCTGCCTCCTCTGCTCTATGTTTGCCGAAGAATGCGGTCGTAACTCCAACAGGTTAGACAAAAGCAGGTGAAATCGCTGTTGGCATTTTGGACAACGATACCTTATCATGTATGCCCACAGGTCATTGATCTGTTTGCACAAATGCACCCCACACGAATGCGAATGGCTGACATTTTGCAATAATGTATAAGTATGTAACTATTAAGTGTTTATTGTTTCTATAATGAATACATGAAGACATCACATGTATAATCAAGTCTTATTTTTGAAATGCGAGAGGCAACTGAGGTTGTTACTGGAAATTTTTGAAAATGACAAAACATATATGGGTAGGTTCGAGGGTGGCACAAGTCAAAAAAAATCCTAGATCCACCCCTGATTCCCATTCTATTTTTTTATGCGAAAAGAAGGACAAATGGGTTCCCGTTCTCGATGAAGACTTTTGTAAGGAATTCGAACGATCGTGACCAAGGGGGAATGTTTCCACAGGCACAGCTCCAGGGGTGTACGAAGGATTTTTGAATCTAACAGCAGGGTCTGGATGGGGTTTACTAACGACAAATGGACATAAAAGTTACCGACTACTGACAAACTTACTGATTAACGATCAAAAACGTGTTTATCGGCTACCGACATTTTTACAATTCCAGCCAGTTTATAAATAAAAAGTTTTCTAATACTGTAATACGAATGCTCTAGACTTTTCAGCGCTGGGAGTAGACCAGGTGAATCCCATTCAATTGTGACACTTTATTTCCCAAGCTTCAAATTACCAGCTTCCAAATTATCAATAGGTAACACTCTGGGCCTCCTTAGAGCGATCTGAGTTCATACCGGTCTCATGTAATCACCACCTTTTTGATCGTGAGTACGTGAGACCGGTACAGACTTGAAAGTCGTTCGTGTCGGGTCAGCAACCGGAATGAACTCGTGCCGGTAAGAACTTTTTTCAGACCGGCCTCATGTAAACGCATCAGTAAAGAAACTTGTGAGAGCCGATACGAACTCAGTTCGCTCAGAGTTTGTGCCGGTCTCATGTAATCACCGCCTTTAACTTGGGTCTCACGTAAACACGATCAAAAAGATGGTGATTACATGAGACCGGTATGAGCTCAGATCGTTCTGAGTTCGTACCGATCTCATGTAATCACCGCCTATGTTTTTCTAGGCGCCTTCTTGGCTTTGGAAACTGTAACTCTTCAACTCATCGCACGAATGTACTGTGTGTGACTAGGCAGTGCATTTATGTTATATAACCAATCTCCTAATTTTTCCATCAAGAATGTTGAGATTTTCTTTCAAAATCACCGAGCAGAGAAAATTCGCGGAGAAGATCCGTGACTCTCTCCCGCGTTAGAATCCAATTTCACAGGCGACGCAAACAGCGATCGCTAGGCCAGTATGCGCTCCATTCTGATTGGTTCACGTTTCAATACGTCTGGCAAAAAGTTATTTTTTAGGGGTGGACCATTGCGGGAGGGGGGTGGCAATTTTTTTGCGTATGAATTTTTTTTCGGGGATCAGGTTGTGCAATACTTTTTTTTCGGACTCGAAGGCCATGTACGATTTTTTTTTTTTTCGCAGACACACACACAAAATATATGGTTGTAATACACGTTTTAATATATACCCGAAACTTGTCAGGGAGAGAAGTATAGACAGTAGGAAAGGATAAAACCACGAGGGGTAGAGGGTAGACCTGCGCATCGAGCAAGACCTGCTCCCGTGGTGTTCCGTTCCCACAAGCCGTCCAAATCCTAATTTATATTGGTTCAGAAATGGATAAACTTCTAATGGTCCACTCCTTCTAATGGTCCACTCCTTAGTCGCCTGACAGGAGCCGTTTCACCAAAAATAGTAACAAGACCCCCAGGCAACGAACGCCGTCGTTGGCTTGTCGAAGATCAATCGATGATCATGCGATGCTCATGCGATGCCACATGATTTTGTCTCATTACATCTCCTGATTTGTGGGTTTTAAATGCTCATGTTCGAATTACGCTCCGGCTCTTCTAGTTTGACGAGAACCCCCTAAAAGAATTCCGCTCCTCACGCGGGATACCTGTGTTGCATAATTTTTTCTCCTGCTCTGATTGGCTGCACTCGATCACATGACAATCATTCATTTGTAGAAGTTTCGAGTGATGGGACGGTCGAAAAAACCTTCTCGAATTCGAGGAATTTCACCTCTAAACGCAAGGAAAAGCGGACGAAAATCCGATGTATTGAAACCTTAGGTAAGTGAGATGGTCTCTGTTGAGTTTAATGTGTATTTATAGGGGCTCGTAGCGTTATTAGTCGCGGGCACAGCGGAGTGTGATTCCGTACCGATGCGATAGCCCCGGCGTAACAAATCGATACCCAAATAAAATCGATATTTGTCGATACTAATCGATTTTAATCGATTGATTTTATCGGTAATCGATAAAAATTGATCGCTAGCTCTGTTGTGATTATCGATTTTTCAATAATTATATCGATTTTCATCGATTTGTATCGACAAGCACAGGATTGATTAATGTATCGATATTCTTTGAAAAGATGCCTCTAATAGAAGAAATTTCACCCTGGAAACCAGAGGCTCGAGGTCCAAAGAATTAGAGAATTGAGTTTCCTGAGAAACAACGCAAACGTTGGCGGGCAGAATTTCGGCCTCTCCCCAGGGTATGGGGTATGGGTAGTCCAGAATCTTCTCGGATCTTTGTCTAGCATGGTATAGTTTGCTGCTCGTCTGCTGCGTTCTTGGTCGAGACACAATAAATTTAAATAACTTTTATCTTTGGAACCGTGTTATGCTATACTTTCGATATCAAGTGATATCGATTTTTATCGATCTGACGGGGATGGCTGTGACTATCGATTTTTATCGATTCCCGATATTAATCGATAATGATCGGTCAATCTGATCGACAAATATCGATTTATCAGTCAGTTTTCGATGATCGATTTCTATCGACTTGTTACGCCGTGGATAGCTGATACGGTACGCCGCGCCGATAGCCACGCACGTGTCCTGCTTGAGCTTCTCCTTTGTATTTTTTTGGCCCCTTGAAGTGCTGTTAAACGGCTACAAAACGTAGGAGTACAATGTGATGAGCTATACAAGACTGTTAGAAGACCATATTGTAATTCGACTCTTTCGTGCCAGCACGTCTACTAAGTAATTAGAGGTGTCAGGAGGTCGTTTCTCAAAACGCCCGAAAACTTTTTCGGGCCCGATAAATTACCCGAAAAGCGAGCGGATGACGAATTTTGCGTTTCTCGAAACTCCCGAGTTTTTCGCGCCCGATAAAATTACGTCATTTTTCACCCCTTAAGAAGGGGAGAAACCCTTCTCCCCTAAACTTTTTCGGGTGTCCAAAAATCCTCAGAGTAGGGAAGAAAAATAGCAAAATTAACTAAGATTTTTCACTCCTCTGCGACTTTATTCATCCCTATAGTACCAGCGAAGTTGAATTTCCCGAAAATGCATGTTTCTTCTCGTAAAACAGACATTTATGAAGGTGTCTTGCTTTGTTTCCAAAATTTTCTTTCTTTGTCGCGAAATGGTTTCCCGATAACTCTCCCGAGTTGCTTTTACCGCCATCCCGATAAAATACACTAATCAGGTGCAAGCATCTCGCTTCTTGGCCAATCAAATTTATTCTCTTGACAGCTCGCCTGTCAAATTTGACGAGCGGCTGTCAAACTTTTTTTGACATGTTGTAAACAAAGTACCAATGCATCTACAAGAATTCGGTGCAAAATTCTTGCTTTTTCGCACATTTTATCTAATTTCTTGGCATTTATCAATGGAAATACCAACATGGCGATACACTTTGTTCCCTGACGGCGACGAATCGATAAGTTTCCTATGTTTTCATTGTTTATTTATGCAAAGTGTTCGCAAAGTTTGGAAATTATAATTTTGATTTCGGGTTCCCGATATTATCGGGGGGTTTTGGGAGTTTCGAGAAACACTTTTCGGGAGTCCTTAATCTCGCCCGAAAAACCACCCAAAAAGTTTATCGGGCCCGAAAATATCGGGAGATTTCGAGAAACACACTCTTCAGACCTATAAATATGTTGGAGATGCATATTAATTAGTTGGTTGTTCACTAACGGTACAAGGGGCGTCCTTATATGGTCTGGTGGCCGGGCGTTCTCTCACCCATAGGTATCTAGCTACTGAGCAATTCAACACCAGGATAGCGACTGTCAGGGCCGAAATCTCTGGCGTGGGCGTAAGAACCGTACGGTCGCCATACGACGCTTCAGCTCTTTGTCTGGAAGTATGGTCCTATTTTTGTTTTCTTTTTCATCAAGTCAAGTAAATGCTGAATGATTTGCATTGGTGTGATCAAGCAAATGATTGATTATTGTTAATTATCGCCACCACAAATGTTACAACACAAAGGAAAAACATGGCTTTTCTGTGCAAAGCAGAGTGGCGCAGTGGAAACGTGCTGGGCCCATACCCCAGAGGTCCGAGGATCGAAACCTTACTCTGCTACAAGCTTTTTTTTTCAAACGCATCCTTTATAACGTCCATCTCCTGCCCTCATTCCATTTTTGATGCGAGAAGAGAAGAAGAAAAAAAGAGTTCCGGTTCTCGACGCAGACCTTTGTGTTTACTTCCAATGTTTTATTTTTTTGTTTTACACGCACGCACTTGCTCGCAGTACATTAAACTCGGTTTCTCAGCTGCGCGTAGCCAGTTAGTATTAAAGAGAAGAAAGAAATAGAAAAGGCCTTCTAATTCCGTGAGGGCACTTAAAGCGAGGAAAAAATACATGACTCTCACTAGACAATGAGAGGTTTGGGGAATCACAAGGGGATCTTTTTCCAAATGGGCACCGAAAATTCAAATCGATTTCTGTTGAAAATGAACACTAGCACTAGAACACACATCATCACCTTAGTAAAACTACAAAATATCGCTGCATTATATGCAATAACTTCCGAGAAAACGAAAGTTGAAAATTTCCAGACGTTTTTATGACTCGGCCGTAAACGTCATACCCCCAGTACAAATCTCTGTAAAAGTTTCAATTTCAGACTCCGCTTTCTCAGCCGGCATGGCATTTGGCATAACGAAAAGTTAAAGGATTACTAATGTGAGGATACTCTTTCTAGTGCCAGTATTTGATTTTCAGTCAATTATATATTTTAGACATGTGAATTTGCGTCGGCCATTTTGGAAAGGAGTCTATTGCTGCTATTGCTGCCTTAACCTCGTTAAATTAAACTATGAATTAAATGTGAGGTGTAGCACTTAAAAGAGTATATCTATGATATTTAAAATACTGGAGTGCTCACACGCATGTGACTTCTTTCTCTGCTTCTTTTGGTTTGTTTACCGAATGACTTCTACCTCATATTGGAAATGCGCTCTATTTGAAATACGCTCTAATTATTAGGTGTATTCCTCGGTGTATAAGCCGTTATCTTGTTTGTGTTTTATGGTCAATGAGGGATTTTGGAGCGGAGTGGATAGTTTTCACAGGTTAACTCGGTGACGGTGGTAAGGCCATCTGTTGTATGTGATAAAATGATGGAAACACTGCTTTGTCAATTAAATGTAAATTCAGCATTTAATTGACTTGAGAAAGAAGAAAAAAATAGGAACATACTTCCAGACAAAGAGCTGAAGCGTCGTATGGCGACCGTACGGTTCTTACGCCCACGCCAGAGATTTCGGCCCTGACAGTCGCAATCCTGGTGTTGAATTGCTCAGTAGCTAGATACCTATGGGTGAGAGTACGCCCGGCCACCAGACCATATAAGGACGCCCCTTGTACCGTTAGTGAACAATCAACCATAATTATTTATTTATGCATCAGGCAACGTATTTATAGGTCTGAATAGTATGTTAGGCATCCATGTGGGACACGTTGGTTTTCCTTTTAAGTAGTAGTAGCTTTTTTCACGATAATGCAGAAATGTTTTTCATAGTTGCCGTTTAGCATGTTTTTAACTCATAATCCGATAGTAGGCATTACATTGACATGGGAGTTTTTCTTTGAATCTTTGAACTTCTGTTTGCGCATGCGCACACACGTCGAAGCAGACTTTTGTAAGGAATGCGAAGGCGAGCGTGACCACTATTCCAACCACATAAGTGTGACGCATTGCCTTTTGCCGCTTTCACCACAATCACGTATGCTTCCATGGGCGCACGGAGGATTTTGAAAAGTTGCGGGCAGTCACGGGTGTAAGAATAATTTGTCAAGTCTACAAGCTGAACACGACTGCAGTACAGCACGCGTGACACAGTCCCTAGAATTCGTATGACTGTGAAAAGTGCCGGAAAGAGTTGTACCGCGCCGCGACCGAGACCGCACCGCGATGACTACGCGATTTCATTCGGTATCTACAGCAGGCCAGGTTCCGTATTGCCACCGCGATATTCCCGCGCGGTTTCACAGCACTTTTCCTATAGTCATACGAAATCTGCTCTATTGGCTGCGGACAACACTAAAGTTCTCATCATATATTATGAAGATTTTAAAAAGTTACAGCAAGCACAGCATAGGGTATACACTCCACATATCTACAGGCCAAGTGATCATGTTCATGTATCGTACACTACTTGCACCAAAGTTCCCCCAAAATTTGCAGACCCTTCCTTGCCTACAGTCCTATAGACTGCAAAATAGGTCACTTGCGGCAGGGTAAAAAGAAACTGTTCGTTCAGTGGAAAGCAGAGTGGCACAGTGAAAGCGTGCTGGGCCCATAACCCAGAGGTCCGAGGATCGAAACCTTGCTCTGCTATAACTTTTTTTGGGTCAAATACATTCTTCAGAATGCCGGTCTCCTTTCTCCTTTCCCCGTTCCATGTTTGTATGCGAAAAAAGGACAAATCGGTTTCTGTTATCGATGAAGACTTTTGTTAGAAATGCAAACGATCGTGACCAAGGAGAAAAGTTTCCATGGACGCACGCAAGATATTGAAAAATTGCATGCACAGCCTGCACAGGCGGCACGAAAGATTTAAAAAAATCTAAAGCAGGGTTTGTATGGGGTTAACTCCTGGACGGCGGAAGCAAAAAGTTATTGGGGGAGGGGGACACCGACATTTTAAAAGTTCAGTTACCATGCCTTCCCCTTGAACTACAACGGGAATTTCTAGTTATTAAAAGTTGTTACTGTTAGCCAGAGATTATTGGGTTCCGATAATATATAAGTAAATCTTTAAAGCGCTTTGGATCTGTGGACAAAGGCGCTATCAAATAGTTGTTATTATTATTTTACTGAACAGCTAACTCCAAGGTTATCGACTGTCACTGCTGTAATCTCTGGCGTGGGCGTAAGAACTGTACCCACGGTCGCCATACGACGCTTCAGCTCTGTCTGGAAGTATGCATTCTCGTACCCAGAGCTCCTCGGCTCGTCTGTTCGCGAGGAGTCTGGGACATCCATTTGAGATCCATTGGAGAAAGGAAAACACAATTCCTCCTTCAGTAGGAAGCGCGCCCGGAGGTCCGAGGATCGAAACCTTGCTCTGCTACACCTTTTCTTTTTTTATCAAATACACTCTTAGACCCTGTTCACACTAACGCTTTTTCAAAAGTCAAAAGTATTCGTTTTCAAACTTATACGGATTCGATGCGTGTTAGTGTGGACGGGAGATTTAGCTCCAAACAAGCAGTTTTTAGTTGATATTGTCGTGTGCGAGGATAGTTAAATTAATACCAAATTAAGTGGTACAGTTGACGTCATCGTTTTCATTTTTAGCGAAGCTCCTGAGCGGAGCACCATACATAAGGAAAAGTGGTATTACAATTCAGACGTATAACCATCAAGCAAAAGCTCATGATGTAAAAGCGTGAATCGCTGTCATTGGGGTATATCCACTCCATTTTCACAAGTGATGTTATTTTTAGAACCCTTCCCGCGAAAAACTGACCAATCACAGCGCTCGCTCTGTAACAGCTCGCATATTTCAAATGAATTAAAAATGGCGGACGAGACGGCGGAGGGAAGTGAGAGTACTACTAGCAGCGATTATTTCAAAGGAAGCAAACTAGAAGAAAAATCAGAATCAGAGGAAAGGAGTTAATAATCAGAAGAGAGCTTGGAGTCAGAAGAAGAGGTTTTTAAAAATTTAATAGAATTTCGCTCGCACCGATATTTACTGTTGTCAGAATCATCATATATATTCATAATTGTCTGGCGATCCGCTTCATGATAAAGACCTCACAGTACAGATCTCCAAAGCTATTTCAAGAAGATTATATCTTTCCAAAACCACTGTGTGCTTTTCGACACCGGGAGACTGCCATTTATGTTTTCGAATATCCTAAGTTCGGTTCGATCAGGCCAAGGCTTCGACACATTGCTTTAAAAATTTGCGTCTTGACACTTCTTATGGTTACTTTTAATTGGAAAAAATAAGGAATGGGTTTCAAATGGAATGGAAACAGATAAAACCTCACAAGGACGGCGTTTAGATAGAGGTTTGGGGATTTTTGGCCACCATTTAGTTGCCGGATTTCGCGGAATATGTAAATTAGGCAAATCTAAAAATAACTACACTTGAGAAAATGGAGTGGGTCGAGTACAATGCTCGTTTCACGCTTTTACATCATGAGCTTTTGCATCAAGTCGCTTTTGAGTGGTTTCAGATGTTTTTGTCATTTTCAATGACGTAAACAGTGACGTCATGTCACGTGACTTTGACAATAAACAGGTATGAACCTAAAGACAACTTTTGCCAAGTTTGGTCGTCATTGGAGCTTTCCCACTGGAGATATGATTTCTTTCCTTTCATTTCTGAATAAAACGTATAGTGTAATTCCGTGTGTGTGTTTGCATGGATCGTATCCATGGTGTTTGTGTGTCCGCTCGGCACACAGGCATCCCAATATTAGGCGGGAAAATAGGCAAGAACGCACACGCGCGCGCTTCTATTTTTGTCGCCTTCGTGTTTAGTTTTAATGGAGCTCCGGCCCGGCGCTAGTTGACCAACATTGGGTTAATTAAAGTTATGTTAGAAGTAAGGGGGGTGCACCACCTAGGTCACGCCGCATGACGTAATCGATGACGTCATCAAAACAAGAGAAGTCAATATCTCAAGAAGGTAACATCGCTAGGTGACCAAACTTGGGTAAAGTTATCTTGGAGGTAAGGGGGGTGCACCACCAAGGTCAAGTGGGATGACGTCATCGATGACGTCATCAAAACTAGAGAAGTCATTATTTCAAGAAGGTAACATCGCTAGGTGACCAAACTTGGGTAAAATTATCCTGGAGGCAAGGGGTTTGCACCACCAAGGTCACGTGGCATGACGTCATCGATGACGTCATCAAAACTAGAGAAGTCAATATCTCAAGAAGGTAACATCGCTAGGTGACCAAACTTGGGTAAAGTTATCTTGGAGGCAAGAGGGGTGCATCGCCAAAGACACGTGGCATGACGTCATCGATGACGTCATCAAAACTACAGAAGTCAATATTTCAAGAAGGTAATGTCGCTAGGTGACCAGACTTGGGTAAAATTATCCTGGAGGTAAGGGGGGTGCACCACCAAGGTCACGTGGCATGACGTCATCGATGACGTCATCAAAACTAGAGAAGTCAATATCTCACGAAGGTAACATCGCTAGGTGACCAAACTTGGGTAAAGTTATCTTGGAGGCAAGGGGGGTGCACCACCAAGGTCAAGTGGGATGACGTCATCGATGACGTCATCAAAATTAGAGAAGTCATTATTTCAAGAAGGTAACATCGCTAGGTGACCAAACTTGGGTAAAATTATCCTGGAGGCAAGGGGTTTGCACCACCAAGGTCACGTGGCATGACGTCATCGATGACGTCATCAAACTAGAGAAGTCAATATCTCAAGAAGGTAACATCGCTAGGTGACCAAACTTGGGTAAAGTTATCTTGGAGGCAAGAGGGGTGCATCGCCAAAGACACGTGGCATGACGTCATCGATGACGTCATCAAAACTACAGAAGTCAATATTTCAAGAAGGTAATGTCGCTAGGTGACCAGACTTGGGTAAAATTATCCTGGAGGTAAGGGGGGTGCACCACCAAGGTCACGTGGCATGACGTCATCGATGACGTCATCAAAACTAGAGAAGTCAATATCTCACGAAGGTAACATCGCTAGGTGACCAAACTTGGGTAAAGTTATCTTGGAGGCAAGGGGGGTGCACCACCAAGGTCAAGTGGGATGACGTCATCGATGACGTCATCAAAATTAGAGAAGTCATTATTTCAAGAAGGTAACATCGCTAGGTGACCAAACTTGGGTAAAATTATCCTGGAGGCAAGGGGTTTGCACCACCAAGGTCACGTGGCATGACGTCATCGATGACGTCATCAAAACTAGAGAAGTCAATATCTCAAGAAGGTAACATCGCTAGGTGACCAAACTTGGGTAAAGTTATCTTGGAGGCAAGAGGGGTGCATCGCCAAATTCACGTGGCATGACGTCATCGATGACGTCATCAAAACTACAGAAGTCAATATTTCAAGAAGGTAATGTCGCTAGGTGACCAAACTTGGGTAAAGTTACCCTGGAGGCAAGGGTAGTGCACCACCAAGGTCACGTGGCATGACGTCATCGATGACGTCATCAAAACTAGAGAAGTCAATATCTCACGAAGGTAACATCGCTAGGTGACCAAACTTGGGTAAAGTTATCTTGGAGGCAAGGGGGTGCACCACCAAGGTCACGTGGCATAACGTCATCGATGACGTCATCAAAACTAGAGAAGTCAATATTTCAAGAAGGTAACATCGCTAGGTGACCAAACTTGGGTAAAGTTACCCTGGAGGCAAGGGTAGTGCACCACCAAGGTCACGTGGCATGACGTCATCGATGACGTCATCAAAACTAGAAAAGTCAATATCTCAAGGAGGTAACATCGCTAGGTGACCAAAGTTGGGTAAAGTTATTTGGTGGAAAGGGGGAGCACCACCAAGGTCATGCGGTATGACGTCATCGATGACGTCATCAAAACTAAAAAAGTCGATACCGCGATGACAGTAATGCTGGTATGTCAGTAATGATTCGAGCTCCGCTTTTAGGCATTGCCTAAATATATATATTATCCGGATTCGACAGTCCACACTAAATCGATCTGTATACGAATTCGTTTTTATTCACTTTCGAGAGCGTTTTCAAACTTATACGGATTCGATGAAAACGATATCAGCGTGTTAGTGTGGACGGAAGGTCTAAGATTAGCTCTGCTAATATCCCTTATTTTTGTCAAATACATTTTTCAGAATGCCGCGATCTCCCCTCTCCCCCTTATCCTTTTTTTATGTTGGAGAAATCTGTTCCTGTTCTCGATGTAAAGACTTTGCAAGTAACGCAATCGAGGATGACCGCTATTCCTGCCAAACTTGCTGCTTTCTTCACCATCACGAATGTTACAAACACAAAGAAAATCATTTATATTTCGTGTAGAGCAGAGTGGCGCAGTGGAAGCGTGCTGGGCCCATAACCCAGAGGTCCGAGGATCGAAACCTTGCTCTGCTATAAGTTTTTTTGGGTGAAATACATTCTTCAGAACGCCGGTCTCCTTTCTCCTTTTCCCCAGGGGTGGATCCAGACTAGTGCCACTTATTCCATGGAACTAGTCAAACTTTTGGAAAGTACAAAAAAATACAGAAATTATAAGTAAAAATCAGCAAAGACTAGTTCCTCTTATTCCATGGAACTAGTCAATGTTGTTTTGAAATAAAGAAAGATAAAAATTACAAAGCAAAATTCATTTAAAAATCGTACAAATCTCTCTCGCGCGCGCAATTAAAAACCTGTCGCGGCCTTCTTTTTGGTTTGTGACCTTTGGTTGGTCACGCAACGTACGAGACAGACAAAATTTATGTATTAGGGTAGGGTCCCACGGGGGATGCTCTTATCTGCTGGACGTGGCACAGCTCAAAACGCGTATTTCATTGGCCGGCACTAGTGAGCTTTGTTTTTTGGTACTAGTCAAAGTCGAATTCTATTGGCTACTGTTGTAGCTGGCACTAGTTGGAACTGGTAGAAAGACGCTGGCGATTAAATTATAACTAAAACGATTCGACGAAGAAGATCAACTGCAATTCTAAACATGGCTGCTTTTAGTCGATGGCGATCCAACTTGTCGTAAGGAGGATCGAGTGTTCTCCATTTGATTTTGGTTATTTATTCCTGATCATTTTCGGATCAAAGAAAATCAGCATGTTTATGTTTTCTGAGAAAACAAGCGTGTGGAAAGCGGGTTCTGCAAAGTTGAAGGAAGGAAGCAGAGATAGACGATTTAATCCATCCTGGCCGAGAAGTTTCTCTTGGCTGGTGTATTCAAAATACCTTGACGGAGCTTTCTGCCTCCTCTGCTCTATGTTTGCCGAAGAATGCGGTCGTAACTCCAACAGGTTAGACAAAAGCAGGTGAAATCGCTGTTGGCATTTTGGACAACGATACCTTATCATGTATGCCCACAGGTCATTGATCTGTTTGCACAAATGCACCCCACACGAATGCGAATGGCTGACATTTTGCAATAATGTATAAGTATGTAACTATTAAGTGTTTATTGTTTCTATAATGAATACATGAAGACATCACATGTATAATCAAGTCTTATTTTTGAAATGCGAGAGGCAACTGAGGTTGTTACTGGAAATTTTTGAAAATGACAAAACATATATGGGTAGGTTCGAGGGTGGCACAAGTCAAAAAAAATCCTAGATCCACCATTACCAGCAATGCGAGACTTTTCGCGCCTGCGATTATTAAGGTCAGCCAACGCACTGAGCATGCTCATAAGTGTCATCCAATATGGCGAAAAGAGGGGGGAGGGGTGGTAGCATGTAAATAAAGCTGTATTTAAGAGATGTTTGAGGGCAGATATATATTTTTGCATTATAGTATTTACCATAACGCTGCAGTTTAACTTTGCATTAAAAGAAAACAGGCATTCAAGATGCGAATCATAGTGTGCGAGGCTCAGCGAGGGTAAAATGATGGTTGACTAGGTCGAGTGAGGCAACTATAAGGGACTTTATTCGGTAAACTATCGTAAATCATACATCAAGAACCTACCCAGGGAAGGCCTGGTTATCAGTGAAAAACATGGCGGTCACAGAGGGAGATTGTACGGCCGTAGCAGTTATTTTGAGCTAGAAAACGACTTCAAGCCGATGTCTTCTTCTTCAAATCTTGCATGGATTATTAGCAAAAAGTGTGCTGTGTTCAAAGAAAATTGGCGTAGTTTTGGGGGCGTTCTAAAGGCCGATTTATAGCTCATTTTGATGTGCAACAACAGGGCTCAATTTTGAGAGGTCGGCACCTGGGATTCGAGTACGGACAGAACCGTGAACTTTATCAGGATGCGAAGGAAAATGGCCTACGGACGGATTTTACTGTAAAACATAAGGGACAGACAGCCGTTAGGACAGCGTTCGCTAAAATAAATTTGGCGCTTCGTAAGTAAAGTTTGAAGCTCTTTAACATGTATCGAAATGTTCTATAGTGTTCATTCTTTTGATCTAGAGGTCGGCAAGTTGTCCACGAATTACAGTACTCTTTTTATTTCAGATTTTAAACTTTTCTCCACACAATCCCTATAAGACCGGCGGCCATTTTTAAAGGGCCTGCAAGGCCTGCATAATTAGCGCGGCGGCCATTTTGTCTCAGATTGCTGGTAATGCCCTGATTCCCATTCTATTTTTTTATGCGAAAAGAAGGACAAATGGGTTCCCGTTCTCGATGAAGACTTTTGTAAGGAATTCGAACGATCGTGACCAAGGGGGAATGTTTCCACAGGCACAGCTCCAGGGGTGTACGAAGGATTTTTGAATCTAACAGCAGGGTCTGGATGGGGTTTACTAACGACAAATGGACATAAAAGTTACCGACTACTGACAAACTTACTGATTAACGATCAAAAACGTGTTTATCGGCTACCGACATTTTTACAATTCCAGCCAGTTTATAAATAAAAAGTTTTCTAATACTGTAATACGAATGCTCTAGACTTTTCAGCGCTGGGAGTAGACCAGGTGAATCCCATTCAATTGTGACACTTTATTTCCCAAGCTTCAAATTACCAGCTTCCAAATTATCAATAGGTAACACTCTGGGCCTCCTTAGAGCGATCTGAGTTCATACCGGTCTCATGTAATCACCACCTTTTTGATCGTGAGTACGTGAGACCGGTACAGACTTGAAAGTCGTTCGTGTCGGGTCAGCAACCGGAATGAACTCGTGCCGGTAAGAACTTTTTTCAGACCGGCCTCATGTAAACGCATCAGTAAAGAAACTTGTGAGAGCCGATACGAACTCAGTTCGCTCAGAGTTTGTGCCGGTCTCATGTAATCACCGCCTTTAACTTGGGTCTCACGTAAACACGATCAAAAAGATGGTGATTACATGAGACCGGTATGAGCTCAGATCGTTCTGAGTTCGTACCGATCTCATGTAATCACCGCCTATGTTTTTCTAGGCGCCTTCTTGGCTTTGGAAACTGTAACTCTTCAACTCATCGCACGAATGTACTGTGTGTGACTAGGCAGTGCATTTATGTTATATAACCAATCTCCTAATTTTTCCATCAAGAATGTTGAGATTTTCTTTCAAAATCACCGAGCAGAGAAAATTCGCGGAGAAGATCCGTGACTCTCTCCCGCGTTAGAATCCAATTTCACAGGCGACGCAAACAGCGATCGCTAGGCCAGTATGCGCTCCATTCTGATTGGTTCACGTTTCAATACGTCTGGCAAAAAGTTATTTTTTAGGGGTGGACCATTGCGGGAGGGGGGTGGCAATTTTTTTGCGTATGAATTTTTTTTCGGGGATCAGGTTGTGCAATACTTTTTTTTCGGACTCGAAGGCCATGTACGATTTTTTTTTTTTCGCAGACACACACACAAAATATATGGTTGTAATACACGTTTTAATATATACCCGAAACTTGTCAGGGAGAGAAGTATAGACAGTAGGAAAGGATAAAACCACGAGGGGTAGAGGGTAGACCTGCGCATCGAGCAAGACCTGCTCCCGTGGTGTTCCGTTCCCACAAGCCGTCCAAATCCTAATTTATATTGGTTCAGAAATGGATAAACTTCTAATGGTCCACTCCTTCTAATGGTCCACTCCTTAGTCGCCTGACAGGAGCCGTTTCACCAAAAATAGTAACAAGACCCCCAGGCAACGAACGCCGTCGTTGGCTTGTCGAAGATCAATCGATGATCATGCGATGCTCATGCGATGCCACATGATTTTGTCTCATTACATCTCCTGATTTGTGGGTTTTAAATGCTCATGTTCGAATTACGCTCCGGCTCTTCTAGTTTGACGAGAACCCCCTAAAAGAATTCCGCTCCTCACGCGGGATACCTGTGTTGCATAATTTTTTCTCCTGCTCTGATTGGCTGCACTCGATCACATGACAATCATTCATTTGTAGAAGTTTCGAGTGATGGGACGGTCGAAAAAACCTTCTCGAATTCGAGGAATTTCACCTCTAAACGCAAGGAAAAGCGGACGAAAATCCGATGTATTGAAACCTTAGGTAAGTGAGATGGTCTCTGTTGAGTTTAATGTGTATTTATAGGGGCTCGTAGCGTTATTAGTCGCGGGCACAGCGGAGTGTGATTCCGTACCGATGCGATAGCCCCGGCGTAACAAATCGATACCCAAATAAAATCGATATTTGTCGATACTAATCGATTTTAATCGATTGATTTTATCGGTAATCGATAAAAATTGATCGCTAGCTCTGTTGTGATTATCGATTTTTCAATAATTATATCGATTTTCATCGATTTGTATCGACAAGCACAGGATTGATTAATGTATCGATATTCTTTGAAAAGATGCCTCTAATAGAAGAAATTTCACCCTGGAAACCAGAGGCTCGAGGTCCAAAGAATTAGAGAATTGAGTTTCCTGAGAAACAACGCAAACGTTGGCGGGCAGAATTTCGGCCTCTCCCCAGGGTATGGGGTATGGGTAGTCCAGAATCTTCTCGGATCTTTGTCTAGCATGGTATAGTTTGCTGCTCGTCTGCTGCGTTCTTGGTCGAGACACAATAAATTTAAATAACTTTTATCTTTGGAACCGTGTTATGCTATACTTTCGATATCAAGTGATATCGATTTTTATCGATCTGACGGGGATGGCTGTGACTATCGATTTTTATCGATTCCCGATATTAATCGATAATGATCGGTCAATCTGATCGACAAATATCGATTTATCAGTCAGTTTTCGATGATCGATTTCTATCGACTTGTTACGCCGTGGATAGCTGATACGGTACGCCGCGCCGATAGCCACGCACGTGTCCTGCTTGAGCTTCTCCTTTGTATTTTTTTGGCCCCTTGAAGTGCTGTTAAACGGCTACAAAACGTAGGAGTACAATGTGATGAGCTATACAAGACTGTTAGAAGACCATATTGTAATTCGACTCTTTCGTGCCAGCACGTCTACTAAGTAATTAGAGGTGTCAGGAGGTCGTTTCTCAAAACGCCCGAAAACTTTTTCGGGCCCGATAAATTACCCGAAAAGCGAGCGGATGACGAATTTTGCGTTTCTCGAAACTCCCGAGTTTTTCGCGCCCGATAAAATTACGTCATTTTTCACCCCTTAAGAAGGGGAGAAACCCTTCTCCCCTAAACTTTTTCGGGTGTCCAAAAATCCTCAGAGTAGGGAAGAAAAATAGCAAAATTAACTAAGATTTTTCACTCCTCTGCGACTTTATTCATCCCTATAGTACCAGCGAAGTTGAATTTCCCGAAAATGCATGTTTCTTCTCGTAAAACAGACATTTATGAAGGTGTCTTGCTTTGTTTCCAAAATTTTCTTTCTTTGTCGCGAAATGGTTTCCCGATAACTCTCCCGAGTTGCTTTTACCGCCATCCCGATAAAATACACTAATCAGGTGCAAGCATCTCGCTTCTTGGCCAATCAAATTTATTCTCTTGACAGCTCGCCTGTCAAATTTGACGAGCGGCTGTCAAACTTTTTTTGACATGTTGTAAACAAAGTACCAATGCATCTACAAGAATTCGGTGCAAAATTCTTGCTTTTTCGCACATTTTATCTAATTTCTTGGCATTTATCAATGGAAATACCAACATGGCGATACACTTTGTTCCCTGACGGCGACGAATCGATAAGTTTCCTATGTTTTCATTGTTTATTTATGCAAAGTGTTCGCAAAGTTTGGAAATTATAATTTTGATTTCGGGTTCCCGATATTATCGGGGGGTTTTGGGAGTTTCGAGAAACACTTTTCGGGAGTCCTTAATCTCGCCCGAAAAACCACCCAAAAAGTTTATCGGGCCCGAAAATATCGGGAGATTTCGAGAAACGACCCCCATGTCTCCTCTGTCAAGGGGGATCGATGTCGGAATAAATTGAGGACAAGCGGAGGGCTGGGGTAGCAGGAACGGGAAAAGAGAGGCTGCCAGATAGACCTTAAAACACTACACATCGCTCAACCTTTCCTTTTTTGGCCACTAGTCCCAGGACAAGTATAGCACCAAGAACTTACCTGCCCTAGCCAAGTTTCTAGTTGTCCAGTTGTGGTATAAAATTGTTGTAAAATATAGACCAAGCCTATGTACGAACCATATAAATGTAACTTGCTTACCAATGTTCATATGATGACTGGATGAAAGCAAGACGAAAGAAGAACATTTTGTTAATGAAAATATGATAGCTTCGAGAGTTTGACACAAAACTCGCTCAAAAAAACAGTCAGCATTTAAACAACAAACCACACACCAGCAAAATGTTCTATTTTTATATTTAGCACAAAATTGTTGCTTGACCTGTGACTAGTGCCCCTGAGTCTTCACTTGTCCTGAAGTATTTCTTACTTGCCCAGGACAAGTGGACAACCGCTAAGGTCGAGACATTCATGGGTAAAGTCAGATTTTCCAATGTCAGAGAAGTTGGGTTCACATGTCCTGGTCTAGTCAATCGATAACAATCGATACTGATTTACCAATTGATAAATTGATTAAAAAAAAAATCAGTTACACTTTAAGAAAAATTATCGATTTTTATAGATTTATTATGATTCAGCATAAATAACCCCAAACAGGACAACAAGTTAATATAGCCAATAACAGATGATGCTTACCGTATTCAGTTTACAGAATTGAATACAGTATTTACGCATATTTATTATATAGATATCAATGAGATACTACACGTCTTTTTCCAGTGTTGAAAGTTGATATCTTTCACATGTGAAGATATCGCTGTTGGCATGAAAGTGGTATTTACTTTACCTTGTGATTTTGAATGTAATTTGTAAACTTTAAGTGTTAGCTTGATATGTTTATAACATTTTTGTTTTATTTATCAAATTCATTAAGCCTACATGAAACTTTGCTTGTAGAGAGTTTCACTGTGCTCACTCATGAGAGATTGAGTTGAACACTCGAAGATAAAATTTGTATCTCTGCGCACCCATGTCATCCTCTATAAAAGACACACCTGTATATCAGATGCACCTTGAATTTTGAGGTCATTTTGGCAAAAAATCAATGTCTAAAGATTTTCAAGTTGTATTGTGTGCAACAGCACTTCTAGAAAGAAATCCCATGAGAAATATACTCGCAGTTAGTGGACGATGACAATAAGAACAGGACAAAGGTGATATGTACTCACAACAAACTGATGAGTAAAATATTCCGACAGTTTCCTCATTTTAATGTTTGTTTGAGGTAAATCGATTTCAAATAGTTGTGCTAATATGTCTATGCACTATAGCCTTCTAGCAGGTGTTTGCAGGCTGTTTTTATAACCAAAATCCTGGAGTTCATAGTCGCGAGGGCCATCTTGGATTTTTGGATGTGTGGCCTGTACTGAGTGACAAAATCCAAAATGGCGCTCGCAACTACGAACTCCAAGACTTTTGCAAAAAAAAAAAACAGCCTCCAGTGCCTGCTTGCAGGCTTCATGGATTGAAATCCTAGCTTTTTTATTGGGAACCGAACCATGTAACCATCTGTCAATTTGTAAAGGATTTTCTGTTTTGGTTGTTATGCAAATTCCAAAAAGCGATGTTCCGTGTATAAGATGCATCCCGATTTTGAAGGTCATTTTGGAGTGAAAAAAGTGCATCTTATATACCAGTAAATATTCTATCCTCAGCTTTGAGATCCGTTTCCATGTGAGAACAAGGAGTGGATTCTTTCATTCAGCTGTTTCAATGCGCAATCTCTGTATCCAAGTAAGCAGAATGTTGTCATGTACATGTCTCTTTTGCCTTTGACTATTCCCTACCCTGCGAGCAGTGGTTTTCTCCTCTCTTAGTCGCCGTCAGCCTAAGAGAGGGAAACCACTGCTCCCAGGGTAACTCTTCCCTAATTATTAAAAAACGTTTTCTTAGTTTCGGTTTAATCTAGAACAGTCGATACAGCCAATTGCGTTTGACTGTTTAACCCAAACAGTTCGCACGTTACATTTGAACGTTTGAAAGTTGCATTGTGAGACAAAACGTGAGACATTTCCAAGGGCAACCGCCATGTTTATTTTTCACTGACCAATCAGAGAGGGCAGATCGTTTCAGTTCTCCATAGAAACGTCTCGTTCCATCCTAGAAACGCAACATTGCAACGTTCAAACATAACATGTGAACTGTTGGGGTTAAACAGTCAAACGCAATCGGCTGTAGTAATGATTTCCGCACGCTTATTTTGGCTAACGATTTCACAAAAGAAGTGGATAAAATTTGGTGATTTATGTAGATTTTTATCGGTTTATATTTTTGTCGATTGACTAGCCCGGGAAATGTACACTGGACCACTTGGCGATGATCTTGCATGGTGGACCAGTTTGATAGATTTCATGTGATAAGTAATGTTTACAAAACAAGCTCGAGTGTTTTATCGACAGATAGAAACACAAGGCGACAGCGAGTTTTGTAAACTACTTCTAAAATGGTTGCCAGTAATAATTCATAATTCCAAGTTAGTTTTAAAAAAAGGGAAATAAATTTGTAAGAACTACTTCATTGAAATACAGATATAGGAAATCTGATATAGACTGGCTTCAAGTTGTATTGTTTAGCTATTTTGAAATTGCAAACAAAAGATTGACAATGAGAGCTTTTCATTACAAATAGTGTATTAGAGAGGCGTTCTAAATAATTGACATGTCTTCTGTGTTGGGACAAAAAGTCTGTTCATAATTACTGTGACATAGAATAATCATCCCACATGGATAAAGGTTGCAGTTGGGATGACCAGTGTTCATGACATAATCCTAAATTAATTTCACCAAAGGAGTAAGGTCGGTCCAGAAAGTGCATACCAGTACTCGTGCCGACCCATTATTATTTTTCCTGTATAAAACCTAACGGTCCGTCCCTCCGTGTACCCATGGGAACCCTGTGGAATACAAGGAAAAAATTATTTCTCCCCAAGGGAATGTGCTAAGACAACAATACTTGGAACATTTTGTCTATGCTACAAGGGGGTGCTGTAATACTGGGTAGAATTGTCTAGGTCATTAGTGAAACAAAGTGGTCATTTGATGTGACATCACTGACGACGTCATCCATGCTCTAGAAATTCATATCTCGTAAAGGGAAGGCTTTAAAAGTGGCATGAAACTGACTGGAAGCTTCACTTTTAGGCAGTGCCTAAATATATTATCCTCTATAAGTGTACATACCAAATCAGTAGAATAAAATACGGTGGATTTAAAGATTCAGAACTTGATAGTGTCATGAAACAAGCTGAGTTTTCTCAAAACAGTAAATTTATAATGCTGGATATTCACTGATATCCCTGAAATAGTAAATTATCAAACACTATTTTAATAGTGTTTCGAGAAAACTCTCAAAATGGTGGCTTGTTTCACGACAGTGTCAGAGACTTTACGTTTTAATCTGCTGTATTTTATTCTACTGATTTGGTATAATATACCAAAGACCTACTGACGACCCAAGAGTGAAATGCCCTAATGAAATTCAAACAAAAATGAAAATCATAACACGTTCATGTTTTGATGATCCAGGATTTTATTGCTGGTAAAAAATAGAAATTATTTTATACAATAAACTACTGTAAAAGTAAATAATAAAAATACAACTTCATTCCTATGGGAATCTGTAAGCACTGGAGCTGGCATTGATGCCATTGAAACGCAATTGTTACTTTTCAAAAGCACCTAAATATAGCCCTTTCATTAAATTAGGAAAGAATAAATAATCTTTGATAATACCGCATAATATACACCTCCCTTCCAACTAAATATAGCCCTTTAATTAAATTAGGAAAGAATAAATAATCTTTGATAATACCGCATAATATACAGCTCCCTTCCACCAATTTTTAGCTCCCTCTCCCGAATTTCAAGGTATGCTAAACTTTAGTACAGTCTGGATGTATGTTAACACTTTTTTCGTGTAGTGTGGGTGTAGTGTGCGTGTAGTGTTGGTGTAGTGTGGGTGTAGTTTGGGATTGACTGACTACACTCAGCAAACTACACGCAGATTTCTACCTAATTATCGAGCTGAGATCAAGAGTATGCAAACATGCTCAGCGTACTAAAGCGTGTCGACATTAATCTTCGACTATTCCACTTCACTGTAGGACTTTGCGTTTGAAGTTAACAAGATAACTTTTCTAATAAACAACGCATCGGAACGAAACTTATATCAAATTGATCCTTGCGACCTAGCGACTTTGTTTCGTACCTTTTTCCGATGCGAAGTTTACAGCGCGAATGAAAATAGCGCACAAACATGTTCAACCAGGGACGTGTTCAACCAGGGACGTCCCTGGTTCAACTGACTGAAGAGTGCTTTGAGTCTTTCCATATTCGAGTTGCCGACTTCACTCTAGAACTTTGCGTTTGAAGTTTACAAGATAACTCTTCTAATAAACAACGGATCGCGATGAATCTTATATCAAATAAATCTTTGAGACCTAGCGAATGCGTTTTTAACAGTATTTCCGATGCGAAGTTTTCATCGCGAGGTAAAACAGCGCATAAAATATGCTCAAATGACGAAAGCGTGCTTTGAGTCTTTTCAGTTCGAGTTGCCGACTTCACTCTAGAACTTTGCGTTTGAAGTTTACAAGATAACTCTTCTAATAAACAACGGATCGCGATGAATCTTATATCAAATTAATCTTTGAGACCTAGCGAATGCGTTTTTAACAGTATTTGCGATTCGAAGTTTACAGCGCGAATGAAAATAGTGCACAAACATGTTCAACTGACTGAAGAGTGCTTTGAGTCTTTTCATATTCGAGTTGCCGACTTCACTCTAGAACTTTGCGTTTGAAGTTTACAAGATAACTCCTCTAATAAACAACGGATCGTGATGAATCTTATATCAAATTAATCTTTGAGACCTAGCGAATGCGTTTTTAACAGTTTTTCCGATGCGAAGTTTACAGCGCGAATGAAAATAGCGTACAAACATGTTCAACTGACTGAAGAGTGCTTTGAGTCTTTTCATATTCGAGTTGCCGACTTCACTCTAGAACTTTGCGTTTGAAGTTTGCAAGATAACTCCTCTAATAAACAACGGATCGCGATGAATCTTATATCAAATTAATCTTTGAGACCTAGCGAATGCGTTTTTAACAGTATTTCCGATGCGAAGTTTACAGCGCGAATGAAAATAGCGCACAAACATGTTCAACTGACTGAAGCGTGCTTTGAGTCTTTTCAGTTCGAGTTGCCGACTTCACCTAGAACTTTGCGTTTGAAGTTTACAAGATAACTCCTCTAATAATCAACGGATCGCGATGAATCTTATATCAAATTAATCTTTGAGACCTAGCGAATGCGTTTTTAACAGTATTTCCGATGCGAAGTTTTCAGCGCTAGGTAAAACAGCGCATAAAATATGCTCAAATGACGAAAGCGTGCTTTGAGTCTTTTCAGTTCGAGTTGCCGACTTCACTCTAGAACTTTGCGTTTGAAGTTTACAAGATAACTCTTCTAATAAACAACGGATCGTGACGAATCTTATATCAAATAAATCTTTGAGACCTAGCGAATGCGTTTTCAACAGTATTTCCGATGCGAAGTTTACAGCGCGAATGAAACTAGCGCACAAACATGTTCAACTGACTGAAGCGTGCTTTGTGTCTTTTGATGTTCGAGTTGCCGAACTTCACTTTAGAACTTTGCGTTTGAAGTTTACAAGATAACTCCTCTAATAAACAACGGATCGTGATGAATCTTATATCAAATTAATCTTTGAGACCTAGCGAATGCGTTTTTAACAGTATTTCCGATGCGAAGTTTTCAACGCGAGGTAAAAACAGCGTATAAAATATTCTCAAATGACGAAAGCTGGCTTGGAATCTTTATGTGCTTGTAAAAGCAGAGAAGCATTGAAATCATGACTTTTATTTCATTTGGTGGCTCTGAAAAGAGCCGTTGTTTGTTGCTGACTATAGTGTCAGTGTCCTGAAGCCCGTCCGTCGCGTCGAATAATCTCCGGAATGACCTTCTGTAAGTGCCGGATGTATTTCTCGCATTTCTCGGGTGTGACTCCTTCCCAGAACTGCCTTATCCCGTCCACCAGTTCTTCCTTGTTCATAGGCTTGACACGTCTACGGAGATGGTACATTAGCTCATTCCACATCAATTGGATTGATATCAGGGGACTCGGGGGGTGTAGGCCAGTAATTGACACCGTGTTCTTGTAGAAAATCTTTAGCGAGGTGACCTGAAAATTGAAAAATAATGATCAGCTCCACTTAGTATCTTCGTCTTTTGCCCTATACTTGGAAAATGGTTAGTACTGCTTCGCTAACAAACGAGGCGTTGTCCATATTTGAAGGTTTTACTTACTCGTGTGCTTAGGGTCGTTATCTTGCATGAAACGATGTCCATCCGGCCAGACCCTTCTGATGAAAGGATAGTAGTGTGTTATTCAGGATTTCATTTACATAAAATTCCTTACGCATTATGCCAGTAAAGATGCAAATTGCGGTTGCACCTCTCATGGATAACCCGGCCCAGACGTGCACTTTGTAGGGGTGCTTGGGTGTCGGCTTGAGGTTAGGAAGCTCTCCTTCCTTCCGAAAGCAGAGCCTGCCGTGAACAACTCTAAATCAAAATCTGCACTTTTGCACTTTGACGATATTTCATTCATAACGTGCATTTTTTGTGAAAAATATCACAAATTTTGTTATTTTCGGTCACTTCTTAGAATTTCTGGTTGCTGGAATTCGTATTTGCTATAGCATTCGGACATTTCAGAGCAACGAATTCAAATAACTTGCGCGCTAATAAGGGAGATTTAAGGAGAGTGTCACGATTTGTGGTTAATTTTGAGCGACAATTTGACCAAAATGCGTCTTCCAACAGATTGAGGATAAGTACTTTCCTATAACCCTCTTCGTTTGGGCTTTTTAGCAAATAAAAAAAGCTCGTGTTCTGTACGAATTGGTCAATTACACAATCTGTGGACACCTATGGTTATGAATATCGCCCCTTGTCAGGATCCTGCTTCCATCATGAATATGTTTTGCTATTTTTAAGGCTAAAGTGGTCAGTTTATTTGCATAACGTTAAAAAAAAACAGTGAAATATCATAACGGCACCTATCAACAAGTTGTAGAGATATGATCAAATGTTGGCTCGAAAATAATAGTGAAAAGGACATTCTCTGATTTTCTGTCCTTTTAGTGAAAAGGACCGTTTCAAAAAAAATTTAATGATAGAAAAGTATTTTGGGGTCACTCTAAAACGGCACAAAACATGAATTCATGTACTTTGCTAGAAATGAACAATTTTACTGTAATTGTGAACCTTTGTGAAGCGGCGAATCCTATTAGAAAACGTAAATTTATTAAAGAGACTAGAAAACGTAAAGTTATGCTTTCTATTAACATTCATAAGTTTACGTCGCAGCCATGTTGTTTTCCGGTAAATCCATAAATTTACGCTTTCTAGTAACATTCATAAGTTTACGTCGCAGCCATGTTGTTTTCCGGTAAATCCATAAATTTACGCTTTCTAGTAACATTCATAAGTTTACGTCGCAGCCATGTTGTTTTCCGGTAAATCCATAAATTTACGCTTTCTAGTAACATTCATAAGTTTACGTCGCAGCCATGTTGTTTTCAGGTAAATCCATAAATTTACGCTTTCTAGTAACATTCATAAGTTTACGTCGCAGCCATGTTGTTTTCCGGTAAATCCATAAATTTACGCTTTCTAGTAACATTCATAAGTTTACGTCGCAGCCATGTTGTTTCCGGTAAATCCATAAATTTATGCTTTCTAGTAACATGGGACGAAATCAAAACTTTTCGAAGAATATGTATAACGCAAACACATAATTTAAGTTCGTCCTTTATCGACGTCGAATCAACACTAGCGCGATTGCATGGTCACAACACTGGTTTCTGACTGCAAAATGTCTTCTGGAGTTCAGAAGTTCGATTGTTTTAAAGATTTCTGATTGTTTCTGTTCAATCGTTCCCTGCTAGCAGAGGCCTCTTCATCTCTGCATCGAATAGATCTTCAAACTTCCTTCCGTCACCATTGGCTTTCCACCTTGTCATTTCATTGTATTCATCTTTCCTCCTGTGATACAACGCCAGGATGCAGGATTCGTTTCAAATAAGCGGAAGGCAACTCGACTCGAATTTGCTGTTTTGAAATCGCCATCTGTTGCGTTGACTTGTTCGTAGTTTAGCTAGAATTTTCGTAAGCTGTCATACTTTTCGCCTTGTTGGGTTAGAAATAAAAATGATTTTAAAAATCCTTGCATGTGAGAGAGCTTGCATTTTCTCTGTTGATCCCGACTACTTGGTCAGTTTACTATAGACTCCTTCGCGGCCTAACGGTCACAGTCACGCAACGCTATCGAAATCCACCAATCAAATTCGCCCCTAGCCATGACTACACCAATCAAATTCGTCCCTAGCCATGCATGACCTTGAACTGTTGACAGTTTTTCACATCAGTCCAGTTCGACGGCTATGGATTATTTCGTGGACAAAAGCAGCAGCTTCCTTGAAAATCATCGATTCCTAATAACTCTCAACTAAGGTGAGTGGCCGAACTATTAAAGTCATAGCTTCTGGTTTAGCCTGCGTTGTTGCTGGCGGTATTGTGCGTTTTCGGAGACGATGAAAAACACCTGAACTCGCTCACAATATTCACTCGCCGATGAACTCGTCGTATCCTGCTAGTGCGTTTTATATTCTCTCGGGCGCAAATCAAAACAATCACTCGAAATACCAGAAGCTACCAGATACGAGACCAACTTTGCTAGCTAATAGTAATAAAAGACTGTCAGAAAGAAACCTCTGTAGTCTTGAAAACAGACAAAAACCGACATTTCCGCAAGTGAAAATATTTTCACGTTTAATGTGTGATGAGTGCGCGGTGCTGAGACATTTTGTGGCATAAACCAGCTGCCACTCTATGGCAAAACCTGATTCACAGGCTCTGTTTACATGGCAGATAAATTAATTGAGGTTTCCATAAGCAAAAAGGGCAAAAAGTAATGTACTTCTTTACTGTCTGGTGTACAGAATGTAACAAAAGTTCTTTTCATTTATCTTGAAGGACCTTTAACTTGAAGAGATCTTGAAGAAACTTATAATCAATGTGGCAAGGATTTTTGACAACAATTCTTGGCCCCATAGTCATGCAATTGGGCTGTGTTTCTTTGCCAAAGAAGAGCTTGAAAAGGGGATGTGGCAGGCCAGGACCAGACCAGGAAGCAAACTGGAACAGCATGATTTAATGGTAAATATATGATCTTCTTTTTTCCTTAATAGATCCGTACTTATAGCAATAAAGACACAACAAATACTCAAATACTAATATTATAGGGCAGTAACCAGGTATATGGGATCAGGGATCATCGCTATTTCGAGGCTCAGGGATCGCGATTTGGGCCCCTGGGATCAGGATCATCCTCTCAGATATAGGGGTCATTGTCAATTTTTCCTGGGAAAATCGGATCACTTAGGGACTGTTCGTTAATTACATCGCAGGGGGGGCTGGTGGTTTTTTTCTGCTCGTAGGTTTTGTGAAAACTTACCCCCTTACAAAAAAAGTAGTTTCAATTTCTACCCCCTTCGAAAAACGGCTACTATTTGAAATTTTACCCCCCCCCCCTGCGAGCTAATTGACTAAGCTACAATGTAAGCATCAAAATGGCGTCTAAACTAAGTTCGATTGTTGAAGAGGATGTACCGGTAGAACAAGCTCTAACTGGCAAGAAAAGAGAGGAGAAGTTCAACAGAAACCTTTAGTAGGAAAGCTTTAGTTGGCTTAGGACACTCTGGATTTATACTTGCTTTGCGTTTCACGCAATTGCACTCAATCTCAGTCCTAGTCTTTGAAAATTTGCATGACACTGAAATGCACCCCCAAAAGTTTCCCGTGTTCTAAAAATTTATGCCCTAATTTTTCAACGTTCTGCAAAATTCCCCCCCCCCCCCACCCCCTATAAAACCACCAGCCCCCCATGCGATGTAATTAACAAACAGTCCCTTATTTCTAATGGAATCAGGGATCAACAAGTGAAAACCGGGAGATCAGGGAAAGTGTTGTCATAACCTTGTCTCAAAACCAAAAAATGTTGCTTGGCGGTTAAAATCTTGAGATTTAAATGAAGAAATTGACTGAGCGATTTGATTTTCTGGGAGATTTACAATGAAAACCGAGAGACCAGTAGGTTGACTCAAAACCTGGAGTCTCCCATGAAATCTGTGAGAGTTGGCAGGTATGATCTAAGTCATTTGGAACAAGTTGCTCTCTACTACTCTCTATAACTTGCTCTCTACAAGTTGGAAAAATGCTCTCTACTTGATACCTATGTACTTTTGGCCCCAGGGTTGGGGTTGGGGAGAGGACTGCCATATTTTTTCTGGTTTGGGATGATTGCCATATCTTTTAGGGGATAAAATCACAGATATTGGTCTCTTTTAGCGTTGATCGTGATCTGCAATAAAATTTGAGATAGATTCTGGTATCTTGTCTAATGGCTCTAACACAGCAGCAAACCTTCAAGAAAGAGAGAGAGAGAGAGGAGTACTTGTTGACATGACAGTAATTTAGAACAACATTTTATTTAGGCAACATTTTAATTTCAAACATTGCAGATTGAATTCTTTTTATGGGTATGTTTTGGGACAAAAAAGTTATTTGAGCCATGCCCGTTTTGGTATTTTTTAGGGGTGAAACTTGAAGTTGGGAGCCTAGTTTGGATTACAGCAACCAACTTTGCAACTGGTTACAGAAATGATTTGTGAAAGTTGAAATAAACCCACATGGGCCACTGCATTTTAGATCGATTATACACCAAAATATAACACACTGTAAGCAGACAGAGAGGGAGTCTTTTAATCCTTGGGAGGTTTTATTCTTGTAGATTTTCTGGAACATGTTTTAAAGTTTGCATGTGGTCATTTTGGGGTCTCACAAGAATAGTTTTTTTCTTCAGTTTTATGAAAAAAGTAGCAGCATGTTTGGTACAAAAGGATTTTTTTTTTTTCAGTTTGATGAAAAAAGTGGCAACATGTTTGGTACAAAAGGACTAGGCTCCTTTGTTTGCTAGAGATGGCCCTATTTAGAATTGCTATCGGTTTGCCTCTTGTTAGGTTGCCAATATGAACAAAATTCTTATTGTCTGTTAAACAGGTGCTCAGCCTCTGCTTGCCGCATCCAGACCAAGAAATTTTGGAAGAAGAACACTTTCGCATTGTTTTTGCCAGAATTGGCTCGATTGAGGCTTACACAGTCAAGTGTCTGGCATCTTGATGTGCTATGCTGGTAAGACCCACAGTCCTAGATTGTGACTCACCTTTGCCAATATTGTCTACATTTTGCCTGGGTTGGGCTGCTGGCTTTTCCTCATAAATAATGAGTTTGAATTGAGATCACCTTGCATAGAGAGGTTTTATGGAATTAAGCCCACATGGCTACTAGTTCCATGGCTAGTATTTTACTAGTTAAAAATAAAATACATTTCTAAACTCTGAGGATTGACAGCATAAAATTTGATGATTTGACATTTCCATTGAATTAGCCATGGACCACCTTAAGCACAAGAAATGGGAATGCTTACTTTATTTGTGATAATAGCTTCTTGTTTAATTAATTATACACAATCTAGACAAACTACCATCTCCCACAACCTGACAAACTGTGGATTTCTAATATGAATGTGCCTCTTTTATCAGGTGCTGCCATGAGCGTATCCCTGAAGTTGAATAAATGGTGACGGTATAATAGCAAGCAATACTGGTAGTCAGCTGAAGATATTCAAGCCATCATTGCTGAAGATGATGATAATGAAACCCTTGACGAAAGCCAGTAGATTGTTGATGGCTGCATTCAGAAAATATGTCCGGTGGTTACGGGGGCAGGTGAAATTGTTTCTGAGAAGTATTTTAACATCCCCAATGTAATTTGAAGGTTGGAAAACAAAATTAGGAACTTGACAAAATTCTACAAGTGAAAAAACAAGTACTTTCCAAGTGTTACTTGATAATATAATATCGTGAAAGGGACTCTGCATAGGGGTTGTGGGGGCATGCTCTGGCAAAGAAAATTGAGAAATTTTAAGTTCACCAGATGGCTGGAAATGTATTCTCCGTCATTGACTCGTTCTTTGGAATTTTTTCTGTATCCTCCCAATTTTTTCCTTAGAAAAAAAAAACATATGGTCCCCCTCAATATCACCTGCCCCAAATCGACTATTGGTGTACTTTATGAGCGCAGCCTAACCTAAAAAGTTGAATCGAGAACCTATAGGTATAGTGTGGTGGATTAGAGCTCACTTTCGAGGAAATTGCGCATTTTAGGCTAAAGAAAACTTTGCCTGGTAATAGCTTTCAATGTATTTTAGTTCACATCTTAGATATTTTGGCCACTAGAATTCATTCGTAGCGAAATGGAATACTACGGAATTCACCGAACCGTGGTCTCTCGGGTTCGTGTTTTTGTCTGCATTCCTTTCTCCACTGGCTTGAAAATGTGTTCTGGCTTAGCTTGAAAATGTGATGTGTTCTTGAAAATAACCATCATGACAAAGTCGAAATTCGAAATTCTTGAAATATGAAAGCAAACGACTTAAATTTTAACTGATGGCTTTTCCCAAAATATTTAATAAACATCCAGTTTTCAGGTGTTTCAGAAAAGTTTTGGAAAAGCCTCAGGGGCGTAGCCAGGAATTTTGGTTGGGGACCGGATAGTAAAAACATGGGACGAAAATTTTCAAATTTCCTCCAGTAAATGTATGGGAAAATCTCCCGAGGAAGGGGGGCCGCGGCCCCCTGTGCCACCCCCACCACCCCCGGCTACGTCCCTGAGCATGCCGGCCCGTTGCAGACAAAAACATGGCCCGAACGGGCAGAATCGTAGACGTTTTTTTCGACGCGTACCAAGTTTCGGTGAATTGCGTCTAGTATAATTTAGCGTAGATCCATAGCTTATCATCAATAAACTACTAAAAACTATTAACATCCAAACTTTGCTGCTTTAAGCCAAAAGTGCGCAATTTTTTCATTAATCTGCCGGACTAATATACAGTAGCATCTTACCGACTACCATATACTTTCGACAAAACTTTATTTTAGTTCCATATAAATTCCCTCTTGAAAGGCGCCCAAATAAGGCTTTTTCATATATGGTCAGGGGCGGATCCAGGGATTTCTGAAAGGGGGGGGGGGACGGATAATGAAAACATGGAACGAAAATTTTCAAATTCCCTCCAGCAAATACAGTAAATGTATGGGAAAACTCCCGAGAAAAGGGGAGGCCCTCGGTGTTCCCCCTAAATCCGCCCCTGGGGGCCGTTTCTCGAAACGCCTGAGAATTCTCGGGCCCGAAAAGTTTGTTTTGAAATTTTAATAGATTGATCCCAAGTTTTTCGTTTTCTTTTCTACCCAGATGGTTTAAGTAGTCTAGAACTTCCTATCCGTGAATATGTATAAGTGTTTACGCCTCAAAAAAGAAATTTCCTATTTCATTGAAACCCTCAAATCGAAGAAAAATCACCCGAAAAGTCTCGGGAGGTCAGTTGCTCCCGAAAACTTTCCATTGTTTTTCACCCGAGTATTTCGGGCGCCCGAAAAGTTCGGTTTAAACTCACGTAATTCTTTAAGTACTATAGAATAGAAATAACTACGAAAAGGGAGTTATAGACTATTAAAATCAGCAGGGTAGAAAAGAAAACGAAAATCTTTTTGATAAATCCATAAAAATTGCAATACAAAGTTCTCGGGCCCGAGAATTCTCGGGCGTTTCGAGAAACGGGAGCCTGATGGTAGAATGCCTCGTAAACAAAAGTTTTTAGTAGCTTAAAAAATAAAGTAACGATTTCTAGTAAAATTCATAAAGTTACGTTTTCTAGTAGAATTCATAAAGTTACGTTTTCTAGTAGAATTCATAAAGTTACGTTTTCTAGTAGAATTCATAAAGTTACGTTTTCTAGTAGAATTCATAAAGTTACGTTTTCTAGTAAAATTCATAAAGTTACGTTTTCTAGTAAAATTCATAAAGTTACGTTTTCTAGTAGAATTCATAAAGTTACGTTTTCTAGTAAAATTCATAAAGTTACGTTTTCTAGTAAAATTCATAAATTTACGTTTTCTAGTAGAATTCATAAATTTACGTTTTCTAGTAAAATTCATAAAGTTACGTTTTCTAGTAGAATTCATAAAGTTACGTTTTCTAGTGGAATTCATAAAGTACGTTTTCTAGTAAAATTCATAAAGTTACGTTTTCTAGTAAAATTCATAAATTTACGTTTTCTAGTAAAATACATAAAGTAACGTTTTCTAGTAAAATACATAAAGTTACGTTTTCTAGTAGAATTCATAAAGTTACGTTTTCTAGTAAAATTCATAAAGTTACGTTTTCTAGTAAAATTCATAAATTTACGTTTTCTAGTAGAATTCATAAATTTACGTTTTCTAGTAAAATTCATAAAGTTACGTTTTCTAGTAGAATTCATAAAGTTACGTTTTCTAGTGGAATTCATAAAGTACGTTTTCTAGTAAAATTCATAAAGTTACGTTTTCTAGTAAAATTCATAAATTTACGTTTTCTAGTAAAATACATAAAGTTACGTTTTCTAGTAAAATACATAAAGTTACGTTTTCTAGTAGAATTCATAAAGTTACGTTTTCTAGTAAAATTCATAAAGTTACGTTTTCTAGTAAAATTCATAAATTTACGTTTTCTTGTAGAATTCATAAATTTACGTTTTCTAGTAAAATTCATAAAGTTACGTTTTCTAGTAGAATTCATAAAGTTACGTTTTCTAGTGGAATTCATAAAGTACGTTTTCTAGTAAAATTCATAAAGTTACGTTTTCTAGTAAAATTCATAAATTTACGTTTTCTAGTAAAATACATAGTTACGTTTTCTAGAATTCATAAAGTTACGTTTTCTAGTAAAATACATAAAGTTACCTTTTCTAGTAGAATTCATAAAGTTACGTTTTCTAGTAGAATACATAAAGTTACGTTTTCTAGTAAAATTCATAAAGTTACGTTTTCTAGTAAAATACATAAAGTTACGTTTTCTAGTAAAATACATAAAGTTACGTTTTCTAGTGGGATTCATAAAGTTACGTTTTCTAGTAAAATTCATAAAGTTACGTTTTCTAGTAGGTTTACATGGAAAGGCCGATTCTAGTTAATATATATCATACCCAAATGGAGCCGATTTTAGTGTTGATGTAATTTTGTGTAGAAACCAGCATGTAATGAAAAAGGGGAAAATAAAATGCGTCTATTGCCATACATAAAATGTCCAATTTGAATAGTTATTACTGTAAAAAGAATATCTATATTTCTTAATTGCCCAAATTGAACTGTGTTACGAAACGCTTTTCGTAGGTCCTTCAAACTGGCCGTATGCGACGATATGAATGGTGCATCGATGATAGGAAATGTACCGAAACAACGGGTTGCACAAACTATTCGGGCGAACAAGACCTCGAGTTATACGAAAAGGGCATTGGCAAGAATGCAAATAGCAATTGTGGATCAAACCCTCCCGTTCTTGTATTCTAAGAATTGTTTTTTCTTGGGGTACACAGTGTTATACATAAATTGGGAAAAAAATAGTAGAAAATATTTATTTTTCCCCTTTCATGGAAAAAATGGCAAAAGTGCAAAAGTGCAGATTTTGATTTAGAGTTGTTCGTGGCGCTCCATCCAAACAGAGCTCTCGTCAGTGAAAATGACGTCGAGAAACTGTTCCTGGTTTCTCAAACACTTCTCGGCGAATGCCAACCTCTTCACACGATTCGGCTCCCTGATCAGCTGACAATATCGAGGACCTGTCTTCTCCCATTTCAGTTTCTTTCGAACAGCTTTCGAACAAGGAGGGTAGTGTTGTCCGAATCGATTATGACAAGCAGAACCCAAGATTGGAGGCAACAATTAAAGCCCTGAATAGTAAGTTTGACCATCTTAAAATGTTCTGTAAGCATACCTTCTGTACCCACCCATTGATTGGTACCACTGTGTTATCAGGAGATGATTCAACGGATTTGATCAAACAATAAATCCACTGAATTCCACCGGTTCAGAAATACACAGATGTTATCATTCCCTCTTTGTAACATTACAGTATTGCGCCGACAAGAAGAGCTGTTGACCAAGGAGGCCGACGCCGCCTTATCCTCGGATGATGATGCAGGAAGCCCTGTCAAGTTAACCACTCCCGATAGCCGAAAGCGAAGGCGCGGAAAGGTATCATGACCTGATAAGTACTTAATAATTACTTGTGTTGCACAGATCTCCGATCTTTTAGAGTGGCGTGTGGATGGCCAGACGGCAGAATCTAACTTTAATTTTGATTGTTACACAGACAACAACAGATCGCCAGAGCAAAGAGGCATCAAAAGAGAAAGAAAAAAGATGAGGTAAGCTGTCTTATCGGTAATCTATTTTAATGCCGGCTACGTTAAATCTGAAGTTCACTTTAGGTGAGATGTGTGTTGGAAGCCGTGTTTAGAAGACTCAAGCATGTTAAAGTGCCACTAAAGGCAGAAAACAACTATATTTCATCAAAAAGATCCATTATCCAAGCGAGCATTTGCGAAATAAAAATGTGTTTTGCGCTCGCCGTGAATATTTTATTGATTTTTGAACATTTCCGATTGGCGGTTTTCTTTCGTTCAATTTTCGCGCCGGCCGACGTCGGAAGTGACGTCAGAGTGACGTCTGAAGAAGACATGTGACTTGATCACAGAAGAGAAATTATGTGGACGAAAGATGACTGTTGCGTCTTGCGGGGCGAAAATATACACGAGAAATGGTTCGCAAGTCCATGAAAGTCGCTGTGTGTGTCTAGCAGACTCCAAGAAAGATATTAGCGTCGATATTTTACTGTGTATAGCGATAATTCGAACAGAAACAATCCAAAGAAGACGTGAACGCGAATAATATCGGCAGCGAGCGCCCTCTGGTCAATGTTTATTGCTCGAAGAAACACTCATCCTTTCTGTAATTCGCCGAATTGAGAGTATACAGCCTGAAGAACGAATCACCAGGAAGGAATAAGGAAAATATACCGCCGTGTGTGATGATATTGTTCGAATAGAAGCGATCGAGAGAGGAATTAATCGGCATGAAAGACGTGACACATTACTCGTTCACTCGAGGGAGAAGCGAAAAACTCGAAATACAAATGGTTTGTGAATCCGTTAATGTGCCTTGGCATGTTTAGCAGACACCAAGGAAGATATTAGCATCGATATTTTACTGTTGTATAACGATAATTCGAACAGAACCGGCCCAGAGACATCCTGCGAGCAGAGCTTCTGTAGTCAAGAGAAGCGAACAGAGGGACAGCGCGACTCGAACAACAATTGTACGGCAAACGCATTATTTTCCATTCTTTCTGTAACTACAAATTTGAACTCCCCTCTGCAAATATGGAAGAAGCAATTAATCATTTCAGAGAGGGACGACTGCATCTGGGAATGAATACTTTATATAAAGGAAGCGAACGAACGGTTTTAAACGAACCGGATGTCGAAATGTAGCGCGGAACAGAACATGTAGCGCTGAGGGAATTAAACGAAACGATTTTTCCAACAACACTGTTAAATTTAAAAGAGTTACCACCGAGCCCAGATAGCAAAGAGACTAAAGTTCTTTCTCTATTGGAGCCATACACCGAAGTTATGGATGTGACACTTTCTAATGTCATACAGTATGAAAACAATTTAGGAAATGCATTTGGAGATAGAGCAATTTCATTTTTTGGTGAACAAAATCCTTTACCAGAGTAATTTTAAAGATATTCAAATTCTGTTAGCACTTTTTCAAGCTAGACATGCTACTCACTAATTGTAGTAACACCGAAAATAAATTCCCATTGGCCGGTGCCTGCAACAGTAATTTTCAAAGTTCTGCAAATGTGTGCAGTCCTGTTTCCTGTTTGCACTGAGGTTATTTTGTTTTTCTTGTAGGGGAATTTAGAGGGGCAGCTCACTCAAGGAAAAATAAGAAATTTCAATGTCAATATAAATAGCTCGTTGTAAGAAAAGGTATTCAGCTGCAAACAGTATAATTGTAAAAGCTTGTAGATTATTCAGTGGAGAAGATGTTGAAAAATTCCAGCCAGTCTCATCCAGAAGAAATGTGGATGAGAAAATGTCAGCAAAGTCAGCTCCTGCTAGCAGAGGCCACTTTTCTCTTGTTCTGTGTTTTGCATAGTTGGAAAACACTAAAAGTAAAAGAAAAGGCAGGAAACAAAGTCAGGTGTCTTTTTTGCACTAATAGTTCAGTTTTGAATTCTCTGTTCCACTGCTGAATACGCATGAGCGGCGCATAAATACAGTGGGAGCCTCAGTTTGAAGTTGAGAACATTGTGAATACCATCGAAAAGCTTCCACAAGTTTGTCTGTTGTCTCCATTCAAGCTTCATCAGTTTCTTGTTGGTATTTGCAACTTTCTCTTCTTCAAACTGAGACTCCCACTGTATTTACGTGCCTCTGCTCTGATGCCTATTCAGCAGTAGAACAGAGAATTCGAAACTGGACTATTGTGAGAGGCCTCTGTTTGCAGGGGAGTGTACGTGTACCTGACCGGATGTAGACAAGATATGAAAAAAATTCCCTGCTGATGCTGAAAATGATCTGTTGACAGGATTTAAACTAGGAGATAATTAGTATTGCTTGGAGAGTTGCAGTTTTTGAATAAGCCAGATAGATACATAAGAGAAGAAAATAGATTTTTAACTTTGGATTTTATTTCTATAGGGATCATTAATTTTTTATCATGGGAGGTGGAGAGAACCAGAAAGGGGTGCTGTTCAGAACAGATGTTTTCTGTTGTGGGGGAGTGGGCCATTCAGAAAAATAATTATTTCATTATCCAATATCTAAGAACAATTTATTAAATGGGTAATGAAGTCAGATTCTATATAAACAATATGAGCCAATAGTCAAATTCTGTACTCCCTTTGCTACCCCTCAATTGGCATCTACAGTGCATAAATAGAGTGGGAGCCACAATTTGAAACCCAAACCAATTGTAATACTAACTCAATGATTGCCTTAAAATCCACCATCCCCCCAAAAGCAATAAGCTTGAGAGTTTTTAAACATATTTGAATTTTGTCCATTGTAAAGCATGTATCTAGACCCCTGCATATCATTGTAATCACAATGGTGTGGTTCCATGAAATATCCATACCCCCATAATGCAAGTTAGGGTTAGCAAAACATGCCAAAATTCCCCTTTCCTTTTCTTTAATCTTTCACCATAACTTTCACACCCTGGGTGTAGATGGATACATAAACCCAGTTTCTGTACAGTGGTATTTATGATCAATTTAACATGGAAAACCACAATGGTTTCCCACGCTTCGAGATATTTTCTATTTTTAAAGAGGCCATACTTAATCTCATCATGTTTACAGATTTATTTTTGATGAATTGTAGAATTCAAAAAGTGCTGCCTAAGCTTTCCTGCAGTTTACCTTGACACCCTTATCATGCATACTGTATTCCATTTATTGTGGATGGAAAATGGATTTGTCCCAAGGATTTGTAAACTTGCTATTGTTTTGGCAAGTAGGGAAAGGAGTCCCCCCCTTCTCCCCACACCCTTACTGATGAAATTTGGTACTGTAGAGCTCAATAAAAGTATCATCAGCCTATAAGCAATTATTGGATGAGGTTTTTGTGATCTCCAGAATAAACAATGTCGAGGCAGGTGGAATCAGGCGAGGCCGTGAGGCTGATCCTGATTCCACTTGGCAAGAAATTGTTTATTCTGGAGATCAACAAAAACCAAATTCAATAATTGTTTTATTATACATCGATTCAGTAAAAATACTTTTCTTTCTGTCAAGTAATTTATTGTACACAAGCGCCTTGTTAAAATAGGAAAAGTGCTCTAGTCCCATGATGCATTGCGCACGTTTCAAGAATAAGACGCTCAAAGTGTGTGATTCCCAAAGTAAATCGTGCTCTCTTAGCCAATCAGAATCGATATAACAACTACAATGTATAATAATAACTTATCAACCCCCTCAAAGTCAAATGCAGTTGTGGTAGCAAAGCTGCACTCTAAAAAGCCTCCTGAAATTTGCCTGCATCAGCAGGTTGTAAAAACTAAATATCCAGTTATATAGTACTAAATTTATTGTAACTTTTGTTCACATATGCCCTTTTGGGTTTGCTGTCTTACAATAAAGAATATGTCATCTCACTCTTATTGTGGGACTAACATTTGTTTCCTGTTGCATAACTGTCAACTCACCCGCATTAGGCAGGTGTCACAAGATTTTGAAGCCTTTCACCCGCATAATGATTGCAAAATGTTTCATACATTTACTGTATTTCACCCGCATTGTCACTGTCTGGATTTGTTCATACATTTACTGTATTTCCTGCCACGTGAGGGGTAATCTCAAGATTTTTGAGGGAGTTGGGTTGACAGGTATGCTTTTGTTTACATATTTGCAAGATTGGGCAATTCCAGAAAATATATGTACCCCAGGGATGGGTAGCACTTTTGCATATAGAATTATAGAATTCCTGAAAAGCCCCCCCCCCCCCTCCTACAGGCAGAATTCCAAGCTTGAAAAAAAAACCTCTCCCTTCAGAATATTTCTAAATGCTGCCCATCCCTGGGGTACATATATTTTCTCGAATTTCTCCATGGACATCCCCTCTGGAATTTCTGAAAGAGTGATAATGTATGGGAAATTGCATCTTTACAACCTGGAAAAAACAAGTAATTTTCCCCTTCAACTCCACCATTACACCTCGAACACTAAAAATGTCCTCTATGGATTTTTGGGCCATTTGATTCACAAAAATTGTCTCATGCTCATGCTTAATTCCCTCACAGCGCTACAGGTTCCGCACTACATTTCGACATCCGTTCGTTCGCTTCCTTTATATAAAGTATTCATTCCCAGATGCAGTCGTCCCTCTCTGAAATGATTAATTGCTTCTTCCATATTTGCAGAGGGGAGTTCAAAATCGTAGTTACAGAAAGAATGGAAAATAATGCGTTTGCCGTACAATTGTTGTTCGAGTCGTGCTGTCCCTCTGTTCGCTTCTCTTGACTACAGAGGCTCTGCTCGCAGGATGTCTCTGGGCCGTTTCTGTTCGAATTATCGTTATACAACAGTAAAATATCGATGCTAATATCTTCCTTGGTGTCTGCTAAACATGCCAAGGCACATTAACGGATTCACAAACCATTTGTATTTCGAGTTTTTCGCTTGATATTGTGTTCAACTCTCCCTCGAGTGAACGAGTAATGTGTCACGTCTTTCATACTGATTAGTTCCTCTCTCGATCGCTTCTATTCGAACAATATCATCACACACGGCGGTATATTTTCCTTATTCCTTCCTGGTGATTCGTTCTTCAGGCTGTATACTCTCAATTCGGCGAATTACAGAAAGGATGAGTGTTTCTTCGAGCAATAAACATTGACCAGAGGGCGCTCGCTGCCGATATTATTCGCGTTCACGTCTTCTTTAGATTGTTTCTGTTCGAATTATCGCTATACACAGTAAAATATCGACGCTAATATCTTTCTTGGAGTCTGCTGGACACACACTGCGACTTTCATGGACTTGCGAACCATTTCTCGTGTATATTTTCGCCCCGCAAGACGCAGCAGTCATCTTTCGTCCACATAATTTCTCTTCTGTGATCAAGTCACATGTCTTCTTCAGACGTCACTCTGACGTCACTTCCGACGTCGGCCGGCGCGAAAATTGAACGAAAGAAAACCGCCAATCGGAAATGTTCAAAAATCAATAAAATATTCACGGCGCGCGCAAAACACATTTTTATTTCGCAAATGCTCGCTTGGATAATGGATCTTTTGATGAAATATAGTTGTTTTCTGCCTTTAGTGGCACTTTAAGACCTGAGTCAGGACGCCATCTACAAAATCTACAAAAAATATATATATTATTTGCTACATACTTATACAACCAAACAAGATGAAACTTTCTTAACATTATGGAGGCCCTGTTTGGCAACTTGGATCTGCGGATTTTTCGGTCGTTAGTGCAAACTATAACACACCGGGTAAACACAGTTCTCTTCTATTTTTTAGGCATGTGTGGGGCGGCGTGTCGAGCCATTGGCGGCAGCTCGCATTCCTGAAGTTATAACAATAGCCGGTCCTCCTGCTCCTGTTGCCGTCCATGTCGGCTATACGAATACAGCACCAGAAAACTCGCAAGTAACCGAGATTGGAGCGGTGCAGTCGATATCAGACATTGACGATGTCCACTACAACGACTACCCAGAAGTTCCTTTCCCAGAAGCAGAAAACAGGCAGCTGCTAGATGAGATGAGGGAGAATCAGGTACGGATAATCATGAATCAGGAGGAACTATTTAGGCAGAACAAGGAACTTTTTAGGCAGAACAGCGAAATTTTGAGTTTTATTAGGAATTTTCATGCACAGCCATCTGCTAGCACGCCGACTTTTGCCACACCAACTGTTGCCACGCCGACTGTTGCCACGCCAACATTGCCACTTCCACTGCTCGCAGACCCTGCACCACCGACAGATCCTGCATCGCCACTACCCGCGCCGACTCCGACTGCTACACCGCTACATACGCGAAACGTTACCTTGTACTTTGTAAACTTCAAACGCAAAGTTCTAGAGTGAAGTCGGCAACTCGAACTGAAAAGACTCAAAGCACTCTTCAGTCAGTTGAACATGTTTGTGCGCTATTTTCATTCGCGCTGTAAACTTCGCATCAGAAATACTGTTGAAAACGCATTCGCTAGGTCTCAAGGATTAATTTGATATAGGATTCATCGCGATCCGTTGTTTATTAGAAGAGTTATCTTGTAGACTTCAAACGCAAAGTTCTAGAGTGAAGTCGGCAACTCGAACTGAAAAGACTCAAAGCACGCTTCAGTCAGTTGAACATGTTTGTGCGCTATTTTCATTCGCGCTGTAAACTTCGCGTCGGAAATACTGTTAAAAACGCATTCGCTAGGTCTCAAAGATTAATTTGATATAAGATTCGTCACGATCCGTTGTTTATTAGAAGAGTTACCTTGTAAACTTCAAACGCAAAGTTCTAGAGTGAAGTTGGCAACTCGAACTGAAAAGACTCAAAGCACTCTTCAGTCAGTTGAACATGTTTGTGCGCTATTTTCATTCGCGCTGTAAACTTCGCATCAGAAATACTGTTGAAAACGCATTCGCTAGGTCTCAAAGATTAATTTGATATAAGATTCATCGCGATCCGTTGTTAATTAGAAGAGTTATCTTGTAAACTTCAAACGCAAAGTTCTAGAGTGAACTGAGTGAAGTCGGCAACTCGAACTGAAAAGACTCAAAGCACGCTTCAGTCAGTTGAACATGTTTGTGCGCTATTTTCATTCGCGCTGTAAACTTCGCATCGAAAATACTATTAAAAACGCATTCGCTAGGTCTCAAAGATTAATTTGATATAAGATTCATCACGATCCGTTGTTTATTAGAAGAGTTATCTTGTAAACTTCAAGCGCAAAGTTCTAGAGTGAACGGCAAGTCGAACATGAAAAGGTCCAAAAGACGCTTTAGTCAGTTCAACATGTTTGGGCGCTATTTTCCCTCGCGCTGGAAACTTCGCATTTGAAAAAAAAATTCTCTAGGTCTCATAGATTAATTTGGTACAAATTTCATCGCGATCAGTTTTCTATTTGAATAGTTATCAAAGGCTTTTCCGACGTTAAACTAAACTGTCGGCTCGGAAGCTTACGTTACCGAGCATACTTTTTAAACAAGCCGATTCATTCGACGAGCTTTATTCAAGTCATTCCTGCATAACAAAGGAAAACTACACGCACTTTTCGTGTAATACTACACCCACACTACACCCACACTCCACCCACACTCCACCCACACTACACGTACACTACACCCACACTACACCCACACTACACGCGTGTAAGTGTTAACATACATCCAGACTGTACTGTACACAAATGTTCTTAGGCCTTTTTGTTTTTCTTGGTGATTGTTTTGTAAAAGGTTTTTTTTGTTTTTTTTTGGAGGTTGTTTTCTTGGTCTTGGTCTGGTCAAACCATTGGGACTTATACATCTCACCTTCTGTGCGAACAAAAGCATCCTGCCTTTTTATTTTTGACCTTTTTTTGCGGGTCAGCTTTACTTTCTCAGACGAGACGGTCATCCAAACCTTTCCATTTTTGAACTTTATCTGAGGAGGAGGTCGGGCCTAATTTATGAAATAGCTTGGTGTATGTATGCATGTGCCCCAGGTTGAACAGCAAAACTCCAAGGCTGATTGCAGTCTCAATAGGTGAATTGTTCTGTTCTTTTGGGCAAGATTCCAAACAACACGGCAAAGGCTCTCTTTGTGATTTTGGGTCAGGCACTGTTCAGAGCCGGCAAGAAACCTTTCATCGCCAAGAGAATCAAGCACAGGCTTGATTACCTCCACAATGGCTGGTGTCAATGCATGCTTGTCTGGATTGTCTTGTCTGGTAAAGATTCAGAACATGACAGTGTCAGAGACATACGTTTTAATCCGCTGTATTTTATTCTACTGATTTGGTATAATATACCAAAGACCTACTGAAGACCCAAGAGTGAAATGCCCTAATGAAATTCAAACAAAAATGAAAATCATAACACGTTCATGTTTTGATGATCCAGGATTTTATTGCTGGTAAAAAAATAGAAATTATTTTATACAATAAACTACTGTAAAAGTAAATAATATAAATACAACTTCATTCCTATGGGAATCTGTAAGCACTGGAGCTGGCATTGATGCCATTGAAACGCAATTGTTACTTTTCAAAAGCACCTAAATATAGCCCTTTAATTAAATTAGGAAAGAATAAGTAATCTTTGATAATACCGCATAATATGCACCTCCCTTCCAACTAAATATAGCCCTTTAATTAAATTAGGAAAGAATAAATCTTTGATAATACCGCATAATATACAGCTCCCTTCCCCCAATTTTTAGCTCCCTCTCCCGAATTTCAAGGTATGCTAAACTTTACACAAATGTTCTTAGGCCTTTTTGTTTTTCTTGGTGATTGTTTTGTTACAGGTTGTTTTTTGGTGTTTTTTTTTTGGAGGTTGTTTTCTTGGTCTTGGTCTGGTCAAACCATTGGGACTTATACATCTCACCTTCTGTGCGAACAAAAGCATCCTGCCTTTTTATTTTTGACCTTTTTTTTGCGGGTCAGCTTTACTTTCTCAGACGAGACGGTCATCCAGACCTTTCCATTTTTGAACTTTATCTGAGGAGGAGGTCGGGCCTAATTTATGAAATAGCTTGGTGTATGTATGCATGTGCCCCAGGTTGAACAGCAAAACTCCAAGGCTGATTTCAGTCTCAATAGGTGAATTGTTCTGTTCTTTTGGGCAAGACTCCAAACAACACGGCAAAGGCTCTCTTTGTGATTTTGGGTCAGGCACTGTTCAGAGCCGGCAAGAAACCTTTCATCGCCAAGAGAATCAACACAGGCTTGATTACCTCCACAATGGCTGGTGTCAATGCATGCTTGTCTGGATTGTCTTGTCTGGTACCATTAGCGATGTCCCTGTGATAAGAGCACCAGGATGCTTTGTCAGGTGGGCAGTCGCCTTGGTTTCTCAACGGTGTTAGACACATGGTTGAGAATGGCACGGGCTGCTCTTGAAATGACCTTTGCTGTTCCACATGGCTTTTCCGTACCGTCCTTGCATTGTGTCTATCCTCTTTGAGGTAAGACGCCCTGTTCCACTGAGACAGCGCCCATCATTCAGTTTTTTGCCTTGAAAAATAAATGTATAATGTTGCAATTATTTATAATAATGTAATAGAAGTGGTCAGAAGAAGTTACATGTACAAGTGAAACACAATGCATACATAAAACAAGTAGAACAAGCTGTAGGGTACTAAGTGTCCAAAAAGTCCTTCCCAAGAGTTGTTTTTGGTCACATTTTTGGTGCAGGATTTTTTGGGGGATTCTCCCAAACCTCCTATTTTTGCTGATGGTCTGTCTCAAGTAATACAAACTATGGGCATAGCAACTGATAGTAAGGGGTCCTGGGGTGCACGTGATCTCTGTCATACATTTTCAGCAGTTGCGACATCCACCCCCCACCCCTTTCCCAAATGTGCTATACCCCTGTGTGCTATACACCTTTATATTCCTGAACTTTTTTGTGAAGATTACGTGAGCGATACAATCTTCTTTTGGTATGAAAACTATATGGTGCAGCAACTTGTAATTTGGAATAGACTTTGCTGTCCCCATCACCATCAAACGGGCTGTATCGAACACTACCGGGACACCTCTCATAAATGCGAATTACCCCAGCTGCTTCCATAGCTTGAACAGAGAAGCTATGAGAAAAAGTGCTTTCTCTGAATAACTTCCTTCTCCATCCCCTGCCCCCAAATCAAATGTTTCCTATTGATCACAGGCTAACTTTGTAATAGTTTAGTAGCACAAGTTTGCTAAAATATATTCGTTCCCTACCTTCCTATTTCCAAAAGCAATTACACATGGGAAATTAATTGTGAATTTCCCTAATCACTTCACTCGGAGAGCTGAAACAAAAGGACATTCTTCTGAATATCCGCACAACTATCATCATTATTCCAAAGGCAGTGCTAAATAGAGGCGGAAGCCGGAAAATAAGGTTAGAAAACTAAAGAGAGAAATGATTTGCGAGATACCCGTAAAACTGTACTAACAACATGAACAACAACAACAACCAAAAGTTGACATTTATGTTAAACGCCGTGGACAAATGGTGTTTTGCTGACGTTTCGAGCGTTAGCCCTTCGTCGGAGCAAAGAGAGAAAACCGACGCAGACCACCTAGTTTTCCCGTAAAACTAGTCATCCCATTGTACCAACAACAGTAAGAAAGTTTCAATTTCGAGCTGGTCACATGGGCTACATGCGCTCGACAGATGAATTACATCGAGAACTTTACTGGTGTCGATGGATATCGCACCAACTACGCCATGCCTTGTTGCCCATCCTCGGATAGACCTGGATCCGTAGAAGAACGTAGCAGCACTGTATACCCCCTCATCGTCGGTTTTCAGCGCCTTGAGTTTCTCAATCACTTCAGTTAATTCCTCTTGGAGAAGTCTTCTGCACGCTTCAGCTAAAAGCTTTGTGTTATCCAGTCACATCGGCTTAGCGATTTCACTAAGCCATAAAAATGCATAAGGCTTTAGTGGCTGCCGCGTGCCCTCTCCCGTTTACTTGGAAAGCTAGAGCAGATGCGCGGTTGATATGAAAAACTTTGTTGGTCTTGTTACTCGAGTTGAAGCTCATTTGCAAGACAGGACAGTTCTCGTTAGTACAGAGAAAAGCCATGTTTGTAGCTAAACCTCGGCGTCTTTGCTTCTCTTCGGTGAGAATCACTGAGCTGTGGCATGATTTACAATTTCTCGATCTCGAACCACGAACCTTTATCTGACTTCGCGAGTTCTTCTCTGTCTTTCTCAGAAAAACCCTTTGAGGTAACTCATTCTTTCGTTTCTTCGCACTAGACCAAGGACAACTTGACTTTCGCTTAATTCTGATTCAGCGTTTTGTTTGAGCGAGTTCGCGAGCTGTAACAAGACACTGCCATATAAGTGAAAAGATGTATCAATCATCTTTGGCGGACTTTATGGGAACACATAGTTTTCCTCACCAAAAGTTAAAAGATCTTTTAACTGATGAAGAACGTTTAGATTTTAGATTTTAGTTTAGATTTACCTTTTTCTGTTTCACCACCCAAGATCTTTTAACGGCATTTTAGTTTTAGTTCTATGTTTTACCGTAGAATTATTGGTTTCGCGATGATCAGAGCAACACCTCTCCATTTTCATCCACAGCAAGGAAAACATTCTTGTATTGCTTGACAAATAGCACATCTTCATGTGTTTCCTAATCATTTCGCTGCTTCAAAGGTATGTTCACAGGTTAATACCTTTCCAGTTACCTTACCTTTAAATTAGACTCGTATAGATCTTTCTGCTCTTCAGACAGCATCAGGAACTGCTCTATTAGTTTATCATTTCTCGGATACTGGTAAAATATATAGTTATAAAATCCATCTGGAAGTCTTGTAGTTCTATTGTCTCTTACCACAAACCTCGTAAAACATAATTAGTTCTTGAGTATTTTATTTGAAAGTTACCATTTTCTCTCCTTGTTTATTTTTCCTTGTTACTCTTCGTCTTTTTCATGAGCATCTTTTTCAAACGCCTCTTTCTTTGTATGTGCAAGGGAGTTCCAGCACTGAACAGGTACTGTCCCGGGTTTGCTTCAATATCTTCCGAGTATGGCGTACAAAGTGTCCTATGTGTGTCAAGGTCATGATTTTGCCTGAAGATTAGTGTAAAATCCTTTGCAAATTGTTGACTGCGATCCATATTTTCGGGGACCGTTTGGATGACTCTTGCACATGAATGGAATAGGTCGAGCTTTATTTGTGTTCCTGGAAATGTCTGGATGTACAGATGTGACGCTTGGCAACAGCTATCAAGATCAACCATACTAAGAGTAACTCCAGCCGTATCCAATCTTGTCTCAAGTCCTCTGATTTGGTCAACTACATCGGAGGAGTCTTGGTGAATTGCACAGCAACACCTCTCCATTTTAATCCACAGCAAGGAAAACATTCCTGTATTGCTTGACAAATAGCCCATCTTCATGTGTTTCCTAATCATTTCGCTGCTTCGAAGGTACGTTCACAGGTTAATACCTTTCCAGTTACCTTGTTTAAATTAGACTCGTATAGATCTTTCTGCTCTTCAAAGATCATCAGGAACTGCTCTATTAGTTTATCATTTCTCGGAGACTGGCAAAATATATAGTTATCAAATCCACCTGGAAATCTTGTAGTTCTATTATCTCTTACCGATGTCCTATAATTCAACGAAGCAATGCTCTCTGATAACTCCATAAAATTCTGTCCTTGGTAGAGACTTGTTATTAAATAGTCGCAGAGTCTATAGCGATATACTGCCGAAGCCTGTTATTTATCTGCTCATTAATACACGTTGACAGTAAACTTAAAATGCATTTCAAATTTTCCACTCAAGTGTTGTAAGTCTGTTTTTGAAACGTGGGGCGGCGGAGGTCAAAAGTGGAAGGCTTCAAAAATTTATCTGGCTGGTTCGCACTGGACACCAATACTCAATGGTAAACAAAAATGTCCATCAAGATGTAGGCTATAAACAGCAGGTATTTTGTTAGCCAGCCCGAGACAACATAGGAAATTAACCATTAGCAATAAAAGCTCACCTGGTTTTCAAATATTCTCGATAAACATCAGCGTTGCATGATCAAAATAGGTCGATTTCGCCGAGAACCAAGTCAATGCCGTAGGGAGAACCATTCCCTCCGGCAGACTGGATCGGCGCGAGGCATATTGTATTTTCTCAATGGATTCCTTCCTTTAAACTCCTGAGCAAGTTCTCAGATTGGCTCTGTTACAGATTGCTTACAACTATGAGCAGGGATAATTCTAATTGGAAAGCTTTGACCCGATAATAATTTTCAGTTTGAACAAACGTACACCACTGCTTTGCTTCACAGATCGCGCGCTATGGAATTACACATTTTCACAAAACGAATGATATTATATGTCCGTTGCGAGTTTTTCCTTTTTTTCCGTTTGTATAAAGAAAACAATATCAGTAAGATAAATTTCCTTCTTGTACTCCGTGAATTTTTCACGGGCATCAGGTATTATAATGACGTGCAGTTAACTGTTACCACAGGATCGTAAAAAATTTCTGCGCTACAAAACTGCAAAACCACGCTATTTTCTTGCATACTTGGGGGACAGTGTTATAGAATAGACGATACAGTGGACGGAAGATCTAATTCAAGCGGTTTCATAAGCGAGAAGATAACAGTCTACCACCTAAAACCCCAAAAATAAATAATTCTTGCAGCCGAAAGCAACAAAGACGTCCACACCTACGCGATTCTCACACAAATCACACAGTAATGTTCTTCGTGGACGAGGTCATGGATTTTGGCGTGTTGCACGAAGCGCCAGCGAGCCATTTATGACCTGAAAAGAAGGAGGAAATCTTATCCTGTGCATGTTTCTGTTGCAAAAGGCCTGGTCAAGCCTTTCTTTCAACTCGAGTAGATCATAATTTTCCGTAGAAGAAGTCCACTTTATAAAACGACAGGAAATTACCTCTTCTTGTTCCTTAACCATGATTAATACGTTTTCGGACTGTTTTACAAATCGCCCGTCTTCGCGAGTAATTCCAACGTGTTTACTTGTTCTAAACATATGGTCATATGTCAGCACTTGTCCTGCTTTCGTAGAACATTTAGTTTCGTCAAACTGCATCAAAAATAGGTCCATCAGCTTGTCATTACTTGGATATGAACAAAATATATTACAGTTACATGCGCTGTTGTAGTCTGCTGCGGCAGAGATAGATATCGACGACATAAATCTTGACATGCAGCTCGTATGATACCGCGCATCAGCTGCATGCAAGTCACTTACAGCACTTCGACTCGCTCCCTCACTTGGCTGGAAATCTCATCATTGCGTTTTGCACAGGTGTCTTAAATGGACTGTTTGAACGGCATTTGACCAGGTGCTGCACTTCCCTGTACAGCATAATACTGTTCTTTTCCATAAAAAACATTCACTTGTTGCCATTTTCTGTGATGTTATTACAAAGAAATCCCAAAATCACAGGAACAGCAAAAGTTTAAAAAGCTACAATTATGGCCCACTGAATGCATAATTTTCTTTAAACAAATCCTTGTATTTCTCGTTCAGCTCGTCTACAATTTGAAATTCAAAATAAGTTTCAAATTTCTGATGTCAGGGCTCTTGTAAAAGTAAATTATCTGCAATTTCTGAAATGTTAAACACATCATTGAATCATTAGGAGATTAACTCATCAAAAACCCTCTGGTTGGGTGGTTACACTGTGTATAGTATCACACTGCACTTACCTGAAAATACACCCCTTGCTCTCTCTGTTAGTCGAGAATGGCTATGAAAATATTTGACGACAAGCAATAGCAAGGTTATGTTGGTTTTCTGCAAAAATGCATTTTCTTAAAGGGGCTATGTCACGGTTGTTTCGACAAAATGTTATAAAATAAGACCAGTGATCTACATAAACAACTAAAAATCTCAAATTATATTGTTATTAAGTCTTAGAAAGAAAAAAGAACTGAAACGTGCATTATATAGCCATTCTTACCTAAAATTTCAAAGCTTTCGATATCAAATTTCCAAGTTTGAAAACTGTTCAGCCTGGCAAGAAATCACAAATGCGATTTCACAATCCAATTCTATCCGCTCGATAGCACACGAAAATACTCCAAATTTGTGCTCACACTGTAGCTGAAGGGTTATGTAACAACCCTAGGCGACTATTTAGTTCATTTCTTGTAAATCAGACTGCATTTAAGCGACCTAAATTAACACTAAAATCGTGGTAGTGCCCGTTGATATGATAATGATGATCTATACTATTAAAATCGCATTGTCATCGGCTCACCCCCCGCCAATCAGAGCGCGGCATTTTAGCGCGTTTCCACGGGCAGGCGAAGGTAAAATAAAGGGCCAGAAAAAATAAACGCCGTTTTCAAACCCTAAACATTTCACAGTCCATTGAAGGGAAAGTCGAAATCTCACCTGTAGGCTTGTTTTTGTTTGAAAAGATTAATCTGCAGCGAAGTTCCAATTAATGCGATTTCATATGCGAGGGACAAAGCCTCCACGTTGAATTCTTCCACAGAAACTAAGAAAGAACTGAGTTCACATAGCCTGTTTGCTGGAAAGGGTTTTGTTTGAGTTTAAGTTGAGTTGAGTTAGTTGGATTTTTTAAGGCCATGAGTTCTCTGAATTATTTGAATTATTTGAGTTGCTCTTGCCTTTAAAATACCGGCAGAGAAATGAGAGGTTTGTTTTGTGAAACTGAGGCATCACAATAGCAGGGACGTTTGACAACTGAGGACGATGAGGACGATTCGAAAAGTGCTGACTTTCTCATTTTGCCCAAGTCTCCGCTAGTTTTCTTTCCCCGTTTGAGTTCCCCATTTGCCTTTCCTATTGAAAAGAAATCGAAACTGCAGTGTTGTTTTCATTTAGCCACAATGCTAGATTCTATTTGTGAACTCTGTCGATTTGATTTTTGATTAGGTTCTATAGGTTATTCAATGTGGCATTTTTGGGGCTTTGTACGTTGAACAAGACATACGAAGACTGTTCGCGCCCGTGCGTATAATTTTCGCGCCAAAACCAGGGAGAGACCACAGGGAGACCAGTGCATAGCCAAGGCCAAGACCAAACACAACGGCGAAAATCGGCATTACGCTTTGTTTCCAAACAATACTAAAATTTAGATGCATAGATGATCTAAACTAAACTTAAAGTAAACCTAGATTGGTAAATCAAATCTGAAACTTTGTATTTAGATGTCTATTTAGAAATTTCTAGACGTAATGCGTCTTCTAATATTGAATGAGAACAATAACAAAGGAGTGGCTGACTTTAAATAAGTCCATCAGGAAGAGGTCCTTCTCTGCAAGGTTTTCTTCAGAAATAAAGTGATTCCTTAACCAGGCCTCCAACCTGGTGATAAGGTCTTTTCCCTTAACATTATTGAAGTGTTGATCTTTGATGCGCTGGCATAGTGACCCATAGAACTCTTGATCTTAACCTCTCCACAGATAGGGCAAATCACCTGAAATGGATTGACTACATAGTGTGCACTCCAGGTTTCAATTGATGCGCATTCCAGGTTTCAATTGATCATACTCCATCAAAAATCTTGAATCTTTAGCCATCATATCATTGTATCTCACTGGCCAGTTTGAATCAAGAAACCCCCTTGTCATTTTACCCATGCCATCATGTAAGCCGATTTCCGTCTTTACAGCGCGAGAAGCCCACGTATGGCCACTCGATAATTAATTCGCATACTTTCGCCCACGTTAGCCAATCACAGGCGGTTTTTTTTTACAAGTGAGCCGGGCTTAAACCACAAAACTGCTCGAGTCACGAAGAGTGTTCAAGTCATGAAATACAGCGGAACTTCCTAGGTTTTCTATTTGCTCTGAGCGGCTAAAAGTTATCTAAGCTGATGTCGGTTTTCTGGCGGGTCAAGCACGAAAAGCCGTCGACTGAGTTTGTGTCTCCGCTAGTCGGATGTCAAATCATTCGCCCGCATTTCCCATTCGCGCGCATTTCCCTATTTCCAGGTTTACAACAGAGTGACTTCAAAATATCACGCGTTAAAACAGATAAAGCCTTATGCGCGCGCGTAATGTGCGCGCGCGTGTTTGAAACACAGTAAGCCCGGAGTTTATGTTCATCCCAAACCAAACCCAACCAGTGCCAGCGCTCTTTGCTGGTGACGACGACAATAATTGCCGTTTTACGGGCGGGTCTCCTCAACGACGAGCAACGGGGGGAATCAAGGCTTATCACCAAGTTCAAAACCATGGCCGCGTTTGGGATGAACTTAAACACCGGGCTTCCTTTGTTTAAATCACGCGCGCGCACACAAGGCTTTAAAATATCACGCGTTAAAACAGATAAAGTCACTCTGTTGTAAACCTTCAAGACGGCAGCATTGCGAAACGTCGGCTTTCACGTACGACAAATAACGTTTAAGGTATAGATATAGGTTGGAGAACTGTCCACGAAAAAGAAAAATAATGTCGGGTCCCAATTGAACCTAAAAAGCTGACTTTCGTATCATTTAAAGCTAAAAGAATGACGTTTTTCAATGTTTAAACTATTTAGTGGAATTACCAAACTCAAGATTTTGGGTCCAAAGCAAAAACGCAGTGTGTTTGCTGTAAGAGTTCCAGGATGTTAGCGATTAAATAAACACGACCGCTCTCAACTGAATTATGATAACAGATGAATGTTCTAAAAACAGTGTGCGGGAGTTTTGATTTGGAAAATATTTTCAAAATATGACGTTCTAAAGTTAAACATAGACGTTTTTAATGGAAAATTACTCATAAAATGAATTTAGAAAAGAAAATCGAAAATCCCGCACACGGTTTTCTCAATACTACATGCGTCTATCAGCTCCGTAAATTTGAGGTCAATATCTTAAAACATATCTACTCCGAGATGTAGGACATTTTTCGTCAAAATAGAATCGCTAAAAACCTCCCTCCAAAGTTTTTCCGGGCTTTCGTGGTTGGTTGGCTAGCTCCTTCCCTTACTTAAAAGCCAGTTGTACACAGGCAATCAATTTCGAGGCACGTGCAGAGATAGCTACGTCACGAAAACTTGAAAAAAGTAAATTTGGTGGACACTTGAGTTGACAGGGACCGTCTTGTATGTCTGAGAGTTCATGCTATTCACCCTCCATACTCTGGTGACCACTAGAATTGAACAATATGACAAAACTCCAAATTTCAGACCCTATAAATTCCTGGCTTTTTATCAGATGCTGCTTAAATTTGGTAGAGGTATTTTGATAAATGTTATGTAGACAAAAAGTTGGATTCATGTCAGATGCTCTTTAAATGAGGGTGGTATATGTTGTCCGTAAGTGGACCTACGCGAAGTCCATTTTTTTCAATAATTGGAGGACAATATATTGCTTGCTTCTCTCCGCCACTACAAAATCAATCTTCTTGTCACACATGAAACTTGCCCCAGTGCAAAATCGTGAAAAAAATTTTTTAAACTTTTTTTTGTGGTAGGTTTGACCTTCTCATACAGGTTATTCAAGTTCTTAGCGGACTGAAACTTTGGCATTGGCCCTAATACATTGAATGCCCCCGACCAATTGTCCGAAACGTACCGCATTTCCGGAATGAGTTGTTTGTGCGCTAATTGAACCAGCCCCATATCAACGTACCCGCGATCACTGTGGGACGAGATTCGCTTACATGAATATCTGTCTAAAACGTATACCCGCTCCTCGCCCTCTACGTCACTCAGTAAACGTTCTATTGCGGCAGTAACCGACTTCCTTTTATCACTAGCGATGCACGCAATAAAACACTTTATCAGCATGTCATTTGTTACTGCGGCTTCTTCGAAAAGCCCAGATGCCAAGAACACCTTGTACAGTCGGAAGGATAAGAGCGCCCTTTTACTCAAACCTATCAATAATGATTTTGCCCATTGTCAGTTATACACCGCGTAACCCAGTCGATCGATACGGCTAAATTTTGTTCTTGAAACTGGGACAACTCAGCTTGTCCTTCTCCGAATGCCACATTTCGGGGATATATTAGATGAGTTGTAGTTTCATCGACGTTCTCAACAACAACTCCTCCGAACTTGTTTATTTTCTCTTGAACAATCTCTCTGACAAAAACAGACAGAAAAATAGAAATAGTACGGCTGATGTCCAAGTATTCAACGTTCTGTCAACTGAATCTGAGAGGAATCTTTGCTGACCCTTTAAAATTAGCTTTGCAATTATTGTAGTCAGCCCGCCACCTGCTGTATTCTTCAGAATGAGGTTTGAGCCGACACTCCTTACAAATGAGAATAAGGGCCCCAGCATCGAGGTCCTTTCCAGTCTCCATGGATATAGCCGACACACAGCCATTATTGTCACGTACCATCACAAGAAACCGCACAATCGACAGGAGTATCATAGTTTATATCTCCTTAGAGCTCTTTGATTTCTTGTGGTTCAGCGGCCCTACTAGTCGCAGCAATCTCCCCTGACTTCTTTGACAGGGTTTTAGCGCTAGCTGTGTAAGACGTAGCTCTCGGAGGCGGAGGCATGTTCATTAAAGTGCAAAATTTATTCGCACCACTATGCCCTTTACCATTCGATGTCATTGAGTAAACAAGTCGTCTGTTGGCAAGTCGTCTGGAAAGATAAATTTCCATAAGTTCCAACGTTAAAGTCCGAACAATCTGGGCAATCTCGAGAAAACATCCGCCAGTAGCCAGTAATGTTTGAGAACTCGGCTTAAATATCCGACGATTCTTGGCTCGTTTCTGGTGTCTTATCCTTAATAAGCTTCAGCTTCGGAGGTTCTGAGAACGGAACACCATCATTCGAAGTGGTTTCGTTCGAAGGGTATCGAAGGTGAAACTGAAGTGCTTTTGACTTCTTCATTTCCCACGTGGGCGAATTGATTTGCCCCTACATTTTCTCTTTCGATGTCGTATAGACCGACGTTTCACCATTTTAATTTAACTAGACTTCTAAAATGGTAGTAAAGGTATTGATTTAGAGTAAACAATGAAAAATATTTGATAAATTATGGCATAAAGACGAGAGACTGAGTTGAACTTTAAAGTTCCGAATGACAAAACAGGTCGCTGAAGCGTATTTCTCGTATTACATTGCTTTCTGCCTAGTCTACCCCGCCAGAAAAGACATTGGGTAACCAGATACAAAAAATGGAGCTTTCTGCGCCAAACAGAACTCGTTTTTTCCCCTCAAAAACAGGACGGGTAAACAAATGCGTTGTCCCTATCAACCGAAAATATGTTTTGCGTTCGATTCACAGGTGAATTTGTAGTTAGAAACGAGGGGAAAATATTTTCAAATTTCTTCAAAATGTGTCCATTTTTGAGAAGTATACCACCAGCGGATATTGCTACCTGTATTGCTATGAGATGGTCGATAGATACAGTCAGCAAGAAAACGCGGATGGCTCTTGAGCCCCCTGCTCCTCTCTCTCGAATATCGCCCTCCATGATTGGCACTAGATCAGGAATTATTCGCACTTCTTTTCCACGCCCTTCTTAATCTGATTTGCTTTTATTAAGAACACGCAAGGTAAGACTTATTTGCTGTTCATTATTCATATCATTTCCGACCACCTGGGATGTTTATGGTATTTCTCTAAAAGTAAACTTGCCACAGCAAATTTTCACTGGCTTCTTATTCTTTACTTTTAAAGCTTTCCGGTCATGAACTTGCAATTTGAAATGCGTTCGAACAGCGCTGTGGTTGTATCTCAATCTCTTTTGGTGATCATATATCCAAGAACGTCATCAAAGCAGTCACCAATAGAGTCCTCAATCTTACGATTCTGTTAGGCGGGCCTGTTGACTGTAGCGTCCCATAGATGTCAGCTGAAGAATTTTCTCCAATCAGAGATAGCCCCATGATGTACACCTGCAAGAGTTTGAAGAGATTATTTTTCAAGAGTATTGAATAACTCAGCCGTCATAATCTTTAATTCGTTGACTTCGTTGAATTATACTTAGCGTTGTTACTAGCGGGCCATGCTGATGTACACTCCCCATTTTAGTTGAATGATAAAAATACAAAATTAGCAGCGAGCTCCCTTAATTTGGTTGCCACAGTAACGCACGATAAGAAAAGGTTAAATAGTAAAATATTCTTAGGAAAATTCATCTTTATCCGCGTGTAAGCTCCAAGTTAGACTTTTACACACCTGAGATGTAAATTCGATAAAGCCATTTCCAGTCGTCTATGTCCATTAGCTGGCATTAAAAGATCGCTGCTTTGGAATCTTTCCGATCCACTATAAAAAGCTAGGATATCTGCTAACTTGGGATAAAAAGAGCTGGAGAAGACCCACACCCGAACGCGCAAGATTGTCTTTTGCATCTGTTATGCGGTTAGCATTATTTTCCAATAGGAAAGAAGGGTTTTAGTCGACTTTTTCGGCGAATTTATTTTAAACAACGCTCGCTGATCAAGTTTCTCCAGTGCTCTTTCTATATTACCAAAACGATAGCATCATAAGTGTCAAAGACATACACTTGTAAACGGGCCTTTTTCATTGCTTCCAGTGCACTGATGATTGCCTCTTTGTTCGATACGGACGACTCTAAGATAAACAACACCACAAATAATACTAATACTGCATTGCTTTTGGTATGTATCTAAAACGTTTTGGGTTATGTAACTCTGGCAGCATGCAATTTTCTAGAATTGAGTTTCAATAAATGCTGCTGTATTATTCTTACATTTTTTAAAAGCCCCTAAATAAGTGTTTTTGACAATCCAGTATGTACTTCCTTGCTTTGTTGATGTTAATTATAAAGTGGAACATTTGATACTAAAGTAAGAGTTCCTTTTTTGCCAACACGCCAGAGAAAATTGCTTATAAAGTTTAAAGGTTGCTAGCTCAGCTTTGCAAGAATGCATTTTATCGAGGGCAGTTATTATTTCTAAGATACAGAAAGGGTAGGACTTGCAAAATAAACCGAACCGAATTTTGGGGAATGGTGAATAATTTTCTCTCCAACACCCCTTTGAGCTGATCGGACATTTCCACGTTTAGTTGCAGAGACTGCAACTAGTTGCATGATATCTACAAGAGATCCTTACATCTTATTTCTTTTCATCTTATAATTTCCCCTCTGTCTTGTTGAATGCTCTCGTCTACCTAAATTTTTCAAAAAGAGCTGGTGGCGAGGATGGTGCCGCTGATGGTAAGGATGGTGCAAGTTAAGGATTGTTAAGGGCGGATTTGCGGTGGATTTGTGGTTAGGACGATATTTTTGTGATGGAGGTGGTCAGGATGCTGCCGCGTGCTTCTTTATAAGGATGTTTACAGGCGGTGGGTATGGCTTTGCAAATGGTAAAGGGCGTTCCAGAAGATTTGCGGGGGTCCTTGCAGGATTCGCAGTGGAACGTCTAACCACATCACTCCAAGAAAAGGAATTGTTTACGTCCGTCATTGGCACAATGTGATTAGGACTAAACGTTTGTGTTCTGTTCGTCCATCCACTTATGTTCTTCCACAGCAATACAATCTCCTTATTTGGCCGCGGCATCCCCACTTGAGGTTTTGGTTGATACGTTGCGTTTAGTAAATTTCGAAGCCTGTGCCGGGACTCCGGATACATCTTTCGAACGAAACAACCAATTACAGACGCTAAGACGGCGATTTGTAGTAATCCCGAGAACTCGTAATTTTTCAGGGCAGTGATACCGCCGATTGCGTTTGACTGTTTAACACTAACAGTTCGCACGTTATGTTTGAAAGTTGGAACGTTGCGTTTCTAGAATGCAACGCGACGTTTCTATGGAGAACCAAAACGTTCTGCCCTCTCTGATTGGTCAGTGAAAAGTAAACATGGCGGTTGCCCTTGGAAACGTCTTGCTTTTTGTCTCACAACGCAACTTTCAAACGTTCAAACGTAACGTGCGAACTGTTTAGGTTAAACAGTCAAACGCAATCGGCTGTAATGTCTTGCTGGACAGCTTGATTTAAATTTCCCGTGCGATTTAATACATCGTGAGGTCCACTACTTAGTACAACTAGATCATAGATAGTTGACAGTGTTCATCGAGCCAAGGGTGGTGATGTTTCGATCAATGTAAAGTCGGGATAACTCGATTGCAGCTCTAAGCCTCAGCTCTGTTAACAGATAGGTAAGCGCGTTGCATTAAACAAGCATTCCTATCCCCGCGTTATACATTTACTGATTTCGGTCTTTTATAAGTGACAAGTTCATGACTGTAACATTTCGTTGTTCAGCAAGGATTTCACTTATGAAACATGCGTTTCAAGCAAGCCCCATTCCTTTAATAATAATAATAATAATAATAATAATAAACTTTAATGATTCCATCCACAAGTGGTTTTCCAGAAACCATTTACAATATAAAATATAAATGATATAATAAACTGATTAAAAATACACATAAGACTAAAAGCTAAAAGTCGATAAAACATATATAGTCCAGTAAAGTTACGGTGCAAAATGAAACAAATTGCAACAAAAGGTTTTTCGTCGGATTATTGCTCTAGAAGTTGTATAGAACAACTGGTAAAAAATCAGAAAAAATCCGACAATGCAAACACGTTCAAAAATTCATTTCTTTTTGGGGCTTAAAAATACGAGCAATGGCGCAACATGGAAACGAGGCTGAAACCGGAAGTCACTTGATGCCTATCTTTAAATGGCCACAATCACACTTTTATTCAATTTAACACCAAAAATTGCATCAGAGGTTTTTCTAGGAACATAAATTATAATTCTCGAGGGCATTAATGTGTCATTTTCAGCAGATTCTGAAAGGAGATCTTACGAAAGCGGTTGGCTTGAGAAAAACGTGCACTGATCGGGGAAATTGCTCTTGGAAAGCTGTACATACGTACATGTACAACTTTATTTAACCACTGTTTAAACATCAGTATAACAGATAAAACTAACATCATAAAGCACTTGTTTGCGTGTTTGTCGAGTGGGTACCCGCTCATTTTGATTAAAATTCCCTTGAAGTTTGAAAGGAATATAGTAAATGGTATACGATGAGGCCGGTAGTTCGAAAGAAATGCCCCGGATTACCAGAAACTACGTATTTGAAAATAGTTAGTTCTAGGCATGGGCACTTGGGCAAGATGTTCTCAGAGATGCGTAGTGGATCATTGATACCGTCAGGTGGAATGACCGACAACTGGGCAGCTTGTCAAGACAGACAAGAGACATGTTTATCTTCTGTGTGGACAACACTATGTAGCTTCATCAGACAGAGTACACCTTTTTGCTGCCGCCCGAGCCGGATCGAGTCACACAAAGCTCCCCCGTCCCAAGCTTCAGACGGCGAAGGCGTTGCATGACTTAGCCTCGGGCGGCTACAGAGGACATTCAGAGTAATAGATTATACTAATGCATGAATAGCGTACAACAAATGCATGAAGCACGGGTAGCGCAGCGTGTAAAGCGCAGCGTGTAAAGCGCGCTTTGCTTCCCATCTCTGTGTACCGGGTTCGATTCTCAGCCGAAGCCAGTTAGGATTAATGTAAGGTTAATGTAACCTGCATTGTATAAATCGCAGTCCGTATCTTAGGGAGAGCAGGTATTCTGTTAGCCGCACATTGTTATAGATAGATCGATAGATGCCAACTGTTAGACCGTTGTCAGGCATACAGGGAAAATCCCGGTGGCCCAACTACCTGAAGCGCGCCCTCCCGGCATCCCCCGCGCACGCGTCTTATTTACGATCCTGACACGCCCTTGGGTCTCACAGGATGCTTTCGCCCGTACAATGACCGCAGATTTATTCAATCCATGTATTCCATTTATAACCAAGGCATGTTCGCGGCAAAAACGGAGTTGGCGAACTTAAAGGTTCGAGTATTTGCTTTGCCGATACTGAACACACGAGACGTGTGGTGTGACAAGTAAAACAGCAGCGTGGTGGCCCCCTTGACTGCTAAGGCACGACTTACTTGACGCGTTGCGTCTAGGCCCTACCGAAAGCACAGCTCACAACTCTGCGTATTGTAAGAGTTACACAGTCAATGTCATGCGCACTTGATCTCAGTCTCGCTATCAGCGCATCAGCATCCGCTCCCTTGTATTGAGTGTAGTGCCTCCATACCCACTCAGCTGATGAGTTTTCTTTGCTGTATCGATTCCGTGAAACAAATCAGGTAATTGAAATCGAAGCCAATGGTTTCTTATAACGCGAATATAGCTGAGAACGTGCGCTATGATTAAGAGGAGGGTGAATCAAAATTCAGAGTAAGGCTCATCAATGCTTATGCCTCGAGAGGGATGGGGTTAGAAGGGTGGATCGCTAGCAAGCTCTAATTCTGAAGTTGACAGTAGAAAACGCAAAATCTATGATCAATATATCCGCAATATATGGCAACACCCGACTATTCTTCGTGTATCTTGCTTAAGCATTTCGCTTTGACTATTGTTCTGCGGTCTGGGGTGCCTGTGGCAAGGCCGACCGCGATTATTTGGATAAATTGCTGCGGCGCGCAGTCAGTATATTTGAAGGTCGCATAGCAGATCAATGCGACATAAGAAATACGCGTAATCTTAAAGCGTTCGAGCAGGAGCGTCTTACGCGATGGGGTACATTGTCGACTACTGGATAGCCCTCAGCGGGACCTTAAAAAGCCTGGGCTAAACGCTGCGCTACTGCCGTGTCGAATTTTCCCTGCTAGCAGACCCAGTTTCGACCCAGCGCAGAGTTCTCTTTTCCTCGCGAACCTCAGCCAGCGAAATGCAGAGAAAAGAGGCCTCTCTGCTAGCAGGGAATGTCGAATTCCATTCTATGAATTAAGTTTGACGGCACGGCAGTAGCGCGACGTTTAGAACCACTGCTGCGCTAGTGTCGAAAAATCGGCAGGCCTTGCCGTGCGATCGACAGTAGCGCGTGTTGGTTCCAAACACCGCGCTTGTCGTGTCGAACTCAATTGAAGACTGGCTTGGCATCCTGGTCTTATAAACCTAATTCAGAAAAGGTTGCTTTGGTCTTTGGTCCTTGAACGCCTTTGTTTCGTGGTCACTGAAGCAAAGAATTCCTGTGTGTCGCGCTATAATTGAAAGACCAAACGCCAAAGCAACCTTTTTAGAATTAGGTGTATACATGCCATAGGAAGATCGAAACGTATTTCCAAATTAAGTGCGACGCTAGCGCGACGTTTACATCAACTGCCGCGCTAGTGTCGCGCTATCGCCGAACCCAAATGTGTTGAGTTGAGTTCGGCACGGCAGGAAGGGCGCAAAAGGGATGGGGGAGGGGCAATCGGTCGTATTGTGTACAATCCCGCAAGTGTGGGAGGGTGGATTGAAACTTCCTCAATGTTCTGTTCTCATTCTTAACTCCCACTTCTTCCTGGTCATTATTGCGCACTCCCTTAGACAAGACTATAATCAGTTCCTGGTGGCATTTGCGGTCCCTGCTGGCTTGGACGCATGCTGGCTTGGACGGGGATGTTTTGTCTTGCCGCGCCCTCTGGACAACACTTTTCTGTAACAGGTTATTTTTACAAAGTAACCGGAAATATAAGTAGGGAAACGGCATTGTGTCGATTTGTTCTTATATCCATGCCACAGCAATGCGTATTATCGCGGTCAAGAAATATACCTATCTGGTATGTCTAATAAACAAACACGATACACCTGAGAACCAAAGCAAATGTAATTTATTGTCGTGGTTGGAAGCTGAATAATTGGACCCCGATTATTCGTTATTATTGGCATTTTCCTTCCCCTTTTTTAGGCGCTATTCAGTTTTAACGTGGAAAGTGTTATTCAATTTCATTGAATTGTAGAAACGTTTCATTCACTATTCTTCACCTTTTCGACGCATTCATTCTTTATTCATTTGTTTGTAACGCCAATTATTCTTGATTCAACCCCGATTCACTGTTCCAACCCCGATTATTAAGAGTCATTACCGACAACTTTTTTATTTTTTACCCTGCATTGTTTCGGTGATAATACACCTAGCTCCTGGGGAAATGCATTATTTGTTTATAGACAGATATTGAAGTATTCGCAATAGACCAAGGTTTATGTTTTTAGGCGCGGCAAGGCGATTTGCATTGACATCCACTTACTTATTTTTTTCTCGGACGTTGCGTTAGCAGTAAATATATTTAGTCTCGGGCGTTTATGCAGAAATGACCGAAACTTTTATTTTGATTTGATTTTTTGCAAAAAAAATCGAAATATAAGTTTGGCTTGTTGCATTTGGAGTTTCCATATATTTCCAGGGGAAAAAAACAGCAATAATTAACCTCTTTAGACGACGAAAAGACAACTTCCGGTTTTAGCCTCGTTTTCCTGCTGATCAAAATAGCGAGTTCAGTACCCAATAAATAAATGCGATTTTCAGGATGTTTGCATGCTCGGATTTTTTCTGATTTTTTACCAGTGATTCTATAGACATTGAAGAGCAATATTCCGTCGAAAAACCTTTTGTTGCAATTTGTTTCATTTTGAGGGCTTTTTCGGCCTAAGTTTACTGGACTAATACACTTGCGCGATTCCTATGCTCATCAAAAAATTCTGAAATTCCTTTGCGGTATAGTTGGAAATATCAGGTGTTAGAAAGGTCTTCATTAAAGTAGGGCAACAACTGAGAAGCTCTGCCCCAGCGCAAACAGGAAACGTGTCACATCCATCGATTCTATAAAACTTCAGCTTAGATAGGCTTATAGCAATATCAATTAGCTGGGCAGCACAGAACTGTAACAACCTAAAATCAATTTTTGCACTTTTGCACTTTTCCATAATTGTTCTAAAATTGGGAATTTATCAGGAAAATCATTCAGTGATTTACTTTTTCTGGTCATTTTACTGAAATTCAGTGCTTAACAACAGCAACAAATTTAACAAATAGGTCATTTCTGCGAAATATACCCTCTCTTGGTGGCCTTGCTATAGGGACGTTTTTCAGACTTTTGATAAATCATTGCCTCGGAAAAGATATTTTTGGGTCAAAACAAGTATCCCGAAAAATGGGAGCAATGATAAATGTTGTGATAGGCCTTTATCGGTCTTTTTAATAAAACAGGCAGCATACGCTATGCCCATGTATTGGTCGTTTTGATCGGTGTGGGATCAATGATGTTGGGTAACTTAACCGAAAGGGACTTTTTTTGTATTTTCTAAATCAGCAAATGCGTAATTCACCCTCTATTTGACCATTTATGCGCGCTCCATCACGTTTTTTGTTTGCCATTAGACACTGGAATAACAAAACGTTCATATCGTATACTTTAGGAATATCAGTGATCGTTCTTGCAAGGAAATAGTCCAAAAACGAGTCATCACTGAATTAGTATTGTTTTCATTAAAAGGGACGTATCCTGGCCATCAAATATCGAAATATCTACTGAAAGAGGGGCAATTAACATTTATATCATACTTTACCTGAAACCTTGAAAATGGGAGCAATGATAAATGTTGTGATAGGCCTTTATCGGTCTTTTTAATAAAACAGGCAGCATACGCTATGCCCATGTATTGGTCGTTTTGATCGGTGTGGGATCAATGATGTTGGGTAACTTAACCGAAAGGGACTTTTTTGTATTTTCTAAATCAGCAAATGCGTAATTCACCCTCTATTTGACCATTTATGCGCGCTCCATCACGTTTTTTGTTTGCCATTAGACACTGGAATAACAAAACGTTCATATCGTATACTTTAGGAATATCAGTGATCGTTCTTGCAAGGAAATAGTCCAAAAACGAGTCATCACTGAATTAGTATTGTTTTCATTAAAAGGGACGTATCCTGGCCATCAAATATCGAAATATCTACTGAAAGAGGGGCAATTAACATTTATATCATACTTTACCTGAAACCTTGAAAAAGGGCCATTCGACGTTCCAAGTAATTCCACAAAATTTGCCGAAAAGACGAACAAGGATGAGCAGACGCAAATTGTTGCGCTCTGTCAGGTTCGGACAAATTTGTGTAGAGAGGCGCGTAGGAGGACCAGCACAAAATGAATTTTCCATTGTTTTCGTAGCATGACGTAAAGTCATGTTTGGTATGTATGAAGTTATGTAATGGCATCTAACTTTGTTAGTTTAGACTAACAAGTTTTCAAGTTTATAAGGAGCATGGAAGAAGTCTAGAGTATCCAGGTTTCAGGTTCACACGGCACGTTACAGCTTACGCTATTTTTTGGGAGAAATTCAAATCGTATGTTGGCGCTAGGCTAGCCGAAATTCGAAAGCAAAAACCTAACGAAATTGATGTTTCATCAGATTTGGAGGCTAAAATGTTCAGAGACAAATTGAACCTAGCAAGCTTAAGAATTTTAATAACCAATCTTTAGACTCTAAATTTATTCAAGGAGACAAAGTGTAGACAAGCCAAAAGGTTTGTGAAATCTACATTAGGACTTGTTCATAAAATACAAAAAGCTAATAAGAGGCGTATAACAGGAGCTTGTGGACAATTCAGACGATGAGAAGTCAACCAAAATGGCCAAGAAAAGGCAACCAAGGTCCTCTTTCAGAAGAAGGGAAACGAGATTCGCAAACATCCGACGCCTGGATATTCCTAACGGTTGTTATCGAGAACCGAAATCTTGTTTGAGGTAAATTACATGCCTAAAAGCTAGTTAATACCTATATTGCCCTTTCTTTGTTATATCCATAGCTTGTTCAGACCTGAACCAAGCTGCCAAACGTTTAAAAAACGTATAACTGTGTTGTCTTTTATTAATAGTCATGCAGGAAGGAAAGGGGAAATATTTTTCATTCGGATGAACTGGTGAAGAAGAATGAAAATGAATTTTCCATTGTTTTCGTAGCATGACGTAAAGTCATGTTTGGTATGTATGAAGTTATGTAATGGCATCTAACTTTGTTAGTTTAGACTAACAAGTTTTCAAGTTTATAAGGAGCATGGAAGAAGTCTAGAGTATCCAGGTTTCAGGTTCACACGGCACGTTACAGCTTACGCTATTTTTTTTCTTGCAGTTATTATGGTTTACCATTGCTAGGCCGTTTAAAGTGTTTTATTGTTTTCCATTCTTAATTGTATTTTCTATTTTTATAGACCAAATGACGTACGCTTAGCTCAACGCGCAATGCAGGAATTCCAACAAGCACCACTTTGCTGGGTTACGCTTGTGTAGAAATAATGACTACAACATCAGATAAGTCAGGAACGGGAAAATGAAGATGACGAATTGTAATAATGAGCAATAATGAGTCAAGAACTGGAGGTACTATTTACATGATGGGGAGCGGGATTCATATGTAATAACAAAATTGCTTGCAATGTGCAAGGTCAGTTAAAAGCATACCAACCGTTATGGAAATATAGTAGCACCAGAATTCATTATTTCTGCCAAATACAGGATAGGTATTTTGAGCTCATTAGCATAATAAGCAATGTTCAGAATCAGAACGTCGGAGTAGAGGGAGCTATCAATGATAATGGTATGACTGCTTTTACGGGAAAACTAGGTGGTCTGCGATCTGAACGCGAACAACAACAACCAAAGGTTGAGATTTATGTTCACCGCCTCGGAAAAATAGTGTTTTGCTGAAGTTTTGACTGTTAGTCCTTTGTACAATTTAGAGGAAACATGTGAGCGTTTTTGCCTCAATGATTTCACACAATTTTGAAAAGCTTGAACGAGCCTAGATACAGCATTTTAAATTTCGTGAATGTAAACAATGACCTCATCAAGGCCATCGGCCTATAAGAAAGCATATCTCTTTACAGTAATCCTTCTAAAACAATAATTCTGTGCGCTTTTTGCACAAATATTTTGTAGTTGAATTGAATCTGTTCAGGAACTTTTGCTTGGTGATATCATTTTTGAAGTTGAAGTGAATGTGTTTACAATATCGATGTCTGTCTCCATCCAACCATGGGGAAAGAATTAAATAGGCTTATTATCGATCGGTTGATCAACAGGTGTTTGTACAAATTCAAATTCAAGTATGAAAATTACATCAAACATTTGAGTTTCTCCATTCTGGAACATAACTTGCTGTGTATTTGATTTCTAAAGTGGATATGACCATCTTTCCACAGACCATATTTAGGTTTTGCATGGATTTTTCCCAATCGGGAAACGCGCTCTTCTTGTTCATCAACGTTTTCAGATTTTGTGTATTCGGATAATTGGTATGTTATACCTCTTGTTATGCTGCGTATCATTCAAGAGATTGATTTGTTTGGGATGACTTGACATTGTTTATCAGAAGGATCGAGAAAGCAACAAGAGTTATGAACAATACTATATAGCTGCAATTGATTTTTCAGCAGAGAACCATTCGTTTCGTGGTATCTATAATATCTATTATTAGTCCAGTCGTAGTTCGATTGCCCAATCTAATGACCAGTTTTTGTCAATCTCCATTGCTGCTGCAAAGATTTGGAATGTTCTTTTCACATTAATGAATATTGTGTAATCGAAGTAAGTTCTAGCGTAATAACAGGAAAATTACAGAAATTATTGCAATTGTCACAATGAGCTGGTCACACATTGAATAACAAGCAATGATAAAAATAAAAAGGTGATAAATTGCTGTTTTTTCACGCACGAGAGGAGAAAGGATTGTCTTCCACGGCCATTTTGAATTTTGTTAGTAGGCAACATGTATCAATCACATTAGTTGTTCCTGCATGGCCATCTGCCAGTTTTTGGCCATTATTATGGTTTAAGTATTCTATTCGTGGCTGTCGTTATTTTGTCGGAAGAGAAGCTTGTATTCATGGTAGAAATGAAAGGTCTGTCATTGGCTCTAGTAATTGGAATGGAAATATCGTTGCATGTAGAATAATGACATAATTTTAATTATTTGACTATTCTATTGATTTAATAGTGAAGTCGAGGACACATTCACTGCATCGAAATTGATGCTAAGAGCCGATTGGCAAACTGTAGGAGCGAAGTCGAGTGACACATTCGCTGCATCGAAATTGATGCTAAGAGCTGATTGGCAATTGTGGGAGCGCGAAGTCGAGTGACACATTCGCTGCATCGAAATTGATGCTAAGAGCTGATTGGCAAATTGTAGGAGCGAAGTCGAGTGACACATCCGCTTCATCGAAATTGGCAAATTGTGGGAGCGAAGTCGAGTGACACATCCGCTTCATCGAAATTGATGCTAAGAGCTGATTGGCAAATTGTAGGAGCGAAGTCGAGTGACACATTCGCTGCATAGAAATTGATGACGAGTGTTTGGATGCATGGCAGTTCCGCATTTTATGTAAGAAATCTGAAGATTTGCGTATTTGGATTTGTTGTTTGATTTTGTACTACGCCATTGTGTAAAGATGACAAAGAGATAGTTTTCACCTCTTTTTCTTTTAGATTACTTACATGTAATTATTTAAAGTCGATTGACAAATAGCGATGTCGAGTGATGTATCGCTTTACTGATTTAGTGCAACGAGGCCCAAGGAGCTGATGGGTGCATTAAAAAAAAAAAAGAAAAAAAACGGAAAAAAAAACGATGCATACTTGTTCGCATGTAATGGTATGATCTAAGACTTTGCAATGTTCTTATAATTTGTTGTTACAATCTTGCTAAACGGTTTTTTTTTGTAGATTCCATTCCAGCGCTGCGCCATCCACGCGTGCTTATAATACAAGAGAAATGTGCGCTTAGACCAAGAGATGCAAGTCTGTTATGTACTCTAGTGGAAATGCTAGCCATCTACCTTTCGCACAATCCCTGGTGTAGGTTGCAAGAATCTGTTGCAATTTAGTACAAGTTGAAGAAAGATATAGATTAAAACCAATTATATAGGGTAAAGGAGTATGTTTTGCCTAATTCAAGATATGAATATATGCTACGGATAAAGCTTCACTGAAATATTTACGTATTACTAAATGTGTTTTATCGTTGCAGGGCTTTTTCGTTCTGAGAAGCTCCTTAAAATAAGGGCATGCGACATCACCGCTTTTCCTGGTCATATTATAGTAAAAGTACCAGAAAGCAAGACTAATGTATTCAGGGAAGGACAAGATGTCTATTAGACTTTCTCAAAGCCATTTAAAAATGTTTCGTGCTTAGTTGGCTCTATGAAAAGTCGTTATTTAGTCGACGCAGACATCGTCTAATCATTGTGTATATCCTGACTATATATTTACGAATGTATTGTATTTAAAGTCTATCAACAAATACAAGAAGTAGGGAAAAGAAAAATGTCATACATTATTTCGTGAATGTTTCAAGTCACTCCTCAAGCTTTAGGACACTGGACACAAAACAGACATGTTCGGTTTACACAGTTTCCGGGTTAGGCAGTGCAACTTCGATTGTACAATAGCGTATCTGACTGGTTGTCTAAGAGAGCGCCTCTAAAATGGCCATTGTAAATCAGATCTAGCGAAAAGCATGTATGTGAAAGAACTGCACCTCGCAGGCTTTTCAGTAGCAAACAATATATTTAGATATACTTGTAATCATTTGCAATAAATCAGCGTAACGGTGCCTTGTTCAGACCTGGACCAAGCTGCCAAACGTTTAAAAAAACGTATAACTGTGTTGTCTTTTATTAATAGTCATGCAGGAAGGAAAGGGAAAATATTTTTCATTCGGATGAACTGGTGAAGAAGAATGAAATTTGTGTTGTTCTACCTTGTTCGCCTCTCCACACAAATTTGTGTACCCTGCGCAACCTGTCCGGTTGTCATGAATTTGTGCGAAGAGATGAGCAAGGATGAAGCTCACAAATGTTTCTGCTAAAGGATCACATGTTTACATTAAGACTCCTTTTCATCTGTGTAGTAGCTTTTACTGGGGTCCACAATAGGAGGGGGTGCAGATTTTTTTGTGCGACTACGGGAAAGCAATGGTTGATGGGAATTGCTCTAGCTCGCCAACTTTGCAGTTCAAGTAATAGCTCTATAAAAATAATGTTCAATTATATGAAGAATAAACATTGCTAAAGCGTGCATGGGTAATCTAAATTATCTAACGTTAAAACCAGCCTATATCAGGCTCTAGTAGTATCGTCGCTGTATATCCGACAACCCTAAATTGCTGTTGAGCAATGCTATGCTCAAAACTTCTGGCGCATTCCATTTTCAATGCTAAAATAAAAAAAAGTTTCTCCGAAGATCTTGCGTGGGCTTTCGAAGGAAGTATCCGAATTTTGTACTATCTAAGTGGTTGCTAGCGACTCCGTTTTCCGAGAGGAGAGGATCAAAAAGAAAATGACCAGAGGAATACATGGAATGGCCTGAATTTGCCCTTCAACGACTTTTTAACGTCGACTTTTTAACGGCGTATCAGCGTGAATGGTTATAGACATTTTTACCGATCTTCAATTCGATAAATATCAGCGTGGGTATTCATTATCGCCAAAGGTTGTTTGTTTTTAGATGTTTACTAACTTGAAAGGTTTGGGAATAACTAAAAACTCATCCAGATAGTTTACACCCTGGGCGTCCAATATAATTTCTTGCTTGAACTATAGAATCCAAGATCCAAGTATCTGTAAAAAGGTCTATTGTACTACAAGTGACCCCGCTCATTCCAAGTATAGGGTGTCCTCTGAATCCTGGCTCTCAACTTCCTTGGACGCAGCTGCTAATAGCTGGATTTGTGCCGCTTCTCTCTGAGGATCACTTGCAACAACGACACATGGCCGTCTTGTTGAAGTGCAGACAGAATAAATAAAAAATGCCTTTAGGCCTCGAAATATCCGGAATAATTCAAATTTGCCCATAAAGTGACGAAATTATCCAAGTTTATAAATAACCATTATCTTAAAGACGGATCGCTTAGAAAAAAGTCACATTTCATAGCGGAGCTCCTGCGCGGGCCGAAGGCCCGCGCTAGCGGAGCACCATACCTAAGGGAAACACGTATAGTATACTATCGAGTTGATTTTTGAACGTCACGAGCATTTTGGATCATTTTGATGACGTCATTGATGACGAAAGGGCACGTGACTTTGGTGTAGGGCTCCTCTTATGGTCTTTGAAACTTTGTCCAAGTTTGGCTTCTATAGAAGCTTCCCTTCAGGAGATATGATTTTTTCTTTATTGTTCTGGTATTAAACCTATAGCGTACGCCGTCCGTCCGTCCGTCCGTCCGTGTACACATGGGAACCCTGTGGTATGCAAAGAAAAAATTATATCTCCTCAAGGGAACATGCTAAGACAACCATACTTGGGATATTTTGTCTATGCCACAAGGGGGGTGCTGTAACAGGGACACGTGATGTGACGTCATCGATGACGTCATCTATGCTTGAAAAATCAATATCTCGTGAAGGGAAGACTCTAAGACAACCAAACTTTGGTAGTGTAGTCTAGGTCACTAGATGAGCGAAATGAAGTGGTCACGTGATGTGACGTCATCGATGACGTCATCTATGCTGGAAAAATCAATATCTCGTGAAGGGAAGACTCTAAAACAACCAAACTTTGGGTAGTGTAGTCTAGGCCACAAGATGACCGAAATGAGGTGGTCACGTGATATGACGTCATCGATGACGTCATCTATGTTTGAAAAATCAATATCTCGTGAAGGGAAGACTCTAAGACAACAAAACTTGGGTAGTGTAGTCTAGGCCACCAGATGAGCGAAATGAGATGGTCACGTGATATGACGTCATCGATGACGTCATCTACGCTTGAAAAATGAATATCTCATGAAAGGAAGACTCTAAACCAACCAAATTTGGGCAATGTAATCCAGGTCGCCAGATGAGCGAAATGAAGTGGTCACGTGATGTGACGTCATCGATGACGTCATCTATGCTTGAAAAATCAATATCTCGTGAAGGGAAGACTCTAAAACAACCAAACTTTGGTAGTGTAGTCTAGGTCACTAGATGAGCGAAATGATGTGGTCACGTGATGTGACGTCATCGATGACGTCATCTATGCTTGAAAAATCAATATCTCGTGAAGGGAAGACTCTAAGACAACCAAACTTTGGTAGTGTAGTCTAGGTCACTAGATGAGCGAAATGAAGTGGTCACGTGATGTGACGTCATCGATGACGTCATCTATGCTGGAAAAATCAATATCTCGTGAAGGGAAGACTCTAAAACAACCAAACTTTGGTAGTGTAGTCTAGGTAACTAGATGAGCGAAATGAAGTGGTCACGTGATATGACGTCATCGATGACGTCATCTATGCTTGAAAAATTAATATCTTGTGAAGGGAAGACTCTAAAGCAACCATGTAAACCATGTACACATGGGAATCCCTTTCATTCACAGAAAATTTTATAACCAGGAGCTCCGCTTTTAGCCAGTGGCTAAATCTATATATTATTTTGTTTCTAATAAGATAAGGATTCTCTATGCACACAATTAGGCGTTTTCTGACTATTTTTAGAAATCCTGCCGTTTTTTTTTTGCTCTGTCACACCTGCCCGCTTATTCCAATGCATCTAACGCACATTAACACTAAACGCCCATACTACTGCACATATAGGGGGCATCATCGTTCAATTAGCGCAGACTTGCGTTATCCCGAGCCGTTAAATATTGTGTTTTCAATAAAGTTAGTCACGTGGAAAGAGAAGAGGTACCAACCTAGCGGCGCACGGAATTATGGTCCCGTCACACATCGAGCATTAGCTTCAACAAGGTTAAATTGTCTGGAAAACCGAACTGCTCTCGTCATTCTCTATGCCTCGCGGTACGAACGCGTTATTTTGAGCAAAAATAAGTTTTAAAACGCTGTACAAATGATAGTGTCCATGATACCGCTCGGTCAAAGCTTTGTAGAATGGGGGTGTCAATCATAACAATTTTAGACAACATTTGTGGGTCACCATTTATTGTGAATTTCTCAAAACATTAGGTCCTTACCCAATCTAGTTGCACTATAAGTTTATATCCAAACCAGGTAATATAAGTTTTTTGCATATACCAAATCAGTGAATAGTCATTTTCGCGCGCTCTGATTGGTTCCTGAAATAGTAGATATCAAACACTATTTACTGTTTTGAGAAAACTGTCAAAATGGCGGCTCTTTTCGCGCGCGATTCTGCGTCTTGAATCTTTTAAAACCGTATTTTATTCTACTGATTTGGTATATACTAAAACAACTGTCCTCTTCAGGGTCGGTGCCTAGCGGTGGATATATAACTCGACGCTTCGCATCTCGGTATATATCCACCACTATTCACCTTCCCTTCGGGGGATAGTTGTTAAATATCATGATTGAGTGTCTACTATCTTTACTGTATCTAACCTGGATCCTCTGTTACCTTTTCTTTAGTTGCCCCTTTCCCAGGCTGACATTGCGTATACTTCCGTCTGTTTTGTAGCATTTTTTGAAGCCGTAATTTTACCTCAATCTGAAATAATAATTATTATAAGAAATTATTATATGGCAACGATAGTACGCGCGCTCTGATTGGCTAACGAGCGGGCGTAACTCTCCGTAATGCCCACGGGCATTATGGAAATTCTTAATGCCCGCTCGCAGTTCACGACTGACAAAAAATTATCTCCTTGAAATAACACAAATTCAAAAAGATTTTCAGCGAAATTCACAACAAGGAATACTTGATAGAGTATAACACAAATCTAACTTGTGACAAGAGGAAAATAAAGGCCTCAATATCAGAAATGACCTGTTTACAAAAGCAAGAAGAGCCAAAAATTACTTTAAGAAATCGAGTCTATCAGGAGAAAATGAGAACTGTGAAGGGAGTCAAAAGAGCAGCAAAAGGTAAAAGCTACATGTAAATTAAAAATTTTATTGGGAATTCAAGAAACTTGAGAGCTAAAAAGAACAACAGAAAGCGAGTTCAAACTGTGTGCTTACCGATAACCGATAGTGAAGTCGTTGATTTCCTTTCTCTCTCCATCTCCGAGTTAAATTCATTCTTACTTGACGTTTGCTTTTGCACAAAAGCCGGCTAAAATAACCATTGCAATTTTCTGGAGGATAGCTTGTGAAATATCTTCTTCAGGTTTAACTCTTCTTCCGTATTTTTTTAAAAGCCTTTTCCTAGTGCAACAGGAGCAATGTTTTCCCCAATGGTGCTAAAAAAAAGTCGAGCCTTAAGCTCAACTTCCCGGTTGCTTGCTGTTTGAAACTTCTGTAACCTCCTCAAAAGTTTCTCACAAATGACTAAACAACATTATAAAATATCTGTAAAAGAAAGGATTCCGAAGTATTTGACATCCATAAGAGACTTAGAGCAAGTCTGGCGTGGTTTGCACACACAGGTTTGTTCTATCAGTTTGACTCAGAGAATGAAAAACTCTGAATGAACTCGTGCGCGACGCGGCCGCGTGTCTGAGTTATTTCGGCGGGAAAATGAACGAGGCGATCGACTTCCGGTTCGTAAAAAGTTTGTAGAAAAAGTGCCATATAATAAACAACTTACTAACCTCGACCGTTCGGGCATTACGTGAAATATCAAACCTCGGTTTTGGCGTATCAACCTCGCTATCGCTCGGTCGATACGCCAAAACCTCAGTTTGATATTTCACGTAATGCCCTCACTCTCGGTTAGTAAGTAGTTAGTATTGAAAAACTGGAAGAACTAAACTGCTATGATTGAAACATTGTCGGCTCGAAATATTGTGATCAATATGGGCATAAATTTAGTTTCCTAAAATATATAACTCAAACACACTGCAGAAGTATTCTGCAATGACAAGGAACAGTACTTCCTGGTAGATAACAAGAAAGAAGAATATTTATTAAATGGCATTTGTAGATTATATTGTGTGCAGTGTCTTTTAGTTAGGCTGTATCTCCAAGAAAATATCTTGAACTTTCGAGTATCTGATTATTTTAATACTTGTAATATGATATAAAATTTCAATATTATTTTTCCTTGTGATTTTATATTGTTGAGGGTTGTCTTTTAGAGACCCATAAAAAGCTTCATCTGCTCGCTTAGTCTTTGTAGCTGCTTTCTGATTGGCTGGCACATTTTAAATTCATAACCATTTTTGCACTCACTAAAAAGCAGGATTCCTGAGTAACCTTCTATTTGGTGTTCCATTAAGTTTCAAAGAAACTTGTTTTTTTGTTCATTCTGAGAATTGCTTGAATTTTAAGCTAAGCTGTGGCTTACAGAATCGCTTGGCCTCCCCTACGGATGAAAATCAAGGTTTTATTTGTGTCCAAGTATGTACTCAAGACACTTGCTTTTCAACTTTTAAAACATATCTAGAATAAAAGTCAATTAGTATTGAGATGATTCAAAACAGGCCCCTGTCCAAAACCAAACCAAGTCTCATCAAATGCAACACACTTAATGTAACAATTTAGAGCCGCCTTCCCAGGTCATCGAACGGCAACCGTTGAATCTGAGGATTGGTGTGAATCCTATAAATGTTCGCCTAGGACTTAAACGCATAAAAGATCTCATGAAGTGAACAGTCGACCTGTAAACTGCATTTTGATAAACTCAACGCAGGAAGTTTGTAGTTTCTACAATACATTAGCGCTGTGTTCTCGTTGCCGTGTATAATTCGTATACCAACGCTGTCAGTCCATAACACGAGATAAATGCGGAACTATACAACGGCATACAACAGCCTTGTAATGCCTTCATTACGAAGCTTTCCTCGGCCATAAAGTAGCAACAGATCCTCACAAAATGAGCTAAAACATTTGTCAAGAAACAGTTCTAAAACTGTAGTCAAAACCGTGTGGCAAACAGAGCAAACAAATTCACGTGGCAGTTTTGGCATACACTACAAAATGCAACTTACAAAAACGGTCATAGAACTGACTAACATTGCGCAGACTCTGAATTTTGAATCGGCGAGCGTATGTCACTGAAGGAACACTGATGATGGTTACTTCCGTTTCTCTCGCGCGCAGAGCGACATTAACCTGTTTTGAGTGATTATTACTGCCGCAACAGACTCTTTAAGTGACACGCTCTGTGCTTCAGGCAGGTTCAGAAAGTGTGTAACAAGTGCTTTTCGCAGGACATCTGTGGTCACTCGAATCGAGGATTCAGTGTACTTCTTAAAAACCTTTGCTATGTATTCGGACAGGTTACTTACGATAAATGGAAGCCCTTGATGGTGCTTGGAAACGTACAAGCTTAAAAACGTGTATAACCTGTATAACCCGTCTGTTAAATCACAAGAAAATGGCCCATAGTGCTTGTCTGTTTTGTAGCGCGATATTTCTATTTCGATTTTGCCGTTGTCGTGCATAAGAAGAAAGTTGCTACGCTGGTCAGGCTTTTCTTTCTCTTTAACTAGAAGGAGTGTTGTGATTTGTTTTATACTGTCAAGAACCTTTCGCAGGAAAAGCGTTAGTGCAAAAACAAAAGATAAACGAACCCGTTTTATGATTACACGCGCTTTGCGCGTTGAGGTTAGTTTAAATAACCTGGGAAGGTTTCTTAAATCATGCACTTGAAGTTGGCATCTGCGACATTGAGTCTCATCAAATGCAACACACTTAATGTAACAATTTGGAGCCGCCTTCCCAGGTCATCGAACGTCAACCGTTGAATCTGAGGATTGGTGTGAATCCTAGAAATGTTGGCCTAGGACTTAAACGCATAAAAGATCTCATGAAATGAACAGTCGACCTTTAAACTGCATTTTGAGAAACGCAACGCAGAAAGTTTGAATTTTCTACGATACATTAGCGCTGTGTCCTCGTAGCCGTGTCTGTATAGAAACGCTGTCAGTCCACAACACGAAATAAATGCGGAACTATACAACGGCACACAACAGCCTAGTAATGCCTTTATTACGAAGCTTTCCTCGGGCATAAACTAGCCACAGATCCTCACAAAATGAACTAGAACATTTGAATCTATCGGCGTATTACTGCCCTCGATTTTGTAAATAAAATAAAATAACCCAAGCCCATCGCGCGCTTCTCTTTATAAGATCGTTGGTCATAAATTACTTTCCGGGTTCGTGTTGAGTGATTCATTACTGCCGCAACAGACTCTTTAAGTGACACGCTCTGTGCTTCAGGAGGTTCAGAAAGTGTGTAACAAAAGCTTTTCTCAGGACATCTGTGGTCACTCGAATCGAGGATTCAGTGTACTTCTTAAAAACCTTTGCTATGTTTTCGGACAGGTTACTTACGCTAAATGGAAGCTCTTGACGGTGCTTGGAAACGTACAAGCTTAAAAACGTGTATAACCTGTATAACCCGTCTGTTAAATCACAAGAAAATGGCCCATAGTGCTTGTCCGTTTTATAGCGCGATATTTCTATTTCGATATTGCCGTTGTCGTGCATAAGAAGAAAGTTGCCACGCTGGTCAGGCTTTTCTTTCTCGTTAACTAGAAGGAGTGTTGTGATTTGTTTTATACTGTCAAGAACCTTTCGCAGGAAAAGCGTTAGCGCAAAAACAAAAGATAAACGAACCCGTTTTATGATTACACGCGCTTTGCGCGTTGAGGTTAGTTTAAATAACCCGGGAAGGTTTCTTAAATCATGCACTTGAAGTTGGCATCTGCGACATTGAGTCTCATCAAATGCAACACACTTAATGTAACAATTTAGTGCCGCCTCCCCAGGTCATCGAACGCCAACCGTTGAATCTGAGGATTGGTGTGAATCCTAAAAATGTTGGCGTATGACTTAAACGCATAAAAGATCTCATGAAATGAACAGTCGACCTTTAAACTGCATTTTGAGAAACGCAACGCAGGAAGTTGTATTTTCTACAATACATTAGCGCTGTGTCCTCGTAGCAGTGTCTGTATAGTTCGTATACAAACGCTGTCAGTCCGTAATACGAAATAAATGCGGAACTATACAACGGCATACAACAGCCTTGTAATGCCTTCATTACGAAGCTTTCCTCGGCCATAAAGTAGCCTGGTTCTATCGGCGTATTACTGCCCTCGATTTTGTCAAGAATCTGTAGTCAAAAACGTGTGGCAAACAGAGCATAGACGAATTCACGTGGCTGTTTTGGCATACGCTACAGTATGGCATTTCTATTTCGATTTTGCCGTTGTCGTGCATAGCAAGAAAGTTGCCAGGCTGGTTAGGCTTTTCTTTCTCTTTAACTAGAAAGAGTGTTGTCATTTGCTTTATACTGTCAAGAACCTGTCGCAGGAAAAGCGTTAGTGCAAAAACAAAAGATAAACGAACCCGTTTTATGATTACACGCGCGTTGAGGCTAGTTTAAGTAACCTGGGAAGGTTTCTTAAATCATGCACGTGAAGTTGGCATCTGCGAAATTAAGTCTCATCAAATGCTACACACAAATGCAACCGCCTCCCCAGGTCATCGAACGCCAACCGTTGAATCTGAGGATTGGTGTGAATCCTAGAAATGTTGGCCTAGGACTTAAACGCATAAACGATCTCATGAAATGAACAGTCGACCTGTAAACTGCATTTTGATAAACGCAACGCAGGAATTTTGCATTTTCTACAATACATTAGCGCTGTGTCCTCGTAGCCGTGTCTGTATAGTTCGTATACAAACGCCGTCAGTCCATAACACGAAATAAATGCGGAACTATACAACGGCATACAGCAGCCTTGTAATGCCTTTATTACGAAGCTTTCCTCGGCCATAAAGTTGCCACAGATCCTCACAAAATGAACTAGAACATTTGGTTCTATCGGCGTATTACTGCCCTCGATTTTGTAAAAAAAACTGTAGTCAAAAACGTGTGGCAAACAGAGCATAGACGAATTCACGTGGCTGTTTTGGCATACGCTACAGTATGGAATTTCTATTTCTATTTTGCCGTTGTCGAGCATAACAAGAAAGTTGCCAGGCTGGTTAGGCTTTTCTTTCTCTGTAACTAGAAAGAGTTAGTCAGGTGGCTAAGTCCAAATTTTATTGTGAATTGTGCGTTTTCTGATAAAAGCATGAAACTTTCCAGGATGAGACTTCAGAGAGTACTTGTTAATTTTTGATTGGGAGGCATCTATGAAAATTCTTTTTACAGCAATAATTTAGACAATTCGGGCGGCCATTTTTCAGCCGCCATCTTGGCCTTTGTTATTCATGAGTTTCGTGGCACTTGAGCTCTTATTCTACGAGATAAATTTATAGAGTGTAGCGCCAGATAGACAAAACTCTAAAGATTTATGGGGAAGAGAAACGATCATTGGAATGTGACAAGTGAACATTTGATAGCTAAATTACTGTTCTAGATGTTTTCTTCTATTTACGAAAACATGTTTTCGAATTCCCAGTCAGACACTGTTTCGGATAGAAAATCAAGAAAAGTATCGGGATTCTTCGGCACACAGGTTGATATCAAACTTGCGACATAACTACCAGACTATAGACCATATGTGCCAAGGTATCAACGGCCTCTGAATGAAACAAAGCTGCAGGGATTTTGCTGCAGAGTCTGGAGAATCACCTCACTGACTTGCACAGTAAGTGCCGGAAACTCATGAATAACAAAGGACAAGATGGCGGCTAAACAATAGCTTTGCAGGTTGTCTAAATAATTCCTGTAAAAAAATTTTCAGAGATGCCTCCCAATCAAAAATTGATAAGTACGCGTAGGCCAATCATACTGGAAGTTTCAAGCTTTTATCAAAAAACGCACAATCATTTGGCTTAGCCGCCTGACTACGAGTGTTAAGTTATCGATTAAAATATAATATCTCGGGGGCAAAGTTATGGAAATTCCTTTGAATATAAAAACCACAGATTAAGTATCTTTATAGACGATTTGTTCGCGAAAAGGTTGACAAGTGCTCATCTTTGAACCACAATAACTACTTACCAGTCTAGCCACCTTTTTTCCGATAGCAGTTACAGATTTTGTGGGTCTTCTTGACGTAGCAATTTTTTCGAATTTGTTCCTGGTACTTCGAAGCAATGCAATAACCTTTACGCCCACAAATCTAGGTGCCCTGTCGGAACTGAGGAACTTTGCCGGAAAGAGCAGACTTGCTGCAGAGAATGACACCGTCTTTGGGCCCAACTTTTGTTCTACCTGCGACAAAAACAAAGAAGCGATTTGCAGAACCCAAAGCATCCGCCATGGTTGAAACTGCGCACTAATAGGTCAGCGGAGTTATAAACCAAAAAGCACAGGAGGCCCATGATTTCAGTTCAAAGTTCTAACCTTTAAATAATCCAGGAAGCTTTCGATAATTTCAGGTCTCAGGAACAGGTCTTGAGTGATTTTCTTGCGTAGACGATTAACGACGAAGCCGAAGAAATCTGAAATTTAAATGAGGATGATATTCAGAGCAAACAAAAGGCGCACGAACGCAGTGTAGAATGGCCGTTCAGTTCTTTAACTAGTTTTTTTGTTTGTTTGTTTTTACTAAAAGTACGTGTATAGAGCAGATTTCAAATGACGGTCGTGAGTAATTCGCAATTACTTTGTAATTACTGCTATAGGTTTTATTCAGAATTGGTGTAATTACTTTGCGATTGGTTTCACGACAGTCGTGTGAAAACCGCTCTAAAATCGCGCAATTTACTAAATAACAGCATTGTAGCAGCTAGACTCACCCAAAATTCTAAATGAATTCATTGCCCAGTAGGAAGCCCTAATTTGCGGGGCCTGGCGTTCTATGTTGATAAGTCTCGTAAAATAATGCTCCATATTTTGCATGAAGATTTGAACTTCTGTGGGGAGTTCTGAAATGAGTGGAACACGTCTTTTTGCACGTCTACCAGATATCGTAGAAGTCCCAAGACTACAGCAGGATGCCATCTTGCACCATGCAATTTGGAAGAGATCGAATACCAGAAAAGCACAGATATTTATACCTCGATTGACGCATGCGCATAGATATGCGAAAAAAAAACCATACCCATACAGCGGAATGCGCACCTTGGCTGTCGCTATTGTCATCACGGCTGCTGTGATTGGCTGATAGGTCATAATAAGTTTAATTTCCAATGCTTTTTAGGCCCGTGACTATGCACGCAGAGAAACATTCCGGCGTGCACTTATGATAAAGAGTGTTTCTAAGTCACTCAGCTGCGCCCGTATTAGGGGTTGGCGTAACTCGAACCCGTTCAATTCGAACCCCAAGGGCTGTACGGCACACGAATTCCTAAAACTGTGTTTTTGATCCAATAGGGATTGTTTCGGAAAAAAGGGTCAGCGCGATGACCCTTCTTTTTTGGGGTCGAGGAAGTCCTAGAATTATTGTGCAATTCCTGATTCCATGTAAAAACGTGTCCAATTCCTAAAAAAAATCGTACGCAATTCCTAAAAACCGTGTACACAATTCCTAACATGGCACCTTGAAGATCCCTCTAGGGAGTACCATCTGCCATAAGAATTGGAAGCCCTAGAATTATTGTGCAATTCCTGATTCCATATAAAAACGTGTCCAATTCCTAAAAAAAAAACGTACGCAATTCCTAAAAACCGTGTACACAATTCCTAACATGGCACCTTGAAGGTCCCTCTAGGGAATACCATCTGCCGTAAGAATTGGATGTAAAATTGAGGCGCATTTGCTCGACACAGTCGCGCGCGCTTTACTCGCCTGTCTAGCCTGACTTCGGCTAGGTTCTTTTCCATTTCGGGGTGCCCGCATCGCAACAGGTCGTCGAGACTTGTACAATCTGACGTGAAAATCTCGTGCCTACAAAGTGGCGCGCCTTCCCCTTGTGGCGACTCTTCTCTGGTCCTTTGCCAGGGAGTCAACCTTTGTTCAAGATACACGCCCGCCTCTTCAGCATTCTCAAACACGACTTCTGTACAATCGTCGTCGTCCTCCTCATCCACCTCTTCTGTTGATGCTGGGACGTGTCGAGGAAGGCGAAGGCAGTCCAAGACGCGAAGGTCAAAGTTGAAACGCAGTGGCTCCTCTGGAGAAACGGCGTAGGCGAGCGGAGAGTACGGCTGGACGGTCCGCATGCTCAGAAGGTTGTCTGCGGCGGCGTGACTATAAGACTGCGATAGGATAGGATAGGAACACTATAAAAAAACAGTTTTGCCACGATACAAGTGTTCGTATGGTGTTGGGGAGAGTTTGGGGTCCATTGTAAAAGGCAGACAAGACGCGCAGACAGAGAGAGGACAGGTTATCCTCGAGTTATTATACATTTACGAAATTGCGTTCTAGTGAAGCGACCGGTGCTTTTAACTCATGCTGTCGGATAGGGGTGGATTGGCCGGGTGCCAATTTTATTTTACTTTATTCACGTAGGTTGAGGAAGCCAGATGTTCCAAACTCTAGTCAAATCTTGCAAAATATCATTACGTAAAATGTTTTTAAGGTGAGAATGAATTTTAGTTTGTGATTTGGCTAACTGCCCTATGCTGCACTTTGCAACTTGTCTCAGCATTTCTAGAACTGCCTTTCTTTCGGTGCCTGGAATCCCATTTGCAGCCTTGCAGGTCCATCGCTCCCATGCCTGTTCACGGTGGAAGTCACACAAATATACCCAGCATCCTGTTGAGTTCAATGTGCACAGACGTGAGCCCATCCATGCAAGATTGTTTGGAGTATGATGATGCGCAGTGTTGGTAGTGGTGGGGTGGGCTGGTATTTGGTGTTGGTGGGGTGGGGTGGTATTTAGTAGTGGTGGTTGTTGATTAGTATTTGGTAGTGGTGGGGCGGTATTTGGTGTTTGTGGGGTGGGGTGGTATTTGGTGTTGGTGGGGTGGGGTGGCATTTGGTAGTGGTGGTTGGTGATTAGTATTTGGTAGTGGTGGGTGGGGTGGTATTTGGTAGTTGTTATTGGTGGGGTGGTATTTGGTAGTTGTTATTGGTGGGGTGGTATCCGGTAGTGGTGGGGTGGGGTGGGATGGGGTGGTATTTGGCAGTGGTGGTTGGTGGGCGGTATTTGGTAGTGGTGGGGTGGGGTAGTATTTGGTAGTGGTGATTGGTGGGGTGTTATCCGGTGGTGGTGGGGTGGGGTGGTATTTGGTGGTGGTGGTGGGGTGGTATTTGGTAGTGGTGGTTGGTATTTGGTAGTGGTGGGGTGATATTTGGTAGTCGTGGTTGGTGGGGTGGTATCCGGTGGTGGTAGGGTGAGGTTGTGGTGAAAAGGAATATTTACTTTATTTAATAAAAGTCAGAATATTACCTGGGAAAACTGTCTCTATTGCTGTTATCTCCTGATCACAGTGGTCCGTCATGAAGTACTTGGGGTTCCATGTGGGTGTTGCTTGCTTTAGAAGCTGGAGTGCTTCACTAATAGATTGGGTGGTCTCATCTTGAGTCACAAATGACCCAACTAGTTGGTAGTCAACATGGGTTCGTACAACCAGGAAGAACAAGGGAGGGCATATTTTGTTGTTTTGTACGTTGCATCTAATAAGCAAACGCCATTGCCATACCTTTCTAAGAGCCTTTTCTGCCATACAGTTTGATGCACAAATAGAAGGTTGTTGCCCCCAGGTTTGTTGATAATGACTTCTTCTTCTTTTCCAGCATCACTGGCATCATTTTCCTTGCTGTCATCAATACCGGCCATTGCTTCCTCACAGATGTTGCTGCTCTCTCCATATGCTCTAAAGAAGATGAAATCATCTGGATTCTCACCTTTCCATTTCTCAACTTTAGGTACAACATTTTCTTGGTCAGTTTTTGAAACCATGTGCTTTACAGTCGCACGGTACATGTGGTTCCTAATATCGCTGAGTTTCGGAAAGAATCTTCTATTGAACGATGAAAGTGTATGGCCACCGCCAGAAGGAAACAGCTCCTTCTTCACAAACACATTGATGTGTCGCCTTATATCATACGTATCTTTCACCCCCTCACCAACCAGCTCCTCAATTTTTCTAATAATTCGCTCATCAACAGGCTGTGATAAGCCAATTCCCTAAAAATAAATTAAGTAATTTGTTATGAGTACAAACTGTCATGTAATTATTTATCAATATGAGATACAAAAATGTGAGAAGAGCTTCCTTATTATGTTACATTGTAGAGACTAACTGATCAAGACTTGACAACATTGGCACATAAGAAAATAAAGCTTGAAATACCTCTCCTAATAGGTGATAAGCATGATCAGCCTCAGTAGAAAACTGAATATATATATTCTTCTTTCCTCTTTGGCAGTCCCTTTCTCTATTGCTTCTCGTAGTTGCTTGGATGCATTTGTTCTCTCTTTTTTGTTGTCTGTTACAATCTGGTAAATAATTTTTGTTATCTGCCATTTTTGGTCATCCTTTGCACCTTCACTGTCCCTCCACCATTATACCACCTTGTTTGGGCTGGACATGCATGACCTCCATTTTCTAAGGCATGATATTTTTCCTCCCTGGGTGTCGTAATCAAAGAATCATTTAGTCAAATGCTCACAGGCAGGCAGATAAATTTAACCTTTTTTTCTAAACTCTTGTTAAACTCTTGTTGGAACATCATTGGTCACATATGGGGCATTTTTACCTCCTGTGAGTATTGCAGAAAGAACATGCTTTTAATCTTCTGCATTTATTACCTTAAAATCAGGAAAGGCAATAACTTCACGTAGAACTAGCCTAGCAGGACAATTTTTTGTAGGCTGGGCAAGAAACCGCCGCTTCTTGAACACAAAGTCACCATCCTGTAATAATACACATATGTTATATTATTATTTATATAGCAAGTGCAAATCCATTGTTCTTAACTGTCCAATTATTTTTAAATTGGATCGTGCGGGCTGAAATTGGACAATTTCGGCATTTTATCATTCACTATATAATTAATAAATAACAGAAATCCATGCTTGTCCAATTAAGAAAAAATGAATGATTCCTCAGAACTCCAAATTGGACTCGGTCTGCGGTCTCGTCCAATTTTAGAGTTCCCCTGAATCATCCCATTTTTTCTTAATTGGACTGCATGGAGTCCTATTATATATAATATACTTATAATTATTATTAATTATTAGTATTATTATTATTATTAATTAGCAGTGACTGGGGTCCTCAACAAAGGGGATGCAATTTTTTTTGCGACTGCCAATCCTTTTGATTGGACAATTCTTTACCCTTAAAAGAATGACCCCTTAAGAGAGTAGCATTTGAACTAAAGTAGCATGAGAGTACTGCAGGTTATAGGAGGCTGTTTTTGTTTATGACTCAATTTATTCCTAAAGACTACTTTATCAAACCTGATCATGGTTCAGCCTTACAATCTTTGCCATTTTGTTTCTGTCCTTCCCGTGCTGGCAGTCATATTTCTTATTGCCCATAATAAAACATGGAACACCAGTGAACGCAATTCGTCTACCAGACACCTCCTTAGTATCTTCCCAAGACACACGGTGTTTTCCTGTGCTGTAGTCTACAGGAAAGAAGTATACAGGTACCATCTGAAATCCATCTCGAAATTCCAGCAGAAGCCTCTGGATGACTTGACTGATAATATCTGTGTATGTGTTGGGGGGGGGGGGGGGAGTAAACCTTTGTAATATTCAACCCCCTTGCCCCCCTCGTCGAAGGTCGTGTATCTTCTTTGCAGTTTTTTTTAGCATAAAAGCACATGCACCAAGCTAGAAGATTTCATGTTTGGAGAGGGGCCCCCCCTCTTTGAGTCATAAAATACAATAAACAGACAGGACAATAGAAAGGCCCTGTCCCCCACCTCCCCAGAAAGTTTGTTTGGAGAGGGCGTCCCCTCTTTGACTAATAAAATACAATAAACAGACAGGACAATAGAAAGGCCCTGTCCCCCACCTCCCCAGGAAGCCCCCTCCCCCTGGCCCCCTTACCCCTAAATAATTCTTAGGATTTTCTTAGCTTGTTCAAGCACTTCTACAAGCACTTGGAGATTCTTACCTCCATTTCCAAAACCTTTTTCAGCTTTATAACATGAGAATTTTACAGTATTCCTTGTCTCAAAATCTTCAATAAGTTTTACTGCTGTTTTGAGATTGAAAACATAACCATAGTTATAATCCAATTCGCAGTATTCACTAGAAAAACCAATGTTTACTAGGTGTTGCTCCATGTTTCTGATAGAAACTCGCGCCAAAAGTTCAAAGTTGAGCTTATTACAGGTCAGCGGAATACGGAATACATCAGTCACACTTCACTTCCGGTTTCTTCCGCCCTTAAATTTTGGAGCTTCTTTTACTAGATTTCCACATTTTACATCTATAAGTACTAAAACGAAAGCGCACGACACTGTGTTTAGTTAAATATTTTATTCAAGGAACTAACGTTGACTTATTCAGCTATTTCGGCACTTACACCTCACCCGATGATAGTGTAACATCGGCTGAGGTCCAAAGCTTCCGGTCACGATGCGGCGAAGGGCAAAGAGGCACGAACTGCATGCCAAATGTCTTCATCATACAGGTATTAATGATAATCTTGAAGTAAATGCATCTACTGGTGTTCAAAACCAAGAAAATATGATACTGCACTTCGTCAACTTCACCTCGAATTCGTCGGCCATATTGTTCTCCGAAGTCGTCAATACGTCATTCGGATACATCGGGTTTCCGGAAGTGTTCGGAACGACTCGGATTTTCCTCACCCGATGTTATCTAATGTTGACCGACTTGGCACGAGACTTTAGGCGGCGAATATGCATGTAACTGAAATTTTCGTGAGCTCGGCGTCCGCGCCTTCTTTTAGGGAGCCTTATAAAGCTTAAAAGTAGCAATTAGTAGTGGCTAATTGTTGGGTGTTTGCGTCACCGACAATTATTCGCCGTCCTGTTTTCACGCTGAAACATACGGTTGTGAACTTAAGCTGGGGTTATCAACTAAACATTGCTCATCAACGCTTCAAGCCTTAGGGAGTGATTGAGCCGGGTTTTGTGTAATCCGATGGTGGTTGTTTTTTTGCATATAGTAATTGGCTGCATAAGTACTAAATCGCATTGTTCCATGCGAGCTAACGTAGTTTGATTGATAGAAACTAGAAACCATGTAGCTGTGAGCAGTCTGGCATAAATGTGAAAATGCAGAAAAATATAACAGGTTTTTTGTTCTACTATAGTTCCTGTGCTATATAAAAGCATTGAAATTATCTGCTGCATTTCAATGGCTGTCTTTATATGGGAAGATGCGATAAAATGGCCCTGCAGTTACCTTTGCCCATACGCAAATGTCACGAAGGAATGACGAATTGTGTTTACAGACACGTTGACCCCAGTGTGATTAAGGAACAGGCCTCTAAGGTGAGCAGAGAATGCTCTGCTCTCATATTTCTTCCCCCTGGCATTCTGCGACAGACCGAAAGAGTAGATATTAGTTTATGAAACATCCTGCATGTGATATAAAACTTGAAGTGGCTTCTTACAACAGCGCCTAACCTCTAAAGATGGCTGTAAACGCCATAGCCTTTCAAAGTATTGTAAACTCCTTAACCTCCTTCACGAAATGGTTGTAAGTACAGCACTATAGAAAGAAGTAATTCCCAAACAAACTAGGAAACAACGAATTATTGACTGACAGCAATGAAACGCCTGGTGTGTATATTGTATAATATGATACATTCTCGTACCCAGAGCTCCCCAGCTCGTCTGCTCGCAGGGGAGGCTCTGGGGACATCCATTTGAGGGCCGTCGCTGATTGGCTAATTTTGAGCGTTGGAGCATGCGCTGAAAGGTCTTTCTCTCAGCGGCTCTGTATTAAATCTCGCGCATGCGTCAGTGGCTGTCACCAGAGCCTCCCCCGTGAGGTTACGAGCCGGGGAGCTCTGGGTTCGAGAATGAATATGATAGGGACTGAATCCCAAAAATCTCAACCTTGTGTCCTTTATCTGAAATATTTACAGCCTGATGTGCTAATTATATACTTTAACCTATTAAGTAATTAGTACTTCAAACACGTCTTCAGTCAGTTACATCCATGAGCCTAACTTACCAGCAACAAAGAGCGGGTGGGGAATTTCTCTTTAAGGAGAAGGCGCCTGTACTTTGCGACAAACCCCCTCACAGCGACACTGATCTCGTGGTCAGCCTGTGGAAACGTGCAAATATAGTAGATTTAATTTCCTTTTTTTAAAGAAGAAATACTGTGATCAAATTTCCACTTCCAAATTTGATAAGCGTATGGTTCTCGGACGGCTTTGGGCGCGGGACCCACGATGCACAATTCTGGTATATTTTTAATGAACTAATCCAACGCCAGTTTGAATCTTACTTCAAGGATTTTAACAAATGAGATTATTCTGAGAAAGATTTCAGACCAGATTGAATGAATTTGCACACGATAAATTGGGCTATAATAATTATAGGTTACATACTTGCAAGACAGTGACGTCACAATTGTTCGTATCTGCAGTTTTGTTGTCTTGGACAACCAAGTTAGTGGTCCCATCGGCAAGCAAGTCCACCAGGTTTTGTCCTTGTATTCTGGGCTGTCTGTAGAGTAACGTTCGGCTGAGACTTCCATGGTCCGTATTTCTTTGGCTCTCCCAGGAACAATAGTTGTGTAAAGACATAGAAGTAGAAAGTCTTGGTACTCTCTTGCCATGGAAACCTATAATATAGTGTAGGACACTAACAATGCACCTTAAGATGTTTCTCATTTACTTTCTGTAAGAATGTTGTCTTAATACCTCTATTGCCAACCGACGTTAACTGGGGTTGTCGTCAACCACCTGGGACGACAACCACCTTTGGCTTAATGGCCCTCCCAGCCCTCTTAATTCAAGCTCAGATTCTTTTAGCTTGAATTAAGAGGGGGGGGGGGGGGGTGTGCTGATATATAAACACAAAAAAAGAACAGTTTTGATGACCGCAGCTAGATGATTTTCTAGCTGCGTCAATAGTGTAGTTGTCTTCACACAAAGGTTGTGCCACATACATACCGGTGTAGGGGCAGCTTCGAATTTTTGCCTCTGTTTTTTCACACACGCAACTATTTCTTTCCTAAAAAGTTAATTGCATTGGCAAATAAATAATACAGAATTACGGACAGTGTTATAAAGGACTGCAATATCTGACAGGCGTACAAGGGGCCACATCGCCCTGCTCGTTGTGCCTTTTCTCTCACTTTTGGGAGAGAGAAATTGTCATGTGACAGAAAGTACGTTTTTTTCAAAACACGTTATTCCAGTTTTTTTTAGTGTCAAAAAAAATATTTGACTCATTCACTGCTCGTTCGTAAAATATTGTTCTTGCCCTCGACAATGAGTGATCAATCTCGCGAGAGCTTGTAGAAAAAAAGAAAGAAAAAAGAAAACTTACCATGACAGCCATTTGTTGCACGCTTCAAGTTCCTGAAATGATAGAAGAAAAATATGAATATACGAGAGAATGAAATAGTTTCATTGGATGAGACGAGACATTGCGAAGTTCAGGCTCACCATTTATGTGCATGCATTCCATCAACACCGCCACTCGAAACCACGAAAGTGTTTTTCATTAGAATTTATACTAATTCTAAAGGCCGATTTAGACTGTACGATTTTCGCCTACAACCATCGCATGCGACATGCTCGCATCAGCATACGACTCGAATCGCAAAGTCTAAATCAGCCCTACAACTCCTCTACGACATGCGCTTAGGAGCTAAGTCATGTCGCAAGCGTGTCGCATGCGATGGTTGTAGGCGAAAATCGTACAGTCTAAATCGGCCTTAAGAAGAAGAAGCTCGGAACGTTTACGATATTACCTCTTGGGTGCTTGGCCTTTCTCGATCAACTTGAGTCTCTAGCACTGACCTCAGTCTTTTCAGCTGTGAAATGATGTGAACTCCATGGTACGCTGGCGCCTCTGCATGATGGAGAAACTTAACAGGATATAGAAGAGCCGCAGGATGTAGGGAAATTGATGAAGGTAACAACTGTCGCTCAACCTGAGATAGAAATTATACACGAATAAATTACACCTAAATTCAGTAAAGGTTGCTTTGGACATTGTTCTTTTGTCATTGAGTGCTTTTGTTTAGGCAAGCACTAGAGGTAGAGATAAATGAAGTTTGAGCGATTTCTCAAATTTTTGAATTTCGCGAGTTGGTATAAAAATGCAAAATGTAGGATGCAATCTCTATCTCTAATGGCGGAAGATAACTTTGGCTTCTTGAGTTAGCTCACCTTTGGCAACAGATGGCATAATCACCTTCATCAAAGCACCTTCACAGAAGATACAGTCAACCTTGGACAAACCACAGTAGCAGGAATCTGGGATGCTGTTTAATACACACTTTGGTAAGTAAGCTTCCTTGCATTTCTTGTATGAGCCAATAAAGGGGTCCTGCCTTCGTAACCACACTAGTTGCATATATTCATGCTGAAATACCTTCTGCCATCTATTCTTGTGAGTGGAGTGTGCAGCATACTCTTTGATCTGCTGATGTTTGGCCTCTCGCCCCTGCATGGTGTTTAAGCCCAGGGGCCCGTTTCTCAAAACCCCGGTAATTAACGGGCCCGTCCAACTTATCGGGAGAGTTTACGGGTAAGTTTATCGGGTACGAGCGAGCGTTTCTCAAAGTTCCCGGTAACCTCCCGATAGTTATCGGGGCCCCGGAATCAAATTTATAATTTCCGGATATTACAAATAACTTACTCAAAAAATCAATGAATTATCGAAAAACTCAGCAATTTGTCGACACTAGATCACATGGTGTACCGCTAAGTTTGTATTTCCAGCGAAAAAAGTAAAGAAATCAGCTAAAATGTACGAAAACAAATGCAATTTGTAGTGAAATTGTGCACTGAGATTGAACATTTGTTTACATTCTTGCAATCAACACGTCAAACTGATTGACAGCTAAGCTGTCAAACGAATCGCTTTGATTGGTTGAGAAGCGAGATGGTTGCATCTGATTGGCTAAAACTCTCCCAGTTTATCGGAAGGGCGGGAAAAACGATCCCGATCACGGTAAGTTTACGGGAAACCATGGCACTGCGAAGCGAGAACTTTTTGAGGCAAAATGAGACAGGCCGGAAAATGGTTAGTTTTGAATTAAAAGAGTAAGTTTTCGGTAATTTTAACTTGGCAGAGTCTAGTTGAATAACTAAGCTTTACCTAGAGTGAAAATTTTCAGGAAAACAAATCTATTTTCGACCTTATTTTAAGACTTCAAAATGCTTCCCGGTAATTAACGGGAGGTCAAGAGCTCCCGTAAAATATCGGCCGATTTAACGGGAACATTTACGATTTCGAAAATAAGTTTTGAGAAACAGTCAAGGAGAGTTTTGAGAAACAGTCAAAATATATCGGGAGGTGTTAACGGGTAGGTTTACGGGTCCGCCAAGTTACCGGGCGTTTTGAGAAACGGCCCCCAGGCCACATCCAAAATTATCAAAGAGCTGCTGTGAGTGAAATGGTACACAGTGGCCAACTGTCCATGCACTCAAATTGACACTTAAAAACACTGATGCTGCCCTAAAGTAGCTAGAACATGCATCATTGAGCTTGTTGATGCGTAGCTGATCAATGTTACTTACTATGCTAAATAAGGATTTTGCATCTCTCAGTTTTAGACCACAGTATGCTAGAGCATGAAGTCATAACTCATCACGTAATACTCCCTTACATGGTGGTAGCACAGCAACAATCAAACTCATAAAGCTGTGACAAAACTTTTTGGTCTCTTCCCCTGTAAATCTGCATTTGAAACCTGTGTTTGAGCTCCTCTCCTTGAACCATTTACATATCTTTTTATGCAAATTTGAGTGTTTTTCATGCAGAGCAGTTCATGAAACCATAATTGCCAACAATTATTGGCCAGGTGCAATGGCTCACACTTGACCTTTTGGACTAAAGGACCTAACAATGGAGTAAATTCTTGCCTAGAGTTCTTGGTTGCAATAAATTTGGTTATAGAAGAGCGTGCCGTATTCAAATCCTTACCTTTCTTCAAAAGCTCTTGCTTCGTTTTTTGTACAGCCTCCACATCCATGATTCTCTTGCTGTAAGGCCAAGGTTTCCAAGTGTTGCTCTGTGAATAGCCAATGGTGCCACCAACTTTATAAAGGTCATCCTTATGATAAGTGGCTGAATAAGTTAATTCTCCTGATACTGATGCCAACCATTTCATATCACCAGGTACCAGCTCAAATGCAAATGTGCAATCGAGGCCTCTGACAGTATAGTGCTTTGACTCGATAATTGGGAACTGATCACGCAGCTGGCAGGCATACCTTTTCATGTGGGGATGATCCTCCCCACAGTTAGCCCCACACAGTATATGTCATAGCATGTTGCCACACGATCTGTGACATTCAGAAAAGAGAGCAGCCAGGACGTTGCCTCATTTTGTTTGCCAAAAGGGGCACCATCAGCCCAATGGCGATCTTAAAGGCTCCCTTTGGTTCCCCAAACCAATTGAGTGATAACACCCCAGCATGTTCAAGCAACAAATACAAATCTGCAAGTTCAACCAGATACTTCTCTATTTCTCTACAGCACCCCTTACCGGCTCCAGTAAACCATCACTTTCTTGTGCAGCATTAGTAAACTCACCTGTTTGTGCCTGTGGTAATGGTTGTAGCTCAGCTATGTCAAATAAATTTATGAAGCTCACAAGTGTTTTATATTCTACATACCTAGGAAAATAGAAGTGCCCCCCATAGATAAGTCTAGATTTTGCAACACCTTTTCTAAATTTCCCTGAGGCAGCTGTGTATCTATTGGCTGAAACTTTGGCAATTGTTTCATACTTTCTCCTACAAAGTAACCCTCCACTGTAAAATACATTTGCTGATCGAACTACATTTGCATGGCACTTTTCATAGCCAGAAACCTCTTTGTTGACTATTTCTGGTAAAATCTTATTTCTTATTGTCTCAGAGCACTTAATTATACTAGCAAGTTCTTTGTTGCTGGTACTGTTAACTAGAGTGAGCCACAGACCAGCTCTAGCATCTCTTTTCTGCTCTAAAGCTGTGCGACTTGTAGTGGAATGTACCAAACCACACAGCTGCAAGGTCTTCTGCCTGTAGAATAGAACATTATAATGTACACCTTAATTTCATTCAAATTACATGTACATGCATAGACTGTTTTTAAAATTTAGATATTATTACACCATGTATATTTGGGGTGTATCAGGCCAACAAAAAATTGACATAAATAATAACCATACAGTCAATTCTCCCATTCTCCTAGGAGCCATTAGCATACAATAATATAAAATCATAACTCATGTATGAAAGGGTAGAGTTAATAGCAGTAACACAGTAACACTACAAATATAGTTTATTACTACACTCGCTTTCAGTCACATGTCCACCCTGCCCTTGACGTCCACCAAATACCCTCTTGACTTGGAAACAAATAGCGCAAGGCGCATATGTGTGACTGAAAACAAGTGTAATTGATGCTGCGTTGACTTCTTTCCCACAATGATTCCTTGTGCAGTACCTTCGTTTCTTGCAAGATATGTGGATAACTGTGATACATCAGAATTATGAGCTAGAATTGTTGGCTCGCTATTCTTTCTGGGTAGATGTGCCATTTCATCCAGAAGCAGTCCTCTCTATACCAGTAAGTAAAAACAAAAATTGTGTGTATTATAGAGTGCAAGATTAGCCAGTAATTATTAGGAACAAGATCCATTGGACAACACTCATGAATGAAAATATGAGGCACAATAACATAATTTATATGGTTATGCAAATTAGTGGTTCCATTCTCTTGAATCAAGCCACAGAGGCTGCTTCACTTTTTTATTTGTTCAGGATAATTTTAGAAAAATTGAAAGCAATTGAGAGAGAGTGGGATATATATATTATATACAAAATCTGAAATTGCTGCACACAGACTCACAAGGCAAAATAAGCAAATGAGTAGCCCCAAGTACTTAAGTTAGCCTTAATAGGCAGTATTCGTATTCAAACGCTCAAGAATAGCCTGTCAGAGAAACATAACTCAAGTGAAGCTAATGCATGTTCCCTTTTATTTCACTATTTCCATCTCAGTATACTTTGAACAGGCAAAACTAAAGAATCACCTGCATGAGTTACACTTGAGTGTTGTTCCAGTCTGACCGTTTGAATATGAATGTTGCCTATTCTAGATTTTTTCCTAAAAATATGATTGCTTTTGAACATTCCATTTAGATTTTTGGATTTAACAAATATCAAGATCCACTGTCAACCATAACAACAAATTACATTAAGTTAGTTGACTTGAGCATACCTCTTTTTAAGGCTTTCTAGTTTTTCCCGAAGTTGGATAACTTCTCCACTTGCCTCAACGCACTGGTCTCGGAGTACTTTTCTTTTTCGGGCCAGCCCACCAATATCAAATTTAGGTTTTCCCATTTTAGTCAACGTGCCGTCCCTTGTTTTTGATATGTCCAAAATCCAAATCTGGCTTTGAAATGAACAACTTGGTTCTTGAAAGTCACCACCACGGGATGATCATCGTCTACTATAACACGGAACCGCAGCTTTTGACAGTGAAAATCAGCTTGGTGACATTGAAAACCACTGGTTGAAATTTGAGGAGCAGTTACGTGACAGGCTATAATTTCATACTAGCCTTCCTAATACACCAAATAGAAATCCTATGGTTTCGAAATTTCAAAACATGTTCGATAATATTACATTGTTAAAAGAAAAACAGATGACTTCACGCTGCAATCATATTTACAAACGTACCATTAAATCCTTGAACTTACCAAATGCAAAACTTTGCTGTTGGCGCACGTTTGGAGCTCAAAATGTCTTGAAATCCGCTGCTTCGGAGGACAGAGAGGCGATACTAGAACTCAGTTTCTTTCGGTTAAAAATGACTGTCGCAAGCTCGTACGAGCTCCGAGAATGCTTTGCGAGCAGAGCGCGCGCCATTTAATTTTTTTCTGGAGTGCTTCCAAATGAGGCACATTTCGCCAGTGTGCTTTCGTTTCATGAAATCAATATTACCTGACGAACATGGTTCTAACTACAGTGACAAAAAGAACGGCCGGGGAGTTGTGTGACGGTTTTATTCAGGATGAAGAGAATCCACGGAAGGGAAAACGATGTGCTTACGGAAAAAAAAAACGTCTCGAAGCGTCGCAATTTATGCTATGATCATCAGTTATATATCGTTATAAAGCTAAAAGATTGTTCTAACATATAAAGTACATTTTAGCGAAGTTTGAATTTTTCTTGAATTTTAACGACCCTGAACTAAAAACCACCCCCTAAAACCATTAGCGTTTTGTTGCTTGGTCTCACAATTTATCGGATTTTACTCAGGAAGAAATGAAACTGCAAAATTGTGGGCGAATTTTTGATATTTCGCATATCTACGGAAATAGTAGTTCAGTTTTTACCAACACCGAGACCTGAAGTACGCTTTACTAACTAAAAAAAACCTATTAGCGGTTCGTATTTTGTTTGTTCCGTAGTATTTTTATGCCTTTAGGGAAGCCCTACTGGAATCGAACCAGCTACTCACATATTAGAGAGTAAACCATTGAATTTTTCAGCTTTTTAGACTCAAAAACATGTTCGTTATAGTAGTTAGGAGACGTGGTGTTAGTGACAGTGACGTCTGTACTGAGTAAAGTAAGAAATCCCGTTAATTACTGAATAACGTAGTATCGATAAGTCATGTTCCCAAAAACACCGCGGTCGTCCTCCCAAATCACCGGTGTTCCTCCCACATAACTATGGCTACTACTACTCCTGTAACTATGCCTACTGGTACTGCTACTGCTACTACTATTATTACTATTATTATTATTAGAACGATTTCGTATAACCCATGTTTTATATGCTAATGAGATTTTTATATGCTAATAAGTCTGGCATCTTAGATGACGATAGATGAGATGAGCAAAATGATTTATTCCAGAAGCAGTAGGCTCACGCATTTTAAAAACACGCGAAAGGCCGAAAACATCGGAAGCGAAAGGATAACTAAATAAACGGCGAATATTCAAGTTTAAATTTATTCAACTTTCCATTTTTCAAGTTTCGCGCTCAAGTGTGATTCACACTACAATGCATTCGCAATTTTGATTTTTCATTTCGAAAGTGTTATGATTTATTTTTGTCTGAAGGGGAAAATTAAACAACCTTTTTTAATGAATTTTGCCACCGGACGTTATGAAGATTTCAAATTTGATATGAAGTATTCGGAGCGTCGTCAAAGGTCGATAGCTGGCGATACCAAACCAAATAGGTGTCTAATAAAACAAAACCAATTCCTCTTTTGGCGCAGTTTGTTTGCAAAAATGGCATTTAAACAATTATATAGCCCGGAAAAAGCGTACTCTCCTCTCAGCTAAGAAGGTTGCCAATTCACACGGGCATTAGCCATCGCGGATGGCGCCAAATTTGACCCACTGCCCTTTGTATGTTTTTACTTCTTTAAAGATGTGTTCAACTTTTATGCGTCTTCGTGCCAATGCCCGTTTGAATCTGTGCGCTCTCCGTCTCCCTCTGAGATTGAGTAAGTGCATCTGCCCAGCTCTAACGGCTGTTAAAAATTGGACAGAAGTTGTGAAGTTTGCGAGAGAGCCCCGGGGGGGACTCCCCTATTTTTAGGGCGGGGGTGCTCGTCGGGAACTTTCGATTTTACCCCTAAAAGGTACCTAAAATGGCGTCGCTAAGTTAATTTTGACCCCCAAAAGGTACCAACAAGACGTATTTCCCTCGTAATTTTCTCTTGTATTTTTCCGAGCGAAAATACGTCTGAAATTCAGGCTTCAAACAAGCGTGATTTGCTTGATTTGCTAGAACGGACCCCTAACTGGTACCTATCTGGAAAAAAATGCAAGTTTTCAAATTTTACCCCTAAAGGTACCAGAGGCCTAATTTTAAACCCTAAAAGGTACGACGAGCACCCCCGCCCCAAAAATTTAGGAGTCCCCCCCCCCCCCCCCGGCCTGCCTCCGCACGCAACAAATCTCTATCTTGATCAATCCTCTGAAAGGATTAAAACAGTAATGAGCAGAATTGTGAAGGAAGCTTTGCAGCAGCCAACAACGCCTCTCCCGGTAGCATCGACAAGTCAAGCGGCTGAGCCTCCAATGCTTATAGCAAATCAAATGTGATAGAAACAAAGGCTGGAGGACAGAAAACGAGACGCAGTCAAGAGAAACCTTGACGATGAAAAACACAGGCAGCTTTGCGATGTTTCATATAATTTAAATTTACTTGCGCTTGAATTGTAAAGCAAGCGTGAAAAGTAAATGTATAGATTCAAAATTCAGTTTATTAACAAAGGTATTCATGATATTATGTCTGATATCTGATTTTTAGACAAACAAAATAATTTGTCCTTGTTCTCAAATGGTGGCTGCTGTGGCATTTACTGTAAGCTTTAGCCTTTTTCGGCTTCCGAAGAAGAAACTCTTTTTATCTTTCTTTTATAAAATGTGTAAATCTATCGCATCTCAAATTTTTCTGTCCTATCTAAAGTAACCTGGGCTCATTTGCATATAAAAATCTCATTAGCATGTAAAACACGGTTATACGAAATCGTTCTATTATAACTACTATTACTATTTTTATTACTATGATTATTAAGTTGTTGCTGCTCCGAAATCCCCTTTTAATCGCATAACTTTGTTTTTAACACAACTTGACGTTTTTTCACACAAGGGAGAAACCAGAAATTCAGTATAAAAAAGACTGGCGCAAAAATAGACTAATTCAATTTCAATTTCAATTTCAATTTTTTTTCCGCCACATTTTTACAGATTTTTATAATTATTTTCACTTACATATCATTGTAAAACAAAAAGAAAACAAAATGAAAATGAAAATAAGGACATGAAAAAAAGGGAAGATTAAAAAAAAATGTGGCGAGGGAGCCTTGGAAGCTAAGGCTTTTCGAGAAGAGCCCCCTCGCTTATATTAAGCTAATTACAAACTGATTGTGTACCGGAGTCAGTGTAGAAAAGGTATTGTTGTAAAGTGGCTAAATATTAAGAAATGAAATTAGTCTTGTTCTAAAGCTAGCAAGTGTAGTGACAGAAGTGATCCCTGATACAAAATGGTAAATTGTTTGATGTTTGTGCGACAATAATGGGCGCGAAAGTTTGAGGCAGTTCTAATATTATAATGATGAAATTGGGCACCGGTTACAAATAAATTATGAAAGGGGATGGGTAAAAGCTGATGATAGTAAGAGAACATAAACTTGGCCACGTAAAATGAATTAATTTTGAAAATGTCTAGTATTTGAAGACGTTCAAAAAGGGGTGCAGTGTGAGCACGATCTTCGGAATTAGTAAAAGCACGGACCGCTCGTTTTTGCAACAGGAAAATTCTATTTAGATTTGAGGAGTAAGTAGATGACCAGATTGTAGTGCTATAACTGAGATAAGGATAGACCAAACTGTAATACAAGGACACTTTTGTCGGGGTGATAGAAAATAGCGCGATCTAGATATTATTCCAATCGATTTTTAAATCTTTTGGCAAATATGGTTTATGTGGAACTTCCACGAACTTCCAATTTTGCTGCATTAGAAATCATGCTTGAGAAACTCCAACGCAAGTGCGACACACTCTTTCAAACACCACTAATGAACTTTGAAGAGACTAGTTTATAAAAAAAAGAGCCCCTATGAAAGAATCCTGATTGTACACAGCTCACTGTGTACGAGCTTCCACAATCACGAGTCTTTACCAGGCAGGAGTTGATGCAGGTCTGTACAAAGCACAAGAACTCGCAAAGCTTGTCATCCTAGAAGTGAATGTTCTTCGTCGTCAAGCGAAACACGTTGTGCTCAGGCCATCATAGCCAATTGTCCGTTTTCAACTGCGCTATCAATCATAACTCTTACTATGACATTTTCGTAACTTCAAGACATTTTTTTTGGCGATAAGTGTAGCCTTTTTGACATGGCAGCAGCGTTTGTGAAAGTGTAACAAAATCAACTAGATCGTTATATTGAACCGACCTCTGTGCAGCAGTATTGGCCCATCTCACAGAAACCCCTGGAACTGGACAGAGTGGAGAGAAACAGGAAGATGACACATTCGAGCTCATAAGTGGAATAAGTAACGAGGTGATCAAGTTCTCTTCATTACCCCAGATGGTAGCACGCGTGAAAGGTTGGAAGAACAACAAAGGCTGGAAAAAGAATAATGTGGATACCAACCAAGGGTACAAACAGATAGATACAATTGACGTCAAATTATTTAATAGAGACTAAACTAAACTAAGCTAAATATGATGTGCAAAAGCTACCATCATGGGAAATTTCTTTACTTGTTGTAAATATTTTCCAGAGTTCAACGATAAAGCAACTTGCGAAAGAGGTTCGGGTGAACGACAAAAAGGGTCTCGCCCAGGATATACTCGTGTTGGACCAATGCAGGTCACAGAACTATGAACGGGCAATAAAAACTGTATTATGATTCTTACCCGATCCACTAACAAATGTAACAGATGTAAAAGATGTTACACATGCCACTAACAAATGTAACAGATGTTACACATGCCACTTACAAATGTTACACATGCCATATGCAGACACTATTCATTTACCACATGCCACATGGAGATACTATTCCTTTACAATGCGGGCTAAGAATAGCAATCAAGGTAAGCGGTTAAAGTCTAAGTCAGCACCATCTGAGTAAAAACCATTCTCCAAACGCTCCACCTTGCCCCGCCAATTTCAAAAGAACGTCTGCCGTCACCTCAGCTCCAGATGCTAGGTTGGGACCTGTCAGCGATCCATAGCAGGCCTACAACAGTAACAGGTGCAATATATATATGTACAAGAAAACAGCCCGTCACTTCGTGACGCTAGGAGACTCAACCTGAGTTCCCCCTTCCAGAAACTGCTGATTTACATTACTAATGACCCCCCTTCAAGAAAGACCCCCTGCCGCATGTCGAAAAATGAAGTGAGCCCCAGAGCCTTTTTTTGTAACTGCAGAAACATTATAAGGACTTCTCAAGGACTCATAGGAGTCTATAAGATCTTGCTTGAAATTTCCTGCTTTTGCCAAACCTTTCACAACAACAAGTAATAGTTTTACACTAATATAATAATCATTTTCCTCCATTTCCTCTACCAAGGATTTGAGGAATATGTCATCTATGGTCTTAGGGTTTAATCCTCTCTTGGAGGCTTAGACAACAGAATTGTTGTGGACTGTACATGAATTGATATATAAATCTAGAAAGAAACAATGATTAAGTTGATTATACCTAACCAAAAGGTAGGTTGTAGGATGAGCCAGACAACTGGTCTAGTTAACCATGACATAGCACCTTTAATGTTAGAAACTAAAATCCCTTCCTTTAACAAGCTTGTAGATATGAAACTTCGAATTCAAGTGGGTGCGCCTTTTGTTTTTGTTTGTTTGTTTCATCGTTCTGCCCATATATTGCATTGTCCATTTTGGCTGAATTCCTCTGCATTACATTTGATAGTTACACTTGGTAATTTGATGGTAACTTCTTCAGGTGATTCGGTTTGTAGACTGTTGGAAAATGTCGATGATTCTGAGGATGATGTCGACGTACTGATGCATGCCCTCTTTGCGGGTTGTGCATTTAAGCCTTTCTTACAATCGAGATGGTCAAAAGGAATGCCAAGTAATGTGTGACCAACTCCCCAAACTGCAACATGTCATTGATTGCCTTACAGAACTTCTTTTGGTTTCATCTTTTGGAGTAAGGAATGCAGAAACATTATAAGGACTTCTCGAGGACTCATAGGGGTCTATAAGATCTTGCTTGAAATTTGCTGCTTTTACCAAACCTTTCACAACAACAAGTAATAATTTTACACCAATATAATAATCATTTTCCTCCATTTCCTCTACCAAGGATTTGAGGAATATGTGGCTAAGGGCTAACCGACTACACATAAATACGGCGAAAACCGAATACATGATAGTAGGCTCAGCCCAAAGAATTGCGGCATTGGAGGGGGACCCAGTTATTGGATTATCAGGGACTACAATTAAAAGAGTGTCATGTAAGACCTCCCTTGGAGTCCAAATCGACAAAAAGCTGGCCTGGGGTAGTCAAATTGATAAGATTATTTTCAAAATCTCTAATGCCTTAAAGGTTATCCGTACGGTGCGGCGTTTTGTACCACCTCATACACTTCTCGACATCTATAATTCACTTGTTCTTCCTCACTTTGATTATTGCTCGTCGGTATGGGGCAGTTGTGATAAGGTTCTAAAGGATAGACTCCAAAAACTTAGAACCGCGCCGCACGCATTATTACATTTGCACCTTTTTCTTCTTTTGAGTATTTTTATTTTGTAAATGTATAGTTAATGACACACGGCTTACTTGTAAACCAGTATTTCTAGATTTTTAGCTTAATGTAATTACCGTGTATAAATAAAGTATTACTATTATTAGCATTAAGCAAAAATTATATTGGAAGAATATTTATCTTTGTGAATGAAGACAAAGTTGATTTAGCAATTTATTACAAATAATAGGTATATTTGTGTGATGGTTTAGCTTCAATAGACTACTATTGAATGGGCCCTGTGATGACAGGTTTTATAAAGTTTTTTTTTATTTCTCACCAGCTATTACGTGAGAAATGTCGGGATCTCCCCAAGAACGACTTAAGGGAAGACCACTAGAAAAGTGACTTTTTCGGGGGAGGGGGGGGGGGGGGCGGTTGTGGCGTTGGTGGGTGTTTGCTAAGTGTGATATGAAACGGCAGCTTGGAGAATGTCAATTCGGAACAGGTCAGGTTTTTGCCTAATAATAAAGGAATGGTCCATGCTTAGCGTGCGTATATCCAGTTCTTGAGCACGCAGATAGTTGATAAAGCACGATGGTAGCGTAAGAGATTCTCGAGCCGCAGGCGAGTCCAGTCCCACAGTAGACATGCTTGATGAGCTCAATTTTCCATGTTTTTAGCCAATCTGCCCAGCGAAATCTTCCACTTTCGGCGGGACAAGTTCCGTTTGCTCTCGGACGGCTGTTACGTCATGAAAACAAGTAAGGAGAAAAATTGAAAATTATCATCAAAATATCCTTTACATTTTAGCGCTTGTTTGAGCTTGAAAAGCGATTTATTCGCTCAAATAAATGCTTCTCGCGAAAGGAAATGTCCTGCCGGATTGTTCTCGGTCTGAAAATGACCTGAGCGTGCACAATCCCCGTGTACAATCTATTTCTTGTGCACAGAAATCGACCAATCAGAGCGCGCGTTATATCGTAGCTATGTTATAAGTATCAATATTACATAGAGGAGCAGGTCCAAAATCAAAGTTCTTTGTTCTAGGCTTCACAGTACATAAAGCGTTACTGATGAGAGAAAGAAAGATGGGGCACCATTTCTCGATATTGTTTGAATCATTTGATTGCGCAAAATTCTGAAAATCAAGAGGTACATACGTTCCTTTGCTTTTTTTTCTTTCACATTTTGCTTCCTCGAATGTTCTCTTTGTTTTTATTATTAAATAATCATATTTATAAACTTTCTTAAATTATAGTCTATGTATATTTTTATAATATTATACCATATTGTTCGAGCTGATGAATTTTCAACCGTGGGTAAAAAGAATATCTATCTATCTGTCTGTCTTGTCTGGCCTTGTCTGATTCACTAAGAATAAATGCGCTGCTAGACTAGGAATACGTTTCAAGAATACATACTATTGTATCCATCCTGGAGATATCTCAAACAACAGATTCATTCACGTTGCCCTGCTACGCAAATCAGTTTGAACATACGCACCACTTAGGCAAAACATACACCTTACCTCTAATTTTCATTTGGTCTCATTGGGCTTTACAAATGGGACGAAGCCAGGGTCACTACCATCGCCAACATAGTGCTGTCGCTAGAGCTGTATAGTGTCCGCACTTTTCCTTCCTCGTTCTTATGAAAATGCCATTTCGATCTATTTACTGGTTTCTTAATAGCTTTCTTTGATTTGGCTGGCATTTTTTCTTACTTTGACAAATATAAAATCAGTCGGGGGCTGATTGGGACCACGCAGTCAGGTGGAATCTCAGGCAATAACATCGGTGGCAGAGAAACAGCTGCGTGTCCAATTGACGCCAATGAAAAAGACATCCTCGGATTTTGTTTGAAGCGGGCCGACGGTTCAGAATGAGAGGACAACACAGAATGTAATTACCCTTATTTTACTAAGAACTCAAATGAGATTTTTCTTTTTTTCACCATCAAAATTCATCATAAAAGTACCAAAATGTGACTGAGTTGGGGTGGGAGGTTGAACATGTCTTTGACGTCACAAAAGTGACTATTCTAGTATTAACTTAGACACAGGACGTTGCGCGGTCAGATGGAACTTCCTTTTCTCGCGGATGTAAATTACAGCAAGTTGTCATTGAAAAGAAAACCAGACCAGAAAAATCTGATTAAACTTGCTATAAAAAAAGTCAGCGGCGCAAGTGATGGCAGCAACACGTTTTCGTGTTGTCCTGTAAATTGTCAAATTTCCTTGTAAATCGTCAAATTTCCTTGTAAATCGTTTCGAAATTTGGCCAAATGCACCCCTTGTTCCACTGTTTACCATCGTGTGGTCACACTTGCTGTTTACTCTGGGGCTCTGCCGATATCTAAGCCCGATTATGGTATCTAGAGTGATCTCGTCCCGTCGCCGCCATGATGAACGTACGACACGAATTTCCTATCACCTTTCCTCACTGAAGAACATTAGGAAGTGCAGTGTGCGGAGCCGTCTCCCTTACGATCTATGGACAAATTTGGGGAACTCGGGATACGAAAGCCCCCTCGCTCGAGACATAACCGAAAGTCCTGTCGCGGAAGTGCATGTGTGCTTGAGTTATGTCAACCTGATGTATCAACAACGACGCCGGGATCAACCCCCACTATGGTTCAGGACACACTTGTGGCTAATGTTCGATCTCTTCTTCCAAAATTAGATGAGCCATTCTATAACTGAAGCTCTAAAACCTTGAAATATATGTTTGACTGAAACTTGGTTAAACGACACAATCGTTGACTCCGCTTGTAATCTCCATAATTATGGGAGACAATGTGGAGGTGTTTGTGCATACATCGACGCACACCTTCCGTGTTAGCGGTTTATGGAGTATGAAGTCTCTGACGTCGAATCCCTGTGGATTTCAGTCCATTCAGACTACCGCGATCTATAACAAACATTCTTGTGGGCATTGTCTATCACCCGCCTCACTTTGGCGCCGCTGAAAATCGCGATCGCGTGCTTACAGATCACCTAATGAGAATGTTGACCAGTTTCTCGGCGTGCATCCAGAGGGCCTTATAACTATCTGCGGAGACTTCAACCCTACAAGGACAGGCCTCTCGCCCCAAGTTGTAAAACGGCATACGGGTATATCGCAAATCGTTATGGTCTTGACAAGAGCCTCTGGTACGCTTGACTGGGTCCTCGCTAATAAATCTGCACTATTCCGACCAACATTACAGCTCCCAAGATCGGGCAGAGTGACCATTACGCAGTTCTAGTCAAACCAGAAGAGTCCCGCTTGACCAGTAAAAGCGGGAAAAAATCACAAGACGAGACTTCATCAGAGCAGTCTATGCACCATGGGGAGGTGGTGGCTCACCACTTTTAATTGGGATGATTTACTGCACCTATCATCTGTTAAGGAAAAAGTTGGTACGTACTACGATATTCTTACTAAAGCGATCGATACCTGCCAGGAAGGTGAGGATTTGCTCGTCAGACAAGCCCTGGGTGCACAAAGGAGAAAAAAGAAAAAAAAAGTATCGGAACAAATATCAGAAACTGAAAACACTAAATGATAATGATAGAAATAACAAACAAGAATGTACACTAAATGAACACTGAACAATGAATGAACGTTTCTTTTCTTTTTTTTAATGCTATTCTCAGCGGTCTCACCCAATGCGACTTAAAAGGTAACGCCATCATGAATATATTATCATTATCGCCAAAACGTGGTACGCTTAACATGGCTGAGGCTTTAGGAGACGAACAAGTCCCTCACCTCCCCGATGATCAACCCGATGCAGCTCCTGCGGCGGAACCTCAAGAGGTAAATATTAGCCCTAGTTATTCCTTAATTTCGCTTTACATAGCAAAATTTCTATAGTTGGGTATATTTATAACCTTTGCCCTGCCGTGACCTTTTCCTGCAATGTGCCGCGCGCTGCAGAATGTGTGTTTGGGCAAAAAGCCTTTCCTCTGCTAGCGTTTTCCTTCCTGTGCTCATACTACCATTTCCTGTCCTGTGTAAATATTGGTATCACGTGCAGAAGTCAATATAACTTTTATGTTTCCTGCACTCCGTTCGCTGCAGAATGTGTGTTTAGGGGTAAACAAAAGCCCTTTCCTCTGCTAGCGTTTCTTTCCTGCGGACATAAATTCAATTTTCATTTTCTCTCTGTCCGCTTTCAAATGTTTATAATACATTGTTTATAATACATGCAGAAGTCAAATAATTTTGTATTGCCTGCTTTCCGTTCGCTGCAGAATGTGTGTTTGGGGTAAACAAAAGCCCTTTCCTCTGCTAGCGTTTCTTTCCTGCGGACATTTACTCAATTTTCATTTTCTCTCTGTCCGCTTTCAAATGTTTATAATACATGCAGAAGTCAAATAATTTGTATTGCCTGCACTCCGTTCGCTGCAGAATGTGTGTTTGGGGGTAAACAAAAGCCCTTTCCTCTGCTAGCGTTTCTTTCCTGCGGACATAATTCAATTTTCATTTTCTCTCTGTCCGCTTTCAAATGTTTATAATACATTGTTTATAATACATGCAGAAGTCAAATAATTTTGTATTGTCAATACATTTTTTTATCCAGACATTTAAGGGGGGCCGGATAGTGAAAACATGGGGCGAAAATGCTCAAATTTTCTCCAGCAAATACAGTAAAATTATGGGAAAATTTCCGAGAAAGGGCCCCCCCCCCCCCCCCCCCCGGCTACGCCCCTGGTATTATTTGTTATAACATGGGGAAGCTCTTACTCGTTATAACGAGTTTCATTTATTCTCGCAGCCCTCTGTGGCGGACCTCCTGGCTCGAATCCAGTCCTTAGAGAGAGCAGCCAACCAGGAGGATGTTGATGCACAACTTAAGAAACTGTCGAGCTATGGTTTACGGGCTCATACTGATTTTGACAAGTACACCGCCATGAACATGGCTGAAGCGGTGGCTAGACAAGCCAGCAAGTCTAGCCACGAAAAGGCTACGTTTCTAGAGGCAGCTTCACAGACACTCAGGATACACCTCTCTAAGCCGACCTCCCAATTTCAGGCCTACTTCTGTCACTCTTTAGCGATAAGGATTACACCAAGGTTCTAGACCTTATGGCTAAAGTCGACAAAGCTAGGCGAGCACAGGACGGTCAAGAGAGGCCCCCGCCATTGCCACCCGTCCAGCAACCTGTCCAGCCCGCCTACCAGCCAGACCACGGGCGCGATCTCAGCTGATCTGTAACTACTGTGGTATACCGGGGCACATTGCCTCATCGTGCTTCCGCCGTCGGCGTCATGCTGCGCAAAGAGGGGTCGCCAAGCCCCCTATTACAGGCGTCCACCATATGGAAACAATTAGTAAATCGGCCCTTCAAAAGTCGACAGTGTGCTTAGAGAGGGATTGGCCTTTAAATGAATGTCCACGGACCGGAATTAGCGAGCCCTGTCTCGCCTATTAGCGGAGTTCCAGCGCGGGCCGAAGGCCCGCGCAAGCGGAGCACCATACCTAAGGGAAAAACGTATACCATCGAGTTGATTTTTGAACGTCACGGGCATTTTGGATCATTTTGATGACGTCATTGATGGCGTGAGGGAACGTGACTTTGGTGTAGAGTTCCTCTGATGGTCTTTGAAAGTTTGTCCAAGTTTGGCTTCTAGAGAAGCTTCCCTTCGGGAGATATGATTTTTTCTTTATTTTTCTGGTATTAAACCTATAGTGTCCGCCGTCCGTCCGTCGTCCGTGTACACATGGGAACCCTGTGGTATGCAAAGAAAAAATTATATCTCCTCAAGGGAACATCCTAAGACAGCCATACTTGGGATATTTTGTCTATGCCACAAGGGGGTGCTGTAGCACGGTCACGTGATGTGACGTCATCGATGACGTCATCTATGCTTGAAAAATGAATATCTCGTGAAGAGAAGACTCTAAAACAACCAAACTTGGGTAGTGTGGTCTAGGTCACCAGATGAGCAAAATGAAGTGGTCACGTGATGTGACGTCATCGATGACGTCATCTATTCTTGAAAAATGAATATCTCGTCAAGAGAAGACTCTAGAACAACCAAACTTGGGTAGTGTGGTCTAGGTCACCAGATGAGCAAAATGAAGTGGTCACGTGATGTGACGTCATCGATGACGTCATCTATGCTTGAAAAATAATATCTCGTGAAGGGAAAACTCTAAAAGAACCAACTTGGGTAGTGTGGTCTAGGCCACCATATGATCGAAATGAAGTGGTCACGTGATATGACGTCATCGATGACGTCATCTATGCTTGAAAAATGAATATCTCGTGAAGAGAAGACTCTAAAACAACCAAACTTGGGCAGTGTGGTCTTGGTCACCAGATGAGCGAAATGAAGTGGTCACGTGATGTGACGTCACCGATGACGTCATCTATGCTTGAAAAATGAATATCTCGTCAAGAGAAGACTCTAGAACAACCAAACTTGGGTAGTGTGGTCTAGGTCACCAGATGAGCAAAATGAAGTGGTCACGTGATGTGACGTCATCGATGACGTCATCTATGCTTGAAAAAATAATATCTCGTGAGGGGAAAACTCTAAAAGAACCAAACTTGGGTAGTGTAGTCTAGGCCACCATATGATCGAAATGAAGTGGTCACGTGATATGACGTCATCGATGACGTCATCTATGCTTGAAAAATTAATATCTCGTGAAGACTCTAAAGCAACCATATAAACCATGTACATATGGGAATCCCTTTCATTCACATAGAACATTTTATAACCAGGAGCTCCGCTTTTAGCCAGTGGCTAAATCTATATATTATAATTAATAAACACATGCAATAATCAGAATAGTAGTTGCCTTGTAGTCTCTATTAATTTCGGTAACTGTCATCAATATACGGAATACTCGATAACCACGCCCCTCCCCTGTCAACATCTTCCCTTGTCATCTTGTGTTTCATACGGATAATCATGCTTTTACCCAGTCCCCTATCCCAACCTCGGTCCCCAGTATCCTCACACTGTATACAGCGGTCACGCAACGGCAGTGTCGCGGGCTCCCTGTGTCCCTACATCGCCTCTTGTTCTTTTTAAAAACTTGCTCGCGCGAAGTTGACACTGGGTTTCAATCAAGCTTTAAGTTGATTTCAATTTAAATTTCCCTTATTTCATATACATCGGCTATCATATGAATCATAATAATGCAATTGCCCTCACACCCAACCCCCCCCCCCCTCCCCCCAACCCCCACCCCCCTCCCCCTTCGGGTGACAGTTTTGGAATGGAGTCTAATTCCGCCTCGGGACACCGAGTTCAAAGCTGTCATCTCCCCTGTAAAGCCAATGCGCACCCCTTTCTCTTGCCTTGCCTTACCCATCTATTTTGTCTTTGACATTTTAGCCTCCTCAAAAGCGCCCCCGCACATCTCCTGCTTTCCCAGATTGGGAACACATGGTGGCCTTTGACCCAATATGTGCCACTCCTCAACGATCAAGTTGGGTGCGTTATGATGGTACGCCATTGGCTCAGGGGATGACAGCTGAGAACTCCCACATATCCCCGCAGTTTGTGCAGCAAGTCTCGAAGGAACTAAAACAGCCGATGTGTCTTTGCTAGCCTTCCGAGACCCGGATACCTTCAGCGCCGGGAATCTCCATAACCACATCCAGCCTGGGAGCAAATTGCAACTGTTGCCCCGTACAGTGAGACCGCCGTTATTTTAGACTGGATAAAAAACTGTATTGACGTTGAAGATTTCTTCCGCCCTTTTAAAGGGAAATTTAAAGGCAGAAAGTATGATTCGGCGCGGCCACCTAAAATGGTGTTCTCGAATTCTGTAACCTGTAAACCTTTTGTTAAGTTTATTGCTAAAACTATCTGTGAAAGATTAGCTACGGTGCCATTTCCATTTGGGGAAAAGTACAAGAGGTCGACCCTCCCCACTTAGTAATGCCTCTTACAGTTGAGCCGTCCAAACCTCGCTTATGTAACGACGATAGGTTCCTTAACTTATGGATCCAGGATAAACCTTTTACTTAGACTCCCTGTCATCGCTACCCCGCTATGTTACTCGCAATTCCTACCAAACGGTATGCGATGATAAATCTGGGTACGACCACGTTTTTCTTACTCAGAACAGCCGCACATACTTTGGTTTCCAGTGGGCTGGATGGTATTTCGTGAGCAACACTATCCCTTTTGGCTGGAAATCCTCCGCCTATATATATCACTCGATTGGTCTTTTGGCTTCTCACTACTTCAGATCTCAATCTATTCCTTGCTCACTCTACATAGACGCAAGCATACCGGAGAACTTTCTTTGCCTGCAAACGCTTCTGCTATTAAAGAGCTTCAGGAATCCTCGCGTTCCTTTGTTCTTGCCTCTTCTGCAGCCTTTTTCGTTGCCTACACCCTCGTTCGTTTGGGATACTTCATTGGTCTAAATAAATCCATCCTTTTCCTCGTCAAGCAGTGCCATACCTCGGTTTTTCGGTAGATTCTACCAAACAGGCATTTCTTCTACTTCCCGATAAGAGGCAGAAGTTTTGCGACCTTATCAGGAAGTTCTTGGCTCATCCCAAACAGACATTAAAACCCTCCAGCGCCTCTCAGGGAAGTGTAACGCCTTTGCCTATGCTGTGCCGGGTGCGCGCCTCTTTACTAATGAGATGTACTTAGCTATTGGTAAAGCCACTCGTCATACAAGCTCCATTTCTATCTCAGGCGCACTTCGCGAGGAAATCCAATTCTGGACATTCCTTGAGACCTGGGAGGGGTTCCTACCTTGGATCTCCGAGGTCCACCAGCAACTAGTTCTATGTACGGATGCTTCTCCCTTCGGCTGGGGGGCATTCTCAACCCTGATGCGCGCGCTGTTATGACCAAGACTATTGGCCGCCTTCTCAGTCCGGCCTGCACATTAACACAAAGGAGGTGCTTGCCCTCGTTAATGTCCTTCGCTCCTTTTCTCCTGCCATTAACAACTGCTGGGTCGATGTGTTTACCGACAGTCAGGTGCTCATTCAGGCTTGGCGCCGGCAAGGGGCCAAGTCTAGCCCTCTAGTGAGTGCCCTCAAGCACCTTTTCGCAGTTATCACATCCAGTAACATTGTGCTCAACCTTCATCACATACCTAGCGCCTCTAACCTGGCAGATCCCCCCTCACGCACTTTAGCCTTACAGGACGCTAAGCTTTCCCCCTCTTCGTGGGCTCGAGTCCAAGACCGATTTGGCGGACCTTTGGGCCACTCTTTGGACATGATGGCTATCCCGTCTAATGTACAGAGTTCTCGTTCCGGTGGTAATCTCCCTTTTTTCTCTCCATATCCTATTCTTGGATCAGCTGGCGTTAATCTGCTTGCTCAATCGCCATCACGGCACCCTGACTTCTTTCGCAACCCCTATGTTTACCCACCTATCATTTTGGTTCCAGAGGTGTTGCGATTTCTTTCTCACCAAGCTGTCACATGCACTTTGGTCGTGCCGGACATTAGGCCTCGAAAATTTTGGTGGCCTAGCCTGCAACTCTTCCCCTCCTTTTGTCTAGCGTTAAAAGGCGCTAAGGGAGTCGTTCTTTGCGCCCACCACACAAGGTTACTCAGTGTCGTGGCCGCTTCCTTGGGATATCTGGGTATTCCGTGTTACTTACAGTGTGCCACCTGTCTCAACGCATGATCTGTTTCCGTGATTATAGCATTGACAGCGGTCGCGACCTATATATTAACATTGACTGAATTATTGAAAATTAGTTAATAACCTTATAAGTGGTCGACCACCCAGCTATCGATCGGCGCCTTGAACACCTCCAGAACCAGCATGACTCCTCCCCTTATTCAAAACAGAAAGCCTCCCTAAAGGCCGAACTCAGGAACTTCCTTTATGCACTTCCTGGTCGCAAGAGCCTATTCGAAGCCCTTCCCGCAGATATTTGCCGGTTCCTGGTATACAAAGACGCTAAAGGCAAAACACAACCCCATTCTAGTGATTGTCCTCATATTGGTCAACGAGGGATTTCCTTCCTATATAGGAAAATGACGCTCAATATTCGCAGATGTTGGTCGGCAGGGTGACTGGAACCGCACCTTGCTCCTTGGTAACCCCGCTACGGATATACTGATAAAGCAGTATTTGCAACAGATCACAGCAGAACAACTTCAGGCCCACGTTGTTCCGAAGCAGGCGACTCCCATATTTATCGACAAGCTCCTCCTTCTTGCTTGACACCTGGAGCAACAGCTGGAGCGCACAAAAGCGGATGCCTCCCAACGATTCGTGGTTGCGCGCGATCAGGCATTTTTTAAAACACTGTTTTTCTCAGGGGACCGAGCCGGAGATCTGGGTCAAGTCAAAACAGCTGAGATCGCGCGCTTTCCTGATGACAATGGTTTGTTGTTCAACCATGTTTGGGGAAAAACCCTGCGAGACGGCGCCTCTAAACTCTTTGGGATGCGCCGCCACCCAAACCCTGTCTTATGCCCTGTCAAAGCCATAGAGACATACGTCGCTATAGCCAGAGAGCTAGACATTGACCTTGCTTCTGGTTTCCTGTTTCGTCCGGTCTCTGCTACTAAGACCATTCTAAACCAGCCATTCGCCAGCACGGCCGCGGAATCTCGCCTCAAGCTATATCTTAAAGAGGCCAAAATTGACAACGGCGAGACATTGCACAGTTTCCGTGCTGGCTGCGCCATTACCCTCGCACTTGCCGGGTCTAAATTAGCTGACGTGATGACTCATGTTGGTTGGAACTCCCCCGAAACAGCCTCGTACTACCTTAAGCTCGCGAATATCATTAAGGCCGGAGCCCCTTCGGAACTCCTATCTCAGAACAACCCAACAATGGAAAGGGCCGCAGATATATACTCTCAGTACAATACCCTGCAGAACTTTATCACAGCCTTCCCGTCGCGAAGGGGAAATCCTACGCAATAAATAAACGCTATTCCAAGGAGCATAGTTAATATATTAACTATGAAAAAGGAGGCGGCACTATTACCACAGAGTTTTCTTGGACTATGAATTCCACAGTACATTTTTTGTCTATATAATAAGTTGTATACGCCTGTCTGAAAACAAAATAACAAGGCTTGTCAACGCATCATAAGCGTGTCTCTTCGTTGAGTTTGGGTTGCTCATTATTACTTTGAACATCTTTGAGATTGGGTTCTTGGGGTCATCTTTGAGATTGGGTTATTTTGGGCCTCCGGTGAAATCCGGGCCGCATGGTACCTCCTCTTGTGGCCCTTTATATCTCCTGGTGTGGCCGACAGATCTCCACACCTTAAAGGAGCACAGGTGGGACGGGTGAGAATAGATTACTATTCTCAGCGGTCTCACCCAATGCGACTTAAAAGGTAACGCCATCATGAATATATTATCATTATCGCCAAAACGGGGGAAGCTTTATGCATGCGTTGGCGATACCATTCCGCCTTTCTCATCTGTGCTCCACTTTTTCTGTAGGCCGCTTTCGGTCCCCCCGCCCTATCCCTTGCGTTATCCTTTTTTCAGGACCTGGAAGTGGCCGACAGTCTCCACACCTTAAGGAGCACAGGTGGGACCGGTGAGAATAGATTACTATTTTTATTGGCAAATGAGCCCATGTCTATGACTATACCCTCCCCTCTCCCTTTGCTAGAGCAAGGGATATACTCTTCCACCCCCAAATTTTCGGTACGCATAGCAAGAACCACTGAGAACACAAGATCACAAAATATTGAAATGTAGGGAGTATCCCCCTCCCTCCGCGGGTGAAAAATCCCTACCTTTCTAACTTTAACGACGCATTTGTTGTTAGCAATACTGATCCCAGGGCGTTATGCAATCCTGTCTGTGCTGATCCTGTACTTGGAGTAGAAACTCCCCCAAACATTCAGTCGTCTTAGGATAATCAGGGTCACCAAAGTATTTCGGCATACTGAATGCAGCAGCATCTTTCTTGATATAAAGAAACGAAAATGCAGAATCGAAATCCAGCCGAACGTTTCTTCTGTATACACCTATTTCATTTCACGTTGCTTGTAGACATTTATATGGCATCACAGCTTACATCTACTAATCATCATTCCGCAATCTGAGTGTGCCACATCGACGACAAAAAGACTGAGGTCTGATATTTCCTGTTCCGAGCAAGTGAGGTTGTTCCAAGTGAGGCTAATACAATGTTTTACCGTAAATCGAGGTTGAATTTGTAAATGAGGAAACGAAGACTGTAATATGCTAATGAGGTCTACAGAACGATGTTGTTGACTCTAATCGAAAATTATAACTACACAAAGCTTGTACACGAAGGATATTTATTCAATAGATCCTTTAAGCGTCTTTCATTAAACGTCTTATTTTCTTCTTAATTTGGTACAAGATTGAACAATGAATGAACATTTTCTTTTGTTTTTTTAACTGCTATTTTTATTGGCAAACGAGCCCATGTCTATGTCTATACTCTCCCCCTCTCCCTTTGCTAAAGCAAGGAATATACTCTTCCACCCCCTCATTTTTGGTACGCATAGCAAGAACCACTGAGAACACAAGATCACAAAATATTGAATGTGGAATACAGTGAATTTGTTTTTTACATTACTTTTTGGTTACATTTAATTTCTAAATATAAGTTACAAGCGAATATATAGTAGCAAATATCGTTCTTTTTCATATTTCCTTGAATTTAAGTGTTTATCAGTAATCAGTTCACTGTATTTAGTTGATCGTAGTTTAATTGTCCATTTCTGGAAAGTAATGTGGATCGTCCCTTTCATATACACCCCTCTTCCTTCGTCTTCCTCATCACTGGAACCCAGCATGAAAGAGTTGCTTCTCAGCTGATCTTCATCATCGCTGTCGCTATCGTCGCCATCGCTATTGTCGCTATCTTCGTTTTCTTGATTTGCCCTACAATGAGGGCACTTCTGGCATATTTTGAACCGTTCTTTTTGGCATTTGTAATGGCAAGCCTTTTTACAACACTTTAGAAATTCTATTATAGCATTGTCGTCTTGAAGGCATATCACACATCTCGAATCGTCCTCCATCATCTTTATTTTAACTTGGGTATTGTATTATTTTTTTGGATGAATATGTTGTTGTGATGGAGCTCTTGCTTATATTGATAGCAAATCCCAGATTACACCTTTTTATCGCCCGATGCACAGCGGGAGGAAATAAGATTGAACAAAAGCGCCAGTCTAAAGCAAGAGAGATACCCTCCCAATTTCCTAAAGCAAGGTACAGATTCAAGATAATACCTTTTTGTTGTACAATACGCAGCGGGAGAAAATAACGGTGGTATCCACCCCTTACTCAATCCTTTACTTTAATAACCTTTTGTCTCATTAACACAGAAAAAATGTAACCGGGAGCTCCGAGGTCTGATATTTCGCGTTCCGAGCAAGTGAGGTTGTTCCAAGTGAGGCTAATACAATGTTTTACCGTAAACCGAGGTTTAATTTGTAAATGAGGAAACGAAGACTGTAATATGCTAATTATTTATTTTTCTAAGCATACGAGTCTTGAATTCAAACCTTGATTTTCTTTCTAAGCGAATTGCATTGAAAACACGCCTGAGGTATTGCTGCTTCGGGACGTTCTTTTAAGCAATATGAAGCTCCTATTAGGAATTATTCAAATTTTGTGATTCAGCCATTTGTGCGCTCTTTTGGTGGCTTTCGTGTGTGTTCTATCCCATTTACCGTTCAAGGTAAAATTGTGGGATAACGTTCTTTTTCATAACTTTCCTTCCACCCAGTCGCAGCAATATTTTCCCGTTCCGCCGATCTGTATAGAAGAAAAGGCCTTCAAAGCTGATGAAGTAGCCTTGTTCCCGCGCTTCTTGGCCGCCATGTTTGATTACTCTGTGAACTCTCAACTCGTTCTGATGTTCAGCCCAGCGTTACTATCACGAATGCGGGAAAGGTCTTTGAAGAACTCACTCTTTCAAAATACTTCAAATTGCACTCGAAGTCTGGTCGTGTCTGATGATTGCCTATCAAACCAGTCTTCAAATAATAATAATTAATATTATTAAAATTGAAGCACTTACCGTTCGAATTTCATCGAGAGAATTAGAGTAGAACTGTGTAGAAAAAGAAAAAGAATTGATTTGTGTACAGAGTTGAATATTTTAATCTCTCAACTAGCTTATTGCACTTCCGGATAATTCTGAGGTTTACGCCCAAAACCAAAGATCGGTCGTAAAAATGACTTCTGCTGTTGCGATTTGCAATTTTAAATTCTAGGCAAGGAAGCTAAAGGATAGCTTAAACCATTTTTGTTGAATTTGAAATAATCATCTACCAACTGAAGCAGCCGTATCCATGCATTTTAGTTTGGTTGACAGCTAAAAATAGCCAATTTTGAAGTCGTGTAGCAATGCATACAGTATTAAGTTTGAACCTGTCTAACTTCGAGAACAGTGATCTGCGTTTCTGTAAACTTTTTAGTCTAGTTAGGACTTTACGGTCTTTTCAATGCTTTGTACTGACAGCTTACCATAGTATCCCTGCCCCCAGCAGTAAGATGGTTCTGTAATCAAAAGTGTATTTACATTAGTTGAGAAGTTTTTGCAAACTAAGAACACGTAGTTCTAGAACTATATGACCATTGCTGAGATGTAATGAAAGGTAAAACATCCATGATTGTATTCTTGAAACATGTATGGGCCCTGAAGTTCCTAGCCCTGTAGTTTGAGCTTGTAGCTCTTCTGGAAATATTTGCGCTAATAATATCAGAGGTCACTGAGACCAATTCTTCACTTCAGTTGAGTGCAGTGCTCTGATCCTTCCGTTATGAGAGTCCTCATCGCACTTCGGCTTCGATCTGGGCCGAGCTCATCGCTTTAATTATCTTGTGGAAATCTCTTCACTCATTTTATATTTTATACTTTGTGTTCTGTTCCGAAGCAAGAAGGAATCGGGTCAGCACTTTTATTTCACAGAAATGATTGACAGTTAGACGCCGCGCCCTCGAAATTCGACCTGCGCCCGTTACCTCTTAATGGACTTCTACACCTGGGGCCGGCCGGGGAACTCGCGTTTAATACAAGAAAAGATACCGTTTCTGTAAACAAGAATAATAATAGTTTAATCCAATGTATAATACTAAATAAAAGTACATTTTGGTAATTAAAATAAATTACTTAACAGAATACATTTATGGTTATTCAAACATTTTTAAAACCTCGACGCAAAACTTAAAGCTGATTTTCATGATAGACTTATCTTGCATACTTAACATAAATAAAACTTTATCGTCCAAATTACTAAGACATCAACCTAATAATACATAAACTTCATTTCATTGAGAGGAATTTCATGTTCAAAAGTTTTTTTTTAATCAAATGGGGTGAGTGTTGGTTTTTGTCGTCCAGGGACGAGGGTAAAATTTCTGCTTCTTGCGATCATATGTGCCTGAGAATTTCCCGATTTTGATATAACCGTTCTTGCAGATGCTTCTTCGTGTTTTCTGTAGCTAAATAGTACCACTTGTAGACTTTCGCGAAGCGGGCGGACCGCTACAAGTTTTTATGGTAAGTACTTCATGTAGGCAGTCATGTAATGGTCCATGTTTATAAATATGAAGATATCATGTAGATATATAGATATAATATGTACTATGAATGGCATGCTTTGCTATGGATGACTATGCTTTGCTATAAATTGCTAGCTTTGCTATGAATTGCTATGAATTGCTATGCTTGGCTATGAATCGCTATGCTTTGCTATGAATGGCTATGCTTTGCTATGCTTCGCTGTGAATGGCTATGAAGGACTATGCTTTGCTATGAATGACTATGCTTTGCTATGAATGACTATGCTTTGCTATGAATGGCTATGCTTTGCTATGAATGGCTATAGATTACTATGCTTTGCTCAGAATTGCTATGCTTTGCTATGAATTGCTATGCTTTGCTATGAATTGCTATGCTTAGCTATGAATGGCTATGCTTTGCTATGCTTAGCTATGAATGGCTATGCTTTGCTATGCTTTGCTATGCTTTGCTATGAATTGCTATGCTTTGCTATGAATGGCTAATATATAGATTTAGCCACTGGCTAAAAGCGGAGCTCCCGGTTACATGTTTCTGTGAGAATAAAACATGGTTGTCATGGGTGCATTGTTTGTCACTGTGGACTGGCTTTGTGGAAGACCATAACCTACCCAATGGAATGATTCTAACAAAGCACAAACATACCATAAAGAAAAAGTTTTTATTTGTCAATATATTCATAAAGATTCAAGAAAATACCCACCATGGAATGGGCAGAGAAATTCAGAAAAGTCGGTTGTCAATTTTGGTATTTGTATTTATCCTGCTGTGTATGTATTGGAAATTCCAATGGTAAGGGAAGGAATGGTAAGGGAAGGGCCATCCCAATTGAGATTTTCAGGGAAGGGACCATTTCCATTACATTAATTGTCCTTTAAGAGCTACCACTTTATGAGTTACGGAATTGTTCTTGGAGGGCTTGGAACATAACATTACACAAAGGTGAGTGAAGAGTTGTACCTTTCCTAGTCGATCCCATGCACATTACATGGATGTTTCCCTAAAAGACGCATAAGAGGGCATTTTTTTTGAGTTGTGTGGTCCCAGAAAATATCCATACCCCTCCCTCTCGAAAGGTTGGTAAAATACAGTACTTGTATGGAAAAGATCAGGTAAATTGATCCCAATCCCTCCAGAATTTCCATGGGGGAGGGGTATGGATATATTGTGGAACCACACTTTGCTGAAATTCCCAAAGAAAAAAAAACTACCTACCCTATGTTCAAAACCCACCATGTATGATGTATGGTTAACTTGGTTAACACAATTATGTAAAAAAATTTTTTTTAACAAGCTGGAGATTTATATGGTGCAAATGAGGAGTCTTCAGTTCATGGAAATCTAGATCAAGTAATCTATTGTTTTAATGTTCACAAACCAGATGATATAACAATCATGGATACATTTTCTTTTCAAAAACACAAGACAGAGTGATGAGCAGGCTATACTAATTTTTATGTATAATATCATCTTAGTACCTCAGCTATAATTGAATTGCAGCAGCATTGCATTCTCACTAGCTGGCACAGGCTAATTGTAGACAAAGTTGGTTGATGCATTTACATCCTCTTATTAAATAATAAAAGCACTGCAAATTCTTGACAAGTATTTAGAAATTCTTGACAAGTATTTAGAAATCATAATACATAGACATAGATAGTCATTATTGTGACAGTACACCATGGGATGCATGTGCCATTATTACAATAAAGTATTAAAAAAGTGTAATAAATGTAAACTTGGAAAAGAAAGAGGAGACAAGGCGATGCCATTACATTGTATTCTAATTCATGGATGGCAGGGGGAGGAGGGGGGTAGCCCTTGCCCTTCCACTGTTTTCTGTAAAGTTTTCCTTCTTATCTCTCATTGCCATACATAGTCTCTTATGAACTTCAAAGTCTGTTCTCGCCCCATGTAAGGGAATCCGGAATCCGACTTTTTGTTAGCTTTGGAATCCGGAATCCGTAGAATGGAATCCGGAATCCATATAGCAGGAATCCAGAATCCAAACGCTTTGAGAATCCGGAATCCAAGAATATATTCAGATAAAGAATCCGGATTCGATAAAGAATCCAGATTCTTTGAGAGTTATGGAATCCGGAATCCACTTGTATGGAATCCGGAATCCAGTAGGTTGGAATCCGGAATACAAGTGCTGGAATCCGGAATACAAGATATGCTTAGATTACCTTACATGGGGTGACTATTCTGCAGTCCATGCAATACTATTTTATATAATTTTTGGCCTGTCCAAGAGCCATTCCTGGCTGCTGCTTTGTCACTGAAATTGAAAGAGAAAAGCAATAAGTCTGATGAAGCTTAAAGACAAATCTTCTATTTTCCAGTCTTAAATAATACCATGCATGGCTAATTGGATACTATACATGTACATTTTAATGATGAATTCATGAAATCAAGAATGAATGAAATGATTTCTACTTGTTTTGTCTATGACTGACTAATTCCATCTCGTTCAGTTTCCAGAGTGGTTTTCCTAGACCCGGGAAGACATATAATATTCAAAGTGTAGTAGTCAAGACAGCACATCAGAGAACAAAGAAATTAGAGTGCATTAGTGCTAAGTATGCTATTTCACGGATTTATCAAAACCAGTTTACTGTATTTGGCACATTAGATATTAATATATTAAGGAGTGTTAAAGAGTGGAGGCCAAGAGGTGTCCATGGAGAAGAAGAACCGGGATGCTTGACATGGTAAAGGATGCAAATTGCATCACCACCGAAGGGACAGGAAATTCCTGATTTCTTCCATACAAGTACTGTATTTTCCTTTGGAAATATCAGATGGGTAGGGAGATCACTTTTTCAACACCTGCTCTGTGTGTGTGGAGGGGAGGGAGAGGGGTGGTATTTTCTGGAATCACACATCGAAAAATGATTTGAAGCATGTCTATCTGTCATTTCAAGGTAAAACATTACTTGATGATTTGGTTGTTTACATTTTTCCAAAGGTTGTTTGTTTGACATCTTTTTGCCAAAAAATATTTCCATTTACATGACCAGAACCTAAATTCTAGGTGCAATCACAAAAATCTTGGCAGTAATGTATGCTCAGTTATATATTGAGTTATATAATAATAAATAATAATTTATTGATTTATAGTGCACTTTTTAACATATAATGATCAAAAGCGCATTACAAGGTATCTAACTATTAATATAATCTAACTCACATATTATGTACAATTTAAAATATATATACAATAAAATATAGGGATTATAATGATAATGAATAATATAAAATACATAAATTATTAAAAAGTTATATTTAATATATTGACAATTCTGATAGCTCAAAATTGTTTTATTTAAGATGTTCTCGGCTTAATTTTTAAGCAGGAGCTGAAAAACTCTACTTAAAATTATACTTATGAGTTTGATAGGAATACAAGAAAATATTTGAGAGGTAATCTGGGATTCCTTCATTTTGGGTTTGTACATCATCAACGCTAGCTGTTTGTCCCTCCTGGTCTCAAGATTGTCCCACTCCAGCTCATTAAGTAAATCCCTTGACCGTTTATCATAATTTGAGAAGGTCAAAACCCTGGCTGCCCTGTTTTGGAGTATCTGGAGGGTGCCATCCCTTTGCCACATGTCCCCCATACAGCACTACAGTAATGGAAATATGGCTGTATGAGGGAGTTAAAGTTCTGAATGGATGCAAATGCAATGTTGTTGTTTCTGCATTCACTAAATTAACATGCTACCTATGCCAAAATGAAATTTTTTGATCCCAGTTGGGAAATTCCCACATTCCCACTTGGATCTCAGAAGCTTCGATCCAACCTGAGTTTTATCTTAAATAGTCCAGTCTGGTATTATCTTCCCTTCAGGGTCATACTACCTCCCAGACAGTTGGATAACACAGGGGCGGAAGAGCACCCTAAAAAGTGGGGGTGCCAATCAGGTCTTTTTGCGGCCAACTGGGTTCGAGATTTAGATTTTCCTCTCTTTGGGCCCATCCGGGGTCAAAGGGATTAATTGCCCACATTCGCGACACGTGATCATGGTATAGATTTCATATCAGTTACAGTATATCATTACAAGCGTGCTTGGGCAACTCATAGGAGCTCAGCAGAATATTTACAAGCTTTGGTTTATTATTAGTATTATTTCTATCTTTATCTTTCACAGCTTTCTGTTAATAATAAACTTCTCTCTTGTGCCAAACTAAAAATCGTGTGCTCTTGTGTTTTGTGGGAGCGACATTATGGGGAATTTGTCAGAAATCCGGATTTTACAGCCCAATAATTCCTCACTTTCGTTCCCAGAAACCAGAAAACCTAATTTTCCCCGTTGACATTCAAGACGTTGACATTTCGCTACGGGGGCCAAGCATCGGCTCTCCTGTGAGTTTCCTCATTTCAGATTCACTATTTCATAATGCGGGGTCCGAGTGACATCCTGTTATCTGGGATGGAGAACACGGAATCAGAAAATTATTAGCGTGTCACTTTCCCTGGTCAAGTCCACTGAAACATTCCTCTTGGGTTGACCATGGCAAAATGTTTTTTTTCGATTTCTAGTTTTCTGTTTCCTGATTTCAGGAATCCAGATCCGTTGTTTCTTAATAAATATCATGTTCTTTGTCTATAATTTCTGGAATGGGCTTTTCTTTAACTCACTTGTGACCAAATCTTGTTTCCTGATTTCTGTGAAACCAAAAACTGAAGTTAAGGCAACTTTATTCCTGATTCTGGGCTAGGAGAAACCCTGTTTGTGGTTGGTTGACCAAACGTTTGTTAACATCTTTTCTGAATCCTGATTTCTGATTTCAGGATCCAGATTTTTGTCATTCTTCCTTCACAGGAATTGTAGTTTCTAATTTTGTTGGTATTCGAATGTCAGTGATGCAAATATTCATTTATCTGTTTCTAGGTATTAAAATCAGGAATTTCTAAGCACTAAAATCTTGACTTTTGACAACTCTAAAACTTGAACGGAAGTTGGCCACGAAAAGTTACCAGGCAGGAGTGTTTGTTGTTGTTTGCTGATCCGAGATTTCTGATTTCAGGATTCTAGATTCGCCATATGATTTTTTTAGGTATTTTTGTTTCTAAGTTTCTCGATACTCGAATGTCAACGGGGCAAACTAGGTTTTCTGGTTTCCGGGAACGAAAATGAGGAATTATGGGGCTGTAAAATCCGGATTTCTGACAAATCTAAATCTCGAACCCAGTTGGCCGCAAAAAACCTGATTGTGCCGAACAGGCAAAAAATGAAGTGTGCATGTTATTTCTATTTTCCATGTTTTCACCTCACATATATTTTGATGAAAATATGTCACAATGTAATCTTAACCCCTACTGAGCCTAATGTCACAACAGAAACAAAAACAACAAACAAAAAGGTTCTTCTGTTCCTTTTCTTTTTTACGTGTAAATACAAAAAATGTATAATTTCAAAAAGCTCAGTCTGCACTGCCCCCGGGTCCACAGCTATTTAGGATTACAGTTTAGTGTTTATATTACCTGGGTACTAGTTTTATGTTACAGATGTACTGTACCAGTGTTATTATGATGCACAAAAAATAAGTGTTCAATAATAAAACTCTATTAGGGAAACTTTTGTTTTTTGGGCATAGAAACATTAATATGGAACAGAATAAAGTGTTTTTGCCAAAAGCAAGGTGAATACAGTGGTGACCCACCCCTTTATTGCACCAGCGCCCCCTCCCCCCTCGATAAATAATGACCAGTCCCTAAACAGCAGGAAGTTAGCAGAGAAAAGAGATTAGTTCATCAATAATACACTGCCACTCTGACAGTCTACAATCCAACATGGGTGCAAATAACAATAGGATTACCGTAGTTTCAGTTTTCTATTTCTTAGACATGTCAACTTGTGAAATGCAGAGAAGAGAGGCCTGTGGTAGCAGGAAAACAAAAACAAATGACATAATTTTCCCATCCTTACCGTGTTTTCTAGGAGGGGAAATCCAGAATGTTGAATTTAGGCGAGGAAAACACGCATGACCCGCAGTTGTGAGAGGAAGTTGGCAGGTGCCAAAAATACTAGCTTGCCTTGAAGTCTTGGTTTTCTCTTCTAGTTTTTATTTTTGTGACATTCCTTCGCTTTCCAAAACATGACACGACTCGGTCGTTCGGTCTTGGACTATTAATTAAATAAAGGTTTCTGTTCTAAGTTAAGTCAAATCCTAAGTTAATTAATTCTTAAGCTCCTTTCCGATCCTGCCGATTCGCGAGTCGTCTCGGATTCAAACTATCAAAATGCAATGTTCGATATACACAATGAACAGCGACATTTACCTTTATTCCTATGTGTAGGAACAACTTTAGTGTATCCTGCCTGAACTCCCATCTCCCTATTAAGAAATTACAAAGTGAGTTTAATTAAATTCGCATGGCCGCCATTTAAGATTTAGACTCGTCTCCCCTCACACTTTTATTTCTCCTACTTATCAAACCGTATCGACTAACACTTAACTACCGTTATGTGGAAATCAAAACAAAGTTTTATTCAATTAACCAAGTAAGTAATCTAGCAAAGCAGTATTTGGGTAGTTCATGACTTTCAATGTGGTCCAGGCTAGCTTCGTTCTAAAACAACAAAGACGGCGACAGTCGACAACAATATTACAAAGTGAATAAAAACCCACCTTTTACGGTTCCTCCATGTAATTTTAGTCCCCCAAAAAGCCACTGTTCTATTATAAACGCCTCGTGTCCGCTAGACCACGACTGTAGTGTTTCATGTTTGTCACCCGTTCGTCATAGTTGGGTGCTCGCCGAATCTCGCCTGTCGGCTTTCTTATTGTGACAACGAGAAGAACTCTTTTGACTTCTACATAAACTTGTTGCACCGAAATTTGCGTAGTACGATTCTAGTTGGTTCTCACAGCCACTCCCAAGTGTAGTTTCGTCTTGTGCATTGGCCACGAATCGAAGTAACTCAATATTATAAATCTTTCTCGGTTTCTTTCTTGGTTTCCTGTCTGTAGTGTGACGACATCAGTATCGAGCCAGCAGCGCCCCCCTGACTACCTACCCCTCCCCCTGTCGCGTCGCTCGGTTCCGTTGTGACGTCACCGGCGAGTGATCGCGAACGCGCGACCATCACCAAAGCATCGACCACCCACCCCTCCCCAGTCATTCGGTGTCACTCACTCGGCGGCGCCATGTTGTGACGTCATGCCAATCTGTGACGTCAGGCTTCACGGTACGCACGGGAAAATGGCGGGAAATCTCGACGTCGAAAATTCACTCGCATCCCTTTGCGACCTGTGATGCTTTGGGTACCCTGTGGGAATTCATACATGCGTATTTGCGATCGTTTGGACGCTTTTTTCCTTAGGTATGGTGCTCCGCTCTGCGGCCTTCGGCCGCAAAGGAGCTCCGCTATGAATTACTATGCTTTGCTATGAATTACTATGCTTTGCTCTGAATTGCTATGCTTTGCTATGCTTTGCTATGAATGGCTATGAATGAGTATGCTTTGCTATGAATGGCTATGAATTACTATGCTTGGCTATGAATCGTTATGATAGGCTATGAATAGCTATGCTTTGCTATGAATGGCTATGCTTTGCTATGCTTTGCTATGAATTGCTATGAATGAGTATGCTTTGCTATGAATGGCTATGAACTACTATGCTTGGCTATGAATCGTTATGCTTGGCTATGAATAGGTATGCTTTGCTATGAATGGCTATGCTTTGCTATGCTTCGCTATGAATGGCTATGAAGGACTATGCTTTGCTATGAATGACTATGCTTTGCTATGAATGGCTATGCTTTGCTATGAATGGCTATAGATTACTATGCTTTGCTCAGAATTGCTATGCTTTGCTATGAATTGCTATGCTTTGCTATGAATTGCTATGCTTAGCTATGAATGGCTATGCTTTGCTATGCTTTGCTATGAATTGCTATGCTTTGCTATGAATGGCTATGAATTACTATGCTTTGCTATGAATTACTATGCTTTGCTCTGAATTGCTATGCTTTGCTATGAATAGCTATGAATGAGTATGCTTTGCTATGAATGGCTATGAATTACTATGCTTGGCTATGAATCGTTATGATTGGCTATGAATAGCTATGCTTTGCTATGAATGGCTATGCTTTGCTATGCTTTGCTATCAATGGCTATGAATGAGTATGCTTTGCTATGAATGGCTATGCTTGGCTATGAATTGCTCTGCTTTGCTATGAATGACTATGCTTTGCTATGAATTACTATGCTTTGCTCTGAATTGCTATGCTTTGCTATGAATTACTATGCTTTGCTCTGAATTGCTATGCTTTGCTATGCTTTGCTATGAATGGCTATGCTTTGCTATGATTGCTATGCTTTGCTATGAATGGCTATGAATTACTATGCTTTGCTATGAATTACTATGCTTTGCTCTGAATTGCTATGCTTTGCTATGCTTTGCTATGAATGGCTAATATATAGATTTAGCCACTGGCTAAAAGCGGAGCTCCCAGTTTTTTCCGAGTATGAGTGAAACAGGGTTGCCCATGTGACCATAATATATTGACAAAATATGTAAAAAGATGTATACAGGAATACAGGTATACGGGAGACTATAAACTCTCCCAGTGACTCTAACAAAGCACAGAACTGCAGTTAAGAGAAAAGCTATTATTTATGCTTTGTGTCATTCAAGAAATAACCCATCATGGCATGAGCAGAGAAAGTAAGAATAGTCACTTGCCGTCTTTATTTTCTATTCATCCTCCTTTGCATTTATTGGAAATTCCAATGGTAAGGAAAGGAACGTTTTTCTTTTTCTTGGAAAATGGGGGGGGGGAGGTCATAAGGGGAGGGCCATACCTATGTGCGAGCATTTCAGGAGAGGGTCACAGCATTCTTTATGTTGCTTTACATTCAATTGGTCAATATTTTAAATGGACTACCTTAGAACTACTAATACTACTTAAGATATACACTCAATTTAAATTTGATGATGCATAGTTTACTCGGAGGGCTTGAACCAGTTGTACCTTTCCTAGTCCCATGCAGATGGGAAGTAATGTTTTCCCTAAATATGCATGGGAGGGTCAACACATTCTTGAAAACAAGTGCTGATTTTTCCCCAGTCCTCTCCTCCCTCCCCCTAAGAAAACTACCTATCCTATGTGCAAACTCCCACCATGGAGAGAAGAGCATGGTTATTCTGATATTACACAATTTATGTAACAATAAAATTATAACAAGCTAGAGGTTCATTTGGGCTAGATTTACATTATTATAAGCTCATAGTGTGAATGAGGAGTCTTTCAGATTATGGAAATCTAGAGCAAGTAATCTATTGTTTTAGTGTTCACCAACCAGATGAACCAATAATATTGGATAAAATACTCTAATCAAAAACACAAGACTGAGACAGGATCTAGCGCATGCTATGCCAATTGCTTTGTGTATCATTTTACAATCCTCAGCTATTGCACCCTCATCAGCTGGTTTAGACTAATTTTAGACAAAAAAAAAATTATAACAGCAATGTAGCCCGGGGGGGGGGGGGGGGTAAACCTTTTAGGGTTTAAAATCAGGCCTCTGGTACCTTTTAGGGGGTAAAATTCGAAAACGTGTAATTTTTTCCAGATAGGTACCTGTTAGAGGTCCGTTCTAGCAAATCAAGAAAATCACACTTCTTGGTAGCCTGAATATCAGACGTATTTTCCCTGTAAAAAGATACGCGAGAAAATTACTAGGGAAAATCAACTGGCAATGCCATGTTTGGTACCTTTTAGGGGTCAAAATCAACTAAGCGACGCCATGTTTGGTACCTTTTAGGGGTAAAAACGAAAGTTCCCCACGAGCACCCCTGCCCCAAAAATATGGGAGTCCCCCCTCTGGGCAATGTACTACCATTTTTCATCAATCCATGAAGTGTGATGGTTTTTTCAGAAATATTTACTTTTCAAAGGTGCACATTTTGTCAACAGTAGTCACACTTTTCGCTCTCTGATTGTCTGCAAAATAACGGTCAAAACTGCAGCCATCAGTGAAGGAGAAACATGACACATGCACACTTGAAAAGTAAACCTTCTTGAAAAATGTCATACTTCATGGATGGATCACATGGTAGTAAATGCATTAAAGTGATTCTGGATGGAAGAGCTCGCGGTGGCGGTGGTGGTGGTGGGGGAAGGGGGGTGTATCCTTCACTAATCTGCAATGGTTCATGTTTTCTCTAAATGATCTCCCCCCCCCCCCCCTTCACACACACACACACATTGCCATACATATTCTCTGAAGATCCCCCTCACTTCAGAGTCTTCTCCGCAGTCCATGTACAGTAATACTGTTGATATTATTTTTGACTTGTGCCATGTGGTCTGTCCAAGGCAAGAACCATGTCTCTGGCCGCTGCCCTGATGCTGAAATTGAAAGAGAATAACCAAGAACTCTGGTGAACCTAAACACAGATGATCTTGTATGTCTTAAATACCATGTATGGCTACCATGCATACAAGGAGAAGAGCCAGGAGTTTTCGGAAAAGGGTGGGCAAATAGTGATAATAGGGCCAAAAGTTCCAGCAAATGTATGGGAAAATCTCCCCCCAAAGAGGGCAGTGGTCCCCTCACCCCCCTCACCATGCAAATTTTAGTAAGGAACATACTGGAACCCGGCCTTGTCATTGGGCAATTCCAGAAAATAAAGGTACCCCCCCCCCCCCCCCCCCCCCCCACGGGCGGCACTAGTTTTTGACCCCCCCCATGCATCCAGAATTTCCAAAATGGTTTACCCCCCCGTGCATATAGAATTCCGGGTAGGTTAAACCCCCCTCCCCTTCAGAAATTTCAACTTTTACCCCCCTCCCCTCCGGAATCCAAATAATCACCATCTTGTTTATTATTGCGAGAAAAAGTAAAAATTTGCGAGAGGGAAACGTTGCGGAGAAAAAGGCAAAAGTTGCTTCACTGAATTTTACATAATTATAGCCCTGATTTATAAATCCTATCTTCAGATTGGGCTTGTAGAATTTAGTCAAACTTCGGTTACAGGTCAGTCAATCTCGAGGTACCGTAGAGCATTTTTAGAAAATGTCAGTACAGTCAAAACTGGTGAGAGTAGAAATAGGCGTGGCCTAATTGTCACATGATACTAACTCCGATCTCCCCAACTTTTGTACTGACATGAATTTCAGTCTATGGGTAGTATTTGTGTTACATATATTGGCTGTGCCATAAAAATCAACATGCTTTTATATGAGAGATTCAAAATTGGTTGGCATGGGTGCAAAATTACTAAGTCGATCCACCTTAACCCTTTGACTACTGAAGTACAGTAAAAACCCGCATAAAAGTGGATTAAGAACACTCAGGCTGAAATTTGGTCAAAAATGTAACTCATACATAAGAACATGTGGAGCCTGAAAAATGAGAATTGTTCTTGTATACAAAAATGGCTGCCAGTTAGATTTGAGTACAGTAACCTACAATGGTATAGTACCAAGTAGATCAATATAATGTGCTAGATGATTGCACACAGAGGTCTACAGCAGGTACTTTGACTGTTGGTAGTGTATGCAGTATTTGATTTTTAAGAAACAATTTTAAGAACACCTTAAGAACATTTTCAGGCTGATTTTGCAGAAAACACCCAATGTACAAGAACAAAATCAGCCTGAAAACCCAAAACACCTGTTCTTTTATGCGGGTTTTTACATTTTCCCTGAAATCTTTCTTTTTTGGGGGCAAACAGACCAGAACAGACACACCCCTGTCCTTTTTTGCATATCAGTGCCGAATTCCTGGGTTTCCTGTGTTTTATGGAGAGGAAGGCTGGGGCTTCTTTAGAGGTTTACCGCTGACTCATAAGTTACTTTCCGTTGGTGGAAAGCCCTTGCACAGGCTACACATAGGTTGCCATAGGACATCACTAAGTTAATTATGGACAATACATTTGTGCTGTGCTTAAGAAAGAAGTATGGCTGACAGGTTTAATTCACTTTTTCCACTGTTCTTCTGGGAGCTGTTGTAATAGTTTGGTGAAAGAAACCCTGGCTCCTTTCTAGTGGAATCTTTTTGCTCAGCACATAATTCGGTTGAATCTGTGTTTGAGAAATCAAAAGCAAGCAGCTGAGAGTAGTTTAGCTTTTAAATGTTGCAGGGCAAAAAGACTTATGTAAATATTTTGTCTAACCTGTCAATACAGGGGGGAGCCGCTGTGAAATTTCATTGCTTTACCACTCTCTAGAGCGAATAAGTGTAGAATTTATAGTCCTTTGTATGATAAATTGGACATTTTTTAACAATTAGTTGCCTCGGGCGCCGTAAATATCGGCGAAAAAGTCACGAAGACAAAGTCAAGGTGACTATTTGCCAATATTTACCAGATTTCAGGATTATGGTTTCAACACAAAAATCAGTCACCGATTTTCACTCGAAGTTTTAAGAAATGTGACAACCAAACTAAGGAAGAAAAGTAATATTTCGACATTATACTGGATTTACAAGCTTGGAAAAACTAGACAATGTCCTTAATGTTTTTCCCTACAGTGAAATATGGATGTGACTTGGCTTACTGGGGTTCGGAAACTGGGCGAAGAAAAGAATAAACACTTGCACTTTGTACGACTCTGATTCAAATTCTGAGGAGTCACAGTGATTGCGAAACAGAATCAGATCCAAGAAGTCATATACTTTCAAATCAGGATCAACTAATTAATGACTCTGATGAAGCTAAGACTAGGACTGACAAACTTGGAACTTGTTGATAGTTAGTCAGGAGATTTCTCCTATATTTTCAGGCTTTTTCGAAGTGTAGTGTTTCCCGCCATGTCGCCACAATGTTGAAAGCCTTTGTTTACCGAATTCAGGTCATGCGAAAGAGGTCTATTGTTTTAGTATAATTACTCAAGCGACTTTTAATATTTTTGATTTAGGAGTATTTTTTGTTTTAGTTTCTAGTAAGTAAGTGTGCGGGCAATCCCCAATGCTTTCAATGTGAATATAGCAAAATATTCCAAACTTCTCGTCCAATCAGTGCGCAGAATCTTTTTAGTAATTATACTAATATTAATTATGGGCGTTTCAAACAAATAATCTAGATTTTGAAATTACCTCTCCCCACTTTCCAATATAAAAGTGCCAAGTACCTGACCCAAGGATTTATGGTGGTTTTTGGTGTGTTGTGCGGATTTCATATGATTGTCATGAGTAATTCGCACTTTGTAATTACTTAACTCTATAGGTTTTACTCAGAATAAACTTAATTACTTTGCGAGTGGTTTCACTACAGTCATATGAAAATTCTGGCTTCAGTGGGTAAGGTTTTATCAGTTAAGACGTGTACAAATTGATTCTCATGATAAATTTGCAACGGAAGCATACAATAGAACGTGACTTAAGGCGAGGGAAACCCGCAATAAAACGAGGAAGTTGGCTAGTTCTGTTTTTTTTAGGAACGCTAACAACGCCTTCGCTTTACGAAAAAAAAAACAGCTTCCTGCTAGCAGAGGCCTCTCTCTTTTCTCTGCATTTCGCTGGCCGAGAGTCGCGAGAAAAGATACCCTCAGCCAGCGAAATATAGTGTAGAGAAAAGAGGCCCCCGCTAGGTCGTTCTTTGTGGACTAGGAAATTCTTGCTGCCGATTCAAAAAATCAGTGCAATGCTCGATTCACAATGAACAGCGAGGCTTACCTTTATCCAGAGCAGCTTCAGTGTTAATCCTGCATGGAACTTGCAAATCTCCTCCTATACATAAACAATTACAAATCAATCAATCAATCAATTTATTTACTTTCACAAAGAACAAAATAATGTCACACACAACCTGCTAAGTGAGTTGGACAGCTCGCAAGGGCCGCCATTAAGATTTACGTACACGTGCTCTACTCTACTCACACAAATTACTTCTCCTACTGATCAAGCCGTATCGACCAACGCTTCTGCCGTTAGATGAGAATCAAAACAAAGCTTTATACAACTTCAGTAAGTCCAGCAAAGCAGTTAAGCATGACCGACAAGTTTATGTAACCTCCTGGTCTTAGGCTATGATCATGCTTCGCTATAAACAACAAGAAGAGACGATAGTTGACAACAACCTACCTTTTCCGTGACATAGTTTCAGCCACGTAGCTCCCTTCAGGTTATTTAGTCCTCGAAAAACTGTGAAACAGCCACTGTCCTGTTCTAAACACCTCAGGTTCAAAGAAATCTCGAAAAAGGTCAAGGCGAAGATTTTTCCTTGTTCGCTGCAGCGCGACATGACGCTAAGCTTAGTACAAGCAGACTAGTGTAGTTGCCGGCTCAAGAAGAAACTCTTTCGACTTCTACAGACACTTTTAGTCCCGAAATTTGCGTAGTACGAATCTAATTGGTCCTGCAGGTCTTCTGTAGTCGCTTAAAGTAGTTATTTTCTTCGTGGTCACGATAGATTTGCTCGAGGATTCAGCTGGTACTGTATTTTTAAAATCTTCTGTAATGACGTCACAGTCACGTGAACACCTCCCCCCCGACCACCCACCCCTCCCCCCGTTATTCCAGCTTGCTCGTCGCCCCGTCGCCTTTATGCTCCATGTTGTGACGTCACTGGCGCGCGACCGCGCAAGGCGACCAGTCCCCCCCCCTCCTCCCCGAGTCATTCACATTCGGCGCCATGTTGTGACGTCAGAAGGCTTCACAGGAACACTCGGGATACGTTCAAAAATCACTTTGACCCCTTTCTGGACTTTTTTTCGTATTGGGTACCCTGTGGATTTGGCTTCACCAGATAGTAGGCACAGGGATGACTCGCGGGAATTACGTTCAAAAATCACTTCGTCATTTTTTTATTGGGTACCCTGTGGAATTGGCTTCACAGGAACACGCGGGAATTACGTTCAAAAATCATTTCGACCCCTTTCTTGACGTGTTTTTTTTATTGGGTACCCTGTGGATTAGGCTTCCCAGGAACACTCGGGAATTACGTTCAAAAATCACTTCGATCCCTTTCTTGTTCTGGACGCTTTTTTCTTAGGTATGGTGCTCCGCTCTGCGGCCTTCGGCCGCTAAGGAGCTCCGCTATGAATGAGTATGCTTTGCTATTAATTGCTATAAATTGCTATGCTTGGCTATGAATCGCTATGAATTGCTATAAATTGCTATGCTTGGCTATGAATGGCTATGCTTAATTGCTATGCTTCGCTATGAATTGCTATGAAGGACTATGCTTTGCTATGAATGACTATGCTTGGCTATGAATTGCTATATGCTTTGCTATATAGCTATGAATGAGTATGCTTTGCTATGAATTGCTATGAATTGCTATGCTTGGCTATGAATCGCTATGCTTTGCTATAAATAGCTATGTGCTTTGCTATGCTTCGCTATGAATGGCTATGAAGGACTATGCTTTGCTATGAATGGCTATGCTTTGCTATGCTTCGTTATGAATGGCTATGCTTTGCTATGAATTGCTATGCTTTGCTATGCTTCGCTATGAATTGCTATGCTTTGCTATGAATGGCTATGCTTTGCTATGAATTACTATGCTTTGCTATGAATGGCTATGAATTACCTATGCTTTGCTATTAATGGCTATGAATGACTATGCTTTGCTATGAATTACTATGCTTTGCTATGAATGGCTATGCTTTGCTATGAATGGCTATGCTTTGCTATGAATTGCTACTTATGCTTAGCTATTAACTACTATTCTTTGCTATGAATTGCTATGCTTAGCTCTGAATGGCTATGCTTTGGTATGCTTTGCTCTGAATGGCTATATGCTTGGCTATGAATGGCTATGCTTGGCTATGAATGGCTATGCTTGGCTATGAATGGCTATGCTTTGGAATTTTATATTGCATTGGAGTCCCTTATATCTAGGAAAGACCTGATTTTTCTTAGTATCTGTCTATGAACGCGCAGGTGTAAAGTACATGTCACATATCACAGGTCACAGGTCGCAGGTCACAGGTCGCAGGTAGTTTTAAGAAGGTAGATTGACTTTTATAAAAAACAACACCCCTCTCTACATCTTGTTCTCGTTCAAATGCGATGTTTATTACAATAATTTGCATTATTGATTGTGGGCAACTGCAGGGAGACTTATCTCGACAGGGCTTCGGATCACAGGTCATATTTTTTATTACTCATATAAAAATACAAATGAACTTCTCTTTGTACTTTTTGCTCGAAGATCGTTTTGCTAATTACCCATAAATTCGCAATGCTGTATCACCACGTACTTTTTGCAATTTGTTGTCATTCATTTTTACGCCCTAATATCTACAAATGTCTACATGATGTCAGCCTAGCAACACCGAGACAGAAAGCATCCATTTCCATCTGCTGATTTAGGGAATGTATTGCAATATTTCTGATTGAATTCTGTAAAAGAGTAATAAAACTTTGTTTAAAGAAGACTATTTCAAGATGTCTACACGTAATTCATGTTCTGGTATCTACTGAAAACAACAACAAAAGAGTGGCTAACTAGGACTGCACTTAACAGTGCAGGATAATTATACACACGGTGCATTTAACGAGGATTGTAATAATACATAAATAAAAAATAAGAGTACATCAATAAGGGAAGAACTATGTTTATTCCAGATAAACATGGATACACAAATATCAAGGACTTCAAAATTTCTGCTCTCGTCGCAACGTCCATCGAATGTAAATGTATAACTAACTCAGTTCAAACGAATACAGTAAAAACCCGCATATCAGAACCTGAATTTGAAGAACCTGTAAGGCTAGAATTATCCATGTGTAAAAACCCATGTTTCCTAATTTATTTTAGGCTAAAATTCTAGGTTCTTATACGCTGGTTTTTACAGTACCAGTTCACTTACCAAAATGTAACATGTTTTTCTTCAACAACGCACTCTGTTCAGTGTTTCAAAAAATACTACCGAAACAGATAGAGCGTTTATCTTGCTCTACAAAAAGCGCTCGTCTCCAGACAAAAACGTTGGCGAGTCTGATTGCATTCCTTTGCACGAAATCAATCATGCGTTCAGTCGCTGCCACAGAAAATCTTTCAAATTTGGGAAATAACACACTGATTTGTATTTCTTACCTCATAAAATTAGTAGAAAACACGAGCAGATGCTTTTTCTTGTGTTTTAAGTTGAAAATGTTCCAAATTAAAATATTTGAGTTGCACGCATCGCTGACCTCAGTAAAGGAATTCAAACTAAATCGTGAATGTTTTTTTCTAGAAACGAGTGCTTTTTCTCGAGCCTAATAAACGCTCTACCTGTTTCGGTAGTATTTACAAAGGAATACGAAATTGACTTACCAAATGAAGCCAACATGGCATTGTCATTGTCGCACTCAGTTCAATGTTCAATGTTTCAAATAAATCTTACAAACGAACACCAAATACACATATACTGGCCGGTCTAGATTGCATTTTCTTAACTTTTTCTTTGTGTAATCTGTAATATTGACAATATAACATTTTTAAACAACGAATACGAAATTGACTTACCAAATGAATTCAAGATGGCATTGTCTTAACTTTTTTTAGTATAATCTGTAATGTTAACACCATAACATGTTGTTCTTCAAACGCACTCAGTTCAATGTTCAATGTTTAAAAAAAATCTTACAGACTATTTTTTATAAAAGTCAATCTACCTTCTTAAAAATACCTGTTACGTGCCACCTGCTACCTGTGACCTGCCACCTGCGACATGTGACCTGTTACCTGCGACCTGCTACCTGTGACCTGTACTTTACTTTGATAAAGCTACATAAAATATTTGTGTCTGATCTTTATGTTCATCTATTACTAATTACTAGTAAGTACCCGTGAAAAATTCACGAATTAAATTTTCCTTGAATGACGAAAATTATCGGATTGTCTGCCGTTGTGGAATGAACAGTTATACCGCTACGTTTAGAGAGATGTGCTCAAAAATTTGTAACTACGCCTGTTTACTTTAAAGTATTAAAGTATTTGTTATCAGTTTATACTTATAGATAGGTGGCATACCGGTGTGAAATATTTGCACCGTAGCATACGATAGGAAAGGCGTTTTAAATTAGATCTTTGAAAACAATGTTCCTTGTGAATGGAAATGAGGCAAATGCCACACAATAACCCCCTAAATATTTCCTAACAAAGGTGCTGAGGCATTGGTTTCACTGTGGTTTTGGCGCGAAAAGATCGCGCGTGTGTCGATCCGCGATATGGTCGTATTTTCGGTCAAGAAAAAAAAAAGGCTGAGCTGTACCACTCGAACTTCAACAACTATTGGTTTTAGATGTAAATAATATCAAGAGAAGTCCCTCGTCTAGTGAATAGGAAGGATTAGGAAGCGCCAGAAAGGTAAAGTAAAACTTTTTAGATTGTTGCTGTTTTCAATGGAAAGTTGCTTTGCACTGCTCATCATGTTGGACTTGTACAACTCGGTCAATTCGAATTCAAGTGTGTGTGATTTAAAAACTTAAACAATCTAAGCTTTATCGGTTAAACTTGGAAAAATCGCTTGAATTAGACCTTAGCTCAAGTAAAACCTTTTCCAACAAAAACATGCACACTGGAGAGATGATTTCCTTCCGCTCGGGTTTGTGAACTTCTTTTTTTCGGCTCGAACATCTCCGTTTTTTGTATAGATTTTGAAGATTTCATACATTTCGTCCTTCCGGTCGGGTTTGAGAGCTTCGTTTTGTCGGCTCGAACCTCTCTGTTTTTAGTATAGATTTCGAAATAAATAGGCTGTCAAAGGACTGTTGTTTGCGAACTGAGTGTTTGTTTATTTATAAATGGCGCGCCGGGGCTTCGTGCAACGCGCCAAAACCTTTGAATGGGATATATTGTTCACTCTAAACTTTTTGGAAAAACGACTTTTGCCTGAACATTACTGTGTTATTTGTGAGAGAATCGCGTAGGTTTGGACGTATTTGTTGCTTTCGGCTGCGAGAAATTGTTCATTTTTTGGTTTCTGTGGAAGACTTAAAACGGCGCCTTTGCAAACTCGATCTTCTCGCTTACGAAAACGCTTGAATTGGATCTTCCGTCCACTTTGTCCTTTTCGAATAAAATGTATCCTATAACACAGTTCCCCAAGTATGCAAGAAAATGGCGTGGTTTCGAAGTTCCGTGGTGCAGCCGTTTTTCCAGGCTGCTTGGCTAACAGTTTGACCTTGGACCCCCCCAACGTATTATATATAAGATATGATCACCATAATTTTGTTTGCAATAACCAGCATATTTGTGGGATCTGGCTCATTCTGTAATGGTGGCTGCCAAGCTATTGACACTGGAACATCACTGATTGCTGGCCCAACATCGGAATGCAGCTATTTGTGCCAAGAAGATTGTTGGTGGAGAGGTATTGTAGAAATGTAGTGACAATCGCTTCCACACTATCACGTTGTTGCATGGAAATAGGAAAAGATGTCACAATGCATTTAAAGCCACCATTTTGACAACACAGCAACATACCAAGTTAGAGAAAGCATCCATTTCCATCTGCTGATTTAGAGAGCAATGTTCTTTATTAAATCTAGTTAATCAAATCTGAAACTTTGTTTTTAGATGTTTTTAAGAGAAGTTCGTCTTCTAACATCTAACGAAAACAATAACAAAGGTGTGACTGACACAAGGCTCTTTAACATAAGCCTGGATCTAATTGCTGTATCCTGGTTAAGTATTTTTAAATTTATTTCATAAGCAACAACAGTGTATTCTCTACTTAAAGAAATGAATTTAAAACAGGAATGATATGGAACAAAAAATGACACAACCACAACAAAATAGCTAATCCAAACATAGATACTAGTATAACTTATACACCGTGGATGTATGTCTAGATTTGAGTCTTTTCTGGGAAAACTTTTAGCCTTTGCTGCCAGTTGCACCCTATACAGCTCGAGCCTTAAATAAAAAAAGTCAGATAAGGGGCCGACCATTTAACTTTTGAGGGAGGGGGGGGGGGCTTTTTTGTGAGTTCAAGATGTTTTTTTTTCTACATCTGTTATGCGGTGATAATTTTTTTCCGATAAGAAAGAAGTGTTTTAGTCACCATTTTGCTGTGCGGGAATTTTCTTTTTAACCCCCCCCCCCCCCCCCCCCCCCACTCAACAAGTGTGTGGAAAAGCAATATTGTGTTTTCAGCTCAGTGATTACACCGATGTCATTTCGGGTTATGATATCACTGTTGATTTCATTTTCAGTTAATTATTGACTGCTCCAAGATAGACAGTCTCCATGAAATCACTTTCATGCTTTGTGGTAAGAAGTTTGTTCTTACTGGAAAGGAGTATGTCTTGAAGGTAAGAAAGGTTTCCCTGTTCACCGCCATAGGGAGTATACCTTTTACCGAGGCGCTCCGAAAAATGTCAACATTTTATTTTTCTTACTTAAAGAACCTGAACGATTATTTTTTAAGCCTTTAACCTTACTCGCCTCGGTAACGATTTTTTTTCTGGCTACTGCGAAGCAACACTAGCAAATAGCACTTAGAACTGGCACTTTATGGATCTATCAAGTATTTGTTTACGAGCCAGCAACGTGCTTATAGTAACAGATATTTTACCAGGTATGGTTTTTGTGGAAAAACATGCTGATAGTTTGTTTTGTTTTACAGGTATCAGCTGCGGGTCGACAGACCGAATGTATCAGTGGTTTCCTGGGACTTGATGTTCCTCCACCTGCAGGACCCTTGTGGATTCTTGGAGATGTGTTTATTTATCCTTACTGCGCAGAGTTTGACTTTGGCAACAACCGAGTGGGTTTTGCTGAGACAGTCTAAGTTCAGTGTTACCAAACCCTGCACATGATCAAGAAGCAAGGAACGCGGCTTTCTTGATTTACATACTAAGCCCTATATGATTTTATTCAAAATATTACATTGTCAAGGATCCAAAAGACCAGTTTCAGTACACGAATCTTGTATAGCACGGATTGTGCTAGTCAAGAAGGTCAGGTATATATCAGACAAGCCATACCTATGCATTTGTTTGGGGTTATCCTTGCAAAAAATAGACAATTAACAGAACATAACGGTGAGCTAGTCTCGCCTCCTGCATAATTTGGCCCTTTACAGGGAGGGTTCGGAAAGTCTTTGGAAGTTCGAAAAAATTGTTACAATTGCATGTGTGCACAGTGTTAAAGTTCACGACAACTGTCAGCAGCCCCATGTTAAAGGGTCACGACACTCGCGGGTCGACGCGGGCGCTCCAAAGAAATTGTCCAGGATCTCTCGATCCTCGAGCATGCTGCTAGCATTAGAAATATAGTTTTCGGTGTTTGTATGATACAGTCAATTTGGCGAACTCTGGTGTTGACACGTTTAATCGCGATAGTGTTTGGACTTCCTTGTTGAAAGAATTTTGCGAAAGACGGTGAACTGGATTCACTAGGAGTGTACAAGCACTATAATCAGGTGAATCCTCATGGCGCGCATCAAAGCGTTCAGCCTGTCAGATGCTTTTTTTTTATTCTTAGACTTTTCGTGTTTCTGTTTTGTTCTTCAGATTATTTTTGTTATTGCATTTATTTTGTTAAGTAATTTAAAGTCGCGAATAATAAAGCCAATTTATTACCACCTTACTTCACTACAATTAATCAACTGTACAATGTCGTGTACAGGGCATCTAAATTGAGGGGTCCATAAAATGAGGTTTTAACCAACCTTGATAAAAGGCCCTTTCCACACTAACGCAGCTAACGCGTTTTCAAAAGTATTCGTTTTCAAACTGATACGGATTCGCAGCGTGTTAGTGTGGCCTTGAGATTTACCTCCAAACAAACTAAACAAGCGATCATTTTTATTTGATGTTGGCGTGTGCAAGGATAGTCTCAAATTAATGGCACAGTTGACGTTATCGTTTTATTTATATCCTGATTCTACTAAAACGATATGTATTCGGATTCGTTTTGATACACTTTCGAGAGCGTTTCCAAAGTTATACGGATTCGATCAGCGTGTTAGTGTGGACGGAAGGCCTAAGCGTATCAAAAAGTATACGGATTCAAACGAAAACGCGCTAGTGTGGACGGGATCTAAGCTTAAGCAGACTGATTTGAAGCATTCAGTTGTTTCCTTTATTTTATACAACTTACAATTTACAAATGTTATATACAATTCATTTGACGAAATCACTCACGAGCTATGTGTGTTCTCTGCAGGATTATCAAGGGCGGATCTAGGGTGGCTAGCCACCCCCTCCTCATATTTCTCGTAAAAACCTAAAGATTAGCCATGCACCCCCTTGGGCTGAACTCTGTAGTATATCCTTTGTACTAGCCACCCCCCTTCTTAAGGGTCTGCATCCTCAACTAATTATATTCATGTCTACGTTATGTACTATTTCGTGCTGATAATTTGATATTAATTGTGTGATAAGTGCTAAAATGCAACGATTGCAAGATTTGATCCTACTGTATAGCTGTGGATTTGGTTCTCGGATATTTCACAAATATTATTGAATAACTCATTTTATTATACGACTGTGACGTCATTTTACCATATAAGATCAAAATCAGATATACACCTCTTTCAATTAACGTTGCTCTGCAAAACGTAAAACCATGAATCATGCATCATAATGAAGACGCTATTTCTCGTATTATCCTTGAGTTTTGCAAAACAAACTAAACTAAAACCACCCAATGGCACTTCGTTTACTAGTTTGAGACACAATTTGGCGTGGACCTCTTCGTTTTAGGCAGGAATTACCATTACTACTTATGAAGCATTGTTCATGGTTTTGCAGAGCAACGTTAATTCAAAACAGGTTTATATATATATGTTATTAAGCGGCTGGGGAGGTCCGTATAGGGAAAAACTGTGGGCTTGAAAATGTTGACGGAGGCCGAGGTCACAGTTTGGTGGTGACCCGGCTACCTGTGGTATTCCCTACTTGAATAATATATTAACATAAACCAGCGTCTTGCAACTCCAGTCGTTGAATACAAAGATAGAAATATATATATATATTTTGCTTATTTTATCCTTGCTAAATATTCCTGATATCGCCAAGAGGAGAACTACACTTGTAAATACTACGTAGCAACACATTCAATAGACTAACACATGGCCGAGCAAGACAGTATAGTATGTACCCTATAGGATACAAACAGCGTTTATGAAAAAGCGCGTGCTGTTTTTTGATATTACAGTTTTTTGAAATACAAAATAATTAGTTTGCAAGGGAAGATGTGGGAGCGAACAGCCCAACTAAATGGCATAAGTTATCGACAGGTACTATTAGCTTTGCGCGCAAAAGAGTTTCTTTCCTTAAAAACTTCCTTTATATTTTTTATATTTCGTGCCCCCCAGTTGTTGGAGGCTTGCTACTGCCCTGAATTTCGTAGTGACACTCTTAAGGATGTACACGACAGGATTCAGTCACACAATGAAGTCAGTGTCAGAATACTGTGAATCGATCTGAATGGAGTATTCCAAGGTCAACGCACATGTTACAGCCCAAACTACGCGAGGGGGCAACCGTTGTCTTGTGTATTGTAAGACACGTTGCATTGCGACCTTTCGGAATACATCTATTTGCTTTCGAGTTTTCTTGTTCCGTCATTCAAGTCATTTGAGCCAATCATTGCTCTGTTCAACTAGTGTAGTCTGCTGGCTTCCGTCGCAACATTACTCTGGTTTAATAGCGACGGAACCCAGTTGAGTGCACTAGGCGAAACAGAGCAAAGTACTTGACTGGTACATCAAGGCACAACGCACGCGCCTGGTCAAGTATGTAGTACCTTGCGAGCAGTGATTTCCTCCTCTCTCAGGCCGGTGAGCCTAAGGGAGGAGGAAATCACTGCTCACAGGGTAAGTATTTAGCCGCACGGTTCTTACGCCCACTCCAGAGATTTCGGCCCTGACAGTCGCTATCCTTGGTGTTAATTGCTCGTAGCGACCCATACCTGAGGGTGAGGGAACGCCCCACCACAAGACCATAAATAGACTCCCCTTGTAAGAGAAGTGAGCAATTAACATTAGTACTACCAGGTGCTCATAAATAGGGGCGTCCCTCTTCCTCTAGTATTGCCCTATCGATAAGGCATTTTCACAGACCTAGTTATTTTTAGAACGGTTGTACCGCTATAAATTGTAAAGCTTTTGTTTTACTAGCCAATCAAATTCGTTGTATCAGACACCTGTCATTAGCAAGATATGCACGTGCAAGCACTGATTTGTTGTTGTCTGCTATTGTTATTCTAAATAAACGGGACCGCAGCTGCATAGAAACAAGAGTAAATGCCAATCTAAAAATAACTAGGTCTTATCAAGAATATATATCAGAGGGACGCCCCTACTTATGAGCCCCTGGTACTACCCACCTCAACCTATATATACTCCTACTTCGCTACGACGCGGTCCATGTGGGACATGTTGATTATTGTTGGACTTAGCCTGGGCTTAGGCAATCCACTCACCAGTTCGCTCAGTGTGCCATGATCATAATGGACTGTATTTATCCGAATTTAGCTTTCATTTTTCGGTACTGCAATTGTGCGCATGCGCAGTCTCTGGTAATTTCCAAACGGAGTACTTATTAAGTTGCAGTAGGAGGGTGTCACAGCCTGTTTATATAGCTCGGAATATTATAAACACGGATGTAGGTTTTTCAAAATTCTAAGCGCGCAATTCCCCAAAATTTCATAGAGGTGTTTTCACATGACTGTCGTGAAACCGTTCGCATAGTAATTACACCAATTCTGAACAAAAAGTATAGGAGTAATTACAAAGTAATTTCAAATTACTCACGACAGTCATCTGAAATCCGTTCTAAGTGCAAAATGAAACTTAGAATTTACTAACTAGGAAGGAAGCAATCACGTACATTTTTTGATTGATATTCTTTATTTACAATGCTGCTAAGGTCCTCGGCGGCCTGTAGATAGAAAGCAAATCATGTGTTAACGTTTTATAGCAATCGATTACCACGGGGATGGGTGTTTGTGGTCAACTTCACACTCGGCATAAAAAATGGTAGAAGTAAAAATAAAATAAAAAATAAAAAAGCATTGAAAAATTAGTTTATACCTAGTATGTAAATCTTATTTCTGATTACACCAGAAGACAATTTAAATTATTAAACAACTAATGAAAATTAAAGTGCTTTTTAAAAAATCTAATAGCAATCGAGCAACGTTGCCTAATTCAGGTTGACTAGAAAACTGCATTTAGTGAGAGGAGGTGAAAGTCTGTGAGGCTTCTTGTTACATGAAAAACGGCTCGACCTATGACGTCACTGGCAGCGAACAGCGAATCCATTGGAGACACCTCCCTCTTCGTTGATTCTTTTCAAGATTAATATCGAACAACGTGCTTTTTATTCTCTATTTCCACAATGTTTTTGGTTTGGTGTTGTTTTTAACTTAAATTTTAATGTCTTTTGGGGCATATATTGTTGCATGGATGTGCTTATATTTGAAATCTTCTTTTGAAATAGCTTGTATTTTAAATCTTGCTCCCGAACTATGAAGCCATTAATGCTTAAAAAGCTTACAAGGTTGTTGTCCATTGCAAGCGTTGGGGACAACTTGGACTTGCTTTTTCTCCTATACAAAAAAGCAGGAAAAATGTTGGAATCGCCTTCAAAACTTCAAAAGGTTTGTGTGTATTCTTGTAGTGTATTTTAAATCTTCTTTTGATTTTCTTCTAGTCATAATTTCCCTTTAAGCCGTAGGCAAGCACCTTCTAGTTTCCAGTGCTCTGAAATTATGTTTCTTATGTGTTATTTCTTTTGTTATTAATCATATTTTAAGTTTATCACAGTTTTAACGCCTGTTTATCTAATCCAATCCAATTAACACGTTTGGATCGCGAAGAAGCATACTTCTTCGCCATTATAGCCGAATAGGTAGCCACCATTAATTGTTACACATAAGTTTAAGGGGGGGTGGGGGGTTCTCCCAAAACTTTTGTACGGGGGTGCTCGGTCCATATTTTTGACCCCTTACCCTTCATTATACCAATTTTAAAGCAGAAAAGGTACCCCTTTCTTATACCAAAGTCGAAAAAGGTACCCCTTTTTTATACTAAGCCTGAAAAGGGTAGCCCCTTTCTTGTTCCTTTTTCTTAATCGGCTTTGTGGAGGGGGGCCTAGGGGTTTGGGGTGATGCTGTATTGGCTGTGTTTTTGCGCGGTTTTGCGGTTAAAAAGCTTCAAAAAGTCTGCGGTGTGCGAAAATTGGTGAACTAGTCTGCGATTACACAGTAATTTGTGTACAAAAGTGCGGTATTGCGGTGTTTGCGAGTCCTACGGTTAGCGGTATTTAGCGTCCCAAGACTCTCGAATTGCAGTAAAACACAAGTTCCACACTGGCGGATGGTTGTAGGGCTCAAGACAAACTTCCGCTCTTGTTTTGCTTGAATAGAACGTCTGATTGCCATTGGATACCACGGAATCATTAGCTTAAAGCATTTGACTGACTTGGCGTGTGTAAACGGCGCCATTTAAGATATAAAAGAAAAACTTTTTTTGCGGTGAGCAGTATTCCCGAAAAATCTGTGCCGAAAGGCGGTATTTTCGAAATTTTTGTGCGGTTTTGCGGTTTTGAGAACCCCCTAGGCCCCCTCTTTGTGGTCTGTTAAAAAGAAACGGTTTTGCTCCCATTTGCCGTTTGAAAAACCTGTGAAATACAAACTTTTTTTATACAAAAATTGCACTTTTCCTTTCTTTCCTTCCACCATGAAAACCTTACCCATTTCTTATACCCAGCCTGAAAACCCTACCCCTTTCTTATACCTCCAGCCTGAAAACCATACCCCTTTTGGGCCGAGCATCCCTGTATGGTCCAATATAGTAAGAAACTGTCTTTCCACTAACTGCGAGGAAATATTTTAAAGTAAACTATCTTTACACTAACTGCGACACAACTTTGATAAAAATTATTTGCACTTTGGTAGCCATACCAAGATACATCCTTATCAGCAACCAAATAAAGGAAAAACGATACCCTACCGTAGACCACGGAGCCCTAAAACCATACCCTATAGGGGATAGACACGTAAAATCCCAAGCCACATGCAACATTCAGGGGTGCTTTCCGTTTACTAAAATGAAATGCAAGTCTCAATCCCGGGGAATATCGAAAATTTAAGGCAACTTTTTGTAGCATTTCCAATAAACCTGTAATTTCGAAAACATTAGGGAAATGCTTTCCATTTTACATATTCCTTGGTTTTCCAAGGAATTTCCTTTCCAACTGGTATTACTGAAACTTGGTGGTAAATGGAAAGCACTGCAGTTAATATTTTGTTTGAACCTTTCCATTTTCAGAAACCCCAACTCAGGGGTAGGGCACACCAGGTGCCCCTTAGTTTTTGGGCTTGTGCAGTGTTCCTAAATACTTGTTATGTGAAGGTTTCCGCTTTACTTTGTTTGCTTGCACAATGTTCTTGTTTTTCATATAACACACAAGGTTTCTATATTGTTTGTTTGATTATTCTGCAGTTATTATTATCTGCGTATTTTTCCCAAAAAAAAACACCATTTTCTCCAAAAAAATAACTTTGTGGGTTTACGTAATTATTTCTTTAGAGACGGCTATTTTTAATTTCTGTTCTATAGTGTCGCATAAAATCCTATCTCTGAATCATCAAAACAGTCTGTTCTCACAAAGTTTGCATGAAATATCTAGGAAGTATAAAACGACCAACCAACCACAGGAAGCTTGCATGGTCATGGTTGTTATTTTATTCTAAAGAAGAACACTTGCATTATGTTCAATTCTCCAACTCCAGTAATGTGTTACCTGTTATCTGTTTTTGCAAGCTGAAAGTATTTGTTAAATATACTTTGCAGATTTCTTTTATCTGTCATGATTGCAATTAATAACATTATCATTCTTTCATTGTAATTGCAGTCTCAAAAATTAATCGGTTTGTAACAGCTATGAAACAAGAGGACATGCTTGAACTTTATGCCTTAAACTTACATCCTTCACATGAACTCAAAATGTGATTATCCTAATTGTACTATGCAATGAGCAATCATCTCCTAGCCAGTTGAATGCGTACTTCTTTAAATAAGAAAAAAAAAAATAAGCTATAACAGCTATATCGACACAATGTTTATTCCTGCTAATTATTATTCTCATTAATGGTTATTAAGTATTATATAAACAAAAATTGAAGAAATTGGATAAAACATTTTATGTTAGATAAAAATGATTTGTCATAAATTAAACAATTGATTGCACGAGAACATAACTCTTTGCTTAGGGTCCAGTAAGGATTCCCCGTTGTTACTCAGGGTTCTTATTGCTTTTTATTTTCTTTGATTGTATTTCCCCTTGTCACTGCTACACAGAAATCAAAAGCATATGTCAGCTTCTTTGTTAATAAAACTAAAATTTATATTTGTGTGTAGGTCTGAGGGAAGGTTGTTTGGATACCGCATATTTACTTACATACAATCATCATACAGTCATCTTATAGCACTGTGCAAATTTCTTTGCACAAAGAAAAAAATTAAGTAGTGAATTAAGTAGTGGATTGTTTAAAAAAAAAATAAAAAAAAGCTACTGCCCACTTTTTGGGTCAATAATTCACAATTGTTAAATGTATATTGTATATAGATATCTATTTTTTTACGTTTTTTATTACTAATTTCAGTAATTTCCTTTTTTATCCCACCGTATAGTTTTCGTTGGTAAATTGTTATAGACTAGCCTTTTTACTTAAGTACTGAAGTACTTACAGTAAAGTATGTTTGTATGTTCTAAATAACGACAAACACTTCTGATGCCGGGGGAGGGGGGGGGGGGGGGGGAGGGCAGTGAGGCTGCCACAGTGATACCCTGCTAGCTCGTTATGCGTTTTCTGACCCAAGCCTCCTTGAGACAAATGAGGAGAAAATTTGAAGAAATACTATCATGCAGGTTCTGTTTTGGACGTCGAATATATCAGAGGGATATATCAGAGGGAAATAACTTGCTGAGAAAAAATAGAAAATGTGAAATTTCATAAATGGATCTCTGAAGTTAATGATGATGTTAGAAAAAATGACAACCAGAGGAATAAACTAAGAACTTTTAGAATGTTCAAAACTGAGTATAAAGTTCGATGATTACCTCCAGATTCGAAATGTCAAATACAGAATAGCACTAATGCTACTCCGTATCAGTAACCACCCCCTAGAAATCGAAACGGAGAAATGCACAATCACGAGTTTCCGATGCATACCAGATTATGTAAACTCTGAAAATAAGCGATCATATCATGACACTTTGCCTTTACCAGTGATTTTATAAAGCAAACAAGTTTTAATTTCCAGAAGTGGCAAAGTCGTTGCAGTGTAATTGTTTTTTTCACATATTGCAAAAAGTATTTTGACGCTTTTATTGTTCTCCTATCTTATGCTTTTTAACATTAGACTGTGGAACTGTTATTAAATAATTTCTATGATAAAACAGCAACAATGCTCCAGTACATACACAGGTATTTTTTAGAATGATGTTCTATTGTTAATGCGCAGCTGCAGGTCTGCATCGAATCTCTGAATTTCACAACCTTTCAATTACCTTTCACGTATACCCAGTCCACATAGCCCAAGAAATTTCACATGTCTTTATTATGTGAAGAGGATCAGCCCAGTTCACATCCATTTCACACCATCATTTCACATGGTTAACATGTGAAATACCATGTGAAATACGGTTTAATTTCACATTGCCATTTCACATACATTTCATTATAAATATCTGAGGAGAAAATACTTTAAATTATTAAGTAGCATTGCCACCTAAGCATGTAGCTGTGGCCAGCCAATTTCCCTCGCTGCCTAGTTTTCGCGCGCTTTAGTGTCACGTGACGCAAAGGTTAGAAATTGTCTTGTCAGAGTTTTCTGTCGATTCAGTTTGTTCGATTGAAAATGTACAAGAAAACATCACGTTTTGTTCAGCTTGAAACCCTAAGAAGCCTTTTTAGAGCCGCATAAGGTTTGTTTACCATTTGTACGTGTTTTATTTTATGAGTAGTTCTTTGATATTTATAATCTATCTTCAGCTTTACACACTTTCTATAATAAACTAAATAAATTAACAAATAAGCATGCCCCACTCTGTACATTATCCAAAAGAAAAACCAAGCAGCTGCGCAAGCCCTGGATCACGCAAGGTCTAAAAAAATCAATTAAGATAAAAAATGCGCTCTTTTTTTCTGGGGACCAGGACAAATATAAATACTATAGAAATAAGATTACTGTTCTCACGAGAATAAGTAAAAGGAATTATTATCATAATTTTTTTGAGCTTAATATAAATAATATGAAAAAGACCTGGGAAGGCATTAACAATTTAATAAATAGAAAAATTAAATGTAAAACAGTTATTAACAAAATGAAGCGCATAGATAACAATTCAATTTCTTCTGATCACTCTGAAATACCGAATATTTTAAATAAGCACTTCGCCACAGTTGGGCATACTCTTGCATCTAAAATACCTCCTCCCTCTTCACATTTTTTAAACTATATGCCACCAAGGCTTTCGAGCGCAGGCTCCTTTGTTTTTACACCAGTGTTGCCTTGTGAAATCAAGGATGAAATCTGTTCCCTTCCTCTCAACAAAGCGGCAAATGCACTTTTGTGTGCTGGGCTATCTGAAGGCCAATACAGTTACAGTGATCAGTTTTCTGATTGTATATTTTTAAAGCAGTCATAAATGAAACGCGCTGAATATTTAGCGAACTTGGAATGTGGGTTTAAAATTAAAGCAATTTGTCTATCCTCTGGCCAGCCGCTTATGGGTTGTAACACTTGAAACCAAACGTTTTATTTACTGATTCGCTGTTGCTTTCACTCAAATCTCACTCGAGAATGTGTAAGTTTCAAGTTTCAAGTTTATTTCTATTTACAAAATACAATTATCATTACCAAACCCGCAGGTAGCAAAGCTAATCTAGGCGGGCAGGAAATATATATATATAATAACTATTGAGAAAAAAGAAAAATGGAAGACACATAAAAAGACATAAAAGCCTGGCCTGGCCTGGCCTGGCCTGGCTTACTATGGATGGCATTCCCTTACTATGGATGGCATTCCCTTACTATGGATGGCATTCCCTTACTATGGATGGCATTCCCTTACTATGGATGGCATTCCCTTACTATGGATGGCATTCCCTTACTATGAATGGCATTCCCTTACTATGGATGGCATTCCCTTACTATGGATGGCATTCCCTTACTATGGATGGCATTCCCTTACTATGGATGGCATTCCCTTCCTCTTGGAGGAAGAGCATATCTCCATCTGCCACTGTGCACACAGGTAAACAATTCTCTACTTACAGCCTTCCAACTCTACTTAACAATTCTAGCAATTGTTTACCCCTTGGCAATAAAGTTGTAAAACTATTTTTTATAATTATTCAAAAAAAATATAAATAAATTGTACAAACCTACCTAGTCTTCCTCAGATTGTTCGACCTCTTCTTCAGATTGTTCGTCTTCTTCAGGTTCCTCTTCGACTTCCTCCTCTTTTCTTCCGAACCTGTAAAATATTAATGAAACTAATAAAGCCATCATCTTTCTGGCATTCTTGGGAAGGTATCAATTTGTTTAGCAGTTATCAGGAGTGTGATGTTCATTTCAAAATTATGTTTAATACAATACAGCACCCAAGATGTAATAGGTGTAAGTCAAGACAAAATATAAAATGCTATTTGATTCAATAATTTCCAAAGCATAGCAGAGCCAGAGGAATGCTGCATGATACAACAGCAGCATTATAATAGATACCTGCCTGTAAAGAAAACAATATAGCTAATCAAATTACATCATCTTCCATAACTTAATGCAGAATAGCATTAGTGTTTAAGGGACAAAGAATAAAACAGTTCAAATTCTCAGTAACTTACTCCAAACACATCCTCTTTCTACCCGATGACAACTCAATGTTCATTCTGTTTCAGGAAATAAGAAAACAGTAATTAAAGTATTTTAGTATTTTAATGTATATAACTTTTATATAACTTTTATTACAAATGCAAAATTTTCTCAATTCTGATTCAACTTCAATTTAATTTCAAGTGCACAAAGTGATTTAAGTTCAAGTACACATTTTCTCTCTTGCTTTCTTGATTGCTGATCTCTTAATTGCTTTCTTAATTGCTGAATTGGTACCTGTTGGCACCAATTGCAGAGCCACTCATTGTCTATAATTTTTTTCAATATCAAAACATGGTTGTAAAAATGTAATATCTGCTTCATCTCAATGCATCCAAAATATACCCAAATTCAAGAGAATTGCTCTGCAGATGGAATATAAAGTGAAATGCAAATAGATAGTGTTCAACTTCCTTTGATAGTTGATTGATAAGAAGTAATATATATTGCATTATCAAACACTGGATCTTTACTAGTATTAAACCCTTTCCTTTCTGTTTTTTTCTAAGCGAAACAGACATGCCCTTGCCCATTTTTGCATATCAATTCTTTGTTTCTAGGTTTCCTTTGTTTTAAGGGAAGCTACAGTAGTACTGGTATTGCATTACGGATTACTTGTGAGTTGCTTTGAAGTGGTGGCTTGTTGTCACACGGTTAGACTTTTGATAAAACTTCATCAAAATGCAAGCTGAAATTCCACTAGAATGGGACAAATGACATCACTAAAGTGTATTAATGGTGGATGCTTTTGTGCTGTGCTTCAAGAAAGAGTTTCATTCACTTTTCCTTAACCTTCAGCTCCTCTTCAGTGGTATTTTTTTGCCACACACTCTTATCACGTTATCACACTGTTAGACGTTTGATATGCCCACAATAAGCTCACCCTTTTGAGGGAATTGCTGTTGACCCCCCCTGGATTCTCTCCTCTTCATCTCTGCCTCTATTGAGGGAATCAATTATAGACCCCCTTGGACAATTGAATGGTAGCTACCACTACTGAGGGAATTGTCAATGTCCTCCTTGGATTTCAATGTTTGTGTACTGCCCTATTGAGGGAATTGCCTTTGTACCCTTGGAACTTGTTTGTTCGAAATTTGCTCTAGGATGTGGGAAAAAGGCCCATGGATATTTTGTGCCTTCTAATTGCCTTCCCCATTTGGGCCCTTGGATGTTTTCAGTTCAGTTCAGTTTATTAGCACATATTATATTAGATTACAAACAAACAAGGTTACAAAAAGAAAACAGCTATAATAAAGATTTATAATACAAAGAAACAAAAGCAAAGTGCGTAGTGACCATAGTAGCGCACGGCTTTCGAGATGGTCACTACCACTGAAAATAGAGAGGCTAATTACAATTACATAAGCTTACCTACATGGAAAAAATAAAAAAGTTTACAGCATAGTTTTTTTGGGCATATTTTGTCATTTGTTTACTTTTATCAGTATTATATTTTGTGTAAAGAAAAAAAGAAGAAATTAATAATTTTTGCTGTGAAGGAGGTGCTTTTTATAATGAGAAACAAAAATTTTAAATCGCATAATCTTAAAGTTGTAAGGTACCATCTCCCGGATTCTACTTGCAATTGCTTGAAAGCGTGAAAGTCCATAGTTTGTTCTGGAAGCTGGTCTGTATAGATTTCCTTTAGAGGCATATCGGGTATAATATTTATGTATTGCTGATTCCGGGACAATCAAGTTATGAAGGGCAGTTGGGGTTTGATTTGGAAAATGTTTGATTTGATATATGAGAGAAACTATTAATGTTGAACATGCTATCAAAGTTATGAATTTCTAAAAGCTTATAATATTTGGATGCATTTTCTCTTCTGGAAAAGCACTTTCTGATGGAGCCCACTGGAATTTTCTAATGAATCCCCAGGATATTTTTCCCTACTGAAACCCTCCCTTTCCCATGGATTTCCAGGTCCCTCAATGGGGTGTGTGCATATAAAATGGAATGGCCCATTACGAGTCACCTGTTCCTTCATTCCCTAAATAAATAATGCAAATCTATTAGGGTATTTAGTACTTTCGGCACAGTAAAAGAGGAGAACTGAATTTGAGTGAATTTCTATGACCAATGCGGTAGTCAGTCCTTTCGGACTACTGCGCCACGAGTTAGATAATTGCTTTACTGCATAGGGTCTATAGGTATAGCCAAAAATGATAAAGAAAATTAAGGAAACTGAAACCTGGATAAACTGTAATATTTTACGCCATATGTAATAAGTTTAAGTTAACGAGGGAATGAACGCTTTTTACGCCGTTCAAACTCACCTCCCGTACGCATCATCGCTCTGGATAAGGCCTTGGGCTCCTCTGGAAGAAGCTAGTGAATTGTTTATCTAGTTCGCCTGATCTTGAATTGCTAGGAACGGAACTACACCATGCTCGTCAAAAGTTAGCCTCGGTGTAGCCTTCATTATTTAGAAGAACTTTCTCTCTAAGGCAGCTGATCACATGCTATAGATTCGATGGAAGTTTGCAGTCTCAATACTTGTTACTAGTCTCCCGAAAGATACCGACGGAAATCCCTGCATTTCACCACAGGCCACCCAAATCCGTTTCCGTAAACTTTTTACGATTTTCGACCTACCAGGAATCATTTAGTGAATAAATATCGGGAAAAAGTATTTCAGTTTTGTTATTATAGGCACTTCAAGCAAAATGAAAAGAATGTTCTTGCTACGTAAGGAATACCTACAATATTACAATTGCCTCACAAACGGGATACCCCCCCCCCCCTGGAACACCTCTAACTAATACATACTAGCCTATGCCTATTTTAATTCATTGAATTTCACATGCCCTGTTGGAATGATGGCTTTCTTATTTGGAAACACTGTTGCTGTTTGATTTTTACTGCATTTTCGTGAAGCCTCAGATAAAAGGGCAGAATGAACATGCCCCTGCTTAATACACTTGTTTTCCTTGCGTTATTAGAGATCCTTGCAAATTAAAGCACTTACCTATCATATCTGGACATCGCAAATATTACTATTGCGCTGTAGAAACAAATAAAAATAAATTATTTGTATACAAAGTTGAATGAATTCAAGGTCTCAAGGGCATAGGGCTATTACTTCTTCCCCTTCTTGTAAGAGGTCCAGGGTGAGGTATTTAAATCTATAAGCAAGCTACTTGGAACAGCGAAACGTCGCACAGAAGGAGGTGGGCTCATAAAGAAGAAGAAGAAGTCGTTCCGTATGCAACTATTTCGCAACACATACCTAAAATTTGTGTCTTTCAGTTCGTGTGGGTGACTAATCTATCCCTGCGCACTACTGATTCTTAGTAGAATGCTTCAAACGCATACTCACCTTAACAGGCCAATAAGACATAGCATTAGCACGAAAGTCCTGAAATTTAAATTTTAATTAGAGCAACAGTATCATTAGTTTTCAAAACTATTAACTTAAGAAATTCGTGCCTTACCTAGCTGGGACGTCGTCCATTTTGCTTGGGACTCACACTAATATGGAAGTTTTTTTTTTTTGCATTGTATCAAAAAGTATCACAGAAATGATAACGTCTGGTCACAATTAGTGACCTGCGCCTCCCTTTTAATGTTCTCTCTTGCATGCACCTGGGTGGAATGTAAACATATTATTTTTCTTGAAATAGGATACAGAGCGAACATCCTGATATAACATGTTTGATACATTCATCACATGAATAACTAATATATAAAAGTTCTTGACACTGGACGAAAAAATGGATTCACTCATGTGTAAAGTAGTGTTAAAAGTGAAGTGAATTCCATATTTGCTCATCTTCGCATACATTTGCGCAAATGCAATTTTCGAATTCGCATCATATTTACCATCATACAAATTTGGTGAAGATCGCTTTTACATCAGATTTGCTCAGTTTACAAAAGGGTATGCAAACACGTATATTCGCATCAACGTTGCTTAGCAGTAAACATAACTGCAACAATCGCGTTTGCTTTATGTTTTCTTTATGTTTACGTGTGTCAAAGTTGAATTTTAGACTGTGAGCAAATGCACTGCAAATCACTAGCTTGCAGTATGATTGCACAAAGGCAAATTTAATAGAGAACATTATGTTTACATCCCGGTTTACATATTGTTTGCACAGTTCATATTCAAGCGTAGTTCACGGGATAACCAGTATTTATTTGCAAAATGAAAGCTAATCGAACGTACCATCTTTGGTCAATCTACGATCCTCAAACAGCACTGCTTTGTGGTAGTCCAGTAACTTGAAGTTAAAACGAGCGAGTTTGTGGGATGCCGGTCGGTCGGTCACAAAGACGTTTATCTAAACAACACTCTCACACGAAGCCGAAATTTGCATAAAGAGTTGCTGCAAAAATTCAGAATAATTTCACCGGAAATTGTCAAACTGATTCAGTTAAAATGCTGATAGTAATTTATAGGCTTTATTTTGAGCTGTGCGATCAGAAATAAAGCAGAAATACTTGGATAAAGCTTTCCCGGTTTATTGTTAACTGCTCTAACAAACATGGTGATTGCGAAGAAATCGAATCGACTAGAACAACTTTCTCAGGTTTTCTGACTGAACAACTCAAATTAAAGCCTATAAATCAGATAAATTACTAGCAGCATTTGACTTTGTCAATTTTCGATTGAATTGTGTCTATTTTCGGCTGCAAAAATACGCAAAAGTCTCTTCACGTGAGATGTTGTAGATAAACGTCTGCGGCTCATAAACCCGTTCATTTTTACCTCATGTGAAATAACCGTCCTGTCCTCGCTGGATTGCTACAAAGCAGTGCCATGTGAGTGTCCTATTGCTTGCGAAATTAGCAATCATCTGGCGTACTTTTGTTGCGAGTACAACCTTGCAAACGCGACAATTTACGTGATAAAGTTATATAACACACGGTTGAAAGTCTGCCTTCGATGGCGCTCAAATTCGAATGAATACAAACCGTCACTAGATCAGAGCGGAAACCTTGTCCAGGTCACGTGGAATTATCAGACGTGACCGGACGTACAGTGTTGCTAGCAGAGCGCATTTGAAGCAAACATTGAATTCGCTTAACGTTCGCATCGAATTTGCGCGGTATGGTATATTTGATATTTGACTAGTCGAGCAAAACTGGAGCAAATATGAAACATATTTGCTATGAAACAAACATGCAGCGTATATGATGCAAACATACACATTCGCATTCTCAACTAAAAGTGTAGCAAATTGATTGCAAAGTTTTAACTTTACTTGACAATTGCTCGAGGACTAAACTTCATAATTGCTACCATGTTTGCTCAAATTCACATTCGAGGCAAATATAGAGCACCATATTCGCATCAAATCTGCTCGCACGACAAACCTGAGCAAATCCATTATTTCGTCCAGTGTGAGAAACAAAATTTGAAGGATTCATTGAGATTTGTCAACTTTGCGCGTTGACATTTTGATCGATTTTAGTAACATGCACCTCAAGTATTCGACGAATCTACAAGCAATCTATTTAGCGCGCATTAAACGTTTATTTTGATTGACAATATGATTTGGGGCAAGTCTCAGGTTTTCTCACGGTTCGCAGGCCAGGTGATACGAATCGGGTCTAATTAAGGCTGGCAACTATAAACTTCGAGATTTATTTTTCAGAAACAGGATTTTAAACAGCACAAATAATTCCTCGTTTTCGTTCTCAGAAACCGAAAACCCGAATTTGCCCGTTTACATCGAGAAACTTAGAAATAAACACTGTTACAAGTTTACGGCAATATCTAGAATCCTTTAATTTGTTAATTAGCAATTTCGGGTCACCAAAAGAACAAACAGTCCTGTCTGAAGCCGGATCAAAGCAATTTAGTGAGTATCAGTAGTCATACTTTCAGCCGCCTAGTTTTGCTAGGTTTTTGGATTATCAATTTCTGATATTTTCATGATGGCTTTTCGACTTTTAACATAAACAGAGCCTTCGTCAAGTACAAGTACTTCATTAGTATAAGCGGGCACTACTTTTAGCGAGTCATACTACAGTTAAACGCCGACTACGGCACACCGGAACTTTAAGAAAACTCTCCATTGTCAGTGGGACGACTGGAATGGACGGAATTCGTACCTGTCTTCCTCTTTCTTGACACTCTTCTCTTTCCTGAAAAAAAAAGCAGCAAAACCGTAACTATTGTTTGTGGCTAGAAAGTTCCATAACCTAAAAAAGTTGCGCTTTTTTCTAAGTGTAGTGTAGTTACAATTGAAGTTAGCCATATATTCAATCAATTTGGTGAACTCCGAATCTGCGAATTACAACTGTAAACTGTATCGCAAGAAGTGTCGTTTCCTGGCCTTAGTTTAAAGAATGCCTGCTAGCTGAGTTCTGCATATGGTAATGTGCAATTCCAGGAAAAATCCCCACCCCCACCCCAGATGGAATGCACTCAAACAATTCCCATTCCCTCCATGGTGGGGGTATGGATTTTTTCTGGAATTGCACCATGTGAAAAGGCTTTTGATGTTACCAGCTAGGTTTTATCTCTATTCAAATAGGTTAATGCTGGCCATAACTTTGTTTTTAGTACTACATAAATTCAATGAGTGCAAACATAAGACTGTTTAGTGATTACTTTTCCCTCCACGCAAACAAAGCCAAGCCCCCAAAGCAATGCAAGGTCAATGTGGCATATTGTCTTTTATCAATATTATTTTATTGGCTTGCTTCTGGCAGACAGTGATGTGGCTTTTCTTTCAGGGCAACAAAATGGGATGCTTACATTCAATAAACACTTCATGCTGGGGCGGTATTTATTGAAACCCTCCAGTACAAATATTACTCAAATAACAAATTTTGAAGGAAAAATGATGTCATCAAAATGCTATAGAAGGTCAGCTAAAATAACTACACATTAATTTTGCTGCAGTTGGATGAAACGTTTAGTGTAACATTGTACTGGTTGGATTTGATAAATTGCCTGGCCAGCCTGCTTAGTTTTTCTATTTAAGCAATGACCCCAGAAATGCACATGAACTTGCACCCTGGCAGTTAAGTATTGTGAAGTTGCTATAATTAGCCTGTATACTCTACCCATGTCAGTGTTCCAATATTAAGTTCCTGATTTTCTTTCGCTAATATGGATACATACTGATTAATTACTATATGGGGGCTGTCTCCCATAACAACAAAAGCCCCAGCATTACTTGACATGTGCACATGACTATCAAAAATTGCTGACATGCCATTACTCTTTACAAGCAATCCAACAGACTTGTTGCATACTATGATTACACCATAATGGTCAACTGCAGAACTTGAAGTGAGTGTCTCACTTACATGTCGAAAAGTTCTTGATAGTCATTGGCATTGTTGAAACCAAATAACTGATCTGCTGATTTATTTATTTATTTATTTATTATGCTTCGTCTACAAAATAATACAGGAAAGAAAAAAATAATAATGTGCGAGGAGAAAAACAAGACTAAATATTGGCACGACATGTAGACAGGGACACCACAACAGCAAAGCCAATTACTGTGGGCCCTTGGATAAAACTACGAAAAACGTTAAGACAACATGTAACATTTGAAATGACTAGAAACAACACGAGATGGGCGTGTCCAGGAGGCGAGATACATGTTATTTAACACAGATGGTCTTAAATGACCTCGGATCATCGGGGCTGTAGGATTGTACCAACGCCCTCCTGTAGTACTCAAGAAGTAATGATCTAAACTGGTCGAGAGATAAGCTCTCGAGTCTGTATTGTACTGGCAGAGTGTTCCAAGTGCGTGAAACGCGGACAAAAAAAGAATTCTGGAAGGACGTTGTTCTGCACTTGCGAGGGCGGAAACTGATAGCATTTGGGTTGGCAGTGGATCTAGTTGTTCTAATTGGTTTGATACGGGAAGGTAAAACTTCAGGTGAGATGCTAACAAGGCAATTGATGGCTTTATAGAAAAAGACCAAGTCAAGGAACTCCTGCCAATAGCACAAAGGCAACAGGTTAGCAGCGAGAAGGCGATCTTTATAGTTTTCTGTGCATAAGAACGGTAAATCTAAGATGAACTTAGTTGCTCTTCTCTGAACTCTTTCAACTTTTTCTATTAACCTAACTGACTGTGGGCTCCAGACCTGTGTTGCATAACCTAACGCTGGGCGCACTATCGCCAGGTAGAGTGTGCGGCGAGTTTCTAAACTACACAAGTCCACGGTGGTTCTGCGCAGGAAGCCAAGTAATTTGTTAGCTTTCGCGCATCCCTCGGTGACATGTTTAGTCCACGTTAGGTCACTGGCGACCCACACTCCCAGGTCTTTTTCAAAGGGAGTAACTGCAAGCGGTGACTCGTTGAGAGTGTATGCCACTTGGGTTGGCTGAGACTTCCTTGTAATGCGCTGACACTTGCACTTGCTTTCGTTGAAGACTAATACAGATACCTTGGACCAGTCCTCTAACCTACTCAGATCTTGCTGATCGTATATGTAGTTCAGTGCCTATTGCATCTACGACATCCTCTACATCTAATAAAACTGCTGTGTCACTATAAAGCTCATCATAAACAGCATTTCCATCACATATGGAATTAACAACTATGCTGACCCAGACTGAAGGGAGTTGGTCCCAAAGAAGAGAAATCTCAGGCTTGCCCTGCATACATTGTGAACCAAACAGTAAGGCAATCAGAGTGCAGGCATTGCTTCCCTGCCTATCGCCTATTGTAGACTGTGCTACATGCATTGGAAATGGAAATGTACAGAGATTATTTGAAAGCATTTGCGGAAAAACAACAATGCTGTTTTCAGAGATACCATCTACATTGATATTCTCATCCCTATAACCCTTTTCTGAGTATTTGTTAACTTGAGCAATTTCCTTCCGATTGATCACTTTTCCAAGGGCTGGGCCATATGATAGGGCCGACAGGTTTCCTCCACTTGAATACTTCAAAACACTGAAGAGGTATTCAATTGCACTTCCTGTTATACGTAGAGGCCAGATGTAGTACTTGCCATTGGGGGAAACATTCTTGAAAAACCAGTCGCAGAACTGCAGGAACCCATGCACAACAAATCGTAGGAGGTCCCATATCTACAATTAAAGAAACCAGTTTATATGATATGAAATGTTTATAACTGAAAGCAACTGCAGTTTTACCAATGAAAACAGCATTCATGTCAGCATAGTTCACATTAATCTTGCTCTTAGTACTGGAGACTGACAATGTAGCATTGGGCAATTGCAGAAAAAAAGTCCCCCCCCCCCCACGGACGGCATTTGGAAATTCCGATGGGATGGGGTGTTTAAGAGCTCGGAATTCTGTTTGCAAGGAGGGTTTTCAAAGCTGGATTTCTTTAACCTGCCCAGAATTCTATATGCATGGGGGGGGGGGGGGTAAACCATTTTGGAAATTCTGGATGCATAGCATAGATTTAATGGAGCCGTGTAAAAATATTTACATAAGTATAACTCCAATAAATTTTAAAAAAGAAAAATACATTAACATTTTATCTAAATTAAAATTTCAATTTGACTTGCATGGGGGGGGTCAAAAACTAGTGCCGCCCGTGGGGAGGGTACCTTTATTTTCTAGAATTGCCCATTAGTATATCCTTGCTGGCTCCAAAGAGCCTGATATCACAGCAGGTTTAAGGGGGGAGGGGGAATTGTGATTAGGGGCGACTGCTAAAGTTGCAGATGGGTGCATGTAATAACAATAATAATGTTATTTAGGTAATAATAATAATGAGTTTATTCAGTATGTCCAATCCACTGTGTGGCGAAACAATTTTTTACCATAACAGCTGCTGTTCTCGTAATATGATTGGCTGATTTGCCATCCATATTAGTGAAATTGCAAAGTTTCAAAAGAATTACTTGAAAACTGGCAGAGATATGAATTTTCAAAACTTCATTTTCTTGCTTATATTTTACAAAGAAATGTGTGGGCAAATACGTCAAGTCGAGGCTGGACGGGCATCCATGCTCATCCCATGCCCATATGAAAACAATATTAAATTGATTATACTGCTAATATTACATAGTAGTCTCATGCTTAATCAATTGGTTTCACTCTTTCTTGCTGAGAATCAAACGACGTACTATAGTGACTCTACCTGCCATGCAAGGAACTTCTTTTGCCTTGACCTCTTAGCATTGTCTGGATAGACTGAAAATAAAAATTGATAAAAATGGGCATTTACTAGGCAATAAACACCAATTACATTTTTTACCCAACCCGCACTAAGGGACATTCTCGGAGACCCATCTGGCGGTAAAAGAAAGTGCTGGACCCTCGAGCATGCACTAGGGAGGGAACTTTCAAAAGGGCACCCCCACCATTCTCAAAATTTTAAAACACCAATACAGTATTTCTATGTAAATACCTCCCTCTTCCCCCGGAAAATCAAATAAATTGACTCCCACCCCTATGGAATTTCGAATTCCCTTGTGCTGGGTTCTTTTTCTGGAAATACAGTCAACATCAAAACAATAAAATATTGAGCTGAATTGATGTTGAATTGTGATGCAAAAATGATATGGAACTGCATCTAGTGCAATGAGCTAAAAAAGTCAAAACTACAGCAACAACACTAAAAATATTAAAATGTTCAGGACTGCAAATTGTGCCAGTGGGGGTCACTTTTGCGGCTAAGTTTTTCTCTTTTGCGACTAAACTTTGTCAGTCAGTCGAAGTTTTGTGCGGGCGCACTTCTGGTCTAACGGACGCAAGTTCAATTTCTGCGACTAGCATTATTTTTTTTTAAAAAATAATGCGACTAGAATTTTTAAACTTTCGACTGGACTTTTTTTTAAATTTGCAGCCTGATGTTCTGATATTTATGGTGCTTCTGTGTGTCAACAGCAACATAATACCTTCCTGCTCATGACTTTGACACCACTGTTCAAATATTTCCATCCCTTTCTTGATATTAGCTAACACTGGACTGGCAACACTGTACACTCGGCGATGACTTAGGAACCCCTTCTCAAATAGTAAATTGCATGCTTCCAAATAGTCTGCTGTCTGCTTTGCTGCCCGTCCGTTCCTCCCTTGAGCAGCAGCTAGGTCTTTTTTAGCTGTAATCATGTACCGTTGCTATTTGTGGAAATAAGGTTACAGGTCAATGATGAGTACCTAAAATAAGATAATGGGTGTACCTTATGGGGGTTTATTGCTTAACCATAAGCCCAATTATTGAGCAACCACAGCCCAACACTCCTGAATTTCCATATGAAAAAAATACTTATTCCATGTTTATTAATTCATGGCCGATCAGACAAATTATTAACTGGTCCCCCAAACCTGTGGAATCATTTACCTCGATAGTGGGAGTAATGGATACTACTTGATTCATATTAGACACTTTTGTATTATTGATAAAACATGCACATCACCTGCATTATCTTGGCTGGCTGCACATTTAGCCTTGTCCATGTATCTCTATAGACATATGCATATTTCAAACCCGGAATCTTCCTACTGAGACCTTGTTCTGCTCGCTTTAATTCATCCTCAAAAATGTGCTCTATCGTAGACCACCCAAACTCTTGGCCATGGCGCACAAAGGACTTGCTGCCAGTGACCCTGGAGCTGTATAGGGCTGCTATCATATTCTTGAGCTAACAAAAAGATACAAAATATGCACAGTCTCCTACCAAAAAATTGTCTACTCCATCAATATGACTTGTATACTGTATGTGAAAGTCCAAAAAATATCCATAGTTGCCATTTCCATTGGCTTGGCCACTTGTTGCTATACAATTAACCCCCTTTCTGTTCCCTCCATTGGGAAGGTATGGAATTTTGTTAGAATTTCACAATTCCATGGACAGTGCTCTATAACAGCCTTGTGGTTTCTCAAGGGTCTCTTTACCACAGTTATCCCAGGAGTATAACTTATAAGTATACAGCTCAGCTGCAATGACACCCAAGGGACAATGGTAGAGACAGGACAATAGTATGATGGATTTCCAGATGTTTTACTAGTGCACCATGAAAAATGTTGGCAACATTGACCCCCACTCCTCTGGAATTCCCTTCTGTGAGGGAGGTGTGATTATTTTCTTGGGTCACACAATACCTTTGTAATAAAGAAAGAGGTTAAAAAGTTTTTAAAAATACATAAATTAACATCAACCAGGTCATGAAACCACAAACCTGATGACTTGGACATATCATTAGGAACACTGGGTTTCCATTAGTTTGGGTTTGTGAATGATGCCTTCACAAGGTATCTCTCCCTTGGGGTTGCTGCAGCTGTATTCACTTGAAGCTGGGCACTGCGGTTGTCTGATAAGAGCTTTAGCACTGCAAGATTTAAGGATGCCCCATCGCATAACATGATAGACATATTAAAACCGTAAGTAGCAAAGGCTTTGAATGACATCATTATGAATTCCTGAAGAGCACCTGACTTTACAGATCCCTCAACTTGGAAGTATGGACCGATAAAATCAAAGCTAGAGGTTAGATCTCTCCACAAATACTGAACAATGTATGATGCTTTCTGAGCTTCCGTTTGGACAACAGCACTGTAAACATCATGTAAAACTTCTAGCTCTCCCTCAGTGACACTGTAACCACTGATACCACCGCCCTTTAGATTCCATGCAATCTTCATCTGGATCTTGAAGAAACAAAAGATGATATCATGAACAGGTCTGAGTTTTTTTCCCTATTTTCCAATAATTTCCCTGAGATTTCATTATGCCACACCAAAGCAGTTTTGAATTAAGGATTAATTGTAGTAAAAATAAAATAACATAAACTTTTGCATTGCTAATCTGTAAGAGCAATACACTGCTGTTTACAGAAACCAATGATTCAAAAATAGCTTCTAGCTATAAAGCCTGTTCAGCAGTTTCAAAATCAATATTTTTTCTGAAATGTTAATAAAATGGTTATACATAATCTTGCTTTGCTCATTAGGAACATAATATTTCATTTATTCAGAATATCCCAAGGTTCTATTATTACCTTCACTTCATCCCACATCATAATTCCATATCCTAATGGTCTAGGACTCCCATCCAACTCTCTTTGATTCTTGTACTCATCGTACAGCTTCTTTTTTTTTACTTTGAAGGTAACCATGGTCTGTGCCAGGATTCTCACTGCCAGCCTTTAGGACTTTCTTCAGAGTTCTCGAATGGGGAAGCTTGATTATGTTGAGATCTTTGAGAGCCCTGTATGCTGAAGGGCTTTTGTTGTATACTGCCAGTGCTATCAACAATAATAATAGAACATTTAGCAGAAGTGATGGAAATGCCTATGTTCAGTGTTATATTTACTGCATTCTATTTTTGGCTGCTAAATTGCTTCGCAGTTTTGGTCCTTACGGTAACATCTTATTGATTGAAAGCTGGTATAAAATAACCAACTAGAGACATTGTTTCGGTAGAGTATCTGAATGACTAGTATTACTTGTTATTATTACTGAGATGGGCGTGACTAGATAAACACATTGGGCAGTCACAAAAAAATCCCCCCCCCTCCCCGTTCCCTGTTGAGGACCGGAGCTTCAGCTTTGGGTTGGAATTCCAGTGAATTTTCTCAAACCAGATCATGGAATTTGTGTATACCCACCCTGGAATTCCATATTTTGGGAAGCTCCAATACAAGGGTACCCACCCCGGAATTGGGAGTTAGCAGGTGTTGCGTGACATTTTGAATCTTGATCCAAATAAAATGAAAATGCCATATTTGAAAAGAGCTTGCCGAAATTAGAAAAAGCTGAAAATTTGAGTTGATTTGGGTAAATATTAGCAAAGTTATTGCCGCCCAAAATAGGCTGTTTCTCTATACATTTAATGTTGTGGCAACAGTTTAACAGGAAAACAACCTACTTCGGACGCTCATAACTGTCACACAACACCTGCAAACTCCCCATTCCAGGTCATTCTAGGACCACCCAACCTGAACTTCCACAGGTCCTAAACAGGAGGTGTAGATTTTTTTTTGCGACTGTCCATTATGATTGTGCACTGTGTCAACCATTTGCACAATTTTCTTTTATAACATATTGATTGTTTGACTCACCAACTCTTATAGTGGCTAGAGACCATCTATTGCCTTTGGAGCCGGATTCTGTTTGAATTAATATTCATGCTATTACAACAAAGCAAATAGGGGGTGCCTATGCCATGACACCCCTCTGGAGACAAAACTAATGCACCAGTCAATTGACTGCCCCGCACCCCCCATTCGCGCATTAGCAGGGTACTAGCGGGGCTTTCGTACAGAATTCACACTACATTACTGCCCCGTTGGTCGGGAGATGCGCTTTCTTTCACGGCTTCCACGTAGTACATCGAGCGGGGGAGTCTGTTTACATATGAACAGCCCCACAAAAGACACGACAACTACAGATTTTTGTTACTTGAATTACACGTATTAAATTTTAATCTACACTAGCGAAATTACATGCAAGTAGAAAAATATGGTTTTATTGCTCTTTGCGATCGGCTGCAGTGCATGAAAACTGGGCACCATTGACATGACTCTTTTCAGTGAGTAAAAATCCTTGTGTTATTGTTCTAAATTTGTTGGGCAAGGAGCGCATTCACTCTTAATTGTTACCCTGGGGGCGGTGCATTCACCTCTCAGATTGTCCCCGCAAACCGAGGCGCTCACTGCCTTTCACTTGCCAAAAAGGTGAATGCCCCGCTAATGCGCGAATGGGAGGGTGCGGGGTTGTCAATTGACTTGTGCATAATCATGTAAGTTTTGTGGTGAGGTTTTAAAATTGTTTGACTAACAAGTATGTATTTTTCGGCATTGTGTGGTTCCAAAAAATATCCATACCCCCCCGACGGAAGGGTGTTGAAAAGTGACCCCCCCCACCCCTCTGGAATTTCCGAAGAAAAATACAGTATTTGTATGGAAAAGAGCAGGTAAATTGGCCCCCCCACCCCTCCGGAATTTCCAATCCCTTCCGTAGGGGGGTATGGATAATTTCTGGAAACACACATTTAATTATCCGAATGTTATTTTTTAATTATCCGAATGTACTATTATTTAGTATTATATATATTGGATTAAACTCTATACTGTATTGCTAAAAATGAGGGTTCCAAATGGAGGAATCAGAACATTTGGTAAAGTTATTTCTTACCATTACTAAGTTGATCCTTGTAGAAGTTCTCTTTGTCCGTGTTCCACACCCCTTTCAACACTTCTCCTGCCTTTCTTCGATTCTTTATGACTTTATTGCCCTCCTCAAATACATCAGAAAGCTGCTTTATCCCCTCCGGTGAATTTTTTATCGCCTCTACAAGTTGATATAATTCGTTTGACTGCCCGCTTGGAAGCTCAACCTGTGTTTTTACACTTTGTTTACGTGCTTTTTGAGTCTCCAACTTTGTTGTGTGGTATTCTCCACCTTCGCTTTCTACTCAGTGTGGAGAGGAATTTCACTGGATGTCGGCTAGAGGGCTTTTGCCGCAAATAGCGTGTTGCCGGGTCTACGTTTTTGCGAGCTTCCGATGCTTTTTTCAGGTACCTGTAGCTTGCCAAACACTCACCACAAACTCTACTCCATCTTTCATCGGACTCCGCGTCACGCTTGCTTTGATAATTAAGGCTTGGTTTGTGCCATAATTTGCATTTCTTGGAATGCAATTTGCCTCGGAGGATGCGAACACTTTTGGGCGTGTAACCGAGCGTTTTTTCTAAGTCTGCTTGCCGTATGCCTATAAGTCCAGGGCAAATGGCGTGTGAGCTCTTGAAACAAGTGTTGGCGATCTCGATGGCGCTTATTACGGGTCTTCCGACCGAAGTTTTCCTACTTTTATAACTTCATGGTTAAAATCGGGGTGTCCATCCTCCAACTATCATCTGGGTACACCACCAATCTGACACAATCGAACGGCCCGGTTTCATCGCTGTAGCAGCATTCTCGACGAGGATACACTATTAAAACCTTAGATGGATGCTGTTCAGCGGGCGATGCAGTGGCGACTGGTACAAGTCAGAGCTAACATGCAAAACTCCACATCGAAAACCCACCCCAGCTAGACCTTTTTGTAGTCTCTCCAACTTCTCAAGAATGCGACGGTCTTCTGCTTCTTGTTCCCTCTCATCATTTTCTTTCTCTTCTCTTTCTTGTTGGTTTTAAGTAGCTTAATTTTCAAAGCTTCCTTCACTTTTGAAGTAAGAAATGGGTCAAAAGTCTTCCCCTTCTCGGTAGAACTACAAGTACTACTACTAGAGCATGGTCGATACTCTAAATTATTAGCCATTATTCTCAAAACATTTTTATCCCGGCTATGGCTATGAGTTCAAAACGCTGTCTGTATTGCTTTCTTTCCTCCACGGGATTTTCGTTGAATGCAAAATGCTAGTGTCAATGACTTTCTCTGTGTTTCCCGCCGTTTGTTTCCCGCCGTTTGTTTCCCGCCGTGTGTTTCCCGCCATTTGTTTACCGCGAAGTGGTATGGGTAACCAAACAAGGAAATGATTAAAACTTTAGGAAAACGATGATTTTACAAACGTCGTTTCACGCGCGTCTTCGCTCCGGCCGCCATATTGGATAATGGCTCTTTGCGGACCGCCGAGGAAGCATGGTAAATTTCGCGGGAAATTCAGTTCTAAAAATAACTAGGTGTGTGTAAAGGATATCTCACCTATATAGCCTTGTTGTTCGCTCTTAATTAGGAGCTCTTGATTTACAACAGATTATTGCCATTGATGGCGCCCGCATCGGGATTCTCGCTCGTTTCCCGCCATAAAACGACCTAAAAAAATAACCAACCAACGCCTGCTAGCAGGCTAGAAACTGCTGAGATACAAGTTGAAAAAGTTAGAGAGTGAAATGCAGAGATAATTTGCCAGGAACGCCTGACACTTCTGACTGAATTTTAGTCGAGTTCCCCTAAAGTTTCAAACCACTGTAATTCGGTCAATAATGATTCGATCAAACCTATGTTTAGGTATTTTGTCATAACTTTATATGTTCTTTGTTATGATATGAGTTTTGTTTTGATACTTATAAAATTGAGGTACTTGATTTTTTGGGCCAAAAAGCCGAAAAATGCTGATTATTAAAAAACGTGTAAAATGAAAAATGTTTATGTAAAACTGTTGAGGAAGTAAGGCAGTATTTCCTGTGTAAATCTGAAATAATTTAATAAAGTTTTGATAAAGTTGTGTGAATATTTTCACAAGAGACAATGAGTGAGCGTCCTAGCAAACCTGACAGATCTCATTAACGAAAATTCCATATAAAACATATTCATAAATTTGAACCGCGCTAAAATCAAAACGAAATCTCACTACATTTATTCTAAATACAATGTCAGACTTGCGGCAGTGGTTTGAAATTCTTTTCTTTTTCATTTTGCGCATTTTGGAGCGATTCAAAGATTTCTACCGTCTTGGTGTTCTTGTTTATCTGCGTGCAGAAGCCTCTTTTCTCTTCTAGGGCTATCAAGCGGAGAAAGATCGAAAGATGCCAGTCCTACTAAGGCCGCAACACACGGGACATTCCCGACAGGATTTTTTGTCGCCACATGCGAGACGACTTTGTCGGCGACGATTTGAAAATTCAAACATGTTTCCCTCGGGAGCAGTCATTAAGTGCATAATCTCTAACCTAGATCACGGTAAATCCGGCCTCTGTCAACATTTTCCAGCCCTCGGTCACAGTTTTCCCTATACGGACCTCCAGCCGGTAAATAACATATATTTCTTGGAAGGATATCTCATACCTTTCGTAAACAAATCGCTTTCATCATTTTCTCTTCCTCGTCATCATAGTCCCCTTCTAAAAGAAATTAGATTACTGACCCTCCCTGTGTTGTAACGAAGGTTGCACAATGAAACAACACTTTCAAGTCAAGGGTAAATTACTAGATAAGAGTTAATAAGATAAGAGTGTTCCTCTTTCACGTTACGTAACACATGTTCTTTTAAACAAATGGAATGAGGTTCGTCGACAAAATGTTGTGGATGACAAAACTAAACGCTCTGATTACACCGAATCTCGCTCGATTTGTTTTAAGGAGTGTTGAAATAAATTATTTAACGCACGCTCTGATTGGTCCAAATCTTTGCTCTGTTAAGCCCTGGTCAAACGAAACGCACGTTCACGCAAGTCGACACAGGTTTTGACTTGGAAAGACTTGCGTTCACTTGCGTTGAGGTAGCCGAACGTGATGCAAGTTTTGATGCAAGTTTAGTGTTTTGATCATTTGCACGCGCTAATGACGACAAGATCACGCCACATTCGAACACTAGCGTGCGCTCAAGCAAGGGAAAAAGAAATCTCTCTATTTTCTTGTAAATACCAGCTTGAAATAGAAGTGCAACATTTTCCTTGATTTGGTGATAATATTTCGTTGATTTGGAAAACGAAGAAAAAACCATTACTTTATCGGTGTAAAGCCCTGGCCAAACGAAACTGAAGTCCGCACAAGTCATCGCAAGATGTGGCCAAACGAGTGCAAGTCGATGCAAGTAGCAAAACTTAAAATACACCGATAAAGTAATGGTTTTTCCCCTCTATATCATAAAAGCATTAGAGCACAATTTTCTATGACTTTATTGTCTAATAGAGCAGCTGCCGCTCGTGAATTTACAATGCCCTCGTGTCACTAGTGTTGTACTATTTGCGGGCAGCGCTATTTATGTACTTTATTTTTATTTAACATTGAAACTTTCGAACTGAAACACGAAACTGTCTCTCCAACATCACCCGTGCACTATTGCGCCGATAAAGTCAAAAATTTGTGCTCTAATGGTCGAATAAAAGCATGTTCGGTTGCAAATCGCGCGCGCATTCGACCACTTTTCCGTTAGTTTAGAAGCTGACGTAATAAGAGTTGTCTGGGGCCGGTTCCTAGAAGGTCACTAGTGAAAAGCCGGCTTATCTGACCTTTTCAGGAGGCTCGAAATAGTTTTCATCGCGAAAGCGCTCGCTAGCGAAATTGAGCGGATGAGGTTGAGCATGATAGTGAGATTTGGCAACGCCGAGGTTTGTGTTATCTGCCGAAGCGAAGCTGAGGCGGATAACACTAACTCCAGGCGTTGACAAATTTCACTATCATGCGAAAACCGAATTCAATAAGTGTTTTATTATTCAGCAAACAGGAATTCTTACCTAGCTAAACGTCGTCGATGATGAGGCCTTGCAAGGCGAAACGGTTTTTCAACTTCAGCTTGCGTCCATTGGTATTATGCTCTTTGTATTCAATTAAAATAGCCATTGTTGATGTTTAGATATCCTGAGCAATGATCTCTCCGCAAAAAGCATAGCAGATTCAACGAGAATATTGGCAAAATTGGCTTTCACTTCCGAAATGAAAACCAAGATGGCGGCCAACATGTTTTCGCTGCGTACTCTTAGCCAATCAGAACCGAGATAGTGGCATGACTGAATAATAATATCCATTGTATCTAACGGTTGGTGTGCAGATCGTGTTATTTTATGACTCACTGCGCGCGCAATTATAGAAAAACTTGACGGTGAATTGTGCATGTTCCTACTGATAACTTTTTTTTTCAACTTAATAAAACTACTCTTTATCGCGCTCATTATTTGCTATTTTGAGAAACATTTACCGCGGAATTCTCGAGATCTCAATTTTTAAGTGAAAGTAGGGTAAATTTAGAGGTGTCGTGCGTTGCTATGGATACTCTTTCCGTCACAAGCTGTGGTGCATTTGCACCACATAATCATCAGTATTGTTATATCGGAGGATCAGAATGATTGGTACAAGCACAAGGAAATCAACTGCAAATAACTTCACAAATCCTATACAACAGATAACTTTTATCTATGGATAACTTTATCCAACGTTTCAGGAACCGGCCCCTGGACTCTTATTTACCACGGTCAATCAGATTACGAGAACTCCAACTGTTGTGGCAAAAAATTATGCACTTTTTCCATTAAATTACACTTTGCCATCTATTATCAGAAGGTAACCTCTCCCTATGCCCAGTTTTTATGGACACCAAGAAAAAATTTCAGCCTACATAGTTTAGTTTTGGGTAACACTTTTTTCGCCGAGAATTTTATAGATGTTTTTCTGTTTTTTGTGTTCTAAAAATTGAACATCTGCGACTGTGACACTCTGATCTGATATACTCTATCTTATTACTATTGATTCCAAGACAATTGGTTAAAGCAAGGTTCATGTGAGTACCTTCTAGGGTGCTTCTCCACCACGGCGGTAGTTAAAAACTACAATTCGGCAGAGGAGAGCCTCTGCCAAGCTCCGCCATGTGCTGTAGCATTTGTTTGCTTTCAGTGATGTTGTTGTTGTCGCCAGATGGTCTATAGAAACTTTCTCAGTTTTACCAGATCTTAGGCTGTGGGCAGAAGATCTATGTTGTTAAATTTCCGCTCCGCCAGCTGCTTGTGAGACTTGTGCGTAATTGAGGTGTTCCACTCTGACTTGAACAGCTCAGAGAGGTGTCCGAGGTCTTCCAGACTGTTATTATCTTTGGCACGTAGTGCTTGCCCTCGTGCTATAACGATACACTTTTTAGGGCATGGCCCACGTGAATGGCCAACGAGGGAATTCCAACAGAGCGTTCTCCTTCGACTTGATCAAATTTGCTGATGGCTTGAACGGCCTTAACGATATTGTCGAATTTCTCTGGCTTGAGAAAGTCAGACAATCGGGCCTTTGTGCTTCCTTCCTTCTCTTGTAGCTCTATAAGTAGCCGACCCAGCATTCTCATCCCTTGGGACACTTCCTTCTTCCTCTCTAGCCCCTTCATGTCAGAAGGACCTCCCATACCGCTGTATTAAGGGGTCTGTTTTCGCCACGAAACCAAACTCGTCTCCTCGAAAGGAAGCGTTGACTTCCAGCATTTCTTTTGAGGCCCGAGGGCACAGTTGCCCTAACAAAAGGATCCTGCTTTTTAGCTGTATCTTCTCGAACTTTTCTGCTTGATCAACGAATTTGCAAGATCGTGTATGCTTCCACAGCTCGTCTTTTTTCATGAAGCCCAGACAGGACGGGCAAGGAAGAAAGCTTTCGAATGGAATCTTTTCCCCGGAACGAGGGCTCCTAGAAGTGAATAAAACAGGATTGATTGTGAAGTTTTAATGTTTTTAAATTCATGATCAGTGGCCATTTGCAACGATAATAAACGATCAATATAGGATTATTATTCGTATTTACACCAACCTGTATGAGAAAACAACAAAGCTTTCGAAGCCTATCCAGAGTCCTTTTTCAATGTGATGTTGAGTGGCCGAGTAGCACTCAACTGGGGAGAGTTGATATCCCCTGTCCCGATTCAGGACCGCCTCCCTTCTAAAGAGAAGGTCATCCTCTCCCGTGCAACGACCCTAGCGCTATCCCAGTCGACGCCCTAATAGATCTTTTGTGCTCGGTTATCTGAGTGTTGAGACGTCTTCCGGTATCGCCAATGTACTGAATGTAATGGGCGTAATGCATCCACCGCATTTTGAGAGGAGCATATCTTTCGGCCTGACCAGACGTTGGCGAAGGGTGCGTTGGGGGCGAAAGAGCACTTGAATTCCATAGCGTTTGAAAACGCGCTGGAGCTTCTCAGACACACCACTATAATACGGAAGAACTACGTATTTGCGACCCTCGGTACCATTCCCCTGGACCTTGCCCCAAGCCTGCGCCATGGAACGACGGGATAGTGTTGTAGCAATTGAAATAGCCACACGATGCAAGAGCGCTCGAGATGTGTCTGAGTTCGGATTTCGGATCTGACGGATCCATGACGATCATTCTTGCGACGCTATACAATAAAAACCTACGTATAAGAACCTAGAATTTTAGCCTAAAACAGGTTCTTATTTAATTTGAAAATACAAAGAAACATGGAGCTCACATAATTCTAGCCTAAATGTTCTTAAAATCCAGGTTTTTATAATATACAGGTTGGTGAGGATGCAGAGGATGAGCGAAGATATTGGTCCGTGTGTGTCGGCTTCCTATAGATGGCTAACTTGAGGGCGCCTGACTCCATGTGGTGAATCATGGTATCCAGGAATGGGATCTGATTGTGCTGTTCAATCTCGTGAGTCTTTGTGCACGTATCAATGCTGTGAAACAGTCAAGCTCGTCTCTGGAGATGATCACAAATGTTTACCAAGTGCTGCTCGGTCACTCAACATCATATCGAGGCCGAGCAATGAGCTCCAAATCATTGAAAAAGGACTCTGGATAAGGTTCGATAGCTTTGTTGTTTCCTCATACAGGTTGGTGTAAATACGAATCAATATCTCTTGGAATATTTCTCTCTTCAAGGGCTTTGTGCAGAATTTTAGGAAGATTGCACACTTCTTAGCTCCAAATTTTACATGAGGCCTTATGCGCAACAGAGCGCGAAGAGGAGAGGTAAGGTAAGGTAAGTATGCTAAGGTATGCTCTGTTCTGTTTGTGTTAAACTCTGTTGCATCTATGAAATTCCATTGGTCGTTTTCGTATTAGAGATGTTTAAGCCGTCGATGTTAAGGGGAAAAAAACTGGCTGGTTTCCATATATTAACCTCTTCAATCTCATCAGTCACGCCGATCGCATGAAATTGTGCACACGCGATCAATGAGATTAGATGCCATCGTATGTTTCCTTATGGTTTCACCGATCGCATAGAGTGAGTCCAGAATGTTTTGCGCACCATTTCGAAAGTGTACGCCACCGAAATGACTGCTGGTCTCGAAACAATGAATTCTGGGATACACTCCGATCGAATCAGTCGCTTTCGATCGCTTTTGAATGTCTCCATATCATCTCATTCAATCTCACGCAATCGCATCGATCTCCTGGATAGAACAGTGTTCTATCCGCGCGATCGCGCGATCGCCTCGATCGTTTCAGTCTCCGATCGCGAGAGAAGTGTCTCCATATAATCTCTTGGATCGCGAGTGCACTATTTCTTGCGATTGGCGAAAGTGAAGAGATCAAAGAGATTATATGGAAACCAGCCTTTAGACGTTTGAGAAATTAGAGGACATCTGATCGATCTTAGACGGCTTTAAGTATAAAGACGAGACGACTCAATACAATGGTCGTCCCTAAAGCACACGCGGAGTCCATTCAGAACTGCGTCCACACCTTTCGAAATGCCGTTACAAATCTAAAATAGGCGTCCTTAACAAGCACAATTAACAGGGTCCCAATCCCGTTTCCCGGCCGGTTTTTGGGCAAAATCCCGTTCCCAGTAGGTAAAATCCCGGTCCCGGTAGGATCAATAGTTAAAATCCAGACGCGCGAAAACTGCGATGTTGAAATTGAGATTTCTGCTTTTATGGGCACTATCTCTTGGTACTCTCAATTTATCGAAACTTTTAAAACGAATTTAATATGACTATAAGCCGTTAGCTGACTCGGGGAATGTTAAGGCAGGCCTGATTTCGATACACACAGTTCTTCAAGCTTCAAAGAAAAGGTCGATGAACATTGCATTTTTTGTATTTAGTCAATAAAGCCTGTAGGTTTTATTCTTCATGCACGCCGCAAATGACGAAATTGTTATTATTGCGGCCCAAATGACGAATTTCTATGCTTAACGTCGATCTCACCGCCTACGTGTACTTTTCCTTATGCGCGCCGCGCAGAAATTTTTAGCGTACGAAAGAAGGGAACTAGAAAAATACAAATGGTATAGAAGATACTGGAATAACTACGTACGAAATTTCTAGTGACCGACGTTTCAGGGCTTCTTTCGACAGATCCTCCCTTTCGCTCGACCAAAATGAAATGATCCCCCAAAAATCCTCTGCCCGTATGATATCTCGTCCTCAATTTTGACACAAAAGAGACATCATACGATTCTTTTTGAATAGTGGATCCGCCATTTTAAAAATGCCTATGCAAATTTATCAAACCGTTGTCCAAAACCTCGCAGATTGCGGGGGATCAGAAGTAAAATTCTATTTTCAGGTTGAAGTCCGTTGAACAGTCTCAAAATGCGAAAAATGAGATAAATTAATGACTTTATATTAGGATAGAGAGGGGAGATGTGAAAAATCCCGTTCCCGTCGAAGCATCTCAATTCCCATTCCCGGTAGATAAATCCCGTTCCCGGTAACCCAAATCCCGTTTTCCCGGCCTAAAATAAGGCGAATCCCAGCTCCCGTTTACCCCTTCAGGACCCTGAATTAAGGTTCTCTGGACGACCCATCCACTTCGGCGCTCAAACTAGTTTTACTTATCTCCTAAGAGGAGACAACTCTAACGACAACTGAATAGGCGGCTATTCGGTAACGTCATTGTTTAGATTTTGCAAATTATACAAATGGCGTTGTTCACGCTGACGTCATCCATTGTTATAATGTGCCAACCAGAGATCGATTGGCTCACATAAAAAGGGCGCTATTCAATCTACGGTTGGCACATAAGCAATAGAATGCACATGTCGATAAACAATAACTAGCGTTATATTATATTTTTTTCATTTCATAGAATATCAGGCTGTACATGTTCAGCAGAGCTAGAGAACGATACGCTCTGAATATCAATAAGATACAATGAACAACAGCAGCATGGCCCAGCCTACTGTTCAGTATGTATCCAATATGATTCCCGTGCCCGTGCCGTGGTCTGAGTATTGTTTTCAGCTTTTTCTCATCGGATTCGATATTTCAGTCAAGTTCTCTAACATTTTTGAATTCGTTTCATTCGAAATTTTCCTTAGCTTTGTTCATTCGCTTGTAATCTATTTTGTATAGTTAAGTTTTGAATAAATTCTAATTCTCCTATACCCGAGTCACATCCTTATATTACATCCCTAACGATCGCTCACCGGCTTGCTATTTCTATTTAGTTAACATTCAACAGGGTTGAATGTTAAGTGCATTTTCCTCCCGTTACAAATGGGACTATTTCACCTACCATATTTCTATTTTATAAGAGAGGCATTCGTCACTCAGTGGAGATCGCATGCTATTGTCAATGGCTGCCGCGCGATAAATATGATAAAAAAGTTGATATCCGTGTCTTTGTGAGTAATTTGGGGGCTTACCTGACGGGTATTAACTGTCCTGATTTGCACTCAAGGACCTTCATGTTATGGTTGAAGTTGCCCTTGAGTCTCAGCCACTCCAGCTCTTTTTTACGTTCCGTTGATCCTTTTCCTAAGGCTACGGCCTTCGCGACCTCTGATTCGCTGGCGTGTTTTTGCTCCAGATATCTTGCGATCTTTGCCACAAGCTTTTCACAAAATAAGCAGGCTTGTTTTTTGTCATACACACGCTGACAATCTGGTTTTACTGGCCTTGTCACGGTTTTCACGTACACCACTGAATAATAACAATAAGAACGACGAATAAGCAATGCAAGATGTTAACGAAGGTAGACAAGCCAGGCATTTTTGAGTTACCTTCCTCATCGCCGGACTCCTTCTCATCGCCGGACTCCTTCTCATCGCACTTATCAAGAAAGGAAAAGGATATTAAAATGTGAATAATGTCTTCTTACAATGTTGATAACCCCAGGGGGACTCCAATATTGGTCGGAGGTGCTCGTCGTTTCTTTGAGTGGTTAAAATCGTGACATGCGGTGTCTTTTAGGAGTTAAGAATATAAAAAGCCAGGAAATGTTGTGATCTGCAACAAAGCGCGGCTCGTGAGTTCACAAAATTTTGTCTTACATTTTGAGTACATAAGAGGACATACCACGGAAAATCAGAATGGCGTGCTCTTGGGGCAAACTCAAGAAAAATATGTTTAAATAAGAAAAAAATCAGAAGATATTCGTTAATTTTCACAGTCGACGTTTTGCTTTTTCACAATTTTAAACAGCATTGCAAAATTGCAGACAGCATCTTAGCAATCAGACATCTCACATCGTATCTCCATAACGTTTTTGCTTACATTATAATATTTAACAATAAGTCGCCCCAGGCTCCGTGATTATCGGCGAATAGTCACCGAGAAGAATCCTGAGACTAATTATTTGAGTATAATTACTCAAGTGACTATTATCACTGTATGCATTGCTACGCGACCTTCAAAATTCACTGATGCGATTGGCGATTTTACGCAAGAAAAGTTTCATATCAATTTTTTTTGAACAGAGAGTTAAACATTCTAGGCAAAGGAAGCCAAAGGATAGCTTAAAGCCATTTTGGTTGCTTTTGCAATCAATATCGATTCAGTAAAGCAGCCGAATCCAGCGTTTTGGTTTGATTGACGGCTAAAAATCGCCAATCGGCCATCGCAACATTGAATTTTGAGGTCGCGTAGCAATGCATACAGTGATAACATTTACGACAAAAAGTAGCGTTTAGTGTTTTTTTTTTAGTTTCTCGTAAAGAGAGCGCGATCATCAATACTTACAATGTTATATTCACCTAGGTGAATAAAAGGAATTAGTATAATTACTCAAGCGATTCCGCGCGCTGCTTAGTCGAGACGCCCGGAATATTCTGCTATATTATATTTACCTATAGGTGAATATAACATTGAAAGCACTGGGTATCACGCGCGCACTTTATTACGAGAAACTAAAAAGAAATAACCCTAAACCCGATTTCTTTGGCACAAATCTTAAAAGTCGCTTGAGTAATTATACTAAAACAATTAACCTCCTCAGGCTCCGGTAAATATCGGTGACTATTCGCCGGTGACTATTCGTGCATCCCCTTACACTATCTGGAACTCTTTCCGAGGTTGGATCGTTGGGCTGTATTTCATCCTGCGGAGAAATGGAAAATCATAAGTCAACAAGTAGCTTTTATAAGGGTTCGTAGCAGGGTTTGTGACACCGTTGTAATACATTTGTGGTAGTTATTACATTTGCATACTGAGCATATCCTTATCCCTACAAGGCTTCTCTCTGTGTGAGCTCTTTCTTCGCGTTACTTAATAGGAAATGTATCCGTTTATAGAAGCTAATTGAAAGGGGTTGACCTCCCGGGCATCAAACTGAGATAATCATTTGACGAATGACCAAGAAATAAAATAATGACAAGTGCATTTAAGAAATTGACAAACAAACAGAAGGCCCTCAGAAGGTAATTACAGTATTACAATATCACTACAATGATCAAAAGTGCTAAAATCAAAGGTGTCATTCTGATCGGACAGTCGTCGCACTTGAACATAGGCTGTTCTGCCCATTGACTATAGTTTTGTACTTCTCATGATTCCTTTTCTCTCCTTACCTCTCCTGCGAGCGAAAACGTCAGCTTTTTCTTCGCCCCGAAAACTAGAATCAATAAACGAAGCCAATGTATACAGTGATGCAAAAATAACGGCAATTCCAACAATAATGATAATGATAATGCCGATAATAATGTGAATATACGGCTCGATACTTTTTTGAAAAACTCAATCTCCTGCAATAGTCGAAAAGTGAAGACTTCAAAGAAACAATTTTTTTTCCATTGAGCAATATTTGCTCCTTGATTTTGAAAGGGCATACTATCACCAGGGGCGCAACCAGGGCAATATTTGAGCAATATTTGCTCCTTGATTTCGAAAGGGCATACCAGGGGCGTAACCAGGATTTTTTTCTTCTATAAAAGGGGTCACGGGACCCCAGCTATGGCCCTGCTAGTCCAAAATACAGTGATTTGTTACCACCGTATGCATTGCTGCGCGGTTTCAAATTCACTCAGTAACTTGCAATTGGCGATTTTATGCAAGAAAATGTTAATATCAATTTTCTTGACCAGAAAGTGAAACATTCTAGACAAGGCAGCCAAAGGATAGCGTAAACCTTTTCATTGATTTTGCAGTCAATATCGACGCACTGAAGCAGCAGAATCCAGCGTGGTTTTAGGTTTGATTTACACTACCCTGGTCCCAGGGTGAAGTTTCCGTGTTTTCGAACCAAGTTTGAAGTCGTATTTAGGTTATTTCACTGTAGTTTGTTTTGCCCCAGTGATTCTAGTCTCTGTTTCTTGCTGAAACATCACCCTGGGGACACTCACTAGGATTCTCAGTTCTATCAATCAAAACGTCAGTCCCAAATGCGGAGCTTCGGGCCTCCTATCATTGGATGGTGAACTTAGCGCCTCCTCATTGGCAGCAGGATTAGTTCCGGAACGAGATCGTGTCAATCGTCTCCCTTTGAATGATACGATTTCGTTCCGGATATAATCCTGCTGCCAATGAGAAGGCGCTAAATTCGTCATCCAATGATATAGGAGACCCAAACAAAAATTCGTGGACAAAAATCCAACACTCGACATTGTCAAATTTGTGACGTCACATTTTAGGACTCAACTCGTTTGATTACAAGCTGAGCGGATTTCAGATGGTTGTTGCGAGTAATTAGCAATTACTTTGTAATTACTCCTATAGGTTTTGTTCAGAAACCGTGTAATTACTTTGCGATTGGTTTCACCAGTCAAATGAAATTCGCTCTAATAACAATCATAACATTTATGGGAATTATGCCCGATAAGGGTCATAAGATCCTTATCCGTCATCATCCTGACATTGCGATGGTGATGAGTTACAAACCGTCGTAGAGGAGGACGGGTGGAATAGAGCCTATCTTTTTTCGCAAGTTCTGCCATCTTTGGTTTTGAATGATCACTCTGAAACAATAAAAATAGCAAGTGAGCTTGACTGTGAAACCGAGAACCCTCCCTTTGGGAATTGTAATGTCCCTCCCTTCTGGCGAAATTTATTAAAGAGTTTGGAATTGAAATGTCCTGCCATGCCCAGAGTGTCCAACCTCTGAGGGGTTGATAAATCGGCAAATAGATCCCCCTCCCCCGGACTCCCCATAAAAAAAGGTATTTACCGCGGCTGGCTCGAAATGCATGCAGGTTAGGCATAAATAGATTGTGCTCGGCAACTTTTGAGCAACTTAGTAGTGCGAGCAAAGGGAAACTTTTGCCATCCTTGGCAACTTTTCAGCAACAAATTGCTTGGTATAAAACTGTTCCAAACCATCAATAAATCCTTCTAATTGATAAGTGATAAACAAGAAAATAACACTTGCTCATACGCGCGTCCGCGAAATCTAGACAGCAGCTAAAGGAAAGATGAAATTTCTGACAAAGAAAATGAAAATAATTTAGAAATTGACCCTGAAAACAAGCAACTTTTCTAAATTTTGGTGGCAACGTTTTAATATTTGAGCAACTTTAGAGCATCCTTTGGGCGTATTGTCAAGCAACTTTTCCTGAATTTACTAGCACAATCTGTTTATGCCTAATGCAGGTAAGCATTCGATAATGATTTAATCACTGTTCTGTTTGTAAGAATCATCGGAAATTGACGGAAAATATTTATGGGTTTGGTACTCGCTGGAAAAGCCATGGAAATATAAAAAATCGGATTTCCCAATCGAGGTTGCGACGGGATTGAGGAATCTCAAGCAAAATCGGAATCATCGTCGCACGTGCGACATTCTGTTAGAGCCTCGTCCACACTACACCGTTTTCAAACAAAAACGGATACTTTTTGCTTCGCTTTCAACAAAAGATTTGCTTCCACACTTATCGTTTTCGACCGTCCACTCTGGAGAGCGTTTTCGTTTTTCGCTATCGTGTGGACTTCATATCCGGAGCAAAAAGTATCCGTTCGTTTGAAAACGGTGTAGTGTGGACGGGGTGATCTAGACTTCTTGATCCAGATAGTACGGCTATCGTCCACACTACAACGCCGAAAACGATCATCAAAAGCGGATCAATCATGGAAATGCTCTCCAGAGTGGATCGATTTGAAAAAGGAGCTGGTTGAAGGCGCTGTTTTCTAGTCGTTTGCATCTAAGCGTGAACACTATAACGTTTCATGCTAATTGGCTGTTCAAACGTTAGAGTTAGTCAGCCAGAACGGTGTATTTGCACAACGATGGTTAACTTGGAGCACTTTAGTGCGCCAGAATATTTTCCGTTAACCGTTCCGACTGACTAACTCTGACGTTTGCACAGCCAATTAGCTAAAGCTTTAGTGTGTCCACGCTTAGATGCAAATGACTGCATTAACAGAGTGGACATATCATGCAAAGTCGCACGGATCATGGTCATATTTTAGGACATATATGTATATATTTTTATCTAAAATATCTCGACCTGTTGTTATTTGGCCAAAAAGACGAAAATGCCGCCCTACATTCACGCCCATCAACCGATCAAGTGGAGATCAAGTGGGTGGTTCACATGTGACTGATACACCCTGATTGGACCGGCTATTTGCTTATCAGTACAATAAGTTATCTATTTCAGAAAATCGATAAACAAAGTGTAACTCTTGATACTTTTGGAGGTCGTCATTATCATCTTCGTTGTCCTCCCCGTCATCACTACTATCCGATGGGCATACGTTATCCTCGTCATCACTACTAATATCCGACGGAGGCTCGTAGATTGATGACTCTCCGTCAGACAAGTCATCGGGAATGTCTATTCGTCTCAAAAGTTTACACTTTCTGACAAGTGATGCTCTTGTATTATCCTAAAATGTCAAAGTATCAAAAGGAAACATATGATTAACTGAATCGGCGATTTCTAATCAGTTAATACGTTAATACTTTCTTGAGAATAGTAATTATTTGATCTCGAGCATCGTTATGACATTTTTCAACAGCAAAGAGGTTTTCTCAAAAGCTTTGAATTCCTTGGTGGCAAGACGTTCTTAGCCCACATGTTTTCTGTAAGTTGTAATTCCCGCAATGCGCTCCTAATAGCCCATTACACTCCACTAAAAATAGTACAGATACAACATTAATTAGCAATCTATAGGTCGCATGTTACTGGAAAGCACTGGCGAAAAACGGCATTCATAGTTCATATATAAATTACACTAAAATATATTTGCTATACCGGCAAAGCATTAACTGGTTGTGCAGTTGACGCAGTCGACAGTGCAACGCCCTACAAACAACATAAATATAGCAATTAACCATCTACAAGTTGCCTGTCATCGAAATTTAAAGATTAAGAACGGAATTGCTCGTATACACGTATACACAAAAAGTTGCCCCACTACAACTGTCCGTTATAGCTCGCGATGCGTCATGGATCGCAAATAGGTTTGCCAAATCATGGACACTGGGTTTTACGATAAATAGGCATATAGATAGACTTATCATCCTGCTTATACCAAATAATTCTACAATAGACTACATCGCTCGAAATTTTGCACTGGATAACACGAGAAGGACCCCCCTAGCTACGTCCCTGCAACAGACCAGCAACTTAAAACAATCTACGAGTTGCATGTTATTGGAATGTAAAAGGGGGAGAACGGAATGGAACCGATAGTCCCATATAAACCGAGTTAAAATATATTTTATCGCGTTTCGGAATGTACACTTGTGTTGTGTCCCTAGGGATGTTAGTTCAGTATTTAAAGGAGCTTAATGTATGTTAAGTCATTCGAAGCGTCTTTTTCTCTTGTTGAGCTTTTCCGTTAATTTTTTGTGGCATGTCGGAAACCGAGATTCTTACTAGTGAACCTGAAAATCAACCTTTTTCTGGTCCCACAAGACAATCTTCTACAGTTCATCATCAGCACAGCCGAGTTTAGCGTCTACGTCACAACATTCCTCGGCGCAAATTCTGGATTTGTTTTCAAGAACCATAGACGCGAAATTTAACGAGAAATTTGATGAGTTCAAACGTGGTTTAGAGGAAAGAGAGAAAGCTCAGGATACCAAGATCAAAAAACTAAAAACCAAATCTTCTTTCAAGTTTAAAGGAAATGAGATTCAGTTTGAGTTTAATAACTCTATTTTAGAAGGCCTTGAGAAAATTTGCAACAACATTTCTGGCGGTAATTTGGCCTTGGCGGCTACTGAAACTGATAATTTGAAAACACTGTTGAATAAGAGGAATAAGTTAATCCGTTTTGCAGATAAAGTCCAGGTGGCTGGGCTGCGGCTGAAGAATATGAATCTGACGAGCTTGCCGAAAATTCCGAAGACGAGAAGAAACTCAGAGCCGCTGAACGACGCGCCATGGCCAGAATACGAGCTTCCAAGGCAAACAAGAAGCAACGTTTTAATGAGTCACAGTCACAGTTCCAGTCACAGCCCCAGTCACAATCCCAGTTGCAGTCTCAATCACAGCAATATGGATTTTCACGAAACAGTTTTTTTCGGGCGTACCAGACGACAGCCGCAACCAAGCGATAAGTGTTTTAGCTGCGGTGGCTTTGGGCACTGGTCCATCAATCCAATCTGCCCAAACTACAGTAAACCAGCCGGCGGACGTACACGTAATATCACCTCTAATGTCGCGACCAGCACTTACTAAAGAGCCTAAGTACACAGCAGCACTGTCGAGGCTTGGTCAAGATAAGTATGTTATTGATCATGTTGAAAGTTTTGAAATTTTGTCAGAATGTTTGGGTAATTCCGATTTTGTAGAGAGCAATGAGCAAATAACTAGAGTGAAAGGCCGACTGCGGTCGAATATTGCTTTTTGGAAATCTATCGATACTCCGTTATTTATTCTGGATACTATTTCACGAGGTTACAGTATTCCCTTTATATCTACGCCGCCTCCTGCTTTTTTACGGAATAATAAGTCTGCTTTCTTACATAATGATTTTGTTACGAATGCCATTCAAGAGTTGCTTGAAAGTTGGATCTGCCATTGAATGTACTTCCCCACCTAAAGTTGTCAATCCTCTGTCGGTTTCGATTCAGCCTAATGGTAAAAAACGTCTAATTTTGGATCTTACTTACGTTAATCCGTTTGTCCGTAAGTGCAAAGTTCAATTTGAGGATGCCAAATCCATGTTTCACTGTTTAATGGATTGCTCTGCAAGTTGGCTCTATTCATTTGACATCAAATCTGGCTACCATCATGTTGAGATTTTCCCTCCTGACCAATAGTTTTTGGGGTTTTCTTGGGTTACCTGTGGTGTAACTAAATACTTTAAGTTTTGTGTTTTGCCATTTGGTTTGTCGACTGGGCCCTATATATTTACTAAATTAATGAGACCATTGGTTAAGCACTGGCGCAGTAAGCATTTAAATTGTCGTTTATTTGGACGATGGTTTGGGCGTGTGTTCCTCTTTTGATTCTTGTGTCACTCAAGCCTTGTCTGTCAAGCAAGGTCTGTTAAACAGTGGTTTTGTGGCAAATATTCTAAAGAGCAACTGGTCTCCTTCTCAGTTACTAAGTGGCTTGGTTTACATTGGAATCTTGAAAAGAAATTGCTCACTGTTCCGGAGGAGAAAATTGAAAGACTTATGTCAGTAATTGAAGAGGCACTGGCCTCTGCAAGGGTGTCAGCCAGAGAGCTTGCTCGTATCACTGGACTAATTATTTCTAACATGCTTGTGTTTGGCAACATTTGTAAATTAATGACAAATCACTGCATCGTAAAATTGAGACTAGAAGTAATTGGGCGTCAATTCTTGTTTTGGATCTGCAATGTATAAATGAGTTGAGATTCTGGCGTGATAATGCCTCTAGCCTGAATTCTAAATCATTATCGCTTGAAGTAAAGATCCCTAATAGAGTTGTGTATTCTGATGCCAGCAACACTGGTTGCGCTGCCTATATCACAATGAATGACACACCTGTGTCTTACAAAAATTGGAATGAAGTTGAAATGGTTCAAAGCTTCACTTGGAGGGAATTGACATGTGTCCTGTATGCGCTTCACAGTTTTAAACACTTGTTTATCAGAAATGACGTGGTTAAATGGTTTACTGATAACAAAGCAGTTGAAACCATTGTTCAGTCAGGAAGTACAAAGGTTCATTTGCATAAGTTGGCCCTAGAAATTTTCAATTTTGCACGTGAAAACGAAATTGATATTTCTGTTCAATGAATACCACGAGAATTGAATGAAAGAGCTGATTATCTGAGTAAGATGATAGATTATGAAGACTGGAGAGTCACAGATTCGTATTTTAATGCTGTCATTTCCCGCTGGGGTCTTTGCACTATTGATTGTTTTGCGAATTCGGAGAACAACAAGGTTCCTAGATATTTTTTTCGAAATTTTACAACCCTGGTTGTCTTGCAGTAGATTCATTGGCTTTTAGTTGGGTGGGAGAGACCTGCTGGCTAGCTCCACCCATCTGCCTTGTTCCTAGAGTTATCAAGCATTTCTGTGCGAGCCGATGCAAGGCTTTCCTAGTGGTTCCTGTATGGCGTTCAGCTGTTTTTTGGCCATTTGTGATTAATGATGATGGATCGTATAGATCATTTATCATTGATTTTCTCTATGTTGAAAATGGTAGAGATGTTTTTGAGCACGGTGCAAATAAGCAGAGTCTATTTGGTTCTCAGAACTTTAATGCTCCTGTCGTTTTTCTTCTCATGGATTCTCGTTATCTTTAAAATATAAATAGAATTTGAATGACAGAATTTGGTTCGGTTGGATGATAATATGCCTTCGCCTTGCGACCGTGTATTAATGTTTATGATATGGGAAGAAATTGGGAGTGCTTTGTTTGCCACTGGCACTCGGCACATTGAAGATTAACATTATTGTGTTACTTTTCTTCTATTACAGGGTAATGCTGCATTTCGAAACCTGGTAGATTCAGCTGGTATTTTAGACCAACAACTTCTGGAGTTAGCAAAGAATTTGCCGTTACGTTCTGTTGCGTCTAGAGCTCCAAGTACTACAGATAGATATTCACGTGCCTTTAATGACTTTAAGATATGGGCATATAATTTCGTGAAATTCAAATTTTGCCAGCTAATCCATTTTCTGTTGCTTTGTATCTAGAACACCTTTTGCAATCGAATTCGGTTTATTTAAAATTAGAGTCTGCTGTTTACGGAATACAATGGGCACATGATGTTTATGGCCTCGAAAGTCCCTACAAGTCTGGCTTAGTAAGAAACATATTAGAATCAGCCAAGCGTTCTTTAGCTAAACCTATCGAAAAGAAAGAACTTGTTACGCCTGAGATGATTCTCCAGATATGTTCTAAATACGCTCAGTATAATTCATCACTTTCTGCTTTGTGTGTTACAGCTTTTTATGCTTTTTTTGCGATTTAATGAGCTTGCAAGCCTACGTTGTTGTGACGTCAAGTTTCGTTACATTGATTCGGATATATTTGTAGAATTATATATAGTTAAAAGCAAAACAGATGTGTACAGAGACGGATCAGTAGTTCCTTATGTCCAAAATCGGTGGACTTACCTGCCCTTATGATATTCTCACACGATATGTACAATTATCTAAAATTGATCTTTCATCCACTTTACCATTTTTTAGAAGTCTATATTTTTGTAGATCTAATAATTCATATAATTTACGTAGCACCCCTATGAGTTACACGCGTGTACGCGAGTTAATTTAAAAATTTTGTCAGATCTTGGTTATCCCAAATCACATTTTGGTGTTCATAGTCTGAGGAGCGGTGGTGCAACAGCAGCAGCTAACGCTGGAGTACCAGATCGCCTATTTAAGCGTCATGGTAGATGGAAATCTGATCGTGCAAAAGATGGCTACGTTAAAGATAACCTTCATACGCTCCTTGCATTTTCGCGCAGTTTAAATAATTGACCGCTTTTTTCGGCTTTCTTTATCTTCGAAGGTGAGCTATCAATAAAGAGACGCTCACTCCTAATTGGTATTGTGTTATTAATGTAGATTAGAGATAAAATATTTTATACTCGTTCAGAAAGTAAGAGTATAAATATATTTTATCGCGTTTCGGAATGTACACTCGTGTTGTGTCCCTAAGGATGTTAGTTCAGTATTTAAAGGAGCTTAATGTATGTTAAGTCATTCGAAGCGTCTTTTTCTCTTGTTGAGCTTTTCCGTTAATTTTCATTTACAATATATTGTTTTCCTAACTTAATTGTGTCTAAAATCACTTGTTGCGTGTTATACCACGCTCACGTTATGATCTATTGTCTATATACATGCCAAATCAGCTATCAATAAAGAGACGCTCACTCCTAATTGGTATTGTGTTATTATTGTAGATTAGAGATAAAATATTTTATACTCGTTCAGAAAGTAAGAGTATAAACGTGTTTACTGTACCGGTAAAGTATTTACGGATGGCGCAGTAACGGCAGTTGACCTTGCATCCCACTAAAAGCACAAATACAACAGAAATTAACACTCTACGAGTCGCATGTTACTGGAAATCTAAAGGCGATGAACTTATTTTATATAGTTCATATAACTTGAGATAAAATGTGTTGAACTGGATCTGATATAGTCTGACGTTCTATGAGATTCAGTGCCAACATGCAGTTCTATATCGTTTCTGGCTGATAGACCACCATTATGGCAACCAATCAGAACAGCTGTTCCCTCAAAATAATTCATGGACTCTCCAAAATGCTAATCTCTATCGGGTATACAAACGGCCTTCATGGTGAACGGAATTTATCTAATTCATATATAACTTGATATAAAATGTGTTTACTCTACCGGCAAAGCGTTCACTGATTGCGCAGTTGTTGACGCAGTCGACCGTGCAGCACCCTACAAACAACATAGTTTTTAACAATGGACGAGTTGCATATAACTGGAAAGGAATGGGAAGAACAGAATTGCGAATCCCCCTACAAACAGCACAGATACAAACGCAATTTAAAATAATCTACGAGTTGCATGTTATTGTAATATAAAGGAAGAATGGATTTGATAGCCCACACATATATAGAGAGTTAAATGTGTTTACTGTACCGGTAAAGTATTTACGGATGGTACAGTAGCGGCGGTAGCGGCAGTTGATCTTGCATCCCACGAAAAAAAAAAAAACAAGTACAACAGAAATTAACACTCTACGAGTCGCATCATGTTACTGGAAATCTAAAGGCGATAAACGGAATTTATCTAATACATATTATAACTTGAGATAAAATGTGTTTACTGTACCGGCAAAGCGTTCACTGATTGCGCAGCTGACGCAGTCGATTGCGAATCCCCCTACAAACAGCACAGATACAACGCAATTTAAAACAATCTACGAGTTGAGTTGCATGTTATTGTAATATAAAGGAAGAATGGAATTGATAGCCCATATAAAGAGAGTTAAATGTGTTTTGCTGTACCGGTAAGGTATTTACGGATGGCGCAGTAGCGAGTCGAATGTTACTGGAAATCTAAAGGCGATGAACGGAATTTATCTAATTCATATATAACTTGAGATAAAATGTGTTTACTGTACCGGTAAGTGTTTGTTGATAGCGAAGTTGACGCAGTCGACCGTGCAGCACCCTATAAACAGCATAGTAGTACAACAGCAATTAGCAATCTACGAGTTGCATGTTATTGTAATGTAAAGGGCAAGAATGGATTTGATAGCCCACACATATATAGAGAGTTAAATGTGTTTACTGTACCGGTAAAGTATTTACGGATGGTACAGTAGCGGCGGTAGCGGCAGTTGATCTTGCATCCCACTTAAAAAGAACAAATACAACAGAAATTAACACTCTACGAGTCGCATCATGTTACTGGAAATCTAAAGGCGATAAACGGAATTTATCTAATACATATTATAACTTGAGATAAAATGTGTTTACTGTACCGGCAAAGCGTTCACTGATTGCGCAGTTATTGACGCAGTCGACCGTGCAGCACCCTACAAACAACATAGTTTTAACAATGGGCGAGTTGCATATAACTAAAGGAATGGGGAAGAACAGAATTGATAATCCAAACCCAATGAGTTAAAATGTGTTTACTGTACCGGTAAAGTGTTTGTTGATAGCAAAGTTGACGAAGTCGACCGTGCAGCACCCTACAAACAACATAGTTTTAACAGTGGACGAGTTGCATATAACTGGAAAGGAATGGGAAAGTATAGAATTGATATCCAAACCCAATGAGTTAAAATGTGTTTACTGTACCGGTAAAGTATTTGTTGATAGCGAAGTTGACGCAGTCGACCGTGCAGCACCCTACAAACAACATAGTTTTAACAATGGACGAGTTGCATATAACTGGAAAAGAATGGGAAAGAAAAGAATTGATAATCCAAACCCAATGAGTTAAAATGTGTTTACTGTACCGGTAAAGTATTTGTTGATAGCGAAGTTGGCGCAGTCGACCGTGCAGCACCCTACAAACAACATAGTTTTAACAATGGACGAGTTGCATATAACTGGAAAGGAATGGGAAAGAAAAGAATTGATAATCCAAACCAAATGAGTTAAAATGTGTTTACTGTACCGGTAAAGTGTTTGTTGATAGCGAAGTTGACGCAGTCGACCGTGCAGCACCCTACAAACAGCATAGTAGTACAACAGCAATGAGCAATCTACGAGTTGCATGTTATTGTAATGTAAAGGGCAAGAATGGATTTGATAGCCCACACATATATAGAGAGTTAAATGTGTTTACTGTACCGGTAAGTATTTACGGATGGTACAGTAGCGGCGGTAGCGGCAGTTGATCTTGCATCCCACTTAAAAAGAACAAATACAACAGAAATTAACACTCTACGAGTCGCATCATGTTACTGGAAATCTAAAGGCGATAAACGGAATTTATCTAATACATATTATAACTTGAGATAAAATGTGTTTACTGTACCGGCAAAGCGTTCACTGATTGCGCAGCTGACGCAGTCGATTGCGAATCCCCCTACAAACAGCACAGATACAAACGCAATTTAAAACAATCTACGAGTTGAGTTGCATGTTATTGTAATATAAAGGAAGAATGGAATTGATAGCCCATATATAGAGAGTTAAATGTGTTTTGCTGTACCGGTAAGGTATTTACGGATGGCGCAGTAGCGAGTCGAATGTTACTGGAAATCTAAAGGCGATGAACGGAATTTATCTAATTCATATATAACTTGAGATAAAATGTGTTTACTGTACCGGCAAAGCGTTCACTGATTGCGCAGTTGTTGACGCAGTCGACCGTGCAGCACCCTACAAACAACATAGTTTTAACAATGGACGAGTTGCATATAACTGGAAAGGAATGGGGAAGAACAGAATTGATAATCCAAACCCAATGAGTTAAAATGTGTTTACTGTACCGGTAAAGTGTTTGTTGATAGCAAGTTGACGAAGTCGACCGTGCAGCACCCTACAAACAACATAGTTTTAACAATGGACGAGTTGCATATAACTGGAAAGGATGGGGAAGAACAGAATTGATAATCCAAACCCAATGAGTTAAAATGTGTTTACTGTACCGGTAAAGTGTTTGTTGATAGCAAAGTTGACGAAGTCGACCGTGCAGCACCCTACAAACAACATAGTTTTAACAATGGACGAGTTGCATACAACTGGAAAGGAATGGGGAAGAACAGAATTCTTGGGTTTCAATCACGTGACTTTTGCGCGTAATTTTTGCTTCCGGTCTGAATCAGCTGGAGGTCAAGATGAAGAAGTTTTCTGAAGTTCACGAGCAAAACTTCAAATTTACTAGCTACATTTTCTAGAAAATCACACTAGAAATAAACCTGATTCGTATTTAAACTAAATCCTAGTGTAAATACAAATTTGTAGCGATTGGACGGTCGGGTTTTGCTTTTTTAGTCAGTTTTAAACTGTGTAAATGAGTAAAACTTAACAAACTGGCTGATATTTTAGGCAGCGTTTTTTCAAATGCTTGATGTTTTCATCATTTGGCTCGAAAATAATAATTGTAATGAAAAATAGATATGTAATAGGGTTGAGAGACATTTATATGCTCCTTCTGTTTTGTTTCTGGACGAAAGACCTGAGAAACAGAAGTTTTTGAAGACGGTAAGCTAAGTACTTGATCGCTGTTTTTTTTTTTTGTCAAATTGAACTTAACTCAGAAATCGACCCGGCTCTTTTGCATACAGTTTTCCCCATACTGCAAAACAACTTTCCACATAAACAAGATTCAGTTCTCAATAAGCTATTACATGTAGGTGTCAAATTTCTGTAGTTTCTAAAGTATGTTTTTACAAAACGCCTAAATTTTGACTCTTTCAAAGTTGTGTTTCAGCCAGCTCAACGCAGCGACAAAACTCACTTTGAAATGGAACAAAACTTGACCAAATTTTAGCCAATGAAAAACAAATTGTATACACACGACTGGGAAAAGAATCGAAAGTCCGTGTCAACCTAGAATAAATAGGTAAATCCCGGAGTAAATCCCGGACGTTTTGCTGGGTTTTCGGACTCCTTGTAACTTACTTAATGTTTGACAAACTTTCATTTTTGCCTACCTGCTCGGATTGTTTGAAGCGAACTTCATGTGATTAATATCCGTGTATCAAATGAGAAACCAATTCATCCATAGTCCTGGTAGTTTTGTGTAAATCCTTTATGATTCCCTAATTCATCCGTATAGCTACCAAACTCATTTAAACTTAATTTCAAATACATATCTCCATGAATCACTTTCACTTGGCGACAACAAGTTCTCGAGGCCACGCCGCTTTTCGGCTGCTTTTCTGGAGTCGTTTGGACCATTTCGATTGTTTTCAGAGTTTGTATTCCTTGTTGTTTGTTTTGGGCAATCTAAAGACATCTGTTTATCTGTTTACCCAACTTGTAGAATCAGAAACAACGCGAGGAGATAACTTTTTCACAGTTTCCATCTCGAAAAGCACTGCAGGCACGGACGTTTGACCTCCAGCTGAATTTTCAATGAGGCTCTAAAAAGCGGATGTGACGTCATATGAAACCCAAGAATTGATAATCCAAACTCAATGAGTTAAAATGTGTTACTGTACCGGTAAAGTGTTTGTTGATAGCAAAGTTTGACGAAGTCGACCGTGCAGCACCCTACAAACAACATAGTTTTAACAATGGACGAGTTGCATACAACTGGAAAGGAATGGGGAAGAACAGAATTGATAATCCAAACTCAAAGAGTTAAAATGTGTTTACTGTACCGGTAAAGTGTTTGTTGATAGCGAAGTTGACGCAGTCGATTGCGAATCCCCCTACAAAAAGCACAGATACAAAAGCAATTAACAATCTACGAGTTGCATGTTATCGGAATTTAAGGGAAAGAACGGACATAGCCATGAATAATTGCGCAGTTGGCGCGTTTGACCACAAACCACAAACAGCACAATTGTTTGTGAGGAATGTTTGTTGAATGTAAAGGGGAACAACAACGGAATTTATAGACTGATCTAAGCGCGGCAGGGCCCTCCGTATTCATTTTTTTCCCCAGATTCACATTTGACTTAGATCCCGTCCACACTACACCGTTTTAAAACGAAAACGGATACTTTTTGCTCCGTTTTTAAAAAGATTTTGCGTCCACACTTATCGTTTTGGTATTGTTTTCGCCCGTTGTAGTGTGGACGATAGCCGTATCCGAGCAAAAGTATCCGTTTTCGTTTGAAAACGGTGTAGTGGACGGGTCTTAGGCTTGTCTCCCTCGCAGGCCGTTCTTTGTGTCCGTCACGCAAGCTGCGAGGGAGACTACTAGCAGGCTCCCCAGAGTGTTTTTTCGGAAGTATCCGTTTTCGTTTGAAAACGGTGTAGTGGACGGGGTCTTAGGCTTGTCTCCCTCGCAGGCCGTTCTTTGTGTCCGTCACGCAAGCTGCGAGGGAGACTACTAGCAGGCTCCCCAGAGTGTTTTTTTTCGGGTGTATTTGATTTTTGGTGCGCGGGATCGGAATCCCCCCCCCCCCCCCCCCCCCCCCCCTCGAAGAAAGAAGAAATAAAGAGATTCCGACATTTGCTCCCCGCCCGGATTTGTGAGCTCCAGTTGCTTCTTCAAGAATCATAACTCTCTGCTTTACTGATATGCAAATATAAAAAACATTACAGTCTCTCGCTATCACATGTACAATAGGAAAAAAACAATACGAGCATATGGCGCGCAGATAGAAAAGCCTTGCGAGGCTTCTTGTTGTTTAGGGGCTGCCACGCGCCGCCGCAACAAATCGTGCTCGCGTGAGCTTTATCGAGCTGCCATGTTATCTGCGTGTGGGTCTTCGGTCTAAAGCAGTCACAAAATGCTTTTGCCAGCATCTATTTGGATTAGAAGGAATACATTTTGCTGGTAAAGAACACGTTTTGCTATTGATGAATTCCACGAACGTTTTCAAGGGATTTTTGGCTGGAGGATAGCGACAATTAGGTGAGTCACCACCACGTGCAGAAGAAATTTGCTTTACAATTTTTGTCAATTTTATATCATTTTTTTAGTCAACTTTATTTCAAAGAGCTCCCTGAATTTCAGAAGCCTAAATGAAATTAGGCCTCTGCTATCATGGAATTCAAGTAGTTGTAGTTGTGAAAATAATTCGGTTGGCGTGTCCATTCGGTTGGCGTGTCCATTCGGTTGGCGTGTCACATGGCAGGCTCGTAACATAGGGGAAGGTTAAGGATGAAAATCATAGATTTGCGTCCACACCGCCCACACGTCCCGAGAGCTACTGCATTAAACTGTGATTATTTTTGACAAAAGATACATTATTATCATAAAGTACACTTAGTCACCAGAGTAACAACCGGGAAGTTTCTAGTTTTTTGTACGGCAGCAATAATAATAATAATTATTGTTCAACAATCGACGAGAAATGGTCGTAATATCGAGTTCTTTTTATATAGCACAATGTCCAAACAATAATGGCTAATTAATTGAAATGATTTAAATTGTAAACTAGTATACCAACATGGCAGTGAGTGCTGCCGTTGTAATTCACAATGAATAGTCCAGTTTTAAAATTTTCGATTTGACCATTTGATTATTTTCATGATGGGTAATCAGGCCAAGATGGTGGAAATAACACTGATTCACACGGGAAGCTGAATGGATGAAATGGAAGCTTAAAATCGTTACCCTGCTGGCAGAGGCCTTTTTTCTCTGTATTTCGCTTAGCCAAAGAAAAGAGGCCTCTGCCAGCAGGGTAGAAAATCATAACTCATAAGTCTTATTTTTAGACTTCCATCCTATATGGTCATTCTCCACTGATTGCTTACCACCAGAGCCTCCTACCACTCGCCAAAACATAAGGAGGTTTTGGAAAGGAGAATGAGACTGTCTGGATCAAGCTGGGACAATTTAAGGCTATTGAATAAGCAACAAATTGAAATAAGATGAAAAATTATGAGATGTACAAAACAACAGTAATTTGCCAGAAATTTACACCATTGGGCAATTCCACCATTGGGGATTTACACCATTGGGGATGAAACAAATTGTAAGAATGCAGAAAAATTTTTTTATAAACAAAATTTGCTAAATTTCAAAGTAGCTTTTAATTAAACTTTTTCATGTGCCAGGCGAATGTGCAATTCCAGAAAATATCTGTACCCCCACCCCCCATGCATCCAGAATTTCCAAATGGCTTATCCCCCATGCATATAGTATTCCTGAGAGGTTAACCTACTATAGCTCCCAGCTTCAACCTCCCTCCCCCCCATGCAGGCAGAATTTCGAGCTTGTAAACCTCCCTCCCATTCAGAATTTCCAAATGCCACCCGTCCTGGGTACATATATTTTCTGGAATTGCCCCATACAGATCCGAATCAGTAATATTATTATTCAGCCATGCCACTATCCAGATTCTGATTGGCTAAGAAATGCGAAATCTTGTTGGTGTGCAGTTTGTGACGTCAAACTCCAGACATTAGGATTGATGCACTCTAATGACATCATAATGCAAGCCAATAGGCTTGGCCGCCATCTTGGTTTTCATTTTGAAGGCAAAAGCCAACTTTGCCAATATTCTCGTTGAATCTGCTATGCTTTTTTGCAGAGAGATCATTGCTCAGGATATCTAAATATCAAAAATGGTTATTTGAATTGAATACGAAGAGAAAGGTACTAATGGACATAAGCTGAAGTTGAAAAACCATTTCGCCTTGCAAGGCCTCTTCGTCGACTTTGTTTAGATAGGTAAAAATTCCTGGTTGCTGAATAATAAAACAATTCGGTTTTCGCATGGTAGTGAGATTTGTCAAAACCTCGAGTTAGTGATAACACAAACCTCTGCGTTGACAAAGCTCACTATCATGCTCAACCTCTTCCAATAAGTGTTAATTATTGGCATTCTCCAGCAGATTTTCTTGTTTTATTCCCGAATAATGTGTGTGCTGATGTTCTCAAAATTCAATTCTGTGGGAGCTTCTCATGGTCTGCACAAGATATAGTCCACTATATAGTTTACCATTAAGAGGTGTATCAATATAAAGTAGCAGAATGCACTACTTATCAGTTTTGTCTGGCAAGTAACATCACTGTATTATATTCTTGAGCTGAATCTACAAAAGAAAAGAATGCAAAACACATGAAAATGAATTCAAATAGTGGACACATGGTACAAGTTTTTTGGGGCCTTCCCCTCTCTGGTTCAACAAGTTATTCAGAATCAGGTGCAACTTTGCGATTGGTTTCACTACAGTCATGAAATTGACAGTAAAGTTATTTAAAAAACTCAATAAAAGCTTCATGTACAAGATTTTTGGGCAATTCCCCTCTCTGGTTCATTATGCACTACTCGGGCTTAATCTTAATCCCCAAATTGATCCAAGTTGAAGAAGACCTGAGTGGGAAATTATTTGTCAATTCGAGTTCCGTCTTGTGCTCAACCATCTCTACTAACTTAACTATGGCTCGACAAAGGTCAGTTCTTTGAAACTCGCTCTAAAGTCGGCAAATATTCCGTGGAATGGTTGTCAAATACATCTACAAATACAGTTACATGCATGGTAAGACTGACAAAAGAAATTAATAAGCTTAACTGTTACATACCGATAATCTCCTGAAACTTGACAAACGACAAATCGTGAATGACTCTAAACTCTCCGAAAAAACTCTCCGATGTTTCACTGACTGACTGACTGAACCCAAAAACGAAGATACATGTGTTATCTTTCAGACTTTCTGCGTAGCTTACTTCCCAAGATGAAAAAAATATTCTCTTCTCTCTACTTTCTAGCGAGTAGACACGCCGTCCATGCCACGTGCTTGAAGCTTCACTAGTAAACATTACGTAATAGGCATGTTCTTCTCTTTGATTGGTCCAAACATAATGGATTGCTCATAGTGGAAGCCTGCAAAGGATTGTGGTTTAGTGTTTTGTTTCAACCACAATCCTTTGCGGGCTTCAGCTTTTCGGGCCCTATATTTCCTTAATGTTGTGAATTAGGGAGCTGCCTTGCTCGCTCGCTCCAGGCTCGCTCGCTGCGGCAGCAAAAATTGAATAAGTGAAATATGCTTACCCATGATACCTGCTCCTTAAAGAGTGGACATAGGTATTGTTCTGTAGATAGAATATAAATGGGTTATACAACAACTATTAACTAAGTTGGGGGTTGGAAATGCAAGGGAGTCAAACCCGCACGAAAATGTCTGGGATGACATGAGCCTGAATTCGGCCTGACAAATAAGCAGAACATTAGCCGGACAGAAGCATGACATGAGTCTGACGGACACTAGCAGGAACTAGAATGACACGAGCATGACACAGAGCAGGAAAAAGAGCATGAACTAGCGTTGCACGAGCCTGACAACATTTTCGCATGAATGCGGTCCATGACCGTGACAAGAGTGTGAATAGGGAGAGAAGATCACGCAAGCATGACGTGCGGTCATGCTTGTACCTGCTCTCTGCTTTTAGTCATCCTTTTACTGCAGAGTTGCTTTACTGTCCCTAAAAGTGGGTCTATTCTGTCTGGGAATATTCAAACTATCGAGAGAAAATACGTTTCGTCTCTCGTAGCCTTTCTGAGGGCCCAACGCAACGTTTCTTTCCTCTACGGTGAGACGGCTGAAATTTGCATTTCTGATACCGGAGAGCTACAAAGGTTTCGATGCAGCTTGACACCCTTACACAATGGATCTGGATCCACAGTCAACCAAGCGAATTATTCTCTACCAGGAACGGAAATTTCAACCTTTATTCATAAGAAACCAAAAAGATCCAAGGCTCCGTGTCTCTACTACCCAAACTCTTGTGCCACCCGCCAAGTCTTACTACAAGGAGGTGATATTTCCATCAATCCCGGCCCTGAAACTCGGCCAAGCAACTTCGTTCGCAAGCGCAATATCAAGTGTGTGCTAATTAATGCAAGGAGCTTGAAAAGTATCTCGAAAACTGGAGAAAGGATAAATCAGCTTCTGGCGTTTCAAAAGCTCGTCTACGGGAATGAGTATGATGTAATCTGCGTGACGGAGTCCTGGTTGAATCAGGCAATTAAGGATAGTGAGAGTTTGGACAGTGGATATAATATCTTCAGGTGCGATCGCTCAGAGAGACTGGGCGGAGGTGTGTTAGTTGCCGTGAGAGACTCTATAGAATGTCTACGCAGATCGGATCTGGAAACTCAGGACTTGGAACTGGTGTACATTGAGCTAAACCTGCTGGGCTCTGCTAAGATCCTTCTGACTACAGTGTACAGAACGCCGGACTCAAGCCCTAGCTATGATTTCGAGTTTATTGGAAAGTTTTCAGAGTTCCTCAATAACACTACGCGCATTCTCAGGAGTAGCTCCATTATTCTCGGTGATTTCAACTATCCATGTGTCAACTGGGTGGAAGGATATGGAATCTCAAATTCTCCGAATTCAGCTGACTTTGCATTCTGCGAACGCCTCAAAGACTGCTCATTATCGCAATTGAACACTTTCCCGACAAGAGGTGAAAATCTCTTGGATCTTGTTATTACCAACGAACCGGAACGTGTGATCGATATTGAGTTACTTCCGTTTGTCGAGGCTGGCCTCTCTACAGACCACCATCTGTTGGAGTTCGACGTCATCGCAAACCATCATCGCGTAACAAAAGCATCACGCACTGTCTATAATTTCAAAGCTGCAGACTTTGATAAACTGAGATCGGACATTGTCAACTGTGCAAACCTAACGAATTGTGTTACTGATAACTCTAGTGACGTGGATACCAGCTGGACGCAGTGGAAAACCAACCTTCTGAGACTTATCGATCTACATATTCCTAAAACTAAAATTAAGGACGCTAACACTCCTCCTTGGATCGATAAAGAAGTCAGACATCTACTCAAGAAAAAGGATACCGCGCGCAGAGCATCTAAAAAACATCTCGATAGTGTGCGCTTTCTTGAGAAATTCAGTGCGCTGCGCAAGAAGGTCAAATCCCTAATCAATGTGAAACAGAAGGAATACAATGAGACTATTGGTGATTCCCTGAAGGAAAATCCAAAACGTTTCTGGAACTTCTTTCGTAGTAAGACAAAGTCGAACTCTATCCCGGCCAACGTAACCTATAACAACGAGACATTTGCTTCGGGCCCAGACAAAGCGGATGCATTCAACCGGTTCTTCTTTTCAACCTTTACACAAGAGCCGGACTCCCCTGCAGTAACACCTTCCCCTCCTGACCCGGAAACACCTCTGTTAGAGTGCTTTCGGATTTCCGAGGAGGATGTCGCGCACTTACTCGCTAATCTCGATCCAAGCAAGGCACCAGGACCAGATAGTATTCCAACTCTGGTCTTGAAGGAATGTGCAAGCGAACTAACGCCTTCTGTGTGCAACTCTTCAATCTCTCGATTGTCACGGGCCACGTACCGTCTGAGTGGAAGAATGCACTAGTCGTCCCGGTACACAAGAAGGGGAAGAAAGAGGAGGTTACTAATTATAGACCTATATCTCTGCTCTGTGTGGTATCGAAGATCCTTGAACGCTGTATTTATGACAGACTAAAAGATCATATATGTGCCTTGTTAGACCACGCCCAACATGGTTTCTTGGAAGGTCGCTCTACGGTAACCCAGTTACTAACGTTTTACCATGAGATCGGCCAAGCCCTGGACAAGGGCCTTCAGTCAGATATTGTGTTCCTGGATTTGGCGAAAGCCTTCGACAGCGTCTCTCACCAGAGATTACTTTTCAAACTCTCTCGCTACGGAATTCGAGGCCCCCTCCTTCAGTGGTTTAGGAGTTACCTTACAGGAAGGAGCCAGCGTTCTATTGTCCATGGCTACACATCATCAAGCCTTCCAGTAGTCTCTGGGGTGCCTCAAGGCAGTATACTAGGACCCTTGTTGTTCTTGCTATATGTGAATGACCTTCCATCAGTAGTGGACAGTCAAGTCGCCCTGTTCGCCGATGATTCCAAGTGCGCGCGAGTAGTCAATAACATCGATGACTGTCAGTCTCTACAGGAAGACCTCGATAATATCAGCTGCTGGAGCAAGGACTGGAGGCTTAAGTTCAACAGCTCAAAGTGTGAGGTTCTCTCCGTAGGCCGCAAGCGCCAACCCATTGTCTTCCCTTACATGTTAGACGGTAGTACGCTAAAACACGTCAAGAAAGAAAAAGATCTAGGGGTCTTGATAAGTAGTGACTTAAAGTGGAATAGCCACATTGACTGTGTAGTAGGCAAAGGGTACAAAATGCTTGGTTTTCTCCGCCGCCATAGTCTCAAGTCATTTGATATGCAAACACGAAGGCTACTCTATCTATCTTTTGTAAGGCCTTCAGTTGGTTACGCAAGCGAGGTGTGGTCCCCGCAGACAATCGGTGATTTGTCTCGAGTAGAGAGTCTGCAAAGAAGGGCTACCAGTTCATCTTAAATGTAAACTGGGAAGACGGCATCTCCTACCACGATCGCCTTGTTAAGACCAATATATTACCACTCGCATATTGGCATGAGTATAAGGACCTCATATTTTATTTTAAGTGCTGCTCTGGTAGCTTTAATATTCCGTTGGACAAATACATTACCACCAAAAACACTAGACTCACTCGCCACAGCTCTGCCCTTGACACACTAATCCCCAAATGTCGCACAAAACTTTTTCAAGCCAGCTTCTTCAACCGCCTACCTAAAATCTGGAATAACCTCTCTCCTTCTGTTCGTTCTACTAATTCTCTCTCTCAGTTTAAGTCCTTGCTACATAAGCACTATTTAAATGCGCTTACTAATACATATGACATAAACAATTTTAACACCTGGAAATCCGTCTGCACTAAATGCTCCTCGTACCGTAATATCCTTAACTCTAGATCTTGCTGCTACTAATCTAATGTGTCAGTCTCTACCACCTGAAGGGCATGAGTCTGTGGGTAGAGGCAGTAAATAAGCGTAAGTATTAGTAGTATTCTCGAATTCCATTTTTAAGCCAATTTTTCTTTTCATTATTCTAGGACGCTTATATGATGTATATATGTATATAGTCTCTCGTTTGTTTCTCGTTATCGTAGACCGTTATTTATTTGTTTTTGTAATTAATTTATCAGGGCGCACTTAGTTTGGAGCCTCGCTCTGTTGTGCGTCCCTCACCATATTTTTCTTTTCGTCTGTAGTGTATTATTTATGTACTTATTATCTTGGTGAAAGCGATTAAATAAATTAAATAAATAAATAAATAGCGCCTGACATAGCGGTACGGATCCATTATAATAAAGCACGATTGGTGCAAATCCATCATCAAGTTGGTGCAAATCCATCATCACATTGGCACAGTCCGGCCTGCATACTGCCTGAATCCGGCCGGACAACTACTACTTTTGACCGACTCGCATATTTCTTAATTTGATTGACTTGATTTTATTGAATTCCATAAATTAATCAGGAAATATTTTACTGTTGAAACTGGGTGCATGCAAAGAAATTGTGTGTTTCGCATTAATATTGTCCTTCCTCAGTCTCACTTCTAACATTATTTAATAAGTATCCTAGTTTAATATTCGTGAAATAATATTGCCCGAAAATCATGGAAAACCGTGAACAGCTTTTTGCGCCTTAGGGACGTGTCATTATTTAGCGGGGGGGGAGGGCTCCTATTTTTGTGGGGAGGGTCCTAATTTTTTTCGCGTGTCTAAAGGGAGGGTCCAAATTTTTTTCACTCCTATTTAGGGGAGGGTCATAATTTTTTCAGCAACAGTTGAACGATGAAGAGGGTAATACCAATGGCGATAGTGGTTATTTCAGCAACTTCTCCATAAAAATTTCGGCGCGCTTCGCGCGCATAAACAATGACATAATATACTCTTTTAGCCATGAGGACACTACCGTTGACAAGAACAAGTTATCTTGACAAGGTAAATCAAACTTTCCCAGGATTTCCCTGCAAATGATAGGCCTGGAGGGCAAGTCACTATATGTTTGAAAGAAGACCCCTTAGGTAAGCGTGAGTTTTCGACGTTACAAGCATATAAATTCGTCCGTTGGGCCGCGCTTCGCGCACATGAATATTAATAACTTCGTCATTTGCGGAGCGCAGTTGTGCGCATGAATAATATAACCTAACCTATAAAGTTGAGGTGGTGTACTTCCTGACAGGCTTTTTTTTACTATGCCATACACAAAACATGTTCATCTACCCTTTCTCTGAGGCTTGATGAAATGCGATGAAAAAACAAAAAAAACGATGAACAATCAAAAAAACGATGAACAAACAAACAAACGATGAACAAAATTTGGGCACGCTTCACGCGCAACGAAGGATATGCGAGCCCGTTTTTCTGTAAAATGTCTACAGTACTAGATCAAACAGGGGATGGGAGATGTGGGATTACGTTAATCATTGCACTAAGAGGGAGGATCACTGTATTTTACCTGTGTATTATAACATCCTCACGTAAATAATCGAGGCGATGAATAATATATGCACCAGTCAATTGACACCCCGGCCCCCACCCCCGGGACAGGGCGGGAAAGTAACGCGGTCAGGCCGGGATTCAACACATTAATCTACGGAAGGGCAGGGAATTTAACACGGACCTTCTATAGCGGGAATATTCAACGGGGCATTAACGGGAAATTAACGCTGAGCCAGAAGTTCGATTATCGTGCGAAAATATATTGGTTTAAGGACCGAGGTCGGAGGATTTTGGGAGGGATCACTTCATTTTTGGGCGTGTGAAAGGATCTCTCGAAACCTGAAGCCTTGAAAGAGAGATTCCAGCAACGAGTTCTATATCATTTTCTAGTTTTATTTCACTCATTATGTTGAAAATTTCGGCGCGCTTCGCGCGCACAAGGAATGACATCTAATCTAGTGTTAGAGAACTTGCCCAAAGAAAACAATACGCTTGTGGCGCTTAAATGGAATGCGTACGAATGTCCGTTACACGCATGTGTATCTTGGCAAGGACAAATGAAAACCCCCAAAAGCCCTCCAGTGATACGCCTGGTTGGCAGTCAATATGTTCGAAAGAAGTGAGTTCGACGTTACAAGCTGCATAGAAATTCGTTTTTGGGCTGCGCTTCACGCACAAGAATCATGATAATTTGTAGCGCGTGAAGAATAAAACCAACAGGCTTTTTTACTACACGCAGAAAATAAAAAGTTTATCTTTTCTCTGGAGGCTTGATGAAATGCGTTTATCAAAATAAAGGCGCGTTTCGCCATGTTGCAAAAGTGTCCCCGGGGGCTGGAGCTTTAACAACGTCCCTGGTGACCGGGAAAATAGTAACATTTAACACTTAGTGAATGTTAAATTGGGGCCCGTGATGTCAATTGACTGGTGCATGACAGAAGTAAGAAAAAAGTAGTTCTGTATTAAGAAGAAAGAAAGAGACATTACATCACTTGGACAATAGTCTATCTAACAGGTTTTTTAGAAATAAATTGCATGGGGGAGGGTCCCAATTTTTTTTACCTATGACTGGGGGAGGGTCACATTTTTTTTGTTATGTTCAAGGGGAGGGTCCTAATTTTTTTTAGCCTTCTTTGAAAAAATGGGAGCCCTCCCCCCCCGGTAAATAATGACACGTCCCTTAGATAATTAAGTTAGGTATTCTCCTGTTACTAAAAGAACGCAACACATAGAGTTTATTTAACATGAACTTGGTATTGCGCGAGAGTAGATTGAATCACCGAGAAATTAAATTATTCCTCTTTATTTTTTCAAACTGTCAATTATAAACGCTAGGCAATCACAATATCTTCAGTTTTTGCCTGCCATATCCACTTTTATTTATAATACAAATGTAAGGCCTAGTCATACGCCGCTCTTAAACAATGTTTTTTGTCCATCTCTCGTCTGCTTGTGGTATCAACTATTCTAAATCCAACCGGGAATGTAGAATCAATTTCAACGTCACAAGTTTTGAGTATTTCATGGTAACAGTTTGGTACGGGTCATGATAAGAGCGGCGTATGTACTAGGCCTTAGATTAATTATTAGGTATAAGGCAAAGTACGCTCTTACCTTTTCTCAACCTTCAAAATTGTTCCTATGAGCTTCTGCTGCAAGCATGTTTTCCAATCCGACTCAACTGCTTTGGTTCCAAGGGCTTTTCATAAGGACTCTAACCATTTTGTAGAACTTGAAGTACACACAAGCGAAATGTCTTTGGTTATTATTTGTTAAGCTGAACTTTTATGCCATCTAGCTACAGCAAGACCTTTCAGTAAAAACCAGAAGCGTGACTCTTCCATTGCATCGCGCTTCGTTTTTCACGAAATAACTGAAAATCGTTTATCTGTCCGCCAAATGCAAAGTGGCACTGTAATTAAATAGCATGCTATGTTATGTTTAATAAAGAAACGGTTATCTCAGAATGTCAAATATGCACACGCAACACTGCAAACGTATTGTCACTGTGGTGTCCTGCTCGTTTCTGTTCGTGTCAGGCTTATCGATAACGATGTACAATGACCACTGAAATCAGGCTCTTGCGATGCTCGTGTCACGCTCTTGTCAGGCAGGGCAGGACTAGGGCATGAGCCTGACACTAAGCACTCACGAGCAGGAGAAATTTTATGTCAGGCTCGTGTCCTTTCGAAGTCAGGTCCTTATAGCAACCAGAGTCAGGCGGGATTCTGGCTGTGTCAGGGTCAAAACTTTCGTACGGGAAGTTAGTGTATGTTACAAAGATGGCACACCATGTGTAAATAAGGCTTCAAATTCCCTCATTCTCCACTATGGAGGGCAAAACCCCTCCTTTGCAGTGTGACAATTTCTCAGATATAATTTGAATTTTACGATAGATTTTGAAAATGTAAATCTCTGTGGGTTCAAAATAACAGAATAGAAGTTGTACAAACTAAACTTCTTTAGGGTAAACTGAGGAACAATAGCGTATGCCCTTAGGTTAAGATTATGCAGGATGGAGGCAGATGCCAATCTGCCAATGTTTTTTATACTAATGTACAATTTACAAACAAATCCATACCCCAGCACTGCAGAGGGAATCGAAAATTCCAGAGTGTTCAGGGGTCAATTTACCTAATTTTCTAAAAGGTTAAAACTTTGTTGGAGGGAGGGGGGTGGGAGGGTGAATAGGAGTCCTCAAATCCGTCGAACCGTTCAATGTTTCATGAAAATCTTCATGAAAATCTGCCGATCCGCACAAGTTTTGCCTCAATCCGAATCCACAACGTTGGATTTATCAATTGTTTTCATATCTCTTATACATGAACACTTCTCACTGAGGAACGTGTCATTATTTAGCGGGGTTTTCGTGTTCCCCTGGTAGAGGAAATTTTACCTAGTTTAGGACATTTTACAGAAGAGGGGGTTACATTTGTCTTTTGTTGCGAGCGAAATGTGCCCACATTTTAATAAACGCATTTCATCAAGCCTCATAGAAAGGGCAGATAAACGTTCCTTTTTTGTATATAGTAAACATCTAAACAGAGCCTTTCAGGAGCCCGGGAAATATGCTACCTCAACTATGTATGAAAGCTCCTATTGATGGGCTCGCTAGCCTGTAGGTTATGTTATTTATGTGCACCACAAATTTATTTATGAGGAAGTTATTATTAGCGGAGCTCCTGAGTAAGGTGCCGTGCATAAGGAAAAGTGGTATCAGAATTCAGATGTATAACCATCAAGCCACTTTTGAGCGGTTTGAGATATTTTTGTCATTTTTCATGTCGTAAACAATCACTTCATGTCATGTGACTTTCTCAATAGACAGCTACTGTATCAACCTAAAGACAACTTTTGTCAAGTTTGGTCGTTATTGCAGCTTTCGTTCTGGAGATAAGATTTTCTTCTTTTTCATTCCTGCATAAAACCTTTATTGTAACTCCGTGTGTGTGTGTCTGCCCGGCACACAGGCATCCCATATATGATGTCATCAAAACTAGAAAAGTCAATATCTCAAGAAGGCAACATCGCTAGGTTACCAAACTTGGGTGTTATCTTAGAGGCAAGAGGGGTCCACCACCAAGGTCACGTGGTATGACGTCAATGATGGCGTCATAAAAACAAGAACAGTCAATATCTAAAGAAGGCAACATCACTACAAATTCACCACAAAACATGCAAGTTTGACATGAAAATCCACGCAAAAAAATCGTCAAGCTTCAGGGTTGAACGAAAATGGTAGTATCTAAGGGTCTTCTTTCAATCATAGTGACCGCCCCCTAGGCCTATCACTGCAGGGCATTTTTGGGAGAGTTTATTTTTCTGCGAGGGTAGTGTAGCTAGGGCCTCAGGAGAGTTTAGTGCAGTTCTCAAAGAGTATGTTATTTCTTAATCTTTATGCCGAAATTTTTATTAAGGTTACCGAGAACCTTTGCCGCAGGCTTGGAAAAACAGTCATACACGTCCTTAGTTTTACCAAAACATGTCAACCTATATATTGTTGAAAAGCTTATAGAATGGACCAGTGGGCTATTGTAAAAAGAAATCACTTATTGATACCTATATTTTTTTTTAAAGCATTGATTTGACGTTTTGGTGTGCCAGTTTCAGGAACTAACGCTGTCGAACTGCTGGACCATGACTCTCAAGTAACATATTTTTATAATCCTTAAAGGTGTTTCTCATAAACTGTTTCTGCGTTTTTTTAATTTTGTTTAGTTCAAAAGTTATAAGTTTTTAAAATTTTTAGAGCACGAAAATTCTATAAAATTTGACCTTCGAAATTGAAAAGTTTGATAACTTTTGAACAAAGCAAAATTCTAAAAATTGCAGACATGTTTTTTGAGAAACACCTCTAAGGATTAAAACAATGTGTTACTTTGGGAGTCAAGGTCCGCAAACCTTTTCACCCCCCCCCCCCCTTTCCTTTGGAAGTTCCAGCACAGACGGGTCGGCAGTTCTTTAAGTGCATTATCTCTGTTGCAGGGGAATTGACTTTTTTCTGGAATTGCAGAATTCTTATATATTCTTTTACCTTTTACCCTCCAGAAGAGATTCCCTGCACCGTAGTTATACCGGAGCTCTCTGCCTGGCTCCAAGTACTTTGTCGCAAAGAGACACAGGTGGGTTCTCTTCTCTACAACTATCTTTTTCATGGTTGCATTGGCTTTTTTATCGGGGCTATCGTTTACTAGCCTCCCTAGGCCTGGTGTATTTGTGGCATCAATGCTGAAAAGCAAAGTGCTAAATTTAGATTCTCCTTATTTACCATACAGCATGAATCTTTCACTGTTATTACAGCTAAGGATTTTGGATTTGCTGTTCCATTAATAATGTGGAGGGGGCAGGGCAATGCAATTAACAAACACGTCATGTAGCTTGATGGGAAAATATCAGACTGGAAATCAGCCAAATCAGGACATGCATACTATTGATAAAAAAAGAAAATTACATGGTGGCTTGAAGATGTGAGTTGTATTTTCTTGCGCTCATTCGTAAAATATTGTTCTTGCCACTCAAAAATAAAACTCATATCTTGTTGCGCCACCATGTAATTTCCTCTATTGCTTAATAGGCATTATCATATTTTTTTGCATTAGCAAATTACAATAATTTCTCAGTGGCCAAATTATTCTGATAAAACAGTACTTTAGTTTTTATAATAAAAAGCTATATTTTGCTGCCTGTGACACAGACAAAGCTTTCAATGCTTTCAAATTCTGCAAGAGGGGAATTGAAGCTAGAGAGATGAGAACAAAAAATTGAGTCAATAATAGTTTAATATAGTTCACAAGTTCAGACATGACCTGATTTTCATGTTTTTTCCCTTAGAAAATGAAATCAGTGAAACAGGTAGCTTATTCTTTGCCGAACTAATTACGCCAACAAAGGACTGAAAAACTGAGGGCTTCTAAGACCAAAACGAACAGGGAAACGGCTAATAGAAATAGTAATAAGCTACGAACCTCGGCAACATCAACATCTTGAGCTGGAGCGACTTCAACAGCGGGAATTGGTGGTACGGGAGCAGCGGCTTGGCTTCCATTAACAACATCTTGTGGGGCGGCTGCAGGTAATGCAGGTTCTTCTGGAGGAAGGATGACACGGATAGGTTCTCCTGGTAACTGATTTTCCGCCATAAAGACCCCAAAGCTAACGAACTTTTACAACGTGGACTAACAGTAAGAGCGAAAGAAGCGACTAGAGCGTCGGTTCGAACGAACTGGGCCATGGTCTATTGTTCTGTTGGTTTAAATAGTGCCCGTCACGCACGAGAGCACTTTGAATAGTTGGTTTATAGACTATTCGGCCTCATGGTCTCTTCATTATAGCACATTCGGCCTCGAGGTCTAATTGTTAAATATATTAATACAGCAAAATATGATGAATGTCTCGACCAATCAGAGCCCCTGCTATGATTGGTCGAAAAATTGAACTTATGAACTATATTGTATAGCCATTATTGACTCAATTTTTTGTATCACTTTAGTAATTATACTAGGGTCTTTTGCAGTTAAAAAAAACTGAATTGCAGACTAAATGTACACAAGTATAGGCTAATTATAAATCAGGCTGGGAATTTAAGTTGCCAAAAAGTAATATGTAGTCACTACCTCAATGTCGATCTCAGTCAAACTTGGAAAGATAGGGTGTCATTTTGCAAGAAGCTCTTACGGTTTGGTCACCAAGCTTTCTTATTTGGTTGCCATTGGCGACGCGAAGAGCCATTGGCGACGTGAAGTGAAGAGGAGCGCCAGAAAGGACAAACGAACATTCATTGAACAGATGGCTTGCAAAGCCGAGCTTGCTGCTATGAGAGGAGAGCTGAGCACGGTTTACAAGATTACCAAACAACTCTGCGGTAACTACAATCGCGGACAAAATGTGTTGTCGCCTATGTCAAAAACTGCTCATTTTAGCGGCATTGACAACTTAAAAAAAATATTTCTCCTAAAAAATTGTTCATCACAACCCCCCTTCCCCCACACAATGTTGTTGATGAATAGACTTTGAAATGCCAACATGATCATCCCCTAGGCACAACATTGAACGGGGGAGAGGGGGAGGGGAAAAGGTGCCTGTGTATATGCTCTGAATTATGTATGGTTTGTCAATTAGGCGACAACAATTTTGTCCCGTATTGTACATCAGCCATTCACCACCAGTTAGAGCCAAGGACGGTTCTCCATTAACAACCGAGCGCGAGCAGGCAGCCCGATGGGTTCAGCACTTCCAGGAAGTTCTCAACCAACCTGAACCAGATGAGCCAGCAAGCCCCCCTCCATCACATGACGTTCTTAACATCGATACAGGCCCACCCACAGCTTTGGAGGTTAGACAAGCTATCAGAGCCATGAAGAATGGTAAAGCACCCGGAGTCGACTCCATCCACGCGGAAATGCTTCAAGCTGACCTTGATACCGCTACAACTGTGCTGGTCAACCTCTTTAGCAAGATTTGGGACACAAACACCATCCCAGATGACTGGGCCAAGGGTCTCATCGTTAAACTCCCAAAGAAAGGCAACCTACAAAACTGTGACAACTGGCGTGGCATAACACTTCTCTTCATCCCAATCAAAATCTTTTGCAGGATTCCTCTTCAGCGAATTGATTCAGCCATCGACAGCAGGCTGAGACAGGAACTGGCTGGATTTCGCAAGGGGCGAGGATGCATATACCAGATCTTCACACTGAGGAACATCATAGAGCAGTGTCTGGAATGGAATGCCCCCCTGTACATCAACTTTATAGACTTTAGGAAAGCGTTCGATAGTGTGCATAGAAATACTCTTTGGAAGATCCTGGAGTCATATGGGATCCCTGGCAAGATCATCACACTCATCAACCTCTTCTATAGTCACTTTGAGTGCAGCGTTATCACCGACGGCAGTACCATCTCAGAACCATTTCCAGTGAATTCTGGTGTTCGTCAAGGCTGCATCCTTTCCCCCATGTTATTCCTAGTGACCATCGACTGGATCATGCGACAGACAACTGCAGATAAGGCCAGGGGCCTTATCTGCAGTTCTCCTACCTCGAGGATCTAGACTTTACCGACGATCTGGCAGTCCTCTCTTCGACCATCTGCAGGAGAAAACTGACAGACTAGAAAAGTTTTCAAGCCAAACTGGACTTAACATCAACACCTCAAAGACCAAAGTCATGTCCATCAATTCGAGCAATCCTTCATCTATAACTCTCCATGGAAAAGCCCTTGACTCCATAGACGAATTCACCTATCTGGGTAGTCTCATCGGCAAGGATAATGGAGCTAAGAAGGACATTCAATCTAGGTTAGGCAAGGCGCGAGGGGCCTTTGCACGGCTTCAACCCATCTGGAAATCCAAGCAGTACAGCCTGAAGACCAAGCTGAGACTGTATCACAGTAACGTGAAATCTGTCCTCCTTTACGGATCTGAGTGCTGGCGCGTTGTGAAAGCAGACATGAACAAGATCAGTGCTTTCCACAATGGGTGCCTGCGGAAGATATGCCGCATCTTTCGGCCTCAGAAGGTGTCCAACGAAGATCTCTACCACAAAACGGGCTCCAACAACATCCTGCACGAGATTAAGTGCCGTCGCCTAAAGTGGCTTGGCCACGTCCTCAGGATGGAGCAAGGTAGGATCCCCCGAACATCGATCCAATGGACCCCTGTTGGGAAGCGTAAGCCTGGACGGCCTAGAACAACCTGGCGAAGGACAGTCCAGGCCGAGCTTCAGGAGATGGGGCTGACCGACACCGCGGAAATACGTTTTTATGACGTCACATCCTGTGGCCAGCGGCTAAACCCATTAGGCTGTTTGCTTCGAAACGTGAAGCCCGGCAACGAGGAGGCGAGTGGCGAGAAAATCTAAAATGAAGCACAGTGAATTGATTTTTATGTCGTATCTTGGCAGTAAATAAGTGCAAAGTTGCTGCCAGTTGAAGGATATGGTTATTTACGCCAGTCGCTCACTTTAAATCGGTATTTGACTGAGGGTTGAGTGCTTATTTCAACCGGAGCAAACCAGCGCTTTTGATTGAACGAAATTCTTCTCGTTTTCGAGAGATTGTCATCTGTTTGAAATGAGGGATTTCAGCTCAGCATTCTTTAGTTTTTCTCGATTGGAATTATGAATTTGTCATACATCTCAGACGAGAAAGTCAACAACGAGAGCTACGCTGTCATTCACTGGTAAGTTTATCATGTTTTAGTTTATTTAGTCTCTTACAGTTAGTTACATGAAATTAGCTTTTCGCATTTTTTCATTCTATTGTAAGCTTAACAGCACAATTATTGTGTTTCCAGTAATAAGATTTATCTTTAATGAATGAAAGTTTGTTTGGTTTAGGTTTCTCATTTCTATGGATGCCGCTTCAAGTCAAATTCAAGATTTATTTCATATATTATTTCTCAAATGAAATTATTTGTGCTGAGCCTGAGGATGAAGTCAACCCTTTATCTTTATGACATAAACTTGGTTTCAGCTAAATAAAGCCCATATTTTTTCTGGTACTATACTTTGGGTAGATAATAGAATATCCCATTCTGTGATTCTGTTAAACTGCGCTCTGTGCTATGCACACAATAAAAATAGAGGCAATTTATTCTTCCCTGACTTTGGCCTTTGCAGCCACAGCTGACTTGATATTGTCAATCTTCTCAGTGACAAATTTAGCATACATTGGAGATTCAAAATATTTACTGTCTTTTTCATCCTTCAGTTTCTCTAGCCCTCCAGAACCCCCATCATCATTGTCATCACCATTCGTGTCATCCCCACCATTCTCCTCCAGCCCTCCTGGCAAAAGACCAGTGTTCCAAGAGTAGGACAGCTTTTGTAGGTCTGCAACAAGATTTTGCCAGCATATGGTACAGCCAAGAGCAGTGCCTTGTTCAGTTGTCATACATGTAACATGGAATGTATGACCACATGTGAGGCGACTGATTTCTGTCTTGGACTGGTTGCTGCACTCTGGACTTTCACAATCTAGTTCAGGTTCAGGTTTTGAGGAAGGCCATCTGTACCCCAAAGGTAGGGCCTTTGTCTTGAACTCATTCTGGAAACTCGCCAAGAAGTATGCAGCCTTTCCATATGGTCGCCCAGCTTTGTTTCTTGGTCTTTCAAGGATGTGAGAAACTCCTAAGTTAACTGCAACTCTTTCAAAAATGGTCAAAATTGCTTCAGAGGCCAGACCTAAAAAGACATAAACGTAATTAATTTTTATTTCCCTGGTAATCTAGCCCATGAGAAATGTAAGACAAAAAGGCCTGCCCAATAATATTATTCCTTGTGTTTGTTTTTAGAGCAGATTTCATATGACTGTAATAACACTTACAGTAGTAATAATAACATTTAGTGTACAACTATGACTTACTCGTTACAGTTAAAGTAAAACCTGCTCTACCGTATCAAGTTCTTGCTATATCATAATATTTTTGTTTTATTACATAAAATGTTGCCTCTCTGATGTATGAAGGTGGTCAAGGTTGCCAGACTTTCATAAAATGTTAATAAATGGAAACCAAACATGCAAATTCACCTGTGTACTCCTTTTTTTTTACAGTTACAAGAAGTGGCAGTTTCCTTAAATACAAACCTGTGAGAACAACTATGTCTTGATCACTGTATCCTCTTTGGTATTGTGGAACATATGATGCTTCAAATCCATTGCCTTCATAGTTTGACCTGGCAATAAGTCTGGCTGTCTCCTGGATCTTGTCTCCTTTGTCAGACTTCCTAATTTTTGACCTTAGCTGTGAGTGAAAGATCTCCACCTTTTTCTCTGTGATAACAGAGCAGAGGGATTGCTTGGCCTGGTAATATGATGGTACATTTTCCTTTTGGTAGCTAAGGTCACTGAGCCATGACAAAGATGCCTTGTTATAATGGTGTCTGTCCATGGTGATGAACATCAAGGCTAACCTCCTCATTGATGTATGAAGGTGGTCAAGGTTGCCAGACTTAACAATTACTGGATAGTGTAGGTAGCAGAGAGGCACTAGCTCCTCAAACAGGTTAAACAGGCAAGCATACTCCACATCCTTGGTCTTGCCAAAGGCTTCCAGGACTTTGTTTCTCACTTTCAACCAACCACAGAATGCAAGTACCAAACATACTGCCACCTTGTCTGGCTTCGGTTTTTCTGGGAGGGTTTTTCTGTTTCCGAAGACAGCCTTGTATATTTCATTGAAGACTGTGTGGTATACCTTGACAACATCCTCAGCGCTGTTTAAATACACATGGAACTGGCCAAGCTCTGGGATCATGGACACAACAGATTGGGTGGGGTCTGTGTGGCATATCAACTTTTTCTGGAAGTACCATGTTGGCCAGTCACCGACTGTTGGAATAATGTTGTGTTTCAGGAACTCTTCAAACCCTTGGACTTCTTGGTAGATGTAGTTGTGGCATTCATGATAGTCATCCTTGGAATGGAGGGCCCTTTCAATTTCATCTATCAGTAGGGTCGATTTAAGAGGCTGACATTCCTCATGGTCTTCCCTGGTGTACACTCTGAAAGGTAACAGTATAGTACTTTACAAATCCTGGACGCCAGTATTGTATTTCACTGATGTTTATGTAATAAGAGATTATTAACCAAGCGCGATGTCTGTACGGGAAATATGAGACAAAGGTCTTGCTGACCGAGATCTGATATTTCCCATACAGACCGAGCAAGTGAGGTTAATAATTTGTTTATTATATGGCTCATTTAAAGTTGAATTATATTTTGTTGTCATCCGGGACACAGGGCTAAATACGGAAAACATAGCCCATGGGCAATAGGCAAAATACAGCCTGTGCACGAGCCGATCAGATCACAGGAAATTGTCAGGCCATATAATAATTAATAATACTTTCATTCTTTAGTGTTAACATACATACTGTAGCTCTTTTAAGGATTTCTGAATTGTATTTGGCCTTATTTCTTTAAAAGGCTCTGGAAGTCCCTCCAAGAAGGTTGTAGTGCAGTAAGATGGCCATGCAGACTTCAAATCACTGATCACTGCTTCGCTGCTGATACCGCCTCTACATTCTTGGGGCTCTTTTCCAGGGATAGATACCACTATATTCCTATGAAGACTCTCAGGGTTGGGAGGACACCGCACTGCCTTGATGGATGGCTGGATGTCAAACATAAGGGTAGCCATGTGTACTGCATTGGTGATAACTCGCTCTGTTGGCATCTTGACTGCATTGATGTTATGGAAGTCATCAATAATAAGTGTGATAAATGATCCCTGTCAAAAAAATAACATAATTAAGTTTATTGAATTCTATATTATGTGGCAGCTTTTGAAAGTATGTACTAGTTATAACTCAAAGAAGCTGATAGAACTTTAACAGCTGATACTGTACATTAGTTTTGAAACTCCTATTTTGTTTTGGTCAATCCCATTTAGAAGGCGAACACATTTTAAAATCACCTTCTTAATGGTTAGGGCAATCTTTTCTTTTGCTCTCTTTAGGTGTTCAGATGCCAGTCTGTGCTTTGTGGCTGTTTTTGTTTTTTCATCTCTTGCAAACCCCATCACCTTGCCCAATGCAATCCCTCCAGATTGAAGGCCATGTAGTTCTAAAAAGATACCACTTTCATCCAGAAGCTCACCATGTTTTTGGTTCCTTGATATTTAAAACAGAAAGAAAAAGTGATTTTAATTGAACTATATATCCTGTAAAAATTTGAAGCATTCCCAGGAGAAATTCCAATTTCTCTCAAGACACCTAATGTGGAAATTAAGGGTTGAATTCATTAATTAAGGGTCCTGGGAAATTTCCAGGGTAAAAAAAGACTCCATGTGGACCCTTGGTTTTAAAAGGTAACAGCCCAGCAGAGTGTAAATCTAGAATAGCCATTAGCTCTTTTCACTCAATTGGCAGATGTAAGCTAGATTGACCAGTACCTGTAGTAAAGTAGCTGCCATATGAGGGCAGCAATCCTTTTCTCTTGCAGGTCAACCCTTTTCTGACTGTGCCTCTCAGAGACTAGGATGTCATGTATGCTGCTGTATAGCTGCTGGCCATGCGAAGTCAAAAACTCTTTGAATGCTGTATGGTTAACAAGCTGATTCCGATTTGGGTGCTTCTCCATTTCTTTGCTAAGCTGATCAACTTGCTGCTTCAATGTTGGCTCTATTTTTTTAAAATTAAAAGGAATTCAGCCCCTTTTCCAGAAAACATTCAATATGATACCACATCTCAGTTGTTTATTTTTTTCCTAGAGGGAATGTAACAAATTCTGTGTTCTGATTGGTTGTGAGAGCATCCATACACTGGCAATTTTATTTACTAGCGTTAGGTGGGTTAAAATAGGGGAAAGTTGTGGCCAATGGCAGGAAAACATTTTTTTCAGGCTATATGGACCCACCTGAAGTCCATTATTTTTATGAAAACAAGTGCAAGCAAACGGTTCCATTGACCTAGGCCTAGATGTAGAATTTGTAACCATTCCTTCTAGGAAAAAATAATTTCTGAAATTTTCCTCTGCCTTCGAGCCTTGCTCAGTGGTAATTTTCACAGTGTTTTTCCTATGTGGGCCACCCAACTGGTAAATATCACTTAATACGTTCATTTGTTTTTTGCTTCACAAGCCTTTCGGAATTTCATTTCAGAATTTTAGGGCTGTTTTCTGTTACATGACTGTATGCCAGGTTGTCATTTTCATACCACCAAGTTTTTCCTTGATCTTTATCCATGTAGAGGGCTCAAGCATGACATCTCCTTCTTTTCCTATAAGCATTGTCCCAAACTGACTCTCAGCAAATTGCCAGTATTGAATGTCTTCATTCTAAGAATACAAAAATAATATTAATTTTTTATTTAATTTAAATAAAAAGTATACACAAATGTTGTATGTGGTCATTTTTGTGTTTTTGTGGCATAGAAAAAGTTTACAGGAATGGTTTGGTTATTTGAGCACATGCCACCTGTATGGTAGTATGGTGCACTCACATACCTCAGCAGCATCATTAGGATTGATTGTGGCTGTATTGCTGTTGGAGGGCATCACTTCTGCAACCTGACGGGTTTATATATTAGCTTTCTATTTATTTATACCCTAAGCTCATGCAGCTTATGAAAGGTGCATGAGCTTATCAAAGTGTTTGCTAAGATTATGCATGACAAGAGTATTTAACAGTAATCACTAGACCAATCATAAAAGGTTGTCAGGTCCTTGCATTAATTGATATGGATCACACATGATAATCAAAATGATGAGATTATGAGTGCTTGCCTACCTTTGGTCTCTTGGAAACGTCTTCTTCAGTTTCAAATGGGAAGAGTCTCTTTGGTGCCTCTTTCTTGCATTTATTGCACCAGAAAGAGCCAGGACGGTAGGTGGGGTCATTCTCTCCAAACTTGTCAAGAAGTGGATAAAACTTTGGAGGGATAGGGTTGGGGCGAATTCTAGAAGAATGGCCCCAAGATGAGGGACAAGAGCAAAATTTTTCATCGGCTCTGCGAAAGTGGTCGAAATGAAGCTGACATATCATTTCATTGGTTGATATTGTGCCATATCTGCAGACTTGGGGCGTGGCATGTCTCATGGCCCATGACAGGCAGAGGAATTCCGGGTTTTGGCTTTGGCACAAAGCATTTTTCTCGGGAAAAAAACGAAACCCCTACATGATGAAGGGAATCAACATGGTTTGCACATTTTACGAATTTTTACGCTCGCGTCAGCGTTGCGCAGCAACGTGAATAAAGTTTTCTGCCAAGCGCCATATTTCATTACCTGTGCAAGCTTCGTTTCTTTTTGGCAACTCATATTTTACAGATAAAGGATCAATTAACATGATATGTGAATATTGATACTGAGTATTGTTTATTTTATCTGAGCCTTGCGGTTTTGTGAACACTACCCAAGTCGAGCAGACATGTAGAACTGGCGACACGAATAGGAGGTTCATGACACCTTCTACTTAGGCTAGATTTTTGTAGACAATTTCAGTTGTACTTCTACTCTCAACATTGTCAGACGGTCATGGGGACTCAAACTACAACATATGTGATCATGAAGTTGTGAAATTTATTTTTTCCCTTTGAATTCACACGTTATTCAAGGACCTCGAATATTCGCACGAAGTGTTTACTTGTTGTGTTTATACGAGAAACCACTGACCACAAGAAAATTTGTAACCGGGCGCGCTAAAACGTATTTCCGCGGTGTCGGGCTGACCTGGGGCGAGGCGCAGAAGCTAGCAAAGGACCGCCAAAAATGGCGTCGCCGTGTCGGGGCCTTATTTCCCACCTGGGAAGAAGAGGATAAGTAAGTAAGTATGTGATAGTTGAAATATGTGCAGTAGACCTTTATGGGTATCTGTAAGCCGTATGCGAGAATATATTTTAAGTGACTTATAATTCTAACTTCTTTACTTATATTATTATTGAATTGCAATTGCAAATGAAAGAATTACCAGATGCACAAAAAACGCCAATCCTTTTTCAGGAAGCATGTGTAGAAGGTATAAGCCCTGTCACACATGAAACTAGCCAGACTAGAACAACATTTATGTAGTCTCTCAGGTGAAGCGTTTTTCAGGGGCTGCTCTAGAGAGACCATACTAGGACTTCACTAAAGTGGTCCCCTTCAGCCTTTTGGACAGTATGGGAATATTGGAAAAAAATCTCTCCGACTGTTTAAAAACTGAGGGGCTGCACTGGAAGACACCCGGGGGATACAAAGTAGTTTCAAATGAAGCAAATCCAGAGCAGAGCACTGTGGATAAGCATCCTGTGAGTAATGGATGGAATTGATAATTATTTTTAGTCAAATCACACTAGTGGTCTATTACCAATGCTGCGTTCTGATTGGTTGAGCTACTAGTAGTCTATAAGACGTTATAGCCTACTAGTAGCGACAAGTGTCGGATTTGAAAACCAGAAGATGGTATATGACCAGAAGAAAAGCATTTTTTGACAATACAAATTAACCTACTAGTGTGATTTGACTAAAACAATTATTCCTCTCGCCCTCATGGTCTCTGAGTGAATAGCCCATTTGGCCTCATGGGCTATTAACTTAGAGCACATTCGGGCTTGAGGAATAATTGTTAAATAGCTGTTTGCAATATTGTGTGGTTCCAGAAAATATCCATAACCCCCCATGGAAGGGGGGGGGGTGGTTAAAAAGTGGAATAGCACAGTGAAATGTGTATATAATGCAAGTAAGGTTGGAACTGGGATTGCTCTAACAGTGTTTTCAAATCATCAGACGCTTTTGCCTGTCCTGGCATCATCTAATTGGCATAATATTATAAAGAGCCATTATCTCTCTCTGGAATTTCCAAAAGAAAATACAGTATTTCTGTGGAATAAATATATACTGTTTCCGGGATACGTTGTCACTGGAAAAAGCAACAAAGCTGAATGCGCTAGGGAGTATGGGTAAAGAATTATTTGAATTTCTCTAAAATATTACAAACAAACATGCTTAGAAATGTCCTGAAATTTAATGATTTTACCTGTGGTTGCGATAACTGTCTGAATTCAGATCAAACAGTAGCAGCTTAGATACCCCATTGTCCTTTACGTTTTTCCCTATATGGACTGACCTAAAGCTGGTAAAGAACTTATTTTTTTTTTCCAACTCTAAAATTTGGCTTTTTCAATGAAAAGAAGTGCGTGAAAATGGTTACCGTAACCTAGGTCAGAGATAGGAAAATATTACCCCCATGCACGTGCTCTAAGAACCAATGAGAATTTGTTGCCCGTGCACTTGAGGAAAAAAATATATGAGGTTTATTTAACCCCCACACCTCTGGAATTTGCAATCCCTTCCAATTGGGGGAGGGGGAGGGGGGAGGGGGTTCTGAAAGGACACATACTTACATTCTTGAGGATTTTATCAGATAATAAAATAATGGTATAGTATCCATACCATTTTCTTTCCCTTGCTTTGCTTTGTAATTTTTGTAATTCTTTGTCCTATATCATGGTAACTTTATGATAATCCTTTGCCCGCCTCGTTAGCTAAGCTATTTGCGGGCACTGGCGATATATTATGTAGAAAGTAAAATAAATACAACCTAAAAAAAAATCAAAGGAATTTTGATATTACCTACAATAGGTGTAACAACAGCAATACCCATGTGTTCTGTCTGGGAATCGAACCCAGTCCTCATATCTACTATAGCAGACATTGTGCACCAGTACACCAACAGAACTTTCAGGAACCACTGTATTGATCACCATTTTACATTTTGAACAAAAAAATAGACACTAGGTTGTTTTGACACAACCCAAGTTTTTCAAAAATCTTGAGATTTTCCAATGCCCTTCCGTAGGGGGGTATATGGATAATTTCGGGAACCACACAATTTGAAATCTTGTGACATCCGACCAATGTGAATCAGTAGACAGCTATGTTAAAGAGAGCCTGTCATGCATCTGACTGGAAGCTCCGGTTCTAGGCAGTGCCTAAATCTATATGTTAATTCTTGTTACATCATCATTGTTTAATAATTTATTAGTAATTTTACCATAACAGTCGCTGTGCTCATAATATCATTGTCAAATCAGTCAATCATTTATTCAAATAACAAAAAACTAGATTACATAGCATCATGCCCTGCAAATAACAAAGCTAGTCAAGGCAAGTGTCCATATGTTATTCTGTTATTCTTATATAAACAAGAAACACTGCCATGCTCCAGAGAGGCCACAGGAGAAGAAATTGGCTGATATTTTCACATGTAAAAATATCGTAGTTTGACATGTGAACATATGCGTTTTTTCTCAGTGGCAGAAATCCCTGTAAAACACTGAGATTGAGGTGAAGGCTCAAGAGAAGTAGAGACCTATGCTTTCCTGGATGATGGTTCTTATGCAACGCTGTGTCTACAAAGTTTAGCGGATGAACTCGAAATTGAAGGCTCTCCTACTACGTTTACACTCACCACCATAAATGCAGAGAAGAAAATTAGAGTTGGAAGCGAAGTAAGACTGAAAGTGAGACCAATTCATGGCGAAGAAGAAATCCATCTTGATCGGGTTTGTACTCTAGATAAGTTACCAGTATCTGAGCAATCAATTCCTACTACAGAAGACCTGCAAGAATGGCCTCATCTCAAAGACATAAGCTTTCCCAAGCTTGACAAGAAAGTCACCATATTAATCGGTAATGATGTCCCTGAGGCGCATTGGGTATTTGAAGAGCGTCGAGGAAGAAGAAAGCAACCTTATGCTACACGGACACTACTAGGATGGACATTGATAGGTCCAGTCGGCAGAGATAGTACTCATGGCTCGAGCATCTATTTTGTGCAAGAAGACAATGAAATGCTTTCAACGAAGATTGAGAAGATGTATAATGCAAATTTCAACGATGCACCTTCATCTAGCGCCTTGATGTCTATGGAAGATCAAAAAGCACTAGCTGTAATGGAAAGAACGGCGAGAATCGTCGGAGGTCATTTCCAGCTTTCGCTTCCCTGTAAGTACGATAGTCCTTGTTTACCTGACAACAGAAACCTCTCCGAAAGGAGACTGCTTCTTCTCAAACGTCGCTTGCTGAGAGATAAAGAGCTCCACCAGAAATATATAACTACCATCAACGAGTACATCAGCCAAGGTCACGCAAGAATAATTCCTGACGATGAGCAACAGTGTGACGTCACAAGGGGTACCACGTGGTATCTACCTCATCATCCGGTCTTCCACCCTCAGAAACCGGGCAAGGTCAGAGTTGTATTTGACTGTGCAGCCAAGTATAAAAACACCTCCTTGAATGACCAGTTGCTTCAAGGCCCTGATCTCACAAACAGCCTTGTGGGAGTGTTGTTGCGTTTCCGTGAGCATCCTGTCGCGCTTATCTCAGATGTAGAGAAAATGTTCCATCAAGTGAAAGTTACGCCCGAAGAATGTAGTGCACTGAAGTTCCTCTGGTGGCCGGATGGGGATCTCTCCTTTGAGCCAAGAGAAAACCAGATGTTAGTTCATATTTTTGGCGCCAAATCGTCTCCGAGAGCTGCGCAAGCTTCGCCCTGCGCAAGACAGCTGAAGATAACAAGAAACACTTTGACATAGAAATAATCGAAACCGTGAGCCGGAACTTTTACGTCGACGATTGTGTAAAGTCTGTGCCGACTATTCCTGAAGCGTTGAAGCTAGTTAAAGAACTCCCGGAACTGATGGCGCGAGGAGGATTTCATCTCACGAAGTGGATCAGCAACCATCGCGAAGTGCTTTTAACTATTCCCGAGAGTGAGAGAGCACCTTCAGTCAGAGTCAAGGACAAGGATCTAGATGATCTCCCGGTAGATCGTGCTTTAGGCATCAAGTGGAGAGTAGAAGACGACACATTTAGTTTCCACACCGTCAAAAAGAGCAGTGTAAACACCAGAAGAGGAATGACGTCATACCACGTGACCATGCAGTTGCACCCCCCTTGCCACTTAGACAACTTCACCCAAGTTTGGTTGTCTGAGGTTCATCCCTTCTTGAGATATATCATGTTTCTCCTATGATGACGTCATTAATGACGTCATACCACGTGAACATACAGTTGCACCCCCCTTGCCACTTAGACAACTTCACCCAAGTTTGGTTGTCTGAGGTCCATCCCTTCCCGAGATTTGTTAATTTTCTTAGTATACCACAGGGTTCCCATGAGTTTCCGCGTACGGCGGACGGACGGACGTACGCTATACCTTTTATTCAGGAAGAAAAAAAAATCATATCTCAAGAAGAGAGCCACCTATGGCAACCAAACTTGGACACATTCATCTTTTTGGCGATACCTTTTTAACGACCTAGTCATTTGAACGACCGAGATGACCCTGGGGACGAAAACGAATTGAAGATGATCATCAAATCTTATTTGCTGTCGAATTCAGGATTATCCGCATTCTCCTGCCATGCGCGAAACCTTCCAAAGCTCGAGTTCATTGCGCAACTAACTATAAGAAACAAAATGTCACTTCAGCAGTCATCAGTGTAACGGATAAAATATGCGCGAGCAGAAAGCTGGGGCCCCTAATATTGTTTACATATTTTTCTCTTTAGACTTTTCGGCGGGGCTACAAAATGATAAGGTCTGATATCAATAAAGGGTGACAAATTAAACATAGGTAGAAAAATTGAACTCGATATCTTGTATTGACAGCGCGTGATGCGAAATTCAATTTACAGAAAATGTATGGACTAATGAGTACTTCGACCTCCAGTTATTTAAGTACAATTTTAAGAACCGCAATTAGTCTTGAAAACATGCCGAAACCAAGTCAGTTATGAAATAATATCCTCAAAACGGTAATAAACTAGTTCTGGCTTTTCAAAAACGCCTAAATTACTAGAGGGCAAAAAGCTAATCATCTCATGGTTCGAGATGCTGAAGAATCTAATGAGTCTCATTAAGCCTTATGTATTTTTTTTCTTTTGTACATATATATTGTTAGTGTATCCTATATACCGTGTAATTGGTTTTGTATGGAATAAAGAATTATTATTACATTTTCTGCAAAAGTAAACTTCGTGCCGCACGCTTGTTTTACATGATATCGAGCTGAAATTTTCTACTAATATTCCATTTATCACCCTTTATTGATATTTAGAACCGATCCTTTTGCAGCGGCGTTGGAATGCCTGATTCTGGTTGATGCTTATGGAAATGAGTCAAAACGTAAACAATGGAACTCGCCTATCAGAACCTAAAGTCTATATTGGCATGACCGAACAGACCATGGGGACGTCGGTAGTCCTTATTCTATATATTCGGATGGTTGCTTTGACCGTCGCATTTTAACGGGATGAAAATCTTGATTGATAAACAAGTTTTACCTCGCGTGGATTTACGTTTCAAACGAGCACGTTTGTCAAGAAGTAGTCGCTATTCTCTGAAAAATAACGGTCAAAACAGCAATTACTATTACTCTTTTATAAAACTACACTAGTAAAACGCGCGCTCTGATTGGCTGACAGACCGTGCGTTACTTAGAATTACACACACACGACTGACGTCATAGCGCGCGCATGCAAGCAAAACCGAGTTTGAAATACACGCACTGTTTGATCTCATTCATCTTTAGAAAAATCGCTTTTGTTATTGTATAAAACAAATAGATCTCGTTTTTTGTGCGTATGTACTGTAATAGATACACAGAAGACGTCACAGAATGTCATGAACAACAGTCACGCAACTCGACTGCGTCTCGTTGCGTACTTTTTTGTTCATGACATTCTGTGACGTAATCTGTGTATCTATTACAGTACACGCGCACGCAAAACGAGATCCTATTTGTATAGGTAATCATACGACTTCGAGTTCAATTTGGGATTAATTGCACGAGTGAGTTTTTCAAAAAGTATCGAAATTGCACGAGCCCGTTAGGGCGAGTGCAATTTGAGCTTTTTGAAAAACTCACGAGTGTAATTAATCTCAAATTGAACGAGAATAGTCGTATGGTTACTTATTAATAATATCGATGCAAAAAATTTCAGAGAAAGACCAAGATTGACAGGAATTTGATCCGGAAAACTGTCCGTATCGCATGTGTTCTTGTAGACTTCTAGTTCATTTTCATCGCTGGCATTTCCCGCCGCTGATTCACAGTCAACGAAGATTTCCCTTCATATCCTTCCATAACAAAGAATGAAAACTAAAACAAGTCTTGCTCAAGTCCATATGGAATTCACATTTTGCTTTCCAAGGGTTTCGGAAGATGATTTTCATGAAAAGGAACCGAATTTCTCCCTCCATCCAAAGCCATCATCGATCTCCCATCTTGTTGACAAGGCTCAAACAGATTGAGTGGCGTGACAGCTAGCGCGCATTTGATTGGCTCGTTCGCAAAATCCATTGTTTATTTAGCCAATCAGCTTCATGAAATACCTGCATTATTTGAGTGCAATTACTTTTTTGGAGTGCAAAGTACTTTTGTAATTGCACTGCTCTCGACCAATCAGAATCGAGAAATTTTTGCATCCATATTATTAGTTAAATTATGATCATTGTTATCATAATTATCAAGCAATAATACAGAGCTCTGACCAGTAAAAAAAATATGTTCGTCTATATAACGGAGTGCTATTTCTTTTTTAAGGTTCCAGTACTTGTCACACCTTTGTAAATATGCAAGGTTGCACTGGGGGTAAAGTTTTTAAGTAAAAGTAAAAGTAACTTCTAGCAAGAAAACATGTTTACAGCCAGGGACGATGAAACGCTCTCGCCTAGAGCGCAAAAATGAGTTGATTATTATATCATTTGACCATTATTCGAATGAAAATGCATTCGTTTTGGGGGGGGGGGGATGTACTTCATAACATTTTCTACGGGAATGCTCCGCCCGGAATCTGGACACCTCCCCTTTAATTAATATAGTAAAATCAGTATTTTAAATGTAAATATACTGAATTGAGAAAGAGGCACGGCCTTCGTTATAATTTTGTAAAAATACTAGATATGTTATACAATTTAATCCTCAAAACCCTACCCCTTTCGGGCGGAGCATCACCGTTATAGTTGACATGACCGAGTGGTCTTGTTTTATACAAAAAATGAAAATTTCTTCATCAGGTTGTCACAGCATCTAAATACCCGATCAAGCAGGAATCCAGTAGAGATCATGTCGATCTATTAATGTCTTCAAGGTAATGCGAAACAACTCATATTCAGACATGCGGGGAAGATCAATACCCGGTAAAAGTTTGCAATAAACAAAAACGCATAGTTACTTGTTTGTTGCGATACGAATAGACCTTTTCCGCTTGAGTGGGAGCCTTGTGCTTTTGCTAAGTTTGTTTTCCCAACTGGCATTCGTGCGAAACAACGTCTTTTGTTTTATTGTATTGCACGAGACAATTCATTAATATGGATGTGTGGAAACAAAGAGCATTCTACGCTTGAGTGTCAGTTTGGTAAACAATCCCAAGCACATTTTCAGCTTATTGATGTTCCTAAACGTGAAGGGGTCCCAGACAAGAGATGCATATAAAGACAATGTTGGTCGTACAATGGACAGATACGCCCGTGCCTTGACATTTCTAGAACATATACAAGTTACGTCTAAGTAAATTTAGGGATCGGGTTGCTTTCTGAGATACGTAGTCAACATGGTGCTTCCATTTTAGGTCCTCAGATAACTTGACTCCGAGATAAGGGTGGGTCTCGGATTATTCTTGCGACCGCCCAATGTGTCAGAAGACGAGTTCAACATTTTCGTCGCTATTTTTAGCTGTGCTTTCAAAAATAATCTTTAAGGTCGCAGAGAAACATGCCCGTCCATCTTATATTTCAAACGTCAGCTCAGTCATCACAGCGATAGCGATTGCTATGTATGCAAAAACATAAAAACAGTCAGCAACAAATTCTAAACAGAGAAATAATATAATTCAAGTGCATCGAAGTTGCAAAGGCGATGTACTTATATACTTCTCAGACAGAATTTCTGCAAACCGCTGTATCGTTGATTATATATAAATATAGGGACATTAGATATCGTTAGGCTGACGAACTCAAGTGGGATGATAAATAATAAAATTCTGACGCATATTAAGATTATCTTGACTATATGTTGCACCATAGATACTGGCCACCTGTTTACATAGCTGACATGGCATGCACCGTCAGTCAACACACTGAAGTCCGCTACCCTGATCTGGCAAGAACATTCTGGCAAAACAAGCAAGGTTGTTTTGAAATTCCTCGCTACGACCAACAACCAAAGGTGAATAAAGTCAACCAAAGTTAAAATGGAGCTCATCTAGAGTAACGACAATCAAACCGCAAGTACCTGATACTTTTTCTACTCCAGGTTCGTTTGGGTATGACTTATTCAGTGAGCATTACTAAAAAATACATAAACGGGTTCCTAATTCATTGCACATACTTATACATAATTATGCATATGGGAAAGCACATTTCCCACACTGTTTATTACAAATATCCTGTATTATTATTTAAGGACATCGATACGCTGCCCAAATATGGTCATCGGTACGCCAATAGCTGTCTCCTGTACATGACAGATATCCTGCGATATTCGTCATCCGAGGAAAATGTTATGTGTTTGAGCTCGTGAATAATACACAAAAGTAAAGTTTTTTAGGGGTTTTTGTGCTATCGATGTGCTGAATAATAAAACCATTATTGTTACGTTAGTCAAAGATTTCAACATAAAGACTTTGACATTGATTGTCAAAATTAGACATTTGATTCATTCACGTTTGTTTTTTTACTACGTCATGATGTTATCGTAACTTAGTTATTCACGTTTATCTAGCTCACGCTATAAGCTTACAGATCAGTTAGTCATGGAGTTTTTGGAGTTATGAGTACTAAAGTCTTACAGAGTTCACCATCGGAGTTTTAAGTCAAGGAGCCAACTTTCTTAGAGTTACTGGAGTTCATTTGTAACCTACGGAGTCAGTATCGAATGTAAGTTGTTTTTCTATGAGTTTTGGTTTCCATTTGTAGCATTTTGTAAATAGTTTGCTAATAGGACATTAATTTCTTGCTAGTTTTTACCGCTTGGTTTTGCTTGGAATCATCGATTGTAACCACCCTGATTGTGAATAAATCATAAAATCCATTGTGGCACTGAGTGGTTGAGCTGGCGAACCTTGGATCCTCGACGCTACCTACAGCAACCGGGTCCGGGAACGCGACAGTAAAAAATTCGATAAGGTGAACACAAGGAGTTGAGGTAAGGCGTACCTTAACTTATTGACTAGCACTATGAGTCACGAAAGTCTCGAGCAGGCGGCTGAAGAACTTTCAGGAAAAAGGACGACATTTTTAACCAGAAAGGTGCTAGAAAACGCCTTGCAAGAAAAGCAGAAAGAAGTGAATTGCATACACACGAAGCTTTTCAAATTATTGGAGTCTCTGAAAGGCGAAGGCCTAGAGATAATTTCTGAAACCGCCCTGCACGACCTCGAGATAACCACAGAGCAGTTTCGCATTACCTTGCGTGAGGCTTTTGAGATATTGGAGAAAGATAAATATGGGGTTGTCAATTTGGAAACGTATCTATCAGAAGAAAAGCATACGCTGGGGCACGCAATGGAGACCATAAGAATAATAAAGAGTAGTCTATCCGACAAATTGTCGGAAACAAGAACACGTTACTCTCATCGATCGCGCGCGAGTACTAAATCGTCAATCCTGTCGACAAGTAGCTCCGCAAAACTTCGTGCACTAGCTGAAGCAGCGGCGGCCAGGGAAAGCGCTAATTACGAGTGTTTAATCGCGCAAAAGGAACTTGAGCGAAAACAGCGCGACGCCGAGCACGAAGGGAGATCGCTATGTTGTCTGCTAATAAAAAGGTTGCAATTGCCGACGCGAAATTGAGTGCCATAGAGCAAGCCATGGTAGAAGAGGGGATAAGAGACGGGGTTTCCATCCCGGAGTTGGGAATAGATAACGGGGGTCCCGCGAAAACAACAGGCAACCCCTTTAATCCCTTTGTCACACAGAGCCCGGTAGAAATCACGCACTCCCAGTTTGTAAATAGGCCAAACGCACCTCTAGGCGTTCCCGAGTTTGACACACACCCACGAAACACGAAGGCAAACAATCCTAGCGTGCCGATGTCATCGACCCCATTTAGAGATCCAATTAAAGACTTATCGGCGAGTTTAATCGAGACCCTTACAAATAGCAATCAACAGATGGTCGCCGGCCTAGCACGACAAAGCTTGCCCAAGTGTCAACCTGACATCTTTTCTGGAGAGCCCACCCTTTTTCACCCCTGGAGAGCCTCATTCAAAGCAATGTTGAGAGACACTGAGGTCACGCCAAACTGCGAAATCACCTACTTGAGGCGATTCACTAGTGGAGAAGCGCAGCGCGTAGTTGACAACTTTCGCAAGAGATTGCATCACGACCCCGTTAACCTTTTACGATCTCTATGGGAGGAGCTAGAGCGCCGCTTCGGCAGTCCCGCAGTTATTTCTAGCGCGCTATTAACACGTCTAAACGACTGCGCTTCGTTTGATGGCACCGATCACGCGAAACTTCAAGAATTCGCTGATCTATGCGCCGACGTAGAAAGTCAGATCGCGTGCCTTCCCAGTCTAGCGTGCTTTGATTATCATAACGCAATCCACCCTATAGTAGAAAAACTACCAGCGTTTTTAAAGCAGAAATGGGAAAAGGAAGTAGTGGATTACGCCGAAAGGTACAATGACGCTTACCCGGGGTTCACACGTTTCTCTAACCTCGTGCAAAAACAAGCTAAAATAAAGAACCACCCCAATCTACAGGCGGGAGGGAAAACCACCCAGGGGGGATCTAAACAAGCACGACGATCTAAGCCCGAGATTAAAAGGTCACTTGCCACAAATACCAACCCGGCTAATGACGAATCGAGTGGTTCGAAGCCTCGAACGGAGGACTGTGATAACAAATACTGTCACTTTCATAAACGCCAAGGTCACGATCTGGCCGAATGCAAAGCCTTCAAATCAAAAACACTGAAAGAAAGAACTGACATTATTCTTAATCTTGGCCTCTGTTTTAAGTGCCTCTCCAGCCCGAATCACAGAGCGGCCGACTGTAAGGAGAAGGTTAAATGCACGCTCTGTGGCGACGAACGCCACAATAGCTTATTTCACAAAGATAAAAAGGAGGCGACAAAACGCGAAAGCCCGCTTGTGGGAGGGGAAAACGTTATCACAGAATGCACTGCGGTGTGTTCGGAGTTTGCCGGTGGGGTCTCTTGTAGCAAGATTGTACTAGTCGACGTTTATAACAAATTAGAGCCGCAATCAACTGTCCGCGCATATGCTATCCTAGACGAACAGAGCAATAGCTCGTTAATAGGCACCGAGCTCGCAGACCAGCTAGGCGCGTCCGGCCCAAAAGAGAAGTATTATTTGTCAACCTGTAGTGGGAAAAAAGAATTGAAGTTTGGTCGTTGACTCCTCGATCTCAAAGTGCGCGCAATTAACGGCAATTCGGCGGACCTCCCAGCGCTAATCGAGTGTGACCACATACCTGGCGACAAGCGAGAGATTCCGACGCCCGAGATCGTGCGCAAGTTTCCCCATCTGAGCGAGATTGCACAAGACATACCCCCGTTAGATGAGGCTGCGGGGGTCCACATCATTATTGGCCGCGACGCATCAGACTTGCTTAAAGTGCACGCCTACAAAAACGGCCCACGCGGAGCACCCTGGGCACAAAAGCTCTTTCTAGGATGGACGGTGTCTGGCCGCATGTGCCTGGATTTCGCACATCGAGCGGCGCATATCGCGACGCGCAAGACAGAACTGCACGCGAGGCCCGTCGACCCGCAAGGCATGTCAGCACCGACAAAAGAGGCCGACTCCCCTCTTACTCAAGGCGAGGAGCTTGTCATGATTCCCTGTCCGAACATCATAAAGGTATTGCAGACGCAAACCGAACAAGACAACCTGTTCCAATCCACTGCCGACGACAACGTGCCAGGCCTCTCGGTCGAAGACAGGAAATTCCTAGACATAATGAAGCAGGGAGTCCATCATAATGACTCTGGTAACCTGGAGATGCCACTCCCCTTTCGAGACCCGGATGTTAACATGCCAGACAACCGAACACAAGCAGTGAACCGGTTGAATAGTCTGCTACGCTCCCTAAAGCGGAAACCCGAAATGAAGAAAGATTACTTAAGCTTTATGGGCAAGATCATAGCTAAAGGCCACACTTCGCCAGTACCAAGTGGCGAGCCCGACCCCGCCCCAGTAGTAAGTTGCGAAGACTTTTTTAACCATGTTTTATAAATAGAACAATGACGTCATGGCGTCGGGTGATAGGTGATCCGTGACAATGGCGTGACAAAGAGGGTTAAAAAAGAGAAACCACATGGAGACATGGTTAAAAAGAATAAAACATGTTTTATTTTTTACCAAGTGTGAAAGATTATATCTCTATAATCTACAGGTCTGTATTCAAAGCAGAAAATATATTATAGATGGTCCAATTAATATGTACAGTGGACGACAGATGTTTTTCAAGAACATAATGAATTCGTTCTTTTTCTTCTAGTTTGGTGGAGTTTTGCATTATCTCAAGTAGGAATAAGTTCTCTTGCGGATATACAATTATCTCTTAAAAACTCTTGCTAATTGGAAATCTGAATTATTTTGGGAAAAGTGCAGGTGAAATGCACTCTATTCAATTTACGTGCAATTAAGCTGTCCCACTCACATTTATGTTTCCCATATTAATATGACATAATTGGCCACAGGAGTCTTCGGTCCTAGGATTGCCGACAGGTCGGCTCCTCTGCGGAATCCTACCTTTCATAGTTGAGGACTTTTCATTAAAATCCTTTTAGCTCTTTCATTTTATCTTGTTATCTTGGACAGATTCTCATTATTGCATTGCATCTCCTAACACTTAATTGAAATAGTAGAAATTGTATAAAAACTGTGATTGTAATGATTTAGCCAGAGTGGATCAAGAACAGTAAACCAAAAGTTAAAATCAAATTCTCGTAGTCCCACTCATTGTCTCTGCACGATTCCCGTTTGTTTCCCCAGTTGCGGGCTTTTAGACTCTCAACAGGATTTAGTCGCGCAACACATGGTTGGGAAGGTTTGTGTTGGAGGTAAGCCTATCAGTGTATTATTGTGACAATCATAATTATAACTCTAACTGCCCACGCTGTGTTAGTTTTGAGGCAATAATACGCATTTATTGAACATAGAAATGAATTACAAATTCCGAATCTGAATTAAAACCATCGCGGTGCTTTATAGTGTTCATAGTCTTTAAAATAAACGGGTGGACGAGTGATTCTTCGTTGTCTTCCTTTTCGCCGTATTTCGTTGTAATATTTGTTTCTTATTAAATAACAGCAGTGTTCTAGTTTTATGCGATGGGCTTTTTGGATGTTGTTGTTAAAGTCTTTTGCAATGTCTTTCTCCCAAGCGTCAGGCATACGGGCTTGTCTTTGTTTTAAGGTTTGTTTTATCATTGAGTTGAAGAGTTGAAGATCTTCATAGTTTGAGAGGGTATGTGGTGTGATCAGGCTCAATGCTTTTTTGTTTTTTGCAGCGTTGTACATTAGTGTTCTACAGAGTTCTCCTTCATCATCGATTTCTTGATTCAATTTCCCATTCCATTTCGGTTCTAATCTTGTAGCGGTTATCATAAACCCCTTGCCTTTCTCAAAACAGGTTTTTTGATGGGAATGACAGTAGCAAGGCATGGTTTCATAAACCAGTAGTTTAAAGCCATCACCATCACCATAGTCCCAACCAGGCCCGAATTTGTCGTCTTTAGTAGTCATACATGCTGTTTGGTGGTTCAAGTTTGTGTGATTGTTTTTTTGCTAGGCTATTAAATTATATTGAGATAAAACGTGGTTAAATGTAGTGCAACATGTTTGAACATGGTTTACACATATCGTGGACAAGTGTAGTGTTCGTTGCCTTCGAGTTCTTTTGGCTGTTTGGTGTACCCTCGTGTGTTGTATTTTTTTGCACGTTTAGCAATCATGTACGGGCGATAATAGAATTCGGTGCTGATTCGGTGGTGAGAGGGTATAACCGGTTTTGTCCAATCGTATTTTCCGAACAGCTGTAATACTTGAATAGGACTGATGCTTGGGTCGGAATTAAATCGGTCCAGAATTTTAGCGCCATCTCGTGTTTCATCAAATTCTTCCCTCATGTTTAGGAGTTTTTGCACCAATCGTTTTTCTTCTTTGGTCTTTGCTTCATCAAGGAATCGCTGATAGCACATGGGGATAACACTTGCACCGATGGCAAATAATCCATCCATCCAGGGACGAAATTTTTTCCAGATGATAAGTTCAATTGCGTTTCCTTCGTCAAAACACCGACGTTGTGTTTTGCAATAGCAGGCATCATCGGGTGGTGGTGTTTTTTTTTCCCCAACGATAGTTGCTGAAACGTGTCAAAAGTCTAAAATGTCTTTTCGTATGAAGCTGGTTACCTCTCTTTATTCGGTTTACTGGTTTCATTTTGGAATGGCTGTTTCTGTTCTTGGTTGATGCTGTTTTATAGTGTTGTTAACCATGTTCAAACATGATTTTAAAACGTGAACCATAGTGAAAAAGTATATTACTTTGTACCATAGGACTGCATGTTTAAAAAAAAAAAAAATGTCCATATTGAGAGATGCGTTAGGATGGGCAGAAGAGTGGATTGCAGGCCATGAAGAGATTTCTTTACAGTATAACGAGTTATGTACGGCCTTTGTTTTGGGGGGCGTAGAGTTAACAGCCGACGAACATTATTTTGCAGTGAAAGAGTTGTGGATTGCTCGCAGTGTTTTTACAAGCACGCCTTTGAATGAACTCGTTGTTGTCCTTACAAGCATTTCTTCGAGAAATGCACAGTGACCAATTTTTTACGTGTGATCGAGTGTTTGGGTTTGAAGAAGAAGAAGAATCAGGAGATGAAGATGTTCAGTGCTATCGGAACTTTCTTCAAAATGAAAAGTTTGAAGATTGCCCTAATGTCGATCGTCACAAGATTGCAAAGAACAGTCATAGACGGTGTTTTACGGCAGCCGATTACGTATGTGAAGATGAGAGTGACTTGTTTTTGTATTGTAGAAAAGCCAAGCGTTCAGATCCTCATTGTGGATGGTTTGTTAATGGACGTCAAACGTATGATTATATAATGCATAATAAGTCATTTGCAAGGAGAATGTATTCAACAATTGATGGATCAGAATTCGGATTGAAGTGTGTTTTGGACGGTGATCCTGAAGACAATGATTATTGGAAACGTGTTAAGTATTACAGTTTACGTAGAGATGATGAAGGATCGTATCAGCCGCCATGTTGGGCATGTTTAAAGTACAGATTTGAAGTTTTTCCTGATTGGCCCGTTCAATACGACCATCGTCTTAGGGAAAGACGGCTTGAGAATTTTCAAACAGAGTGCTTGTGTTTACACGGCTATGCGTTTGCGTTTCGAAAGAGAAGTAGTGATAGTGTGTTTAAGGATGGAGAAAGTTTGTATTGCATTAATTTTGATGGGTGTTTTGGACATGGAAAGAATGTTGTTTCGAGAGTCAAATTGGCAGATAATTTTAAGCGGCTGATTGCATCGTTGCTTTATAAGTCAAATTCCATGTCGGAGTTGTTTGTGGATAATTGTATATTTTTTCATTGTGTTTGTGCTGATGAAGAAAACGAGGAGTGGATGGTTTCGTTTCAGCATTTGTATCCGGCAGTGTATTATTGCCAGCAACAGGATTTGTTTTCGTGTGTTGATGAAAAAGCACCTTATCAGGATGTACTTCTTCAAGAGTTTAAAAGGTTTCTTTGTCAGGCTATTCATTTTTGGGGTGGTATTGGTATGCATGATGTCTTGCTGCCTTGTGCTGTAGAACAGCTGTTAATGCAACCGAATTTTGAGGAAATTGAAATGCATCCAATAATTCGTTGGAATTATGAATTAGTTGTTGATGATCCAAAGTTTAATTTTTTTCTTTTGCTGATGTGTATTGTTGCATTTTAGCGTCTTCTATTCCTCATCTTCATCAGCATATCACTGTTAACCCTAATATTGTGTCCAAAACAACATCGTTTAAGATTAGGAACATGCCTAATAAAGTTCCTTCGTTGCTTGAACAATGTACGGAGGTGATTAGACGTGAGCAACATCATGCATTTGTGCCTGATACCATGGTATGTTGGAAGTCCATTACTGCAAACCACCTTTGGAAAAAAAGGCTGGATGTGTGTCAATGGGAGGATACGTCTTTTGTGGAGTTGATGCGAGCCGTTGAAATCCCCAAGTTTTCAAACGTAGGAAATCTTTTTTGGATGAATGGTGTGAGACGTTGCTATAAGAAATCTAGACAGTTTTGTTGTCCTGAGTTGCGTCAGGTAACGAACAGTTTTTTTTAATAATGATTACCTACACATTTGTAATGCAACCATTTGGAAAATAAAAGAGCATCTGTTTGTGCGCAGTGTGGTATTATGTCTTTTTGTTTTAGTGACCTGTGTTTGCCACAGTCGGAATAGTGGAATGGACTCCAACAGCATCCTAAATTGTTATTTTCATAATTTCGAAAGTCTTGGATTTCTTTTACAATAGCGTTGGGGTTTGGGCATTGAATTGCTTCTAAATTTAAATGAGGAATGTTTAGTTTTTCTAACAAGTCTCTTTCCACATGACCTCCCTTATAGGCCATCAATGAGTTAGGAGGCATATCCAATTTGTAGATGTTTGTGATGTCCTTTTCAATGTCTGAAAGGCTTTTGCTTGGTCTTGGCGTGTCGTCCAATCGGAAACCGTGGATGTAATTGGTGACGTAGTTGCATGTTCGTTTATCCTTGAGACTTAGATCACGGTAGTTGATGGGGAACCTTCCATAGATGGTTGGTTTTAGATTTATCCATACGTCGCTAAGTGTTGAGTATGGGTTTTGTTTAAAGCAAACGATACCGATTTCTTTGGGATAAAACGTTTTTTCTATCATGAAGCCTTCCATATCTATAACGCCACCGATGGTAAAGGTTGTGTTGTTGACTGTCAGTTCCATCTGTTAAAAGAAAAAAATGGCAAATGCTAAAAAAAAAGCGATGATGTGAAACAGTTTTACGATCGGGTTGTTCCGCGCTGTAAGACTTTAGCAGAGCGAGGTCCAGAATTTTATGAGGGGCCTTTTTATTATTTTATGAGAGAATTTTTAACTGCAAGAAAAAATGTGCGGGAGAGTCTTGACTCTTTTTACGATAGTACTTACTTGGACTTTTCAATGAGCAGCATTGATGAAGGACTTCGTCAGTTGTGCTTGTTGCTGAAGTTTAGAGACAATGACAGTGATGCACCTATTGTAAAATATTTTAAAGAGATGTTTGGAGAGGTGGTCAAGAGCGAAGGTCCTTATGGAGGTGTAGCGGTGCATGCAGTGTGCACGGATTGGGTTGCTGTTGGTAATAGGACATTGTTCGAAGAAATGATTGAGCGTGGATTGACTGTGGATTATGTGAAGATGTATTTGGAAATGTGCAATGCAGCATCTTCATTTAATGTTGTGGATAAAATTGCTGCATGGTGCAATGAGGTGTGCTACATTATGAAGTCTATTGAGGAGGAGGTTTACGATGTCATTAAAGTTTGTTTAAAAAAAGTGGCAAGGTACCTGGAAGCTGTTTTAAAAATGATTCAGCTTATTCATCAAGAAGACGATAGAAAAAAGGATGGGAAGGCAAGATTGTGTTTTATGTTGGAGCGTTTGGCAAAAGCCGATTATTGGTGTTTTGTGTGGAGGACAATTCTTCGGTCACTCATGTCTGCAATGAAAAAGGTGGATTGCAGAAAAGAAGGCATGCCTTTTTACGATGTTCTTCATGCAAATTTTAGCATTTGTCTTGATTATTGCGTTGAAGTTGGCATGACAAGAATAAGGGCAAGTCGGGTGTTTGAAGAAGAAGAAGAAGAAGTTGCTGCTAAACTTGATTTGGGTTATGCCAGCATGTATTATGCTTTGAAGACTGGCTTTGAAGTTAATTCGAGCCTTAAGCCGCCAGGTTATAAAAATGTAGCCAATGATATAAAGTTAGTCACGCTTGAATGCTTTCCGTTGAAGCAACGTGTTTATTATGGCGACGAATACGGAAAAAATATCAACTATTTTGAAGTGGACGCAGTGGCTTCATCGACACATTAGCGTTTTTTACGTGGCCGTTTTCTGTTAAAAAAGATGATGGAACTCTTGCTGCTACAGATTTGAATCGAGCTCAATCGAAGAGGTTGCTTGTGTGGAGAAGATGAATAGTGTTGCAGAAATCGTTTTCAAGGTGACGTTTTTATCGTCTTTACTGATTATAGTGCCTTTTGGTGTTGGATTTGCGTGCGGAGTTAGTTTGATGGCTGCAGGAAACAATCACGTGAGTGACGTGTTTTACACATTTTAACCATGCGAAAATTGTATTTGAAGTTTGGTTTTATTTCTTTTTTGAAAAAAGAAAGCGCGTCAACAAGAAGAGCTGCCTTTACCAGGAGGGGTAGATCACGAGGACGAAGGCTATGGCTCACAAGAGAGTATCTGAACAAAATGAGACGGCAAAGAAGACAAAAAAAAATGTGTTTGGGTATAGCGAAAGACAGATTGTTGCTGGCGGAATGGCAAGTTATTTTGCCGATCTGATAATGCATCGATTGCGTATGTTTCCTACACCGCCGCCCAAGATAGATGCGCTTCGTTTTGATCGTCTTGTAACCAACTTGGAACTTGATTTGAATGAAGTGCGTAACGACCGCGGGATGGATGATGAGGAATGGGAAACTAGGGCTTTAGCAAAACACTTTGAACTTCATCGCATTATTCAAAACCATATGAATTTGGAGGAAAATGTCCTGGATGTTCAAGAAGTGCTTGATGAGGTCTTGATGTTTTTTCGCCATTGGACTATTCATTGTATTCCGACGAGATGTTATGTTTCATCCAAGTTGATTTATGATTGTAGCGAGTGTGATGAAGAGACGTGTGCCATAGAAAAACAGTTGCGTGACTATTTTGTAGATGTATTTCAGGAAGTGTTGGAGGATGTGTGTTGGGGTACGGCGTTTAGAAATTGTACTTGTTTGACTGTTCAACAGCATGAGGCATGGTGTGTTCAGCTTGCAAAGAGGAGAAAAAAAGAAAATGAAAAAGAGGGTGGTGTTTTTGGTAATGAATATCTTGCAAATAATGTTAAGAACGAAATGGAGAACATGTTTCAAAGTTTTGAGAATAAAGGGGTGGGATTTTCATTTACGTTGAAGCGCAATCAAAAAGAATTGCTGATTTTTGCTAGAGAGAGGTTGTTTAAGTTTGTTCAAGAGTTAAAAGCGTGTCCTAAGGCATCAGATTATTCTGATGATTAATGTAAGTTAACCATGTTTAAAGTTGGTTAAGAATAAAGGATAAAAAGAGGATTGCGTGTGTTCTTTTAGTGGATTCATTATGGCGTCCGGGTGGCTTCAAACGTATGTTGATCAAGTAGAGCAATATGCCTTATGCTTGATGAACGTATCAAGTCATCATGAGCGACTGATGATTGTCAATCATTTGAAACAATGCCTGTCTCGTTTTACGGATGATGATAGTGTGTTTCTTAAAGCCCGATTTGTCATGTGTTTGGAAGCAATAATTGCGTTATGTGATGTTGTTACTTCAAATTACAACGGCAGTCACAATACCATTGCCAGGTATTGCAAGTCTGAAGTTTGGGTGCTATTGCACGAGGCTGGCATGTTTGTTAAACAACATCCAAGAATTATAGAATGGAATTCGTGTTGGAATGTTTTTATTCAGTTACAAGACATGATTATTCCTTCACAACATGACGGCATTGTGGAAAAAAAGTCTTATGAATTTATCAAGAGGGAGGTGACTCATCTTCTTCCTTGGTACACCAAGCTCATTAAAGTGGGGTCTATGTTGGAAGACGCGTTGTGTGGCGTTGATGATGACATGGATTCCAACAAGTATGAAGAGATGATACAAGAAAAAGCGGCGGAATTATTGTATCGCGTGCATGCCTTAAAGCCCTAACTGCTTCATTTTTTTCTTGATTAAGGGCTGTTCTGTAACACCTTTAACAGCTTGACTTCCTAGAGCTCGAAATGCACCAGCAAACGATGGCGTGAGGTTGACAATGCCTGAAAGGATAGTAGCTGTTTTTTCTATTTCTCTGTGTATTTTTGTAGAGGGCGTTACTCGTCGTTTATGGGACCAATGAGAAATAGCTGGCGCCCAACTTTTTCTAGGTGATTTGATACGAATAAATCGCGATAAAGCACCTCCGCGTTGTCTTCGTTTTCTTTTTTGTTTTTTGGCTTTCATCTTGCAAGTATATATAGAGGTCTGAAAAGCAATAGGTTTCATTCGTATATATAACCTTTTTTTACAAAATGAGTGTGGAAACGTTCGTTGACGATTTAACTCAGATCATGCTAAAGCATGTTAAAAAGAGTCATAAATTAAAACCCATCACGAAAAAGGAATTTACGGGGATGATGATTGTATTGGTGGATGCTCTAATTGAATTAAAGAAATTGGCGCGATGGAAAGATTTGAGGGATGAAACACTGTTGAGGGCGTTAGGGGAATTTGAGGTCGGGCCTAGTTCAGACGATGACGATGATTCTGAAGAGGAGAAAGAGGATGAAAAGGAGGAAGAGGGGAACGAAGAAGAAGATGAAGCGATGGAGGAGCAACCTACCTCTTTGCAGAACAAGACGCAGTCCTCCACTAATTTTAATTTTTATCTCGCCCCCACTTCTGCTTCGTAATTTATGGGGAATTGAAACCATGTTAAACCATGTTTTAAAAAAGTTAACCCTGTTGAAAAAACCATATAAAGTTTGGCTATGAGTTTGCCTTTTAGTTTTTAAAAAATGGATGAATGTACCGTATGCAACAAGTCGTATCGCGGCTTTACTCTTTCTGACGAGGAAAAAGCAAAGTTCTTTGATGTTCTCATGCATCTCCTCTTTGGTTTTCAAAGCAAGCGAATTGCACCAAATTCGCAAACAAGTAAAATGATCGAAACATGGCTTTTTGGCTCTCCTCATGGACCTCATGAAGCCAAGGCAGAATATCTTCGGTCGTTGCATTTAAAACATCTTGATCTACGCCAGCTAGAGACGTTAGGGTTTTGTGTTGGTTGCTATAAAAAACAAGTTGCGAAGTCGCGTGTTGAACAAGCGGGTGAAGCTGGTGCCACTGCTGAAGAAATAGTTAGGCAGACGTATAACGACTTGCAAGTACCATTGCCAAAGCAGCCAAAAAAGCGTATTAAAGAGAAAGATCCTGAGGCTGCTCTTCAGAAGAAGAAGAAAAAGATTGTGAGCAGCAGCACTAATACAGCGGTGACCACCGCTACTGCACAAGCGGCTCCTTTGGTGTTTCATGCTCCACGGCCCAATTCGTTGTTGATACAGCAACACGAATAACAACAAACATGGTAAAAGACGATGGTAGCCGGATTGATGAGTTTTTTTTCTACTGGATGGTGGAAATGATGCAAGTGGTGGGCACTGCTTCGGATTATTTTTATGCATTGACTCAACAATTTTTTGTGGAAAACAACAGCGTTTTGAAGGTTTTTGGAGAAAAGTGTTGGATTCTTACTTACCTGTTGTTGAAGGTTGCGATAATGAAGATTATTATGGCGTTTGGCGCTGTGATGTGCAATCGTCGTCGTTTGTCGATTGCATTGCAATTCTTACAGAAAAGATGTTGGAGGTAAAAGAACAGTTTTTGAAAAAACACTCCCTACATAGACACGATTATAAAGGCGGTAGACTAGATATTGGGCCCGTGCATGTGATATTAGCCAGTTTGGGTGAAGAACTGAAGGATTCCGGTGTTCGAAACGATCTGTGCTCTCACGTGTTGTGGTTGAGGTTTGAAAGAGCGCCATCGTACAGAGAGACTACTAAAAATGACATCGTCGACACGCCAAGTCCCTTTAACAGAAGAAGCACCTACTTTGATTCCAACCGCTAAGCTTTTTGCGAGCCAATGGATTTCGAGGAGATTGGATTCGCTTCCTGATGAACTGGGTAATAAACCACCACTGAAGATGTTGGACGAGTATTGTGATCACGTGTTTACAAACCAGCGGGATAGGTTGTTTAGATATTGTTTGGAACGCTATTTACAACAACAAATGGAGTTTTTTGAAAAAAATAGAGGTCGCGTAACGCCATGTAAAACTATATAAGCAACTGTGCATGCATTTTTTTAAAAAAAGGTTAAAGTATGAGTATCGAACAGTATGGAGGACGACGACGTCGTCGTAGACGTCGTCACCGAAAAGGCCAAAAAGGAAGAGGCTTGGGTATAAAAAGTCCATTGCTGAGAGGTGTTGCAAAGACTGCGGGGACGGCGCTGTTTAAACGTGTTAAGAAAGCATTGGTGAAACGAGGGCTTGTCGCTAAAAATGCCTGAAAGAACACTTGTGACACGCGATTGTTTACTTCAACTTCTTCGACTTATTTTAAATTTTCTTGTGGAATGTACTCGAAAGATGGGCATGAGAAAACCTTCGCCGATTTACATTCCTCCTGCCGCTCCTGATAAAGCGGTGTGATAGGAATCAGCCAATTCAGTTTTACGTTGACCATGGACTCGTGTGGATTGATTTTGTGCTTGCAAGTGGCTTTGGAGGAATTTCAAGAAGATATTGGACGGTACTGTGACTTTATTGATAGTAAAACTTGTGAACATGGTAGAGATGAATTAAAGGAATTAGTAGAACAATTAGAGCAAAAGATTAATGGTTTATCAACGGTGTATTATCATCTTCATAATGAAAGGCGTTTACAGCGTTACTTTATGGCCGAGGGCATTCAAGAGGTTTTCGATGCGTTTAGTGAAGTGCAAAGCGCGTTTAAAAAAATTCAAAAATTTGTAGATCGTGTGTATTTTGCTCATGAGCCCAAGTGGGAGATAAAAGAAGAAATGATTTTGCTGAATGCTATCAATGACCTTTTTGTGTTTCACGCTACGGAGTTAGTTGATGCATTCAAAAATCTGCATCGTAACTTTTTAGAGATGATGTTGGGGTTTGCCAATAAGAATAAGAATTATAAATTCGTAGAGCAGTTAACAAATTCATTAGTTCGATTAGGACCTGCAAAAACGTAAGATGTTTTATCTGCTCCCTGTTGTTGATCTTTCGGCGTCGGAAAAGAAACTAGGGCAATTTAGTGTTGACTTGGAATACGTGCAAGTGCTTTTAGATAATGGTATTTGTTTGAACGAAGTTCTTCCGATGTTTCGTAGCACCATTAATCGTTTTTCTGCTTTCCGCAAATGGGTTGAACAAAATATTTTAAGCCCAAAGGTGCTGAAAGGTGACGCTATGAGAGAGGGTTATCACCCTGTTAATGTGTTTCTTGTAACCAATTGGACGATGTGGTTGTCTTTTATGACAACAAATTTAGAAGAGCTGTATGATAAAATGGCGTATGGCCACAAGGAGGGAGAGGAGGAGGAGGAAGAAGAGAAAGAGGAGACGTGGCAAAATGTATTGCAAAAAGAGAAAGAAGCCGTGATTAATTTTCATAAATTTTTTAAAGAGCACATTATTGGTCACATGACATTGAAAAACGAATATAATGCAGAGGGGTTGCAGAACGAAGCTCAGTTGCTCGACGAACGTTGTTAGGTGATCTGCTACGCAATTTTTCTTGAAAAAAAAAGAATGCAGAAAGAAGAAGAGGTGGTGTCCGCCATTTTTGGAGGACCAGTGTCTGAAGACGAAGACGAACAGGGTACGAAAAAGGATCTGAAAAAGTTGTCTCCACTTACAGAAGATCAGATTGTTTTTGAGCAGCGACGTACTGTTCCTGCTCCAGTAAAGGACCTTAACAAGATAAAACCGCCGAAAAAAAGGAAGAAAAAAGAAGAAGGAGAAAGCAGCAAAAAGAAAAAGAAATCTTCACCGCCACCACCCCTACCACCACCGCAAGTGCTGCCACCGCCACCACCACCACCCCCCTCAGAAACAACATTGAACGAGGGTGATGCTTTGTGGAATTTGTTGATGGCCACAACGCCATCGAATCCGCAGCAAACGTATTACGCACATCCTTTGGAGTTGTCGTTGAAAGAAACAGAACATGGACGACCACCCACCATGATGTTGGCATCGGATTTTGCCCATGTGTATTATAAATTTAATAACGACGTGCTGCAGTTGGAGGAATTTGTGGCCAAGGATCTTAGCACATCCCTGACCAAGCTTAAATGTGCTTTGATGTTTCCAGAACAGGATGAGACGCAAGGGCTTGTGGCCAACCCAGTGGCTGCATTTACAGAGTTTCAGAAGAAAGCTCGAACATTTCACATGATGACGCATAAGCCTCTACAAGAAATTTTGTATTTGCTTGCCAGCATGCGCTATCATTGTGTTAGTAATAAGGCAGGTAGAAACAAACAAAAGATGTGAATAAAAAAAATGTTTAATTCTTTCTTTAAAATGTGTTTACAGCATTTACTTTTTCTTGCTAAATTGAATCCTTGTCCATCGGTACATGCCTTTCCCAGATTGTCCCTTTTTTTATCTTTGCTTTTTCCTCGAGTCAAGGCCGGAGTGGCTGATGAAGGGTCGGTTTTTCGTTTTGGCTGCGGCTTTGAAGTCTTGGGCGTGGATGTTGATGGCGGAGAAAATGCAGTGGTATCTAAAAGTTTTTTTCGTTTAAAATCCCTAAGCATTCGTTCTCCCCGTCTCACTTTCTCTTCTCGTGATGCCGTAATACTGCTTGAGGGCGGTGTGGGTAAAAGGCGCTTGAGCGATGAAGTAGTAGAAGAAGAAGGTGTGGCCGTTGTGGTATTGAGATCTTGAGCTCGTCTATAATTTCTAGCATCGTGAAGCAATTGTGCGTATTTTTGCAACGAAAGTGCCATTAATTTTTCTTTGATGGCAGGACTAAATTTTGAAGCAAAAGCACGATTGACGGCTTTTGCATTTTCTAGCAGCGGATCTGCAAAAGGCGATTGACTTTCTACGGCGTTAATTTGTTTTAATTCGTTGTATCGTGCTGCGTTGAGAGGATTCATTCCACCTTCTTGCTGTGGCGTTTCTTCTTCTGGCTGTGCTGATGCTGATGATGCAACGGCTGGAGCACGTTCGATGGGTACAAGAACGGCAAGCTTATTGTATTTCATTAGGTTCTTCCTTTTTATGGCCTTCTTCTTGAGGAGAAGGTGGTGATTCTTCTTCTTCTTCTTCTTCTTCCTTTATAGGATCTAATCTACGGTACTTTCTTCTTGGTCGTCGTTTCTTGCTAAAGTGATAGTTTACTGTTGCTCTAGCAATGTCGCTAATAACTTCATTAAAGTGTTGATCGCGCGATTTTAATGCCTTGTGTCGTGACTTTCGAGAAGCTCGCTTGCTGATAATTTTTTTAAGCCTCTCTTTGAAAGGCAGCAGCTTTGTTCTTGTTGTTTCCCCAAGGGGGTGTTTTTATAGATGGCATTGTGGATGGTTTCTCCCAAAGCGTCTACTTCCCTTTTTCCCAACTGTCTAATAATAGGCCCTACGTGGCCTTTTTCTTGAAGTGCCTTGATTAACGTTTCGTGTTTTAATAATCTTGACCCCATCACTTATCTTTTTCTTCGTCGTGGTCGTCGTCGTCGTCGTTTGCCTTTGGTGGTGCGATCAATGTTTAATTGCCCCGTGCGATTCATCATTAAATAGGGTTTGCCAGCCACGGTGACAAGATTTCCTATTTGCCCGCCACTGTAAATAGGATCTCTTGCCAAACGATCTTGATACCCGCGATACGTGGTGAATGCAGGTCCAAAGGTTTTGTTGCCTTTTTTTTTCTTCGCAAACGATGGCGGCAACTCTTTGCCTGGTTTTCCTCGTCTCATTTTTGTTTTTTGTTTTTTTTTTACTGCCCCTCTAGGATAGTTTTCGCGCGTATTTATACTCTTAACGGAAATCTCATAATAAAGGGTGGAGGGGGTCTAGGAAATTTTGGAAGCGACACTAGGCCGCTTCCTCCTCCTCGTTGCGCCGTGGGTCCAACGGCAATGAAACGTCTCTTTTTTTAATCCAACCCCCATGCTGGTGACGTTTGTGTTTTCGTAGCCGTCTTTGCTTTAACCGTCGTCGTTTTTTCATGGTTTTGTTGTTTTTTTCAAAATACGATCCTCCTTTTTATATCATTCCTCCACGCGCGGCCCCGTCCGTCTTGGCGTTGCCACGTCTCCAGGCAAACGTGCGTCTCGACCCCGTCTGCGACCCCTAGAATTGCTGGTGGTTCGTTGAACGGCCCCTCGTAGAATCCTGCGTGCAGCACGCGCCGTACCGTTGCATGCGCTATCATTGTGTTAGTAATAAGGCAGGTAGAAACAAACAAAAGATGTGAATAAAAAAATGTTTAATTCTTTCTTTAAAATGTGTTTACAGCATTTACTTTTTCTTGCTAAATTGAATCCTTGTCCATCGGTACATGCCTTTCCCAGATTGTCCCTTTTTTTTATCTTTTTCCTCGAGTCAAGGCCGGAGTGGCTGATGAAGGGTCGGTTTTTCGTTTTGGCTGCGGCTTTGAAGTCTTGGGCGTGGATGTTGATGGCGGAGAAAATGCAGTGGTATCTAAAAGTTTTTTCGTTTAAAATCCCTAAGCATTCGTTCTCCCCGTCTCACTTTCTCTTCTCGTGATGCCGTAATACTGCTTGAGGGCGGTGTGGGTAAAAGGCGCTTGAGCGACGAAGTAGTAGAAGAAGAAGGCGTGGCCGTTGTGGTATTGAGATCTTGAGCTCGTCTATAATTTCTAGCATCGTGAAGCAATTGTGCGTATTTTTGCAACGAAAGTGCCATTAATTTTTCTTTGATGGCAGGACTAAATTTTGAAGCAAAAGCACGATTGACGGCTTTTGCATTTTCTAGCAGCGGATCTGCAAAAGGCGATTGACTTTCTACGGCGTTAATTTGTTTTAATTCGTTGTATCGTGCTGCGTTGAGAGGATTCATTCCACCTTCTTGCTGTGGCGTTTCTTCTTCTGGCTGTGCTGATGCTGATGATGCAACGGCTGGAGCACGTTCGATGGGTACAAGAACGGCAAGCTTATTGTATTTCATTAGGTTCTTCCTTTTTATGGCCTTCTTCTTGAGGAGAAGGTGGCGATTCTTCTTCTTCTTCTTCTTCTTCCTTTATAGGATCTAATCTACGGTACTTTCTTCTTGGTCGTCGTTTCTTGCTAAAGTGATAGTTTACTGTTGCTCTAGCAATGTCGCTAATAACTTCATTAAAGTGTTGATCGCGCGATTTTAATGCCTTGTGTCGTGACTTTCGAGAAGCTCGCTTGCTGATAATTTTTTAAGCCTCTCTTTGAAAGGCAGCAGCTTTGTTCTTGTTGTTTCCCCCAAGGGGGTGTTTTTATAGATGGCATTGTGGATGGTTTCTCCCAAAGCGTCTACTTCCCTTTTTCCCAACTGTCTAATAATAGGCCCTACGTGGCCTTTTTCTTGAAGTGCCTTGATTAACGTTTCGTGTTTTAATAATCTTGACCCCATCACTTATCTTTTTCTTCGTCGTGGTCGTCGTCGTTTGCCTTTGGTGGTGCGATCAATGTTTAATTGCCCCGTGCGATTCATCATTAAATAGGGTTTGCCAGCCACGGTGACAAGATTTCCTATTTGCCCGCCACTGTAAATAGGATCTCTTGCCAAACGATCTTGATACCCGCGATACGTGGTGAATGCAGGTCCAAAGGTTTTGTTGCCTTTTTTTTTCTTCGCAAACGATGGCGGCAACTCTTTGCCTGGTTTTCCTCGTCTCATTTTTGTTTTTTGTTTTTTTTTTACTGCCCCTCTAGGATAGTTTTCGCGCGTATTTATACTCTTAACGGAAATCTCATAATAAAGGGTGGAGGGGGTCTAGGAAATTTTGGAAGCGACACTAGGCCGCTTCCTCCTCCTCGTTGCGCCGTGGGTCCAACGGCAATGAAACGTCTCTTTTTTTAATCCAACCCCCATGCTGGTGACGTTTGTGTTTTCGTAGCCGTCTTTGCTTTAACCGTCGTCGTTTTTTCATGGTTTTGTTGTTTTTTTCAAAATACGATCCTCCTTTTTATATCATTCCTCCACGCGCGGCCCCGTCCGTCTTGGCGTTGCCACGTCTCCAGGCAAACGTGCGTCTCGACCCCGTCTGCGACCCCTAGAATTGCTGGTGGTTCGTTGAACGGCCCCTCGTAGAATCCTGCGTGCAGCACGCGCCGTACCGTTGCGGGCGGGGGCGCGGCTCCGCCGCGCCCCTTGTGGTGGGGCGGTGCTTGTGCTGTACGATTCCCGTTCCACGACCGGGCGCTGCCCTTTGCGCACGGTGGTCGTGGTTTGGGTCAAGGTCTGGGTTTGGTGATCGCCATCGCGTAGCGGCTGTTGGAGCGTGGTGGTGTTGGTGGTGCCGTGCTGTCGGGAAAATTGGCTTCTTAAAGTGTTGAACGGAGTTAAAGGTTCCGTAGCTGCGGCCACGGTTGCGGCTGTTGGCGGAGCAGCAGCAGCAGCAGCTGTAGGGGGTAGGTACACTCCCGAAGGACCTGGAGGCGGGTTGGTCAACGTGTTGGGCAGCAGATCGCTTGCGGCATCGACGGTGCTGTGGGTGACAAGAGGGCGTGCTAAAGGTGGATCTGCTGCTGTTGCAGCAGTAGCCATAGGAGGAGGAGGAGGATTTTGTTCGGCCACGGCTACAGGCGTGGCAAGCTGTTGCTCTTGCTGTTGCTGTGCTAATCGACCATCAACATTGGCTAATGCATCTTGGATAATCTCTGGTGAAAGTTGACCAATTTCGCCTAGGATGTTCGTAAGAGCAGCCACGGCAAAATCGGTAGACGCATGCAATCTTTGCAATTCCTCTTGTTCTTGTTCTTCATCTGCTAATTGGTCTTGGAAGAAATTATTCTCGGCCATTATTATGATGATTATTCTTTGCTTTGATATACAATCTGCCAACGACGCGTGCTTGGCAAGATGTTTGAACGCTGTCTCAAGCTTTCTGAGGAATGGGGTGAAAAATCGAGCATAAATACGCGTTCTGGGTCTTGCGATGTGGCGTGAGCAAACGCTTCGTGTGCGGCTTTCGTCTTGCCTGGAAAAGCTTGGCTAAATAAGATGTCCGGTTGCCGTTGATCGCGAGGGTTTCGAAATAAAATGATGTAATGCGTGTTGATGCTGTTGGTTCTTTGTCCGTTATAAAACAAATTTTGCGTGATGACTACCACGGTAATGTTTAAATGGTGACTTCCTTTAGTGAATAATTTTTCCACTTCTGAATTTTTGCTGATTTCAGACATGAGATCGTCAAAAACGATCATAATTTGACCTCCAGCAGGCTGGTTCATTCTCGTTGTTTCGACACCCTCTATCATTTTCACGGAAGGATCTGCTTTTTGCAATTCGTCATATTTGTCTTGCCATTGGGAATAATGAAAATCCACTTGCTCGATGGGGTGTTCAAAAAGGTCGTTTCTTTCCTTAATCATTTTGATGACAAAGTCCGTTTTTCCACATCCTGTTGGACCCACCACCATGATAGGACAAGGGTTTTTCAGACGCGGTGACACCGTTTCTTTGGTCATAGCTTTTTTTTATTTTTCGCAGATTTTTCTACAACCATTCGTTTGACACACTCTGCGCTTATTGGCTTTGCTTAAGGCATCACCAAATGTTTCACACGTTAATTGACACACCTTTATATCATTTTTTTGCTTATTCGATGTAAATAAAGAAACAAACTCGTTCATGGATTTTCCGTGACATCGGTACTGCAAATACATTAGGCAATAATGGCCGCATACAAAGGAAGTGTCTTGCTGAAGCGGTTTAGAATTTGGAGTTATTATTTTGGACATTTTTTTCATCCAATACAGCCAGGTGCAATTATAATCGCAAGGTGTGGCAGCATAACTGTCAAAAAATTCCACGTTTCCTTTGAAAGGTCGCCATATGGCCACCCAATGCATTCCAGGTTTATCGTGTGGATCTGTGTTTAAAATGACACCTTCGTTTCGCTTGAGCAAGCCAGAAGGAAATCGATCAGCAGGATATACTCCTCGCACATGCTTTCGAGTTAGCGGATTTGCATTCAACATTGTTTTTAATTGGGCATCGCTGGTGCCTTTCATCTCCATCATTTCTTCTTCTTCTTCTAGAGCGGCTCGTCTCTCATCAAACGGTTGCTGTCCATTTTAATGGTTTTTGCATTTTCCCAAAGCACAATGGCATAGTGGTTGGCTGTGAGATCTTCAGAAAGCCTCATCTTTAAATCCACGTTGCCTGTGGAGTCTAGGGTTAAATACTCTTCATCGCCACCGCCACCATTATTTGGCATAAAATCCCAGCAAACAATAAAGTAGCCCGAATTGAATTCAGAAAGAGTGATTGGTGCTTCTGGGGCAAATTCGTATTTTCCTCTTGCAAGGGATTGCATGGACGCCCTGTATAATTCTTTGTAATTTTGAGCTCCACCGCGAAGAAAATTAATTTTTGGTCTTGGGTAAGGACTGCTGTTGACCAGCACTTCAAATTCTTCAAGATGAGGCGGGGCAACAAAATTCCACATATTGTGCAAGAAGGATCCAGAAAACGCGTCCTGATGAAGAAAGCAAATGTAAAAACGTCGTGGAAGCTGTCCTTTGAACATGTCGTTAAATTCGTATTCCCGCTGCCCTCGTGTCATCACATACGTTTTTACTTCGGTGTTGATGCGCGGGTATTCCACTTTCAAGCCTTTTTTCCATAACGCTTCTTCAAAAGCAATCTTAAATTCGTCGTTAGGCTTGCAAGAAGCGACTTCAATTTCGACGTTTTGAATTTTAAATCTGTAGTTTTGTCCTATCGCGTCGGTGTTGGCCATCAGATAAAATTTAGGGTCGTTTAGATAAATGCTCAAATCGATCGGTACACCGTCAGGTAAGAACCGATCCGATTGCCTCAGGTTGATGAATGGACGATGTACTAGTTTTTCAGCAGCACCGCCTTTCCAAAACGTGTGCCGCTTCACGAACCCCGATTGCGGTTCATTGTTATCAGCATCGGTTTGCAGCAGCGTGTTGTTTGCCTGTCCTGCATCGTCTTCAATCCAACATTCCAGTGGTCCTTTGTTAATTTTCTTTTGCTCTCTAGAAAATCCTAACAATGCTCTTAAGTAAGCTTTAAAAGAATACAGGCTGTTTTGATCCTCTAATTCCTCACCATTCACTTTAAATGATAGATTTCGAATAAGTGCTGCTATAGGAAAATTAACGGGGGCAACTCTGTCAGCGGCCCCCACGGCAGCACCCGTGGTGGCATGCACCAGTTTCAGCGTGAAAATAAAGGCAAAGCTACTCAAATCCAGCCAACTTGCTTGAGGAGGAATTCTAAATTCGATAGGATTGTCACCACTCCCTTCTAGACGCTTAAAATACAGCATGCCATGTTCTTTAAACGTGTTGTTTAAAGGAGGCGTGCTAAACATCTCCACCACTCGAGCATCGTCAACCACCCTATCCGTTTCCACTACAAATTTGGCTTTTTTAGAAGGCGGTTCCACCAATTCGATTTGCTCTTCATCGCCTGCTTTGGGATCAATACCCATGTTTCTCTCTCTGCACTCTCACTAAAACGAGTGTAATCTCTTTGCAAAACAAAAAAATGTGTGATGCTATTTATAGTTTATTCAGTCATCAAAGATGGAATAACGGTCCACCGCCGCCACCTTCTTCCCCTTTTTGTTCTTGGTCTTTCTTTTTTTAGCCGGTGTTTTAGCTTGTGTGGAGGGTGCTTTTCGTTTCCGTGTCGGTGCCGTACCTTTTTTCATCGATTTTTTAGCATAAGTGTTGGCCTGCTGCTTCAGGGTGTTTGCATTTTGGTTGATTTCTTTTTTTACAGCTGATTTGACGGTATCCCCTTTCAAAACCCTTTGAGCAACACCAATGCCTGCAGCAGCAGCAGATCCTGCAGCTGCTTTTCCTACAGTGCTTGCTGCTTTTTTAGCCAACCCTGAAGCCACTAAGCGACCAATCCCTTTGACAGCCAAGCGACCCACCGCCATACCTACTTTAGGTACAAGTGCTCCAATAAAACCACCTTGTTGGCCTCTTCCTTGCTGTTGCACTCTTGGCGGTCTGTAAATAGGGTGTGGCATAGAGCTTTTCGGAATCGTATAAACGTCATTGCCACGGCCAAATTGCCCACGTATCATGTTCCTGTTGTCGTTAACCTTGGTCGAAAATGCAGCACAATAAACGTGGTTTCGTTCGAGTTGAAATTTAGTGCTTCCCCACGTTGATTGGTTATTTTAAAATGAAGTTCATTGATGGTTGTCGCTCTTGTTTTATAGTATTGCACACGAGGTAAAACATGCGTCGTCTCATAATGATACGTGCGATTTTTTAAAGGAAACACACCCGCTAACGGCAACATTTGGTCATTGACTACAGACGATTCTACTAAGTCGAAAAAATAGACCAGCATTTGATCTCCACTTAAGGAAAACACATAATCAAAATGATCTTGCCATGGCAATAAACTCTCGACACTTTTGTACGTGCTGAGGCCGAAAGGAAGAAACACCTGATAGGAATACGGTTGAATTTTACCTTCTTTTACTTTTTGCTCATACGCAGGTAAATTGATTTCATAAGCGCGCTTCCAAACAGGAGGTACTACTGCAAAGTACCGTTGATTGCTTAGCTCGTCTTTGGCAAGGTAGGGGTTCTTTAAACTTGTGTGATGAGGATCAGAAGACGGAAATGCCGATGTCAAAGAAGGCGTGTAGGTTTTTTCGCCACGTCGTACATCATTGGACAGGGAAACAATTCGGATAAAGGAATCCCCAAAATAGAATTCATCAACGTTTCGCAGCCCCAAATCCAACGGACTCCAACCGTTTCCAACTTGATTTTCGAATTTTTATTCCACGTTAAGCGCACGTACCCTTTAAAACTATTTGGGTCCATTTCGTTTGAAGCTGTGTGCGTGCCTGTTGCCGCTTTCGAAATAACGACTCCAGAATTCCACCCCAGCAATCGTAGAACACTGTCGGCATTCACTTCAATGTTGATGGATTCCGTAAGTGATCCGGGATTAATGGCGCAACCCCAACGGTACAGGTGCACTTTGGCGTCATTTGGAATAATTTCCAGCCCAATCTGTTCATGAAGCCAAACAGCAATATCGTTTGGCATGCCATAGCCCACAGGCATTGCTCTTTCTTCCCAAGCAGACGAATCCCGTGCTCTAAAACGCAGTTTGTTGTTTGCAGGGTTAATGTTCGGCAGTTCAGAATTATATTTTGCTTCCAATTCCTTGAAAAGCACTTCCATAGAATCGTAATGAACGTGATTCAGATTAAAAAATGCATTTTGATTAGCGGACTTGGTTTTTACAAAATTGACATAACTTTCTCCAGAATAATCGTACGTGGCATAAGACTGATATGCCCACGATTCGGCACCCGCACGCACGAATTGAGGATTCGTGTCACTACCCATGGGGTTTCTTTCCCAAACGCCGCCCACAAGTTGCGATGGTAATACTGCCGCTGTGTTTTTCATGGCTGGTGTGGTGAGCAATTCTAATCCAACCTCGTAATCGATGCTTTTGGGTAGAGCTAAAGGAGCTTTTAAACGAAAACGAAATTCTCCTGGCGTGTTGTTGGGAAACTCAGTAAGGCTATCTTTACTTGTGCAAACAATTCGCTGATCCATGGCCGTGAGTTCCACGCACGCAAAATTTAATTCCACCACTGTGTCGCTACCCGAAAAACGAGGTATTCTGCCTTGCGAATCACGAATCCAAATATGGGCTACTTCAGAGGTATCTAAAGCCACCCTTTTATACAATAAAGTATCAGGAGAATGTTGATAAGGCTTACGGCCATTGCTTGCTACTTCATCCAACAATGGAATTCTAGATAATAAACGCTTTTGTTCCTTTCCACACCATTCTAAATCAACAAGATTGCAAAATACATCGACATAGGCCCCTTGTCTGTACTCGTTTAATTGCTGATGGGTCAACATCCCCATTTCCAAATTAGTTCCATGAATGATCTTACCAAGTTCAACCGGAGCACCATACACACCCATTTTACTTGGTAGTGGGTCCAACACGCCATCAAAAAGCAAACGTCTCTTCCAGTACTCTGTCAAGGAAACTTGAAGGAACTCTAATTGATTATCAGACAGCCCAAGCACAATGGCAAGAGGTTTAGAAAAGCAGATGTGATACAACCCTGGATGGACGTATTCAGGGTATAGGTCGACACGGTGCTGCTCCTCTTTCCAACGAAATAAGGGTTGATTATTTCCTGTCCAATGTTTTAATTTTTCATTCAAATAATCCACTAATTCAGATACATAATCAAAATGATAATGATCTAACACAAACACATCCCTCAACATAAGGTCATACGTTAGAGTTCCTTCCTCAAGACGTTTGCCGTTTATTTCTTTCTGAATAATGCACATAAAAAACGACTTCTCCAGAGTATAAGAAGAAAACACCTCGCCGCCAATAATACCAGGCAAACTGATGAAACGTAACGCAACGGCGATAGGTAATTTTCGCATCATTTTTAGAGGTCTTTTAAATGGAATAATAAAATCAGCAGACGTGTTCGTATTGGCGTACGTTTCACCACCGCCGTTGCTAAGCAACACCATCACGTGTTCATCATGTCTTTTTGTTAAACTCAACGACATCGTTACGTTTTATCCAACTGTTGCTAGAAGAAGGGTACCCAATCCACTTTACAAGCAATTCTTGATTCGGGCCTTTTTTGCCTCGAGTGGCCAGTACTTTTTCCACACGATAAAGAGTGTCCTCATCAACAACAACTTTTTGCAATTCTTGTTCGTAAAACGTGCCTTTTATAGTTTCTCCTTTTTCATCTTCCACCTTATACGTTACAGGTCGCGAATCAATTACCCTGGCCACTTTGAAAACCTCTTCTGTCCATTGGGGTGCATAGCCTTTTTTAAACACCTTTTTCTCATGGGAAAGACGAACGTGGTCACCCACTTGAAATTTAGGTTCTGCTAGTTTGGGTTGATCATCATTTCCATAGAGATTGGAGTACACCGTTTCTTGATTCTCCCACCTCACCGAATTGGGCGACATGCCAATAGCCGAGTGATAAGCACTATTGTACCCATCCACAAATTGTTGCAAAACATCAATCCATTTCAGTGTTTGATTTTCAAACATATATCGCTCTAACTTCATTCTTATGGTCTTATTGAATCGTTCCACTACTTGGGCCTTGGTTTCATGATTGTACGAGTGAAAATGATTGATGCCATACTCATTAAACACACGTTGAACATCTTTATTATAAAATTCCTTTCCTTCATCGGTTTGAATTTTTACAGGTCTTTCATCAATTTCATTATTTACAAGCAGGGACGTTAATGCTTCTGCAACATCTTTTCCTCCTTTTCTTTTTAATGGAACAGCCATGCCTTTTTTAGAAAACACATCAATCCCCGTTAAAATGTAGCGGTAGTTGTCATTGGCTTCTTGCAGTTTTTGCATATCCATAAGGTCAAATTGCCACACATCATTTATCCCCATCACTTTTATTTTTTGTCTAGGGAATTTTCTTCTCGGTTGCTCATGAAGCGTGTACGTCAAATTAGAACGAGTAAAATCCTTCACCAAATCTTCTGGAATTTTTTTAGATTTTGCATATCTCAATAAACTTGCAAGGCCCGAAAAAGCAACAGCACTTCTTGGATTTGTGTAAGCGTCACGCAACTCAGCAATACGTCGTTTCTTTAAAGTTTGCTGTAGTGGCAGGCGTCGAGGACGATTTTTCTTCTTTTTTTTGCTTTGCATTATTATCCTTTTTTTTTAAAAACAAAGCAGCAAATCGTCTATCCTCGGTCATTCTTTTTCTCCACCGTTCACGTATGGAGGGAGACGTCATATTTATACGCCCGCCACAACAAGCAAACCAGCAGCGAAGCTGTTTTAACATATCAGAAAAACTCACTCTCGGAAACATCATTTTTGCTTTTTTTTTGCTCTACAGCATTCCACTAGTTCTATTTATATACCCAAATGGAAGTGTAGAAACTGCATCTGCCTGACGTTGCCTCTTAGAGTTTACAAAGCGTACCACCTTCTTCTCACGACACGTTTCTAGAGTTCTTTGTTCTTTATTTCTTGTGATGCGAACCGAACAAACATCAATGTCACTTATCAAAGAATAAACAAGCCTCTTCAACGATTCTAATCTAATCACTTCTTCAGCAAAGGCGTTCATCACCACTCCTTTAAGTCTAAAAGGTGTTTTTCCTTGATGTGTTCGATAACAGTATGCTTTAGGACCGATAGAAACAAATTCTTCAATGTAGTCACCCTTTTCAAGTTCGTCAGTCAATTCCCCTAAATAGGGTCCAGTTTCCACCACAGGCAGACCATTTTTTTCAACGTAAATAACAGAATCAGTGTCAAAATAAAGCACTTTTCCGCCATTATCGTCGATAAAAGCCATTAGATTGTATAACTTTAGGCGAGCATAACACGTCGTAAACGAGGAAATAATGGCATTAACATTATAATTCAATTCCTCGCTTTCTGCTTTTCTTGAGTAACGCACAAACGCTTTGTTATCGTTTATGATTAAAATGTCGCTCACTATTACCTCTTCGGAAAACACCAACTTGTAAAAACGATCTGCATCGTAAACATACTCGGACTTGCAATAGTCTGTTTTCTGACCAATCTTGCCCCATAATGAATTCAAAGTTAACTTGGCAATATGTTCTCGTCTCAATTGCACACCTTCATGTCGTGCGTAATCCTCAACATAAGCATCCTTTTCTTCATCGGTAACACAATTTGAGGGATACCCAGACGCCTCTTGTTTAGAACGCAGGCTTCTTTTAACATAGTCCGAAAATAATTCATCAGTACGTTGCTCATAATGCCAATACTCATAAATGTGCAAAATCTCATAGCCCAGTTCAACAGCTTTCTCCAATTCCGGAGTGCACCACACGCCGACAAGAGCGCGCTGTTCTTTTTCTTCATGATCACATGCCTCTTCATTCTCAATTTCGGCACACGTGCGACAAAGTGGAAACACAAATTTATGATTCAAATTCACCCCAAGAACAGGGAGGTAAAGTGTGCGTGGCGGTAAAATCTTACATTTTACCACGCCAAACACTTCATCCACAACGCTATTTGGACTTGTGCGATACGTTTCCGGAATATCAGATCCTGCTTTGACTTCAGGATGTCCAATCGGAAATTCCAATGTTTGACAATAGGGATAAAGCGAAGTAAAATCAACATAACGTATCTTCTCGCCTTCTTGTACCCTATGGTGAAACACGATTGCATTGGTTCTTCCGCCATTCAACGCGTCCCGTGGAGAAATCGGCTTGTAATGATCAAACTCAGAAGAAAATGTAAGCTCCTCCTCTTTAATTGTCTTATTCCATTCACACTCCCACATCTCTATGACAATGTACCCTTTTTCACGCAACACTTGGCTCAATTGCAGAGTTCGATTATAGAGCGATTCCATGGATTGTTTCATCACTTTATTAAAATGAGTTCGACGATAACATTTTGGACATCCATGAAAATAGCAGCCATGATACTGATACACCGTCCGCGAGATTGCACTAAATCCATCTACTTTAATAGAGTCAATCACCATTTCGCTATCACTAGATGTTGATTTTTGAATGACACAATTACTTGTCATTTCACACCAGCCAAGCCATTTCAACGCTGCATTGGATTGCATGTCATTACGACGATACCCTTGAGGCGGAATAATACCAATCTGATTGGGTTTCAAATCATTGGCTTTGAAAATTTGAAGAACCCCTTGGGCAAGCGTGAACCGTTTACCTTTCAAAATGTCAACTTCGTGCTGGACAAAAAATTCATTGGCAACAGCAAGCACGCCCTCTCGCAACAATTCCACATCCTTAACACAATAGTCTCGTAACTCTTTTTGAAGATCAAACACATGACCTTTTGCTTGTTCTTCCATATACCATTCAGCCAATTTTTCTTGTTGACTCTTTGGCAGTTCTTCAAACCCATAAGATCGTAAATCAGGTAGAGGACCAACATACTTTTGATTTTCAGGAGTATTGAACAGATACGGAAACATCCCTTTCTCAGCAACCAATTTGTTGCCCAAATTAAACGTGGAGTGAAAACGATGAAGTGCAATAGGAATAATGGCATAAGAATCTTTTAACTGCAGACCAATCTGAGGAAATTCCATGTATAATATCTTGGCGCCACGAAACACAGGCTTAGACACAACAATTGAATTTTTCATGCACCAATTTAAAATAAAATAACCGTCATAGCCTTGCATATTGTGTGCATAAAATGTAAAGCCAGTGTTCGTGGGGCTAAAAAGCCACTTGCAAAAATCATCCAAAGTATGATGAACAATAAAGCGTTCCTTGCACGTCCTACACCCATGAACTTGCTTTGCAGGAAGATGAAAGCAATCAGAACAACACTTCATTGTTACAGCCAAATTCACAACGTGGTGTTTTTCTCCATTAGGTCCATAGGGCATGGTCTCAAAATCAAAAAATCCAAAACAGAAGTCCAAAGAATCATCTTTCTTCGCAGGCTGCATATAACAATAATGCGTACCATCTTCTTTGCTAAACACAGTTTTACAATTGTTGCATGTTTCAAACCCGCAAGCATGAAGAGGAATAATTTCACCTTTTCGTTTGTTATAGCAGTCAATAGTTTTTCCACAGGTGTTGCAAAATATAAACCTACAACACGTGGAATATTCTAGGACAATATTATTCGATTTTTTTCCCTCCATTCTTCTTCTTTTTCTTCTTCTTCTTCTTCCTCTTCCTCGTGCTCATGATCCTCATAGTCCTCTTCCAAACCCTTGTTTTTAGTAATTCTATGATTGTTACGCCGCACCATTAAATGATTGTCAAAACACATCCTTGTTGGGAATCGTCTTTTACACGTAGAACAAAATAGATAGTTATATCCAATGGGGTAAAAGCGTTCACTATCGCAATTACGCCACTTGCAAAAACAACAGGGTTTAGAACACGCATGTGTTTTTTCATTCTTGTAATAATGGTCACACATACCACAATAGTACCCAATGCCAAAAAGACCATCCATCGATTTAATTACATCGTAATGTTCATCCTCTAATAAAACATCGAGATTCACAACATCCACAACATGAGCAACACATTGCCCACAAAATAGCAGTTCTCCTTTTACATTAAAAATCCTCAAGCGTTCATTTCCACGAAGATGTTGTTGAAATTTTTCCCATTCAACCGGTCCAGAAAACGATGACTGAATTTTAGCCTGTAATGTTAAATCAATGGCTTTTTTAATTAGCGCAGGCCATCTACTTTCAACAGTGCCAATATTTTCATCATAACGTCTGCTTCTGGCATAACAAATTGCTGACGCAAGGCAATTAACAGCATCCAATTTTGGAAGACGTTCAATTTTAGTCTCGTCAAAATGACGTCCAGATTGAATTGATTTTATTCGAACACTTCTTCTTTTGGTACGCAGCATTTGAATACAGTGCGCAGACAGCTTCGACGTACACACATGAGGCTTCACGCGTTTCTGCGTGCTAAAAATTTACAACACGTGTAACAAAACACAGCTCGTGCTGCTTTGCTCATGAGTCCATCAGGATTCATTACTCTTGCATAATAAACTTGTTCATCCCAATCAGTCATTTTGTACACCAATTCTGGAAGCCCTACTGATTCTTTAGAAAACCTAAAACAAACATCATCAAAATCCAGCATGTCCAACACGATTAAATGAAACCCTTGTTGCTGCAACATATCACCAAGCACCAAAAAACCGGCTTGCTCTTCAGTCACATCCTCAGGCTTTGTGAGTCCAAATTGTTCAAACAAACTATCCAAACCAGGTCTGTGCACATGAGCAGGAGCATAAGTTCGCAAACTTTTCGTTCGTTGCAAATAAGCAATCAAAGACGATATATCACGATTTCGCTTGTGTTCAAAGTCACACTGGCGCACCCGAGGTCTATCATCGTCACGCTTTCGTTTTCCATTTCCGCCAATATAGGGTATATGACATATATCAAGTTTAATTTTCCTCTCAAGTTCAACTTCTGTTTTGCTCTGAGCCATAATCGTAAATTCTTTGAATATCAAATCAGCTGTCAAATTCTTGGCAGGAATAAAGGGAATCTTAATAGGTTGATCCATACCCGCACACATCAAAACAAAATTCATTTTATCCATAGAATTGGCTGACACATAAGCTTTAATGGTGTCAATAATGGTTTGCAAATTTCCTACAAACTGGACAGCCCTGTCAAGAGCATCAGAAGACGGCCTTCTATTAATTTCACATTCAAACAACAGCTGGTTCGTGTTAAAACGCTTGCTATGACGGTAATCCGCAACAGAGACATAAACATTACCATCATTCACCAATACAGTTCCGGCGCCAAGCTGTTGCCATTGGCGGTAATTAGGAAGTGCCAAATCTTCTTCGTAAATTGCTTCATCATCGTTGCTCTCCCCCGCCTTTTCTTCTTCCTCTTCCGTCTCTTTTGCATCATGCCTAGAGCCTAAGTAATACCCTTCAGGAAGTCCAAACAAAGATCGTATAATACTACAACCTTCCTCCTCTTCTTCTTTTTCCTCATTTTCGTCAGAAGAAAAATAAGAAGCCATTCACTTGCATTAATAGTTTCGTCACCCCATCGCTCAAGCATAGGCTTGCAATATATACTCTATGCAGGCAGCTATTTTCATAGCACGTTACACAACATACTTGTGTGTGTGTGCCCCATAGCCCAAATCGACCCTGCTTTATACTTAAAACACCTATCCCGGCATACCATGCAACACCAATCTATATCCCAACATGCCTTGCAGCAATTGTTTGTTTCAAACCCATTACCCCCCCACCCCTAGGCCTTTGGTGAAACATTTTGCCCATATATGGTGATTATGTACACCCATTACGCCCCCACCCCTAGCCCACGCACGTCAATTTTGATGGATGGGGCGGAGCTTATCACTGCATATAAGCGAGCTAAGACGGCACAAACCGCACACATCCACCAAAGCCAAGCAAGTCAAGTGAGCCAAGCAACGTGAGTATTAAAACTTGTTTCAACCTGAAAACTTTTTTAGTTTTTTACTCAACCCCTCTTCGTTTTTTTCCTTCAGACTTGCTGCTCACAACTTTGCCGCCGCCGCTGTGTTCTTCAGTCTTTTACTACCTACAAGGTAAGATGGGAGAGGAAGAAGACAGGCGCTTTTTACTCGAAAAGGACTTTTTGTTTATAGCGCGGGTCTATGGTATCAAATTGGTGGAACTCACCGAAGAAGACGAACGTAGATTAGAGGAATTTTACAAAATCGTGGACGTGACCAAAAAAAAATGAAAGTGAATGAACTTCTCCAATACCTACCTTTCTCAATAGATGGAAACTGATGAACAAGATTTTAACGCATTATTAGCACAAGCAAGCGCCTACGTAGAAGCTGAAAAAGAAAAGGAAGATAGAATCATTTCAGACTACTTAGCCTACCTTAAGATGATAAAACAGCAATTACGACTGGAGCAATTTGAAAGAGATCGTTATTGGGCCATTGTGGATGACATTATCTTTAATGAACGGTTCACAAGACCCGGCAAAGAGGAATAATTTACTTTTTTCAATCTTTAACAGTTATTATCAACAATGGACACATTGAAAGGAACAAGTTCACCTGTGAGTTGAAACTATGGCCACTACTACTGCTTGTTTTCATAAATACAGCGATCAAGCACAACATTTTAACGCAAGATTTGGACGGTTGATAAGTCAAGAATACAAAGTAACAAAATGTGAACACTGTGTCCGTCAAAATATAGACTGTTGCGTAGCAAAAGACAGCCGTGCCACACTAAAAGCATGTAGAAAATACGAAAATCATATTGTACGCGGGTTGTCAATTGTTTCCATTGACGAACTCGTTCTCTTGCTAGATCAATGTGCTCTACCTTTCCTTTTTCCAGCGCATGAAGTTCAGAAATTGTTTAAATGTTTTCCACCGACCATGCATTTAATTTTTAGAAAAAAATTTAAACTATATCAACTTTTATTCCGATTAGTGAACCTTTTAGAATACCAGACCATTATTACTTTTTTAATTGGCAATAACACATCCAAATTTGCAATTCCGCTAGCTTCAATCAATAAAGTGATGGGTGTGACTAATTTTGAACAATTCAAAAATCAGCTGGAAGAAGACGATAGCCTTTCATCACACCTGCAAGAAAGGAAATATTTAGAAGAAAATTATAATTTGTGGGTCTATTTGGATGATAATTACAGTTACAAATCATCATGCATTACTAAAAAAGGAATAGAACAAAATCAAATAATTTACTTTTTTCAATCCAAATACAAAGAGGCTTATCAATGTGATGAGCTAAAATTATTGTTTACATTATAGATCCTGAACAACACACATTATTCAAAACGAGTAAAAGCCGTAATGTCACAATTGCTGCAAAATTATGGCGACTATGACAAGCCATCATTCCACCTCGTAAAGTCAAGAATAGATAACGCAATCGTTTCAGCCAGTGTGATCACGCACAATACTAGGGAGTACATCCTAGGCAATGATCTATTGGATTTAGAAGAACAAAAGCAATGGGTAGGAAGTGAATATTACAATACAAAAATTGTAGTAGTAAAAGAGGAGGATGCAATGCAACTTGGTGTGTGGACGCATGATAACATTACTAACTTTTCCAGCAATTTAAACAAGGAGGCAATTTTGGGAGAAGATGATAACGAATTACTGAGGCTTAAACTTTTTCTTTCGACAAAAAACAAAATTGACATGAAGCAATTCAAAGACAGTTGGGCAAATGCACTCACTTACCTCACAAGGCAAACGTTCAACTTTGACAAAATCAAAATCAAAGAAGAAAAACCGGTGCTTACCACAACAAACGCACTCACTTTGCCGCACAATGTTTGGTCGTCCAAGCGGTCTTCCTTAGTGTTCAACACCCAATATTACAACAAGATGATTTTGACGGAACGTATCTTGCTTCACAAGCAACTGCATGAAAACGAAAGCAACACAGTCACTTTCCAAGAAAGAACAAACGCCTATTTGCAATTGAAACGAAACAACATGCTATTGCGAACTCATCTCTGCATGCATATGGATACATTCCGACCAACACTAGCACTCATTCCGCTTCTAGGAAACGACGAAAATGACTTCCTGCAACGCTCACAGCCATTCAAAACTAAAATTGAATGGCTGGATTTTCAACAGGACAAGGTGACTAAAGCTCCTTTCAAACACATTAAAGCAGACGCAGAAAATGCTTTAAAACAATCCATTCCTTGGCTCAATGGTCAGGTTGGATTAGGAACCACTCTAGACGAATACGAGGCCATTGATTCGTTGAGCGAATGGGAAAAATGCCCTTTGCTTGGCTTTCTTTCGTGCAGATGCATTCTCAAAAAGCCAGCGCCACGCAACGCAGCTCTTGACGAGCAAGAAAAAAGTGATCTGACAAAGTGTCTTGCGCGCTTTATTTATAAGGATCGCGAAGGGCACATTTTCAAACCATTCGTCGAACGAAATGCAAACTTCAAACTGCGATACTCGGCATTAGAAAGCGAGCAAAACAAATCCATCTTGAGTCTGCAAGTTTTATTCAAACGAAAGCAGCTAACTTTTTACTCCTACAACAAACGGCAACTTTCTAGAACCAATAGAATGGCTATTCTATTGGAATTAAAAGACGACACAAACTGTTACACATTTGAAGCTCACGCTAGCTACTTTTGGGTTTGCCTAGACAAAACATGGCAAAAAATCACTCTTGAGCCTTGCTTCTGCTCATCATGCATTGTGAATAACTACTAAACAATAATGCAATGTAAGTAAAAGTGTAATAAAGTTCATTCAGTTTCATTTCAGTTTCCGTTTTTTCTCGCCGTTTTGTCTTTCCAAAACAGCAACAGCAGCAACTAGCTCTTGATCGTCATCACTATCAAATTCATACTCCGCAGATGCATCCGCCTCGTCATCTTCATCATCCTCGTCATCCTCCCCCAGCACAGTATTCCACTTAGGATCAAACATCCAGGGCTTGTACGGTTCCGTCTTTTGACCAGGGTTGTCCATGTCACTGACAAACCTGAAATACTTGCACGACACATCAGGCTGCTGGGCATTGCATGCGAAAAAACACTCTCCTGTGCGCTCCCCTTTTTTTGCAACACCGATCTTAACCATCAAACCATGACGACAAAAGGGAACGTGATGAGGAACCCTTATCCCATGCTTTGCAACGCACTTGTTTACCCTCGATACCACATCCTCTTCGACAAACATGGTGCAGCCTTGAGATTCTCTAGCATTTTCATAGTCTATTTTTGTCCCACACCTATAATAGGTTTTTCCTTTTTCCTTACTGACGGTTTTTGCAGCAGGAACATAACAATACTTCCCATTAAGCGTGCGCTTAATACAAAAGCAATGATGTACCATTCTGGCGGATTTGCTTGAGAGCACTGACAAAACTTTCGCAAACTATGCAGCCTATATAGCTGTACAGCATGGTTAACTTTTTTAAACCAAACGGTCCGACTCACGCAAACTGCACTTCAATAACAACGTGAGCAACGCTTTTGTATCGCCATCCTTTCTCACTTTAACCAACTCTTGATTCCAATTCTCTATACATACAGGAAATGGAAGTGCCAGGGATAAAATATAACTAACTACAATTCTGCACAAACGACCATTTCCATCACTAAACGGGTGTAAATCTAAAAACTCAAACGTAAACCAAGCACATAATTCAAATAAAGATAACATAGTTACGGTATGTTTTGAAATTTTATCAAATTTACGATTGTAATCATCAATCAAGCGTTGAAACGCATCTTCCATATTGCTAGGATGTCGGTATTCATACCATGCATGGCCATCAAATGTAAAACGTCGGTCATGACTCAATTTTCCGGCATGTAAAACATCCAACTTTCTATGCGTATCTTTTAACAATTCAACATCAAGTAAACCATACTCTGTTTTATCTGCTTCATTAACTTGAGACACAAACCATAAATAGGCTTGTTTAAAGTTTGAAACTACAGCAGCGTCATCGCATAAACCTTCCGCTTCAACCGACTTCAGACAAAACCTTGCTACGATGGGGTCTTTCATAGACAAACCGCTCACGGAGTCTGAAAAAGAAAACATGAAAAAACAACATCACGGAAAAAGACATGGATCAACACTTAACACGTCTTCGTAAGATGAGACAGGAGAGTGGTTTTTCGGGGTTTTTGGTTCATGCCTACGTAGAACCAGAACACATTTACTTAGATAATTGCCTCTTATGTGTTAAAATCAGAGAAACACCGCTGCTTATTCCAAGATACCTCGATGTCTATCAAGGCCATCATTGCGATAAACCCTATTCGGATAACTGCAGAAGGTGTCAAGTATTCAAAAAACTAAGAAGCGCACTGGTCAAAAAAGCAAAAATACCACCATCATACGACGATGTCTTAGAAGAAAAAGCCAAAGAAATGATTCATAAATTCATAAATATGAACCATAAAACATCTTCAACTTTGCCATCAACTTCATTTACTGCCTTGAATAAACAGCAGTGAACATGCCTTTAACCTGCTTAGTTCCTTCCTATAACTCTACCTATTTCTCGCGTGGTCAATTCTGCACATGTTACAACAAAGGCGATCTACCTTCAATCGTGTGGATGTTCGTTCTGATTGCACTGGTATTTTTTCTATACTACTACATTACACGAACACTCATCAGTAGTTGCCGTCAGCGAAAGAAGCAACAGCATGACAGGAGCGGGGCATTGCATACTTGAAGGAATCCAATGTGGTTACTCAAACATCGTTTGCAGTTGCATAGATGATCCGACCATCCATCTCATTTCAACCATCATTGCTCTTTTATTCTTAACCCCATTTTGGATCTATGGCGTTATTATCATGGCATATTATCTTCAAGAATTAATCCAATACCTGAACAAAAAGAAAATGCAAATGGACGTGGAACAACAACAACAACAGCATGTTTTACCTCCCTCAACCCCATCTCAAGAGCAACATGTTTTAAACGAATCAACCACGTCTCAACATGGTTAAGCAACTTTACCAACTATGCTATCTTCATTGAAGGCATAAGACAAGCGCACAAACACTGTGACAGTAAAAAACAGGGTGATAAAACAGGATCATAAAACAGTCATTACAGGGTAATAAAACAGAGTCATTACAGGGTAATAAAAGGGTAATAACAGAGTAATAAAACAGGAACTAATAACAGGAGGTAATAACAGGAGGTAATAAAACAGAGTAATTACAGGGTAATAAAACAGGAGGTCGCTAAAGAAAAAAAAGGCGCAACTTCTGCTTCTCGAAGAACTGAAGAAAAAAGAACAAGCGCTCCTGGATTTGAAATGAAACTTGTAACACGCCGAACTTATTCCTACTTGAGATAATGCAAAACTCCACCAAACTAGAAGAAAAAGAACGAATTCATTATGTTCTTGAAAAACATCTGTCGTCCACTGTACATATTTATTGTACCATCTATAATATATTTTCTGCTTTGAATACAGACCTGTAGATTATAGAGATATAATCTTTCACACTTGGTTAAAAATAAAACATGTTTTATTCTTTTTAACCATGTCTCCATGTGGTTTCTCTTTTTTAACCCTCTTTGTCACGCCATTGTCACGGATCACCTATCACCCGACGCCATGACGTCATTGTTCTATTTATAAAACATGGTTAAAAAAGTCTTCGCAACTTACTACTCGCCCCTGGTCGGGTGTGGCATCTAGCGCATTTCGGTGTATATCACCCAAAAAAGCCTTCCCTGAGAGTCGTTTTTGATTCATCTGCAGAATACCAAGAGATATCCCTAAATAAAGTGCTGCTGACCGGTCCCGACCTCATGAATGGCCTCTTAGGAGTCCTAATGCGCTTCAGAAGGGAGGAAATCGGAATAATGTGCGACGTAGAACAAATGTTTCACTCGTTCTATGTCAATGAGGAGCACAGAGACTTCCTTCGCTTCCTCTGGTTCCAAGATAACGGTTCCCAGAGAAACCGATTATCGAATACCGAATGAACGTCCACTTGTTCGGTAACGGACCAAGCCCTGCCGTTGCAACATACGGGCTGAGAAAAACCGCGGATGACGGCGAGGAGATGTTTGGAAAGGAGACGGCGGATTTCGTCCGGCGAAATTTCTACGTCGACGACGGACTTGCTTCCACCGAGACGGCAAGCCAAGCAGTGGAGCTAGTGACCAAGGCACAAGCCATGCTGGCCAGGTCAAATCTGAGACTTCACAAGGTAGTGTCTTACTCCGTAGACGTGATGGAGGCCTTCCCAGCGGAGGATAGAGGAAAGGACTTACAAAATCTTGACTTCAGTCGCGATGCCCTCCCCCCGCAACGCTCACTAGGTGTTTTCTGGGATCTGGAACAGGATACATTCACATTCAAAGTGTCCTTGGCAGACAAGCCGTTTACCCGTAGAGGCGTCCTGTCCATTGTTAATTCCATCTACGACCCACTTGGTCTGGCGGCACCGGCGTTGCTGGAAGGCAGGCTTATTTTACAGCAGCTAGTTCTTCTAGGAAAGAAGGACAAGAGCGCACCCCTAGGGTGGGACGACCCCCTTCCCGACGCCCTCCTGAGCAAGTGGGAACGTTGGCGCAATTCACTGACAGATCTTGAGAAGCTCTCGGTTCCTCGTTGCTATCACCCACCGGGCTTCGGAAAATTAACGAGAGCGGAGATACACGCGTTCAGCGACGCGAGTAAAGACGCCATAGGAGCCGCGATCTACCTCTGTCTAACAGACGAACACGACGAGACAAGTGTGGCGCTAGTTCTGGGGCAGTCTAAAGTCGCACCGGCGCAAACCACGAGCATTCCACGTCTGGAGCTCTGTGCCGCAGTACTCAGTGCTCAAACAGTCTCCAAGGTGCTAAAAGAAATAGACGTCCCTATCGACCAAGTGAAATATTTCACAGATTCCAAAGTCGTCTTGGGGTACATATACAACGAAAGCAGGAGGTTCCATGTCTATGTGGCCAACAGAGTTCAAACGATCCGAAAACTCTCTTCGCCCGACCAATGGGGATACATAGACACGGCCAACAATCCGGCAGACCTCGCCACACGTACGATCTCAGTGAACAACCTGATGGAGTCCGACTGGTTTACAGGTCCCGCGCGACTTCGTTTCCCTCCCAGTGAAGAAAAGACCGATGTAGAAGTCCCTGAGTTCGAGTTAGATCCGCAAGATCCAGAACTTCGCAAAGAAACCGTAGTTAGCACCTTCGCAACAAATGCGCGCTCAGGTCTAGGAACTGAGAGATTTACAAGATTCTCGAGCTTTCTCTCACTACAGCGCGCAATCGCATTTCTTATTAGGCGAATCAAGAGGTTCAAAGCGCATAAAGAAGAAAGTCAAATCACAAGACAGCGATCAGGGCACAACCAACATGTCACTGCACAAGACCTTGAACGAGCGACAGAGTTAATCATTAACGAAGTCCAAAAAGAAGCCTTCGGTCACGAGGCGCACCTGCATCAGACCGCTCCTACGTATCCCGAACAACGCGAAGCAGAGAAGAAGAAGAAGAAAGCGCTCAAAGAGTCTAGTCTGTACCGCCTAGACCCCTTCGTCGATAATCAGGGAATCTACCGAGTTGGTGGGCGGTTGCAACGCGCCGATTTACCTTATGCTGAGAAACACCCGGCCATACTCCCGAGAGCTCATCACGTGACCTTCCTAATAGTTCGTCACTACCATGAGAAGGTGCATCACCAAGGGCGACAGATAACACATGCGGCCATCCGCCAAGCTGGCTATTGGCTCATTGGCGGCTATCATGCCGTGGCAAAGGAGATACACGGCTGCGTCACCTGTCGCAAACTAAGAGGAAGTACCGAAGAGCAAATCATGGCTGACCTTCCACGGGGCAGAACCGAAGAATGCGCTGCCTTCACTAACGTAGGCTTTGACGTTTTCGGGCCCTGGACCATCCAAACCCCAAGAACGCGTGGCGGCGCCGCAAGATCGAAGCGCTGGGCTCTGTTGTTTACATGTCTTAATAGCAGAGCAGTCCATATAGAAATCATTGAGTCCATGGATGCGAGCTCCTTCATATGCGCGCTGAGGCGCTTTTTCGCCATTCGTGGCCCGGTCAATAAGCTAAGATGCGACCGCGGGACAAACTTCGTGGGCGGGAAGTCCGAACTCGAAGACGCTCTCTCAGAAATGGATCAGCAAGCCATACGGGCATACACGGCGCAACATGGATGTGACTGGCAGTTCAACCCCCCTCACGCGTCGCACTTCGGAGGCGTGTGGGAAAGGCAGATAGGCACCATACGCCGCGTGCTAGATGCCATCATGTCATCGCTAGGAGGTCACAAGCTGACGCACGAGCTGCTGGTCACCTTCATGGCCGAAGTGTCGTCTATAGTTAACAGTCGTCCCCTCACGACGCTACCAACCGACATAGACGAGCCGCAGCCTCTTACGCCCTCTATGCTTCTCACCATGAAGACGCGCCCACTTGGACCCCCACCTGGAGACTTCGTGCAAGCCGACGTCTATGCTCGCCGTAGATGGAGAAGAGCCCAGTATTTGGCAGACCGATTCTGGGCGAGGTGGAGGCAAGAGTACTTGCAAAACCTGCAACCTCGGCCCAAGTGGAATGTAACGAGAAGAAACATAGCTGAAGGTGATGTGGTTCTTGTCCGAGACAAGGAAGTACACAGGATGGAGTGGCCGCTGGGCCGCGTCATCGAGGCTATAAAGAGTGAGGACGGTTGCGTAAGGAAGGCTGAAGTGCATGTCTGGAGAGACCGGACCAAGAAGACCATGCTTAGACCGATAAGCGAGCTGGTCCTTCTGTTTCCAACAGACCCCAACCTAGTCAAGCAGGGCGCGGCCGCCCCAACAAGCCTTTAGTAAGAGCGGTAATATAGAGTAAGGCAAGGGCGTTGTTGCCCTTGGGCGAGGAGTGTTACGTTAGTCAAAGATTTCAACATAAAGACTTTGACATTGATTGTCAAAATTAGACATTTGATTCATTCACGTTTGTTTTTTTACTACGTCATGATGTTATCGTAACTTAGTTATTCACGTTTATCTAGCTCACGCTATAAGCTTACAGATCAGTTAGTCACGGAGTTTTTGGAGTTATGAGTACTAAAGTCTTTAAGTCAAGGAGCCAACTTTCTTAGAGTTACTGGAGTTCATTTGTAACCTACGGAGTCAGTATCGAATGTAAGTTGTTTTTCTATGAGTTTTGGTTTCCATTTGTAGCATTTTGTAAATAGTTTGCTAATAGGACATTAATTTCTTGCTAGTTTTTACCGCTTGGTTTTGCTTGGAATCATCGATTGTAACCACCCTGATTGTGAATAAATCATAAAATCCATTGTGGCACTGAGTGGTTGAGCAGGCGAACCTTGGATCCTCGACGCTACCTACAGCAACCGGGTCCGGGAACGCGACAATTATCCTGCTCGATTTTGCATAACATCGTCTGAATTTTGCAGAATATAGGGACTGTGTCCCTTGTCGGCTAAGTATCAGACGCTATTTCGCGTCATCTCGCAGGATAATGGTCATATGTGTATATATGTCATGTGTATCTATTAAAGTGCATACGATACAATATAGCTTATAGGTACTGTTGCACATTTTGAATCCTAGTTTAGAGAAAACAGGTGAGCTAAATTCATCCTAAAGGCTACATTTACTAGACAGGAATTTTTGGCACTGCTCTCAGATAAAAAGTGGTGCAGGCTTGGGTATCTTAGCGCTGTGTAAATGGCTTTGCCGTACTGCATTTTGTCAAAACCCAACAGAACCATTTTTATCCGAGCCATGCCAAAAAATTTCCGTGATGTATATTGCTGAGTAGCCTATTTTCTATGTTACTTATGTAAATGGCCAAACGTAAACAATGACGTCAGTAATAATCACCTATTAGTTCACTGACGTAGGGGGAGGGTACATGGCTTATTTATTTATTCTGTTGTTACATTGGCTGGTTGACTGCTCTTTAAAATCTAGCATGTTTGGGAATTTTGGCTTTGAACCAAACTTATTGGAATCCAGTGAATTTTCTGTGACCACCTGTAATTTTGTGTTACTGTGCGACCATGTTAACTAAGCCATCCTGTAATATGTTTTTCATTCAGAGATTCAAACCATGTTAAGGATATTTAATACCTGAACTACGTTTGGGGATGAGTAATTAAGTGTTTTGAAGTGATTTTTGCTCATAAGTTTCACAATTTTTAGAGAAATAGTGGATATTACATGGTGGTGCGAAGATCTGAGTTTTATTTTCGAGTGCTGAAGAACAATATTTTATGAATGATCGCATTACTTTTTATTATATAGACAAACCAGAAACCAAATTGATTTCCAAGCACTTTTGTTTTGACCGATATCCTCACTAGTGAGGATATGGAATATATGTCACTTAGGTCCCGGATGTAGCTTCGTATGAGATCTACGGGTGGCGTATTTCCCAGTAAATATTATAAAGGGCCTTTCACAGTTAAACCAAATAACGAGCTACCTAAGTTACTAGTAATAATAAATGACTAAATTTAAACCTTTTGAAATTCTGCGGGGGGGGGGGGGGCTATTTGAGTGCATTCCCTCTGTGATGGGGTTATGGAATTATTTTAATGGTGGCCATTACACTAGGGTTGGTTCACACTTGGAATATGTAACGTTCACACTACCATAATTATGAAATAATTCATTTACACCAGTATGTTATTTCACATTTGCATAACATTGCTGCAGTTATTCACATACCTTACTTGACATTATTCTTTTAAATGCTCATGGTGTTAATCAGCCTTAAAGAAATCCTGATCAAATTCACAAGTCACATTTTGTAATGTGATACTGTTCTGTGTTTCAGCTTCATTGTACTACTGCTCTGTGTCTCAGGTTCATTGTACCACACGTGGCCACTCTATTATTTTCTTCATGGCCATCTGAAATATGCACCCATTCTAGCAGACCCTTAATTTTGGGACTGAGCGTATTCATGCAATTAGACTGGTACATGTACATACAGGATGCTCTTGGGTGTTTTTTATCATAACCCAGTCCATTCACTGATTAGCCAGCATCTTGGGTTTTGAAAAGCATTCAGGCCTTGGCCGGGGTGAGCACAAAAATTGTAGTCAGCCTGTTGGCCTAAACCAGGTAAATTTTTTTTTTTTTTAGCAAAATGCAGAAGAATTTTGAGAGGGGTAGATGTGTAATTCCTGATAAGATTCATACCCAACAATGGAGGACCTCTTCAGGGTGAGAGAGAAGGGCGAGTGCATTCTTTTATTTCCCATACCAGACATGGCGGTAGGCAATGGACAGAAAACATTTTTGTGGTGCCGTGCACAAATATATAAAGAAAATCAAATCATTTATTAACTCAGTCATTCAACCAAGGGGGATAGAGACACTTGATAGCATTTTCTACTGGATGCTCCAATCCTGACTCTGGAACCCTTTTATATAGTAAAATTAGGAAAAAGTTACCCCTTTCGTTTTATATACTTAATTGAGAAAAAGGCAACTCTTTTTTATCATTTTGCATAATATGTCTGTTAAATTATCTCAAAAATATAGCACAATATGAAAACATTATTCTATACTGCAATAAAAAAAACTTTTTTAAACAAAATTTCAACCCTTCGATGTAGTGAAAGTCACTGCCCTTTATACACCTACTTAATAAAAAGGTTGCTTTTGGTGTTTGGTCTTTTATATATGGCGCAAAATGAAGCAAAGGTGTTAAAAAGAAATTGTCACCATATTTCGTTTTTGGAGTCGCTTTTGGGACAACACTGGTGTGAACATCTACCCAAAGCAGAGGTTTCCTTCCCAGTCTTTAGCTAGCAAAGTTGTTTGCATATTGTCTTTTTTTTTGTCAGATGCATGAACATTTTCACAATCATTATGGAGGTGACAACCGCACACCACTAATCACAGCATATAAGATGAACGAGGCACTCAATAAAAATAATGTGCATTGTGAGTTACTGTTTCAAAATTTTAAATTACTGAAAAAAGTATCATACTCTTTTTGTAATCTCATTGAAAGATTAACTCTGTCTCAGTAATTATAACTTGAAAAAGGCTGAGGGGACTAAGAAAATAAAGGAAATATATTATTGAGTTTTCATTGTTGATATTTTTGAGCTCTTTTGTTTTTTATTTCCCTGAATCTTGCACTGAAGTTAAAGAACTTAAATATATCAAAATTGGTCTTTATATAGGCCCGTAGCCAGGGATTTTTTTTGGGGGTGCTAATATAGAAAAAGCGGACCAACGTGGTATGAATTTATTAACCGCTAGTCAAAATTCACTAGAAAAAGGAAGTACCATATACGAAACTGGCTGTATGCCAAAGTGACCACATTCTTCTGTTTGGCCCATAGACCAAATCGGCTAACGGTGTTTACATCTTGTTACCACCCAATTCAGATCATGTGATGATTCCCTTGGGTGGTTACAATTGTCCAATTTTTCTCACTTGACCGATTGCACGAGCACATGTGCAGAACTAACAAAAGTATCCACCCAAAGGAATCATCACATGGCCCGAATTGGGTGGCAACAAGATGTAAACACCGTTAGCCGACTCCCATATGTCGTCGGGCGGGGGTGCTTGTCGTATCTGCAATTTATACTTCATACTAGTTTTAGAAAGTTTTACCCTTTAACGTCATTTGCACGGACAAGAAACGTAAACATCTTTTTAAAGAAATGTAAGGCCAATTTACTTTAATCAACTTTTTTGACATATCTATCATTATTTTTCTCTACAACGATTGCCGCAGGATATTGGATCGCTACAATAACAGCATTGCAATCTGCGCGTGTAATCTTCTCAAGTACCGACGCTAAAGTATCAGATATCTCTCATTGACTAATTTGTATTCTGCATGGCAAAATTATTAAGTAATAAATCCAGATTTTACACTAGCTACGCGTTTAAAGTTTAATTAAAGTTTTACACAAAGTTTCTTTTTAAGCATGTTTCCTACGGCCCTTACGAAATCGTAGCATTCAGAACATTTCTTTGTTTGTAAATTGCAAACCAATCAGAATGCAGGAAATCATGTATCAAACACCAAACACAGGGATTGGTTATTTTATGGGAACTCCCATTCCCATCCTCATTTACCACCCCCCCCCCCCCCCCCTCCCCCGCCCCTCCTCCTCCCTATTCACCTCTATTCTTTGTGTAGCTTCGCAGCGGCTTTGGGGACAAGCAACGCTGTTCCCTCCTCTCCCGATAGCCGTTTCGTGTTGCCCTATCCCTTACTGCTACATAACAAAAACAATTTCTATAAAAGCCAACACTTCGCGCAGATTTACTCAGTTTGTTTCAGGTGCCACCTAAAAAAGACTTTTACCAGCAAATCGAGGGTAAGTTATGTGCGCAAAAGATCGCTCAGCCAAACGTATTAATAGACTTGCGCAAGTGTAACATGAAAAGTTTAATGAACAGCTAAAAGTCCAATAAGCTTACGAATTTTTAACAGAAGACCTATGTTTGGTCTGGGCCTAAAAAATTTATTTGTTTTGCAGCAGTCTTATCTGTCCTGAAATGGAATCTACGGAGGAGCGTTTCGAACCTAACGACGAAACATTGAATGATTGGGAAACACCCGAGAATACAGAGACAGAAATCAGCCACACACAGCCAAAAGGTGACAAGCTTTTGGAAGAGAAAAGCTCGTGGTGAGAAATGGAGAGATCGGATACGAAAAGAACAATGGGTTCTTCCCGATGACAAACTTCTCGGTCAGGTGCACTGGTTACGTCGTGGACGATAAGGAAGCGACAAGCGCCAATGGTTTTTGTTTTCTATTCATCCTAAAGACTCTGTACCTGATGCTGATGACAGAGAGGATCAAGGGTAAGTCTTTATAATACGCGTATCTTTTGGGTGGGACTCTACCCAAAATTAGATAGGGAGTGTGTTCCGCTCGAGCTCTATGCAGCCCTGTGAGGAAAAGCATAAAAATACCCTAAAAAGATTGTCTTGCAAGTATAAATGTGTCTCTTGTCTTACAGCACAGCATTTATCGAATAAAAGCATGATCTTCTTAGGCCTAGTACATACGCCGCTCTTATCATGAGCCGATCCAACCTGTTGCCGTGAAATACACGAAAATCGGGGCATTTAAATGGATTCTACATTACCGGTATGATTTAGAATAGTCTAGGTGACAGGCAGACCAGAGATGGACGAACAATATTGTTTTATCGAGATTTTGCAATTGGAACGGCTCATGATAAGAGCGGCGTATGTACTAGGCCTTACTTGCTTTCTCGAAAAAACTATTTTTGCTTCAAATGTTCGGAAGAACGTTCTTTTCGTAATACGTTTTTTTTTTCGTGATACATTTTGCCCTGGGAGAGGAGTCTGCTCCTTAGTTTTTCTTGCTGTGGAATGCTCGTAGATAACGATTGTGACCCCTAAATATATAGGATACCAAAATAGGCGTGGTAAAACTTTAGCTTAGAATTAGTTTAGAAGCAAACAATTGATACCGTTCACAAACACTGGCAATGTCAATATTTTTGTCCAACACCTAATACAGCGTTTTTCATGGCTTCGAAGTGTTCTTTCTTTTTTTTTTTACTAAAGGACAAATCCTATGGTTTTAAACCATTTTCACCCCTGACAACGAACTCTGGCAAGAAATATCGATAATGTAATTGTAGGTTTATTAGCCTATTATGTATTTATTAGCCTATAATGTAATATTGAATGTTTGCTGACCGTATCTGTAATTCAGCTTCAGCTGCAAGAGATACATTAAACATATCTATCTATCTATTTTAATCTGCTTCACATACAATCCTGACATACAGTGACAAAATGGGCTATCAGCTGTATTTACTCGAAATTGAACTCAAATTATAACTCATTTAGCATTTGACCTCAGAAGCATTGGATTTTAGAGTTGGAGTTTTATTTTTTTACCTGTTAACTGGCCCTTGCCCCTCGTGAGTTTGTTTTAATTCAAAATAAGCTTTAAGAATAAGACTTTGTAACCCGAAAAAGCTAAACCTCGTGCGCGTAAATCCCCCCCTCATTATTAACAGAAAACATGAAAAAGGAACCACCTTTATATACTCCTAACGTCCTTTTGATAAAAAATGTCTACAGCTTTTGTAGCCGAACTGTATCACTATAGAGTAGTCAAGTGATGACGTCACAAAAAACAAATTTTTGATTTAGCAACATTTGTCCTTGGATTGGAAAGAGCATAATAAATGAATTTTACACAGCAAATGTGACAAATCGGTTGAAACGCGACCGAGATATTGCCCCCTAAATACATAATTTTCTTTAAGAAATCACTGTATTTTTGGTTGCGTTCATAAAGTTTTGAACGCAGTCCAAAATACAGTGATTTGTTAAAGAAAATTATGTATTCAGGTAGCCATATCTTGGTCGCGTTTCAACCGATTTGCTTCATTTTTTGCACCCGATTCTCTTTCATTATTCGTGGACTAAAATAGGAAATTCAAGATTTCTCAAATTTATGACGTCACACTTGAGTACTCTATAACAGTGATGACATTTAACAAATAAAACACAGTTCCGTGACTGCACCGGCTTTTGCAAACCGAGATGTGGTTGGGAGAATTCGGAAGCTGATCAGTGGAGACACGAGCAGCAGATGAACTGACGAACGTGACCACTGTCCTGTGCCGACCTCGATTATCGAGCGAAACAAATGTTATTTTAAGAGTCTCATGCTTAAAGGGGCACTTGCACGCTTATTCCTACTGCCCATGGTCTCTCACTTCAGAATAAAAGTACACCGTGGACCGAAATGTTTTTGAATGTGAATCGAAGGGGGAAACGGTTACTGCTAGTGAGAAATCCATTTCGATCGCGTTTATTTTGCCTTTTCGTGTCCGTATTTCACCATGTTTACAAAGGCTATTAATATTTCAGTCTATCTAAAGAATTATTTGATGCGAAGGGACTCCAAGACTCTTGTTACGAGCTTCCGATGGAATCCGCTCAAAAGGAAAGCGAGGGGCCGCCATCTTTGCCGTCTTCCAAAGTGAATAAGCATAACAACCGGAAGGTTTTGCGGCTGGATCATCCGTAATATACCTCCATGAGACGGTATTTCAGGCCAGTAGGTCAATGAGATTAGCAGCAACCTTCAAGATCGAGCTCAGCGCACCGAGAGCTGACATCATTGTTGTGATTTCACCGTTTAGCGTTTTGGACGATGGCCGGCAAACACCAAGCAACATTTACTCTTGCCTGCAGCCTGCATTCATTTCTCCACGGACAGTTCTAGTAGCAATTAAGCTACAGCATACTTTGATGTCGCTAAAAGAGCTAAATTACTGTGGAGTCGACAAGGCTTTGTAATACCAGTAGCCGTTAGTGTTTTGTGAAAAGCGAAGCACGAAGAGTGCGAGAAATATCTCTAACGATCCAGGAATTACGGCAACGTTGTGACAAGTCCACGGCTATTTTCCTCTACTTATTGAGAGACATGGCCTCAGAACAACTCAGAGATACTCATGAAAGTTAGTGTAAATTCTATTCTGAATTTTTACTGTACAAATCGACAAGACTTGTGATACCAGGAGCTGTTTGTGTTTTGTGAAATCAGCGAAGAGTGTGAAGCAATGAATAACCAGAATAACTGAACTATCAGGAATTACGAATTCGTTGTAGATGTATTTGTGAGTAACAATACATTATGCAATAAATATTCTACTATCAAAGGATTATTATACGAGTTGTCGTGATTCATTTGCGGTTCTAATTTGATATAATCGGCATTTGTATGTAAGAAATCAAGCGACAGTTCCACGTGTCAGTCGTCGAAGCTTGTTTTGAAGTTTAAAATGGAATTTGTTATCGCTGTTTCGATCCTTCACAATTCCACAGACATAACTCCATTGATTTGACTCGAATAATGCAAGTTCAACTTTTTTATTAATATATTCTCAAGAAATGGATAAGCCTCACAAGTCCGTACTGCACGTGGTGTTTTGGATTTTGTGATAGTAGCATACTCGGCAACCTGGGCTTTCCGTGCGAGTGCCCCTTTAATGCGAATTCAATGTTTTTGTCAAATGTCTATCTAAAGGCGCCCATTGCGATTTGTAGGCCGATTGTTTTTTGGAGCAGCGAGCTATTTGATTTGTATGAAGGAAAATCGGTCCCGACACGAAAAGGATCGATACCACAGATTTTTCAGTGTCGGGCCGACCCCGAACGAAGGCACAAGAAATCGGGCCCGACAAATCGCAACGTGTAAATGAACCTTAGTATTATTGAATTCTCAATATAATGATTTTGCCTAAAAGCATGTTACTTTCTAAAAGTAAGACTTTGCAATTTACGGCTCGCCAATAAGGTGTACGACGTCACAACCATGATTGCACTGGGAAATGCAAATATGGCTCTATGCCAATAAGAACACGTGTACTATCTAAATTATCGAAAATTCTTTAGCGAAAATCCAACTCGAAATCCAATGGTTTTTACTTCCTTAATTTATTCCTGTAATATAACAAATTTATTTCTTCTCTAAAACGAGAGCCTGCTAACCTAAACCAAAAGTGGATTACCAAGAGTTTCCATATTTACTATGTACGCCCGAATCACAGTCAGAAAAGTTTCTATTTTTAGAACTAGCATGCCCGCGAAAATTCGTCATCCACAGGGTTCCACTTTCTCGCCACGCGAACAGTTGTGAGATCCAGCCTAAAATTAAAACGCAGATCAATGGAAAAAACCGTTAAAATCGCAAATATAAGGTAGGATATTCTCTATTTTGTTGTGTATTGGGCATACGAGCATTCGAGCCTGAGCATTCGAATACCCAAATCTAAAAATAGACACTTTTCTGACTGTGATGTGGACAAATAACTCTTGTTAATCCACTCTTGCCTAAACCCTATTTTTCAACGAAAATCTTTCAAACTTGGCCACAAACACGTTTTGGAATTCGGATTTTAATAAAGTTGTTATTGCCATGGTAACGATGTCACGTGATCCATCATCCGCCATTTTGGATGCAAAGGTTAAGCAACCATGCGGGTATGTAGAAAATATACATTTCAAAAGCACGAAAAATCTGATAATTTCTTGTTTCTGGAAAAATTCCAAGATATCCAATTAGTTTAATTTGAAGGGAGTTGTCCTGTAACTAACTATGTGTTTACCTTTCAATTTTGTGTGTTTGAATATAATTTAAACGAAGTAGTTAAATTAAGGAAGTCTTTCGTGCAGGGATGCCGGCTTCATCGGCTACAACATCTACTCCCTCAGTCGCTTCAACGATCGTTTCGTCGGCTTCTGGAAGTATGTCCGGTTTCTCTGCAGCGCCGGGATTCCTTTCCACCTTTAGTACCCCCCCCCCCCCCCCCAACCATTTGTGGTCGGCACGGGTTATTCGCCGGTCCCGTCAAAATTGGTTTCTCAAATCGTCTCGGAAAAATTTGTGGACATGGCAGACCTTTTGCCACCTAACTTGATTCCTCAAACCGACCCTGAACCGCAGCTCTTGTACGAGGGCAAGCTCGTCTTAACAGGCGTGCCATACAACTCAAAGAAACCCAAACATCGCGCAGATGACATTGTGTCGTGCATGGAAGCATTCAATATTTACACCGCGGTCATGACGACATACTTCCCTGCAAACAAGCCGCCAGTTTAGCGGCAAGGCCTGGCTCCGCTATGACCGTGCTTACAGGGAACACGCAGCTCCCAGTAGACTAAATGACTGGTCTCAGCTCGAAGCACACCTATTTACTTACCATACAGCTGGTGCAGCCCCTCGCCAGGGGACAAACCCATCAAAGGCGTGCCTCCGATGGAATGACGGCCGGTGTTTCTACTCAGCTTGCAAATTTGCTCACCATTGCTCCAAGTGCGCGGGTTCCCACAGGAAAAGTGAGTGTACCCATGGGGGACGGCCTTTCCCCCGAAGAGGGCGCTCTCCCTCTCCAGTTTACAGCAGCAAGAAGTGCAAGTCCAATGGACATGAGGAACTGATTTAGACTTCCCAAGCACGCGTATGGTGTACTGTTCAGTTCTCTCCGTTCAGTTCTCTATTTTGCCTAAGATATTAAATTCAGGCACTTACTATTGTATTTAGGAATGGTCGTATTGAATCGCTAACCCGAATCGGTTGTTGGGTAGGAAAGGTCCCATATCTCAAGGGTCAGTCAGCAGTATGTCGGATTTAATCTGTGCAATACAAAAAAAAACCGTCAGATAGACCCACCCCCAAAGCAAAAAAGACCATTAAAGGGGAAATAAAGTCTAAAACGTCCTTTCGGGAGAGAAATAATTATAAAATTTTGATTGCGTTTCCGAAGTCGGTTTTACTTTATAGGGATTACTTTTTTGGAAAAAAAACGTCGAAACTGCTTCGAACGCCGACTTCGTTCTTTTCAACGCGGGAGCAAAGTTCCTGTCAGCGGTTTGTCGTGACGTCACTGCGTCAAATCGGCCCGATTTTGCTGCCTTCCTGCAAAGTTTTTGTTTCGCTCGTCTCTTTTCGCTTTGCTCGAGTTTGTTTAAGTCATGGTTAGTATCGACACAATAATTTAACTTGTAGAACTATCGCCATAGATATGTTAATTAAACCATGATTAATTGCTGTGTGCCGCATTGTACTAACTATTCTACAAAAACAAAGGGAAAAAACGTCAGTTACCATCGGATTCCAAAAGGAGCTCTACGAGACGCCTGGATAGAAAGGATCCAGAGGTCTAACTGGGAAGATGTCGACATCGAAAATTGCTTTGTATGCAGTAACCACTTTACTGAGGATTGTTTTGAGCCATCTGATGTTCGAGAAGCACTCACGGGTGAAAAATGCAGGCGGACTCTCAAACGAGATGCACTACCTTCCGAGTCATTTTCTCGTTTAAATTCAAGGCCACCAAAACAGCCTAGGCTTTTCAGCATAGAGAGGCAGAAAACTCGTGACAAACTCGAGTTAAGGCGAGAGGTAAGAAGACCGAAGTTTTTACTTTTCACTTGTTAAACTTGTTTTTCAAATTCTGCGAACACTCAAACTATTTAGCTTACTTCCTTCAAACGCATAGCTATTCATAGCAACCACAGATTTTTCAAATGGTACCGGGTTGCTTATAATAATAGAAGATTGATTCACGATTGGAAAGCTTTGAAAACACAATTATTTAACAGAATTAGTACTAGTAACTTTTACCCTATATACGAAGTCAAGAGATGGAGTTGTAAGGGCGTTTGAGGAGAGGGAAACAAAAACGCTTGGCATTTTGCGTATAGCATGTTCATGTTTTTGCACAGTTCACCCAGGGCGATTCCAATTTTATATCCACACCCCACGGGTTGATGATATCGTCAAGAATTAACCCCTAAGAAATAAATTCTGCCGGAGGACCCCCAGAATTTTGCATTTTTTCAATTAACCCCTAAGAAAAAATGGCATATGCCCCTAAAATTTACCGGTTGATGACAACTTTCCGTATTTTGACCCTCAGAAAACATATTTTTCGTGGAAACCTCTCAGAAAATGTGTGGTTCCAGAAATTATCCATACCCCCCTACGGAAGGGCAGTGGAAATTCCGGAGGGGTTGGGGGGTGAATTTGCCTGATCATTTCCATACAAATACTGTACTTTTCCTTGGAAATTCCAGAGGGGTGGGGGGTCACTTTCCAACACCCTTCCGTGGAGGGGGTATGGATATTTTCTGGAACCACACTAAAATATTAATGTATATTTCTTTTTTAAAATTATTGGAGTTATACTTATGTAAATATTTTTACATGATTCCAATAAATCTATGCTATGCTATGCTATGCCACACAATGGTTAAAACAACCCCTCAGAATTTTTTCTGCGACCACCCCTCAGAAAATGTCATCAACTGGGGGTATGTGGACAAAAAATGGAATGGCCCCCAGAGTGCGAGGACGTTATTTACGGCTAAATAAAAAAAAATCAATTAAACAGACCCGGGGGGGGACTCCTATATTTCTGGGGCGTGGGTGCTTGTCGTATCTGTTAGGGTTTAAAATCAGGCCTCTGGTACCTCTTAGGGGTAAACTTTGAAAACGTGCAATTTTTTCCAGATAGGTACCTGTTAGAGGTCCGTTCTAGCAAATCAAGCAAATCACACTTGTTGGTAGCCTGAATTTCAGACGTATTGTCGCCCTTAAAAAAATACGAGAGAAAATTACGAGGGAAAATACATCTCTTTGGTACCTTTTTAGGGTCAAAATAAACTGAGTGACTCCATGTTTGGTACCTTTTAGGGGTAAAATCGAAAGTTCCTGACGAGCACCCCCGCCCCAAAAATAGCCCCCCCCCCCGCCAGGCTGACAGAACGGGGTCAGTGTATAAAGCCTGCTATTTCTCATACAATAACGGTTTTTGTGAAGTGGAATGCATTTTTCTCTAGAATCAAAGTGATCATGATAAAACCATCCATTGAATCTCCCTTTGATCATTTTGTAGCAAAGCTATTGCTTTTGTATTTTTTTTTAGGTTTTACAAATGGTAGAGATGGCTAGAGCACAACCAACAACTCAGGAGGTAGATAATTCAGATAGGTCTGAAACTGTGGAAGATAGTTGCAATACTGATACTGTAGTTGGAAAAGGCAAAGTAAACACCTCAATCAGCAGCACAGATAATTGCAGTTTTAATGTAGAAGCTCTCAACACAACTGCAGTTACAGCTTGTTCAAAAGTTGCAACTGGTACCCAGACTGTAGTCACAGCTTGTTCAAGAGTCACAATTGGTACCCAATGTTGTATTGGGGCAAAAGCTTTAAAATCCACTGATACCCAAACAACCTATGAAGACTTCCCCCCAAACCCTGAGGTGGGTATTCAGTATGATGCATCAGATGCACTCCCAAGCTTTTACCAAGAGTGCTATGGATCAGAGGATGAAAGTCTTTTATCAGCAATCACTGATTCTGACAGGGGCAGTGTGTATGAGCCCCCAACTGAAATGTCTGAGAGTGACATTGATGATGACAATCAGTCATGTTTGTCATTTAGTAAAGAAATGGATATCCTCCAGGAAGAAAAATATATTGTGTTCCGCTCTTCATTAATGACCCTTTTAGGGCACACATGTAAAACATGTGGGAGTTCAATAATTGACCAACAGGAAAGAACCCAGGGAACCATGTTATCTATCCGGTTATTTTGTATTAATGGTCATTCTATGGTGTGGAATTCACAGCCTATGATAAAAACTATGGCTAGTGGCAATTTGCTGGTACCTGCTGCAATTCTTTTTAGTGGAAAAACCTTTTCAAAAGTAAATCAACTGGCTTCATATCTTAATCTAAAATTCTTCAGTCATACAACATTTAATGATGTACAAAACAACTACTTATTCCCAGTGATCAACAGTGCATGGTTAAATGAACAAGACAGAATGGTGCAGCGCATCAAAGAAGGAGGCCCTGTAAACCTGAATGGTGACGGACGTAGTGACAGCCCTGGTCATAATGCCAAATATGGTACGTATACAATGATGACAGAGGCTGGCGAAGTTGCAACCTTCTCTCTTGTGCAAGTGACAGAAGTCACATCTTCAAATGCCATGGAGAAAGAGGGCTTTGAGCGGTGCTTCCAGGAACTGGGCAACAGTGGAGTCATAGTGAATCAGCTGGCCACGGATCGGCACATAGGAATTTCATCATCAATGGATAGAGATCACCAAGATAGTGACCACCAGTTTGATGTCTGGCATGTGGCAAAGAGTGTGGGGTCCAAGATAGAAACCAAGGCTAAAAAGAAAGGTTGCGAAGTCCTTAGAGAGTGGACAAAATCCATTACAAATCATCTCTGGTGGTGCTCAAGAACATGTGAAGGTAGTGTGGAGGTTCTAAGGGAAAAGTGGAAGTCAGTGGAAACCAGCACTTCCATTCCTGTTCCCATGGTCCTCTTACTGATCAGCAGAAGAGGAGAAAGAAATGGCTGAAACCAGGCACTGAGGCCTATGTTGCTCTTGAAGAGATTGTTCTCAACAGAAAGTTGCTGAAAGACCTTGCAAAGATGACAAAGTTTTGTCATACTGGAGAGCTTGAAGTGTATCATTCTATGATGCTTAAGTATTGTCCAAAAAGACAACACTTTTCCTATAAGGGTATGTTAGCTCGGACACAGCTTAGTGCTCTGGACAACAATGCAAATGTTGGACGAGACCAAGCAACCATGTTAAGAGGTGGACAGGATGTAGGTAAATTACGCTACAAGATATCATTTCCCAAGAGACAGCGTCAGTGGGTGGTTAAGCCAATTAAAGTAAAGAAATCTTATCAATTTGTATCCCAATTGATGCAAGGTGTTATAAGTGCTTATGAGGGCGAAGAGGAAGACCAATTACCCATGGCTCCAAGAGTTGACATTCCCAGAAACATTGCGAACATGCAAGCTCCAGACAAGGATGTTCTTATTCAACAACATAAGTCAAGGTTTAACTAAGTCTACTGTTATAGAGCAGATTTTAGATGAGTGTCAAAAACTAAGAGCAAATGTGTAGTTCCAGAAAATATCCCACCCCCACCCCTCTGAATTTCCAAAGAAAATGGAAAAGGTCAGGTTAATTCACCATTTCGGCGCTAAAAAGTCACGTGCGCGTCACGGGGTCAAAGTCCAACAACCCGCGAAAGTTCGGACATTGTTCACCTCGAGTAGTGTGTACGAACTGTGAAAGCGAACTTCAGATTTAGTCGTTATCTGTTAAGCGTACCCCCTTGTAATTCGAATATTTATGCCTTAAAATGTCAACTACATGTAATGAGGACTTTGAGTCAATGAATGTACATGAATTAAGGAGATATTTGCAGGATCGTGGCGTTTCTGTGAGCGGCTATTTGAAACCTTCACTGGTGGAACTTGCTTTGAAAGTCAAAGACTTGGTTCTCCCGAAGGATCCTAACTTCGAGAACGACTTGCCAACTACTGACGGTTTAGTAATCCATGGTATTAACATTCCTGATCCATTTACTTTAAAGACTGTGAACGATTTCAGTTTTTGTCCACCGTTTGGGCTGTACGATATTTTCAACCATCTCATTTACCACTCGACGGAATACGACAAGCAAGGGTTGGCGGCCTATAAGTCCTTCGACGATTATCGCCTATTTATCGATGGATATGTCGACTCCTTGCTTACTATTCCGTCGAGTGAGGCAGGAGTTTATGTATTTGTAGCGAAGGTGAGGCCTTTTATGAAAAATAAAACTGATGATGGAAAACAACACTATGATCTATGGTTTATTTTGGAGGGGAGAGGAGCGAACCGAGGGAGTGTGCTACAAGCGTTCTGCAAATGCAAGGGAGGTCGAGATGGTGGCTGCAAACATATTGCAGCTGCTATGTATTCCCTTGAGGCTTTATTGAATGCAAGTGGGAGTGAAAGTGTCACCAGCGGTCCGTGTATCTGGTCGAGAAAAGAATGTGCGAGCTCAAAACCATGCGACGTGAAAGATTTGTTGATAAAAAAAGGCAGCAAACCCTACAACAACCCGAAAAAACGAGGACATGTATATTGTCAGCATATTGATTTGGATGTCCGTGATCCTGACGATACTGCTCCACGAGATGAAGGCTGTTTGAAGGAATTTGCGAAAAAGTTGTGTAAATTAGAAAATCCACCAGTTATATTGCCCTTATTGAATAAGCTCTATTGTGCTACACCAGAGTCAGAAGATGTTGCTGATGATGGAAGTAAGCTTAAGTATAACAATAATGAGCCTGAAAATACTGTTGGTATTATGAAAACTAAGCTGCAAGATATCTTGAAAAAAGATCCAAATATTACTGCTGGAAAAGTTTTGGACACATTGTCTTTCAGTGACAATGAAATTGACCAGATTGAGAGCTCCACCAAACAGCAAAGCCAGTGTAAGGATTGGTTTATCCATAAGTATGGCTTTGTAACAGCCTCAAAGTGTAAGAGAGTTTATACACGTCAGGAGACACTTGTAAAAAATAGCACAGAAAATGCTTCAAAACTTATAGAATCTATATTAGATGATACACCCTACGTTCACTCATCTAAAGGCGAGCCACAGAATGCCAGAGAATGGGGCATAGTCCATGAGGAGAGTGCACGTAAGGCCTATCAACGTGTAGCAAGTCACACTCATCATAAGGTTGAACTTGTTTCAAAAGGATTCCTTATTTCTAAGGCAAAGCCATACCTTGGGGCCAGTTTGGATAACATTCAAAAGTGTCAGTGTGCTGATGGTTGTCCAGAAACAGTTATTGAATACAAATGCCCCTGGAAGCACAGGCATCTCCACCCAAAGGAAGCATTTCTTACGCCAGAAATAGGAGGCATTATACGTAATCACATATTTGAACTGAAGCCTTCTACACGGGACTATTATCAAGTTCAACTTCAGATGTTTGTAAGCGAATTGCCTTTGTGTAACTTCATTGTGTGGACAGAGAAAGGAGTTGTATGTGTGGAGGTACCCTATAATCAGAGCTTCATGTTAAATGTGTGTTTAAAGCTGGAGGCATTCTGGGTTGGTCAAGTCCTTCCTGTCATGTTGACCAATATTTTCAGTGCTGCATTACCAAGTAAGTTTGAAATTCTTTTTTTTTCTAAACAGTCAAACTCTGATTGCACCTATTCCTAAAAGTGGTAGCTCTTAATATTCTGATGGGAAAAGTTTATGTGCACATTTCTGCAGTCTCCCCGAATAACAGAAAAATTCAGTGTTTCTCAGAAAAAACTGTTAACAGCTTAGAGGTCATTCTGATAGGGAAAAAGCTGTGAATTTACTCAGCATTTTTCAGACCTGAAGCACAGTTTTTTCCTAATGCAGTCCCCAGCAAGTAGTTTTTTTAAGTAAATTACACTGACCCACACCATGACCCAAAATATAGAAAATGTTAGGAACTTTGAAATGCTAACTTTTTGTGTTGGGGATTCTTATAGCTTTGTTGCAAGAGATGCAAGAAGTAGCAGCGGCAGTTGAGGTCATAGAGCCTACCCCATCACCCCCTAGCTCTGCAGCTGCAGTACCCTCTGATTCAGAGTGTGTAATAGACAATGGGCTCCAAATCTTCAATAAGGATTTAGATCTGGTTGAACCAAATATCATGATCAATGATACCATTGTTCTATTTTTGTTCAGGTAAAGATTGTTGTATACTGTTTTTATATAGTCACTTGAAACTGATTGATTCCCAAGACTGCTGTTTCCTGGACAGGTAGGATACTCACCTGTGCCCAAGTCCCCTATCTGATTTCAGGGCCTGATATTAGGCGGCTTGAAAGTAGCAACTCAAATTTATTTCTGTGGATAAAGGTTGATTTAACCTCTACCAAGAGAATTACCTTTTGAGACATAGTACCATAAATATTTTAAATACTTTCATAACAATTTGATTTTAACTGTCTTTTTATATTGTGATTTTAGACAACTGCCACAGGTTGTACCAATAATCAGCACATATTTCTATACAACTTTGTGTGGAGAGCAAGATATTGGTCACAAATCATCACGGTATGCTTATTGTATGTACAATTTTATTATTGATACATGTTATGATGTACTGGGAATATGACCGTTTCCAGTAAGTATAATCTTCCTATATTATATTAGAATACATTTGTATTCTTTTGTATCTAGAGTGTCAAGACTTACATCAGCTGAGAAGTTTTTCAAGGTGGACCTCCTAGATCAGCAATATGTGTTCATTCCAATCAATAGAAGGTAGGAATGCAGGACAGAAGTGACAGTACTAGCCTGTTGTCATGCATAAAGCACCCACCTGCACCCCCCTGGCTATGCCCTTGCAGCTTTGAACAACCTGACTCTGTACTCTGATATTTTGGTTTACAGTTTACACTGGCTCTTGGCTGTACTGACACCATGGTAGGTGATTCAATAATGATATAATAATAGTAGGAGCAGAAACAATTTTTTTGTTTTAATCATTAATAGACCCTCTGTAACCCCTATTGATGCAATTTATTTTCAAAGGCACCTTCTGATACTGGATTCAGTAACATGGGATATTAGTATCAGGCATGCAGAAATAGACATTATTAGCAGGTATAGTAGATAGAAAGATATTAGTGACACAGAATGTAGCACACTGTTAGCGAATCAAAATAATTATCAAGTAAAAAAGGCTTACCAGTACAATGTATACAGGTCATTCAGGACAGTTGCAAGCCAGCATAAGAGAGTAATATGTGTGCAATATATAGAATGCACACTAAACACACTCTTCTTGAACAGCACACACACTTGTTGAAAAACTGTTCTGCCATCCCTGGTATAATAACATGATCAGATTTAAAAAAGTAAAACTGTTATGTTTTTTAGCTACGTAAATCACCTACATGCAGCTTACAATCTAACCTCCAAGAAAGTCAAAAGGTCAAGTCATGTTCTCAAGGTACAAACTTTTAAACCTACAATTCAAATATTCATGTTCCATTATCAATGTGATAATTATCAATGCCTGAATTAAAATTGCCAATTGTCTTACAGTAGTTACAGTTTATAATGAAAAATTGCAGGTACCACAGCAGTTGGAAGGGAGCAATAACTGTGGCTTTTACTTGTTCATGTTTATAGACCATTTTTTAAAGGTACTGTTAGTTTCAGAATGAATCATATAAAATAAACATTTTGTGTGGTTCCAGAAAATATCCATACCCCCTCCACGGAAGGGTGTTGAAAAGTGACCCCCCACCCCTCTGGAATTTCCAAAGAAAAATATAGTATTTGTATGGAAATGATCAGGTAAATTGCCCCCCCCCCCTCCCCCCTCCGGAATTTCCATTGCCCTTTCGTAGGGGGGGGGGGGGTATGGATAATTTCTGGAACCACGCATTGACTATCTTTTGTAGGGAGACCAGTAAAAGGACCAGGAATATGTCTTGAATGTTATTTGAACAATATTCAGATGCTAGGAATTTGCATCCTGAAGCTCAAATGAGCAGTCCCTAAAAACAATCCAACACAGTGGCGGATCCAGGGGTGGTGAAGGGGGCGACTAGTCACCCCCCTTTCTGAACTTATTTCTCATTTATCCTTTGTAACAGTCACCCCCCTTTTTTCTCGCATGTGCAGTAAAACCTTTGTAATAGTCAACCCCCTTAACAAATTCCTGGATCCGCCACTGCCAACACCCCTACTGAGAAACCCCAGAATTCCTAAAGTAAGTAGGAATTAAATCCAGGGTGGGTAGTTTTATAAAAAAGTAAATTTCCAGGGTGAGTATCCTCAAAAAATGAATTTTCAGGGAGGGTAAACATAAACTCCAGGGTGGTCATGAATTCATTTACTGGGTTTTCAGAGTAGGTGGTTCTCAGCAAGGGGTGCAGAATTGCAATTATGAATGCCTATGGTGTTCACAATTTTCATAATTTTTTGGCTGTAATTATTATTTGCAATCCTTTGCATTTCCTTTTACAGGACCTGAGGGATTATGAGAGAAACCCAGAAGAATATGTCAAGGCAGACCATATGTGGTTTCAACCCCATGATGCTGAAGTCAAGAGAACTTTGACTAGATCTCACTTAAAGGCCTTATTTTGTAAATAATCATGCTTTGAAAACAGTTCCTTTCAGCAGTTTGGGATTCCCTGTGTATTAATGTCTCTCTTTTTAGCTCAATGCTTGTATTATAGGTGCTTGTAAGTTGACTAACATTGCACATACAGTGACAAGAGAAGTAACATAAGGTTTACATGTAAGTGGCATGACTCCTTAATAAACTGAAATGATTTGAGGCGCTTAATTATCCTCTCTATGTGAACTCTGGCAGTTGCCACCCGCCGTGTAGCAGTTGAGGCTCTAGCAGAAATATTATTTTTCCGCATGATTGGAGGTGCAATTAACTTGGTGGCCTTCAAAGCTAAAACATCTTGTATATTGAAGCCCTTGTCTGCCATCACGTCATCACCCTGCTCTAATTTGCCAAGAAACCCGCTGGACCTAACAATGTCCTTATCACTGATACTTCCACTATATAAGCTTGAAACAAAATTAAAATGGAGAAACAAGTAACTTAAAAGTATTTGCTGACTTGTATGAGCTGTAAGTAGACTTCTGACTAGAAGGTTTAGATGGTTTCTCAATATAAATTTCGGTGCAATCAATTATTGCTCTAAGGTTGCTACAATATTTCTTTTTGTAACAGTCTGGTTTTGGTAACCCTCTCAGTTCCTCTCGAGTGGAGAAAGGTAGAAGGAACTTCAGCTCTTTTTCTAAGAAAAGAATCCATGTGATGAAGATACTACTGCCAGTCCCAGTAGTGATGCCAAACACATCACAAAGCATTTCTAGGCTTGGGTTCCTCCTTAACCGGACAAGTGTGAAGATAAACTGCTCCTTGGTGGTTAACTTTGACTGTTTTTGTCTTTGCTAAAAAAAAAGTTGCATTTGTATGCATGAATAAGCATGAAGTTTTTTTTATAATTATGTTTCCCTTGACTTCCAAATGACTTCCTCCTTAATAATTTGTCTTTGTCCATTATAACATTTCTACAAAATAAATTTACCTTGAGATGCTTGTCCTTGATCTTGCCCTGTTTGGTTTTACTAGCACCCTTCCACATTGACATGCGCGCACTTTTCTCTTTGACCTCATTATAAATAAGTTCAAGGCATTCCTTTGACATTCCTGTAAAATATAATATAATTTATAATAATATATTTTTCAAAACATGCTGAATACATTTTTACTGTTTAAAAAACAGTATTCAAACGTGCAAGACTGTACAAGAAACCAGGGAGTTGTGAAGTAACACATAAGCTTATAAAGTGAATTAAAAGTGGCGTACTGCTAATGGTAATGCTTCCATAAAAAAGACAGAGTGTGTCTTGGTATTTCATAGTAATTTATAAATTTGTAGCTTGCCTGTGTAGTGATACGTTTTTGACTGTTCCATCACTTTTTCGATAAACAAAGACCTCATTAGACCTTCGTTGCTTGTCTGAAATAAAAAAAAGAACGAAAATTATGGGAAAGAAAACCAAAGCTACAAACTTCAATAGGATCACCGATATATTAAGATACTAAGCTTATATATTTCTCACTTGAGTGCCGCATTCGCTTAGCAGTGTTTCTTCGGTCTGTGTACTGGAGGTGAAGGGAAGTGTTTCTTCAGTCTGTGTACCGGAGGGAGAGGGCAACAACACGGGGAAGGACACGTTCTGCAGCTCGGGCCACTCGTTTTTCTCGGCGGTGAAATCTACTTCATCGCGATCTTCAGCGTCTGGTTCAACCACCGATAAACTCAAATCTAATAAGGCCCCAGCAGCAGTATGTTCATCTTTAGATTTACCCGTCCGGCGATGAAGTGTTAACAGGGTTTTGGCTACTGTTTGTTGAAGGCAAATTCTCTTTCTTTCGTCTCTCTCTGCCGTACGCTGATCAGACGCCCTTCGCTTGAAACTTAGTTTCGCCACCTAAGAATATTAGCCCTTGGGTAAGTGCAAATAAGTTGTCAAAACAAGAAAAGAATTACCTTACCCTTTCTTTACTGGCATCTGCAGGTATAGGGTCTTGATTATCTTCTGTCGGGCCATTTTCGCCAACAAAATGCAAACTGCACACAAAACTGTCTTTGCTACACTTGAAAGAATCACCGCGTTTACACCGCTTTATCCACAAGTCTCTTTGTTCTGGCTTTCTTTTTTCTCCTGGGAAATGGAAGAACTCAACGGGGTCCCCATTCGCATTTCTCTTCCATCGCTGTGGGTAACGAGAATCGTTTCCACAGGTGCCGTGGGCGCAATGTTTTGTAGTCACCATTTTCAGATTTTGTTCGCCTGCTGAATGTCCGAACTTTCGCGGGTTGTTTACGTTTAGATGGACTTTGACCCCGTGACGCGCACGTGACTTTTTAGCGCCGAAATGGTGAATTGACCCTCAAACTCCTCTGGAACCACACAATACAAAACCACTAGACAATCAGGAGCAACAAGTAGTATATAGTCGGGATATGGCCAGCAATTTATGGCCAGCACTTATGGCCAGCACTTATGGCCAGCACTTATGGCCAGCACTTATGGCCAGCACTTATGGCCAGCACTTATGGCCAGCACTTATGGCCAGCACTTATGGCCAGCACTTATGGCCAGCACTTATGGCCAGCACTTATGGCCAGCACTTATGGCCAGCACTTATGGCCAGCACTTATGGCCAGCACTTATGGCCAGCAATTTATCTATAAAAGCTGTTGTGTGAGCGATGTGAGGTATTCGCAAAGATGCGCGGAACTCAATTTGAGCAAAGAGTGGAAGCTTCGTAGTCAGGTTGGTAGACTAATTATAAATTCATAAATAATATGTAACCTAAAATTTCGATCGGAAGATCTTCGGGAAGTGTTCGGAAGATCTTCGGGAAGTGTTCGGAAGGTCTTCGGAAGTGCTCGGAAGGTCTTCGGGAAGTGCTCGGAAGATCTTCGGAAAGTATTCGGAAGTGCTCCGAAGGTCTTCGGAAAGTGTTCGGAATATCGTCGGAAAGTATTCGGAAGATCTTCGGGTCTTCGGGAAATGTTCGTAAGATCTTCGGAAAGTGTTCGGGTGATCTTCGGAAAGTGTTCGGGTGATCTTCGGAAGTGTTCGGAAGTGTTCGGGTGATCTTCGGGAAATGTTCGTAAGATCTTCGGAAAGTGTTCGGGGTGATCTTCGGAAAGTGTTCGGGTGATCTTCGGAAGTGTTCGGAAGTGTTCGGGTGATCTTCGGAAAGTGTTCGGAAGGCCTTCGGAAGTGTTCGGAAGGTCTTCGGATGGTCTTCGGAAGTGTTCGGAAAGTCTTCGGAAGGTCTTCGGAAGTGTTCGGAAGACCTTCGGAAAGTGTTCGGAAGGTCTTCGGAAGTGTTCGAAAGTGTTCGGAAAATGTTCGGAAGTGTTCGGAAGGTCTTCGGAAGTGTTCGGAAAGTCTTCGGAAAGTGTTCGGGTGATCTTCGGAAAGTGTTCGGAAGGCCTTCGGAAGTTTTCGGAAGTGTTCGGAAAGTCTTCGGAAGGTCTTCGGAAAGTGTTCGGAAGACCTTCGGAAAGTGTTCGGAAGGTCTTCGGAAGTGTTCGAAAGTGTTCGGGTGATCTTCGGAAGTGTTCGGAAAGTGTTCGGAAGATCGTCGGAAGTGCTCGGAAGATCATCGGAGCTCTTCGGATATGTTCGGAAATTATCCTATGTGTCCTACCAGTCCTAGCGCCCTAGTGTCCTATCTGTCCTAGTGTGCTACTTGTCCTAGTAGTGTCCTAGTAGTGTCCTAGTGTCCTACTTGTCCTAGTAGTGTCATAGTAGAGTCCTAGTGTCCTATCTGTCCTAGTGTCCTATTTGTCCTATCTGTCCTACTTGTCCTAGTAGTGTCCTAGTAGTGTCCTAGTGTCCTACTTGTCCTAGTAGTGTCCTAGTGTCCTATTTGTCCTAGTAGTGTCCTAGTAGTGTCCTAGTAGTGTCCTACTTGTCCTAGTAGTGTCCTATCTGTCCTACTTGCCCTATTTGTCCTGTCTGTCCTAGTGTCCTACTTGTCCTAGTAGTGTCCTAGTGTCCTATCTGTCCTAGTGTCCTACTTGTCTTAGTAGTGTCCTAGTGTCCTATCTGTCCTACTTGTCCTAGTAGTGTCCTACTTGTCCTAGTGTCCTATTTGTCCTAGTAGTGTCCTAGTAGTGTCCTAGTGTCCTGTCTGTCCTAGTGTCCTACTTGTCCTAGTAGTGTCCTATCTGTCCTACTTGTCCTAGTAGTGTCCTAGTGTCCTACTTGTCCTAGTGTCCTATCTGTCCTAGTGTCCTAGTAGTGTCCTACTTGTCCTAGTAGTGTCCTATCTGTCCTAGTGTCCTAGTAGTGTCCTACTTGTCCTAGTAGTGTCCTATCTGTCCTACTTGCCCTATTTGTCCTATCTGTCCTAGTGTCCTACTTGTTCTAGTGTCCTACTTGTCCTAGTGTCCTATCTGTCCTAGTGTCCTAGTAGTGTCCTACTTGTCCTAGTAGTGTCCTATCTGTCCTAGTGTCCTACTTGTCCTAGTGTCCTCCTTGTCCTAGTAGTGTCCTAGTGTCCTATCTGTCCTAGCGTCCTACTTGTCCTAGTGTCCTATGAGGAGGATAAGGTTAGACATTAGGGTCCAAAGGTCAATTTGGTGGTTCGAAGCCCTCAATCAGATTTTAATGCTTACCACCGAGGAAACAGGATCAAGGTCATCATAGTCCAAAGGTCATTTTACCATACGATCGAAATCCACCAATCAGAAGGCTAGAATCACGCAACCAATCAGATGGTGTGCTTAACGCACCAATCAAATTACAGGGATTTCGATGACGTCATCCCACTAGTATATAAAGGCAAGAGCTCAGTTTGAGATCACAGTCGTCCTCTGATCATCGTTGTAGGAGGAGGAAGAAGGAATTCAATGGACAATTTCTTAACGTCGCTGGCAAATGCATTTGGCACTGCACTTGGGACTACACTTGGTGTTGGACTAGGGTTCTCATTAATATTCTCACAAGCGTCGTCTGCACAGCCAATGCTAATTACGGATGATGACCACAGCCTACCCAACAACATGGAAGAACAGAGAGAAGAATCAGAATGAGTGCGCGCAGAGTACATTCGAGGATATCTAGGCAATACTTGACTTTGATGGTTACTACGTGCAGAAAGAATTCTGGTGCAAGGAGGCAGGAATTATATTTGATGACGACGAGGCTGTCAAGGGACAGCACTTTACGTTCCCTATAAAATTTAAAGAACTGAAAAATGCAAAAGACTACGCCTGTGCCAAGAAGGCCTATATGATACACCGTCTACGATTTGACTTTGCATGGAAGCATTCTCTACCCTACACGGAACTGGACCAAGTGGTGCAAAACTGGTATACACAGGACTTGAAGTCTGTCTGTCGAATACAAGGGCGGGTGTCACGAGAAACGATTGCTGGATAAACTCAGCATTCCCAATGTCAATTTGGAGGACTATGGGTGCCCCAAGTTCGAAGAACTGTTCAAGACCTATGCTCAAGATGAACTTTTGTCTGGTGGTTTTCACGTATTTCTACCCTTTGCAAGCGCTGTTCACGTGTTGAAGTGGCCGTATTCTGGAAGTGGCTCAAGAAAACAAGATACATGGTGTAAGAACTCTTTTTTATTAATAATACAAGGACATTACTGTTATAAACTTCTTGTAATAATAAAAGTTATTGAGAGCATAACATTGTCTCTTTAGTTAAAACGGTTGCCATTCTCGGAGGGGTCGAGGCTTTCTTCTTGGTACACTAACGGAACGTCTTCGTGGTGTCCCGGATGGTGGTGTAGGTAAACGCTTTGTTTTTGGAGTAGCAGGTGTCTTGGAAGGAGGAGTAGGTAAAACCAAATCCTCTTCTTCAATGTCATCATCATCATCATCTTGTTGCTGCTGTTTCATCCTTTTTAGTAAAGATAATGGATGTTTGTCTTTTACTTGTCTTGTTAGCCTGTTGTAACGTTGTAGAATTTGATCGTAACGTTGTACTTTGACGTCAGGAGGAAGTGAAGTGTCATTCAAGATGGCTTGCATTTCTCCATCCAGTCGTGCCAGTACACGGTATTGGGGTGCCGTTTCCACTTTTTGCTTGGTACGCAGCATGTTTACTAAATAATCAGGAACCATAGCCATACGATGAGCTCCACCTTTTGCTGTTGTTGACATGATGACGTCTTGAAAGCAACTGACGTAAATGTCTTGTTTAACAACACTTTATATTTTAGAGATGAGCTTGTTGGCAATTTTCGGTAGAAATATCGATGCCAATCCACCAAGAAGAGCAGGTAATAAAAAGCCTCCTCGTTGACGCACCAGCATGGCTTTCCGGCTTTTGCTGGAGAGTTTCCGATCGGCCAACTTGCGTAACTGATGCTTGTGTTTCTTCAGTTGTTGAATCCGGGCTAATGACATCGGTACGTTGCCACGCAACAGATTCATAGCCACTTCACTCAGCGAGTTGATTTGATCAGGAGTAGCATTGACAATGAGTCGTTGGCGTGTCTTCCCTCTGGTGCGATGCAAGAGCCGGAGAAAATCTGCGTTCCTTTTCAGTCGCTGTGACATGATGAACTGATGATGATCCACTTAGACAAAGGTATTTATGCACTACGAACAAGGCGTTGATCTCACGAGGCTCTCTCAGCTCTTGCCATGGTGAATGGTTGTACCCAAATGACGTGATTCTGGATCGTCTCCTTCTTTTTATAGCTTTCCATCAGTGTAGACGTACATGGGAAACTCTTTAGGAAGAATATGGGATCGTAAGCGACATTGTTCTGGTGTCATTGGATGAAAATCCAACATGAGGTAACCATGAGGTTCTTCGGTGGCTTGATGAAAGGCATCCATCACGTAAGGAACACGTCCAGGAAACGCTTGTTGGGCTAACATCTGTACGCCTAAACGATCTCTTGGATTCTTGAACAACACGATGTAATGCGTGTTGAGTGAAATGGTACGTGCGTGCTTATTGGGTGGAAACAAGTTCTGTGTTAAAAACAACGTGGTGATGTTGTGATGATGGGATTCCTGTGTAAACACGCGGACCACACGATCCATTTGATCCATTAAATCGTCCATCACCAAGAGGCCTGGAGTATCGTGAGGACCAAACAAGTCGGTGACGTTGTCTGGGAGTCCTTGATGGAAGGTGACACCCAGGTTCCGTTGAATAGATGTAAACAACGGTTGCCATTCGCCGTAACAATACACAATTTTTCGAAATTGTTTGTTGAACGCAAGAGCGACTTGTTGAAGCAACTGGTGTGTAAACGTGGTTTTACCCGATTGACTTGGGCCCACCACCAAAATGCTACATGGACAACGAAAACGACGATCGTCCATGCTGACGTCTAGATTCCATATGAACCGTTGCCTACATCTACACCTTACTATATACCCAGCAACAACAACATTTGGTGATGAAACATCAATTTTATTATAACTTTAACATGTGTAACAAAGAGCGCTGAACAAGAGCGCATTGACGACTACGCTTAGGATTACAAGGTGCTTGTCGTCGTTGTGGTAAAAATCGATCACGCACAAAGGTGCGAACATTCTGATCGTTCCATTGTAAATTTGGTGTAAACATAGCAGCTACTGTTCCATGACGTTTGCCCCGTACACGGTTCCACAAGAAGAACAAACAATGTTGTCCACATACGTCAGAGTCCATGGCTTGAATCCTACGAGTGTTGTGCACGAGTTGTGGACGTAACTTGCAAAAGTTCGTAATGGCTTGACCATACACTTGTGGAGGAAATCCAAAACTGTCCCAGAATTCACACGTCTCGGGTGTAAAGTACACGGCTAACCAATGAGATCCTGGACGATCGCTTGGATCCACGTTCATGATGTAGGCTTGATTGGGAAATGGTACTTTGGTAGGTAACAAATCAGATGGAAACACGCCACCAAACACTGGGTTTAACTTGGGATCGTTGTGTACGAGCAGTTCTAACTGATCCGTGTTCATCCTTGAATGTCGTAAATCACTTGACCTAATTGGTCCACTTCGATGGTGTTGTTGAACTCGCCGTAGACGACAATGGTGTTCACCTGCGCGGTGGCATCCCCAAATGTCAGGTACAGGTCAACGTTGCCTTTATATTGAGGTTGGAAGTACCCTGACGAGGCATTGCCTGCTGGTGTAAAGTCGTAGGCAAACAATGCATAACCAGCCTTGAACTCGTCGAACGTAAGGTTGAGTCCTTGTCCTCGGTAGGTACCACACACGTTATCGAACAACATGTGGTACAAATCTATATCCTTATCATCAGCGGTAGACAGTGTTCCATAGGGGGTCTCTTGTCCATCCACGGTTACTTTGATGGTAGACAAATCAAACATTTGGAAATTGAATGGATTCTTCCCTTTGTCGCCATTGTAGGCAGCATTTTCAACCATCCCCAAAATCATACGTTTAGGAACGAGTCCCTGGAACAAGTCTCCTTCATAATGGGTCAAGGATCCAGTACCAATTTGCCGGGTCTTCACAATGGCTGACGTCACAGGGTACTTGGCTGTACGTGCATTCGATCCTGTCATGAGTTCACGTTGGTTTAACTTGACGCTAGGGGCTGGAGTCACGTGATACATGCGTAGGATAAAGTCCTCGATGACGATCTTTTCGGTACCTAACTCCGACATCAGACAGAAGGCTGTATCATGCATATCAAACTTGATTTTCATCTCGGTGTTGTCCAGAAGGTAACGTCCTGAGTGAAAGAGATCACAAAACAAGGGGCCTTCCATGCACACTTTTTGTCCAGTTTTAGTACGAGCTGCACGTGCCTTGAGTCCAGGATTCTTATTACCGGCTGTAGCGGCATGATCAACTTGGTCCATGGAGCCACTGTCTTTATTCCACAGGGCACATTCCAGATACGATTCTTGAGCTTCTTTAGGATAATTCAACAACGTCTCGATGAAGGCACGGTACGCATACGTATCGGTTTGCAAGGCGACGGCTTGATCGTTCAATTTCACAGTCACTTGTTGGATCATCGAATGAAGAAAGTTGTTGACAGGTCCCACTTTAACGCTTGCGGCAATTGCTGTATCATCAGCTTTGGTGATCTTGGCCACGACACGGAAATGAGTCTTTTTCAAATCAATCATTGTAGGACCCCTACGAATGATGAACTGATAATACTTGGCTCCTTTGTCCGTGGGTGAATACTCAACGTATCGGCCTGATGTCACAGCCACATCTGTTGGTGGTACCGTAAACAAGTCCATGCCTGGATTGGCAGCAGCAAGCGAAGCAGAATGAACACTCATGTTGACGATGAGGAGCTCTTGACAGTAGTTGAGGTAATGTCCAACTGATTAGAAGGCATGAATGTCCAAGTCTTTTATAACTGTTTTCAATCGAAAATGTCCTTGGTATGACGACGACGTTTAGCCATGGTCTTAGGTTGACGACGACGACGTTTTAGACGGGCACCACCCATTTGTGGTATACCTCGTGTAGCGAGTTCCGCTTGTTTCCGTATACCTTTTGTAGCGAGTTCCCAAGAAGGCAAGTGAGGAACAAAGTCTCTTCCCAGGGAACTCAATACACCGCCGACGCCACCTATACCAAATCCCATTTGTACTGGCACAGGGTACCCATGGAAAACTCCATTTCCTTCTTGTAGATGACGTGGAAAATAGGTAAAGGGTCCTTTTCCTGTTTGTGATTTAGACGGTAGAGCAGCAAGTGCACCACGAGCCATATTCAACATATCGTTGTACCACACCATATCTTCTTCTTCTTCTAGGCAAATCGCACACGACGCAAATGTAGTGTTACCTGTACGGCGCCTGCTTGAAATGGCACGGTTTCGCCTGTGTCGTCGGTTATATGGATACGGATCTTGTTGATGATTTGAGTACGTAGTGGCAAGTAGTAGGGATTGAGAAAGTTTCGTTCCACAGGGAATCCAGGTTCTCCTTCAGGAACAAAGGTACGCAACAAATTGTTGGCATCACTTCCCATCACAATATGCGAGTCCACAACATTAGTGTACACGTAAAAGCTTTGGAACGGATGTACATCTGCTCGTTCACGTACGCTGGAGGTGAAGGTCTGTAGTCCGCTAGCATTCTTTTTGTCGGCTACAAATATATACCATTTTCCTACGGTTTCATCAGTTACCCCAAAGAGGCGAGCAATACCATGGGGTTTCCCAAGTTCAAGTTCAGTGATTGAACCAACTGTATCAAATCCCAAAGCCATTGCTAATCGTGGCCGTAGTAGTAGCATCATGTCATTGGTTAACTTGATCGTGGTCATGTTCTCTTTATAATTGTATTTGAACTCAATCTTATTGTGATTGGTTTCGTCTGGCCGTAATCTACGTTGTTGCTCATGCTTGTTAAATTTGTTAGTAACTCTCTTCATGCCTTTCACAATATCTTCCAGCTTGGTGTACTTTCCTGTGGGTAACGTGTATTTTGTCCATAGTTCGTTAGGTTTACCACGTGAGTGGAAAGAACCCATATGTCAAGATCTTCTTTTTGCAGCAAACTCCACGAATGAGGATAGATGATGTTGGTAAGGGCCATTTCCCATGATCCTTCGCGTAAATCGATAGGATATTTGGTTCGTAGGGTGTAATCCCCAATGGTGTTGTTGGGAAGGGCATCTTCGATAGCATTGCTTGCCAGCGTAATCACTTGGTCCGCTCGGTCAGACATCCTGAGGCAACTGATGTCTTTGATGGTATATCACACGATTTTATGCACTTGACTTGCTAGGATCCAACTGTCGTACTTGTCAGGCCAACCACGCCAATGGACCAAATACTCTTCTTGACGTCCTTTCCCACGGCTCTTGACAATTTTATCGATACGAAAGACATCTTTTTGTTCATCCATGCTGACTTTCTGCAATTCTTGTTCGTAAAATTGTCCTTCCAACAACGAACCGTCGTATTCGCGTAGTCGATACGCATAGGGATCCCGTGCCGTCATCCGATAGGCAATCGTAAACACTTCTTCCGTCCAGTTGGGTAAATACCCTTTTGCAAACACGTGTTTGACTTTACTTATACGTACTAAATCTCCCACTTGAAATTTAGGTTTTAGCTTCTTCTTCTTCTTCTGAGCCTTCTTCTGGTACAAGGTATGCCATACGTCTTGAGCATTGGCTAACGTGACGTCAGCAGGGGCACGACGAATGCTTCGATGATACGAATGATTGTAATTGTGCATCAGTTGCGGAAGCACGTCAATGTAACGTACTGTCTCTTTGTAGGTGAACCATCGCCACATCCATGTTTTTAACGTACGATTAAATCGTTCGACGACGGAAGCTTTGGTTTCGCTCTTGGTGGTAAAGTGATGGATGTTCTTCGATTTGAGAAACGCTTGAAAGTTTCGATTTAAGAACTCCGACCCATCATCCGTCTGCAATTTCTCAGGCACGCGACCTTCCTTGAATATTTTCTGAAACGCCTTGATCAAACTGTGTCCCGTCTTGTTCTTCAAGGGTACTGCCCATGCGTACTTGCTTAACACGTCAATGACGGTTAAAATGTAGTTGTAGCCATTATTTTTGGTTCTGTACGCTTGCATGTCACACAAATCCGCTTGCCATTGTTCGTCGATACCTTGGACGACCACACGATTGCGTGGAAAACGACGACGGTACGGTTATGGAGTGTATATGACGGTTGAGACCGTATCCAAGCTAAGACTGTGCTCTTTTTTATGCCTTTTGAGCGCATAGCCCTTGCCAGTTTGGCAACACCGCCCAAAGCAGCAACATTGTTTGGATCGTAATAGGCTTGCTGGAGTAGACGTTCGATATTCTTCTTCTTCTTCTGTGCTACGGTCTGCTTGGGTTTCCTGGGTGCCATCGACTACCACAATACGCCCACCACAACACGCTAGCATACAACGTATACGTTTCAATAAGTTACGGCACGTTAGTATGGGACGGTCTTTAAAACATACCATCCTTGGCGGTGTTCAACACCAAATGATTAGTCCAATGCTGGGTCATCCCCCTTTATAGACAAAAATCACACTATTTTGGTTTTATAAGTTCTTTATTACATAACTTTATATATACACTGCTTATCAAAAGTGTTAAAAAGTCCATATCCATAAGGGTACACGTTTGTTGTACACGAAGCTTAACAAAAGTTCAAAGTCCATAATACCCATAAGGGTAAGTGTACATGCCACGTCGTACACGTTTGTTGTACACCACCTTGAAGGACTTGGTTTCTGATACTGTATGCAACGTACGGGTCGTGACATTGCGTCGAATGGTGTGGGGATTGGTCACTTGACGCACAGGGTTCCCATGACCCTCCAACAATTCCACCATGCTATCCAAATTCACTGTTTCTGTGGTACGTAGATTCATGCGTAGTCCTTTGACTTTGCACACGGTCTTACCGAAGTTGGTCTTGTACCCATAACTCTTGGGTCCTGTGGCCACATAGTGCACGATGTGTTCTTCTGGATCGAGTTCGCTGGTCAGTTCTCCCAAGTAATCGCCAAGTGGTGGTTTCCATTGACCAGGACGCCACGTAAAGATGACACTGTCTGTATCGTGGTACAAACATCGATCCCCCAAACCATCCATGACGTCATACAACTTGAGACGTGCATACGCTGTGGTGTAAGCAGCAAAGACAACGTTGGTGTGTGCTTTCGTCTTCAGAAACTTCTCTGCCATCTTGTAGTGAATCTGGACCATTTCCTCGTTCACGATCAACACATCACTCACTTCGATGCTGTCGTCCGTCATCAGATCGAAGTACTTTTCTGGACTTTTCACGTACTCGGTACGTCTCCGATTCGATTGCTCGCCAAATTTGCCCCACATGCAATTCAGGAACATTTTGGCGACAGAGCGGAGACCTGGATTCTTCTCGATACGCTCACGATCCAATCGAATGCCTTGATGTTCTTCGTACTGTTCCACGTACCGGACCTTGTCTTCTTCCGTCTCGCACCAACTTGGCCATCCTGAAGCTTCTTGCTTGTACTTGAGAAACGTCTTGATGTACTCTTCGAACAAGCGTTCCCATTGAGCCCAGTGCCACACCTCATACACTTTCATCACTTTATACCCTTTCTCCAGAGCTTTGAACAGTTCAACGTGCGTCCACGTGCCGGTAAAAGCGCGTTCTTCCTCAGTGTGCGTGCATGGATGATCTTGGTTCTCTTCTTGAGCACAGGTATGACACAAGGGAAACATCAGCTTGCCGTTGATGCGTACGGGAAGCACTGGGAAGTAAACATCCTTGGGTGGAAGGACACGTACTTTCATCAATCCGCGATACAGGTGCAGGTCTTGTTGGATCTCGTCGTTCACCAGAACTTCTGGATGTCCCACAGGGTACTCACACGTGACATTCACGTACGGGTACAACGACGTGAAATCGTAATAGTGGAGTTGCTCGTCATCCTTGGCTTCGCATCGTAAACGGATTGCATTGGTACGTCCACCAAAGAAACTGTCCCGGGGTTCCAAGGGCTTGCACTTCTCCACGTCACCGACCATCGCTTGTATCCTAGGGGTTGCTGACAGTTCACGATCAAACTCACATTCCCACACTTCCACGAGGTGGTAACCAGCCCGAGTAATAAAGGTGCGCACGTTGCACGTGTCATGGTAGAGATCACCCATAGTAGTGCCAGAGAAAGGATTCTTCGTGTCCTTCGTGTAGCACTTGGGACATCCGTGATAGAGACATCCATGGTATTGGTACACGGTATGAGTACTCTCGGCATACCCGTCGACCTTGTACCGTCCAACCTTGAATTCCCCTTCGCTCGTGCCAGCGTGACGAATATGCACTCCATCAGTGATGTACCTGTACTCGAGCCACTGCAATGCTTTGAGCGAGTGCACGTCGCGTCCACGGTATCCTTGAGCAGGAATCACAGCAACGGTGTTGGCCTTGAGAAATTTGGTGCGCAAAATAAGACTGCACAACGATGCAATGGTGACCGACGTGTGAAACGGATGGACGTCACCCGTTGCCATGGTAAGCTTGTCAAAGGCCAACACAGCTTTCTTCAGCACTTCAACGTCTTGATGACAATAAGACGCCAGTTCTTCTTGGAAATCGAACACGGCACCACGTGCGACTTCGTTCTCGTACCACGTGCGTAACGCATCAGCATCTTTCTTCGTCATGTTTTCAATGCCATAATACTTGAGATCAGGCATAGGTCCCACGTACGTTTGGTTCTCTGGGGTGTTGAAGAAATGTGGAAAATCGCCTTTGCGTACCTCTTGATCAAACCCCATAGCTTTGGGAAGTTGACGCAATGCCATCTGGAGGTAATTCAACGTGCACTTCATACTGATCTTGAGATCTGGGAGTCCAAGCATCATGATCTTTCCTCCATTAAAGATAACAGTAGGCTTGAATGCATTCTTGAACAAGTACTCCAAGATAGGATAGGAATCGTACCCTTTAAAGTTGTGTGCCAAACACGTGTATCCTGCATTGCTTCCACCAAATAACCATTGACAAAACTCGTCCAGAGCTTGTTCCCCTTGGAAACCACGTTTACGCAATCCGCACGTGTCACAAGTAGGATGTGAGTCTAAGGGTAGATCACGACAGTCCTCGCACAGTTTCTGGACACCCACAAAATTGACCCGATGTTGCGTGCCAAGGGGTTGTGCCTCAAAATCAAAGATGATGAGCCGCAATTGATCCTCATCGTTCTTCTTCTTCCGTCCTGTCACTGCTGCTGCTCCTACGGGAACATAACATAAGTGGTCCTTGTCGACCATCTTTTTGCAGACGTGACACACGTATTCACCACACTTGTGAGGCTTGCCTTCCCGTCTCTTGTCTAAGACATCAAACCTCGTAAGACATTCTTCACACTTGTGTATCTTCTGACACTGCGACCATTCCTTCCGATTATTCGCGGGACCATGCTTTTTCACGCGACGATGGTTGTCAAAACATTGTTGGGTACGGAAGTAACGGTTACAAACGGCACAATGTCGCCAGTTCCATCGTTTGGTATCATCATCTGGTGGACTCGGAGGAGAACAGTTCTCTTCACCACAAGCACGACATCGGTTATTGCATTTGTGCTTGGCTGGATCTGAGTAGCCCTTGTTACATTTGATACAGAAGTTGTTTCTTCCCAGGAAACCTTTCATTTTAGTGATAAACTGGTAATGGTTTCCATCAAGGTACAAGTACAAGTGATATTTAGGATCCTCCTCCAAAGTTCCTTGCCAAATAATACCATTCGAATATTCTCTGGACACGAGGTAGAGCTTAAACCCTTGTGGAGCCAAATACGTTTGGAACTTTTTCAGTTCTTCGATACCACACGCTTCTTCAGGGACGCCAGCTTGCTGGTGCAACTCTTTCGCTTTTTTAAGCTGAGTGAGATTATCGCTGTTTCTGGCCACTGTTTATACATATTCCTATACTGCTGTGTTGTTCCGGTATGGAAGGCGATTCCAATCACGATCGCACGGGCCGCACAAAGCTTATCCTGATTATGTACTGGTATAATAGATCTCTTCATCTTTGCCCATGTCTCCGCATCCGCACAATCCAAGCTCCTCCTATTCTTCTTAGAGTGCTTTTTCTTCTGCTCACCAGCTGGGACATCGTCGTCATCGTCATCATCATCATCATCATCACCATCAGTAGTATAGTAATCATCATCATCATCATATCCACCATGACCACCACGGGGTGTACGTGCTCGTATCACGTGCAACTGAAACTGTCCATGGAGAACAAATTCCTCGTTAGATTGCACAATGGTTTCAATCTGTCCCATAATCCTTTGCGGTGTCAACTGTTCCCGTAGCATAAACGGTAACGATATGGGATTCTTCAGAGCTGGAGCATTCAAGGTCACGCGAGCAAAGTCCTTGTTAGGCACACCTTCTAGCGTTTCTTCTAGCACTTTGTCAAGAACACGCTCTACATCTTGCATGGCCTCTTGGACAGTTGACCGTAAAGGAAGATTGATGTTTAAATCATAATCAGAACAATCGGTTTTCATCTTACGCGAATGACGACTGTGGACTTCATTCAATTGGTAAGAAATACCATCATCATCCTCCTCATCCTCCTCCTCTTGCTCATCATGGGTACGCTTGACACCTCTTCCAATTTGATTGTCAACATCTTGTGGTGATGGTGGTGGTGGTGGTGACGGTATTGGCTGTGATGGTAGTGGTGGTGGTGGTTGATTGTCAACATCTTGGGGCGGCGACGGTGGTGGTGGTGATGGCCCTGGTGTTTGTGGTCTATGGGCCGTCATATCCGAATACTGCTGGTATAGCTCTTCAAAACTTTTTGTCATATCAACATCGTCTTGCATCATCCAAGCGATAAAATCGTCAACAAATCCTTCCTCTACTACTTCCACTTGTGGTGACGACGGCGGTGGCGGTGGTTGGTCATTCAAATGCCGCTCAAAGAGCTCTTCAACACTTTGTGCCATATCGACGTCACCATCCTCTTGTAGAATCCAATCGAGGAACTCATTAGTAGGAAGCTCTGGTGACGGTGGTGGTGGTGGTGGTGGTGGTGGCTGTGATTGATCAATGAATTCTCCCAACTCAAATTGTTCCATCCAAGTAGGTTGTAGTTCCTCGATCAAATCATACAACTCTCTCTGTTCTCCTTCTAACAAATCTCCCAGAGATGTTTCTTGTTGTTGTTCTTCTCTCGCCGCCATTACTTCTTCTTCTTCTTCTTCTTCTTCTTCTAACATGTTCTTAAATATTCGAAGTGCATCTTCTACATCATCCGCTTCACTTGATCCCGACATCTTCTTCTTCTTCCTATCACGACGAGCAGAGGACGACTGTGATCTCAAACTGAGCTCACGCCTTTTATAATAGTGGGATGACGTCATCGGATCGAAATCCCTGTAATTTGATTGGTGCGTTAAGGACGCATTCTGATTGGCTGAAATCCAAATTCTAGCCTTCTGATTGGTGGATTTCGATCCGCTTATAAATTGACCTTTGGACTCTGATGACCTTCAATGACCTTGATCCTGTTTCCTCGGACGTCAGCATCAAAATACTCAAATGTGATTGGTGGATTTCGATCCGCTGATAAATTGACCTTTGGACTTTGGACCCTGACCTTTGGAACTCAAAATCCCTGTAATTTGATTGGTGCGTTAAGCACGCCATCTGATTGGTTGCGTGATTCTAGCCTTCTGATTGGTGGATTTCGATCCGATGACATCATCCAAAAAAGTATATAAAGGAGAAATTTGACGAATTCAGTTCAGTTCTGGAGCTGACGTCGACACGTGAAGATCATGAGTGATAACAAGGAAGAAGAAGCTTCAGAACTTTGTTGTGTTATTTGTTTAGCAAAACAAGGAGAAGAAGAAAAAGATGGCGACAACAAACTCGAAGTTATGGAATGCTGTCATAAGCAATGTCATCTACGATGCTTGACACAATGGCATCAACGACAACGACATGAAACCACATGCCCTCATTGTAGACGTGTACAGCGCCGAAGAGGAGATCCACCAACGCAACCACCATCACCTCCCTCGTCGCCGTTCGAAGGTAGGAATGCTACAGATGATGAGGATGATGACGAACACCCGTCCGCCGTTCCAATCCATTCCTCCATGCCTTCATTCGAACCTATCGAACCTACACAATTTTTACTTGATGATATTCATCGAAGACGTAGCTATGACCTATTCGGTTTATCTCGTGAAGAATTGAGAACCAGCTCCTATCTAACCGGTCTGCTACAAATGGGAACAAGAGGATTGTGGGCACAATTTTCAGCAGGGAACTGTTGAATAGATTTCGTGAGGAGGGATTTCGTGTGGATGGAGTTGAAATATACCACGACAAATACGGCATCTCGTTACCTGTATACCTCGATGGTAGACGATGGCCACGAAATTTTTTAAAAGTGACTCATGTCAAAATCCCAGTGGTAACTGCATGTCCAGAAGGGACTGTCATCTATATAGATGTACTACCAGAATCCGAATGGTTAATCACATATGATGCCATCTGATGAACTCTGTTTTCTCCGTAGGTAGGAATGCTACGGATGATGATACTACTGATTATATTCCTACGGATGATGATGATGATGATGATGAACCTCCACCATTTATACTGGATGATCGATCAAATAATGATCTTGATGAACTCTTCAATTTTATTCCTTCACAAATGAGAAGCTGCCCGTATCTTTTAAATCTGCTACGCATAGGAAAAAGAAGTGTATGGTATACATTTTCCTCTAGTATACTGAGGGAAAGATTTCGTGACGATGGGATTTTAATCTATGGCGATAACACCATCTCCTTTCGTGTACACCGTAATGATGAGCAATATCAACGACATTATTATAAAGTGACTGATGTCATAATCCCCGTGACAAGTCGACGTCTACGACATGGGACTATCTATACAGAGGCAGAACCAATGATCAAATGGGGTATCAGAATTGTACCTATGTAAACTTTTTTTTTTCTTTTATAGATAATGGAGCGATTGCTTTTGACATTGATGACAGTGGAATCATTACTTTTGACATTGTATTCACCATACCTGCATCTCAAGCATTATTCATGAATTATGATTATCCTCCTCGTCGTCGTCGCCATCGACATGAACGACTCTCTACTATGTTTAATCGCCTATTTCGTCGATAAACAACACCATTTGAGAAGAACACTTTTATTAATACTCCTTTGTATTACAACTTATACTTAATAAAATGTTCAAATGTTCTTAATCGTCCTTATTAAACACTTCAATACATGTCTCCTCGGCTGCTTTCGCAATAGCCGTAGTGTGAGGAGAAAACAACTCGCTAAACATGTCCTTTGCTTTCATTTCGCCAAGGAATTCCAATTCGCCTTCGATGTAGCGACGCCAGTTCTCTTGAATAGTGACTTTAATGCCAGCCGACAACTTTTGCACTCCTTCCCAGACCTTCTCCATGGAATTGCGAAACATATCACGAACCACATTGTAATACTCTGGCCATAGATAGTCCCCGTTCAACCTCAAACACTGATGACGATTCTGACTGGGATGGTCCACTTTACATCCTTCACAGTCCACATTCCTTTTACGATGCATTCCTTCCCATATCATGGATACTACAAATTCATCCAACAGTTCCATGATCGAATACGAATCCAACACATCCATATCCGCTTGCTCATCATCATCTAACTTTTTTGCATCGGGTTCCATACTTTCTGGCGCTTCTTCTTGGGTTCTTCAGCCCAAAGAAACGAATCACACTTGGGATTTGGAGCACGGACGTCACAAGCAAAATACACACGACCTTCGTTCCAGTCTCTTTTCCCGACACCAACGCGACAAATCAAGTCGTGGTCACACGTTGGAAACACACTCAGCGATGTGCCTTCAGGAATAGCTTCTCGTACAGCTTTAGCGTCCGATTCCGTAAAGTAAAAATGACAACCAATCAACTTCTTCGAATAATCCAAAGGACAACCACACTTGTACACGTCTCCTACTTGCTTTGCTTCGTAATCACAAAAACACTTCATTACTCTATAACCTCTACCAACTGAATACCTCACATCGCTCACACAACAGCTTTTATAGATAAATTGCTGGCCATAAACCTGCTGGCCATAAGTGCTGGCCATAAGTGCTGGCCATAAGTGCTGGCCATAAGTGCTGGCCATAAGTGCTGGCCATAAGTGCTGGCCATAAGTGCTGGCCATAAGTGCTGGCCATAAGTGCTGGCCATAAGTGCTGGCCATAAGTGCTGGCCATAAGTGCTGGCCATAAATTGCTGGCCATATCCCGACTATATACTACTGCAACAATCCCTGCACTGACCATGTGCCATACCACACAATATGTGTGCACATGATATTTGATCCTTTAGAATTTATTTCTCACAGGGTTCATACAAGTCCTGGAAAACCTAGAAGTGTTTGAATTCGAAAATTTTGAAATCCAGGGCTAGAAAGTCCTGTATTATTCAAACTTCTCAACCAATCAGCACACATAAATTCTGATCATCACTTGAGCAATTATACGAAAAGGCAATATTTTGTATTCAACTGGTCAGACTGGTTTGAGCACTAAAGTGAGGCTTATTTGGGTAATTTTGTCTCACTATTTCCAGCTCAGGACACAGGCAAAACAGAGAATCACCCGCAGGAGCCTCACTTGAGTGTTCATCCCACTCTGACCATTTGAATATAGATATTGTGTATTGAATCAACCTTGAAAACATGCACTGAAGCACATATCTTGTCTCCCTTTGAAACGTCCATGTTTTGGAGGAATGCCGGTAGATAAAACCAGAAATATGTTTCTGATAAAAACCATTCGCCAAGAGATAGACATTTTTGTCTAAAAAGAAGTACGAAACGCTTTGCTCATAATTATGTCAACTTTGATTTTTGACGTTTCATAGGGCAGACAACTTTCTGTTTAAGAATCACTCATCAGGATAGTGAAATCCTTCAAAATCAAAGTCTTCCTCCAATCCAGGGGGAGGGAAGTGTGCCCGAATACAGCAAACTGCACACGATGGGAGAGGAACCCTGATTTCTTTTCCAAGAAAGCCCCAGCACCATCTGACTAAGTTTCTGTAGGCAATGTGGCGGTTTAGTTTGTGCTGAGGGCCAGTGTGAGATACAGCATATTGCTGCCTGTAGTGGTGCCATGTCATTTGCAGGCACCATTTGTCTAAGCAGTTTGTTTTGAAGCCAGGGTGGTCAGTTATACAATTTGGTACTGGACAACAAATGCACTCTTTGTTACTGTCCATTCGTTGGCAGTTTTCACAGGAACACCTGGAAAGCAAGGATGGGGCAATTGATTTGCAGACATGTTTTTGTTATTTTGGTGTCCCTCGCAGTTGAATAGATATTTCTGACTCACACTGTTATATTCAAGAATGGATACAACTCTGGTTTGTTAAACCTTGAATTGTTTGACCAAGGGCTAACAACTCAACATTGACTTGGTATTATACTAAATAAAATGATCAGCAAAAAACACTAGAGGAACAGTCCATGATCTCTTTAAATTCAATCTCTTCCTGTTCTTATAATAGCCTCAATGACATTCGGGAATTTAATCGATGTAGTGTCAGCAGGGCAACTACCGAGTGATCTCTGCACTGACTTCAGTAGCGAGACAGGAAAAAACAACACGTTTAGTCTCAAATTTAATCATTTATTACTGATCAAGACCCCAAAAATCATATACATTAAAGCAAAATTCATACCAGTCCGAATTAGCTGTTCTGTCTGGTTCTTCGTCGCCTTCACTTTCAGCTTGCTGTTCGAACTCGTCGTCGGTAGACCACTCAGGCTCGAACTGATATGGCTCCAGCCCAACATCTATCTCTTCTTCTTCTGAGTCCCCAGATTCTTCTTCATAATTGTAGTCAGCAGACTCGCTATCCGAGGAACTCGAAGACGCCATAAAATTGCCATAAAGCGAGGAAACCTACAAGTTCTTGTTCGAAGTGCAACAACAACAGCCAAAATGGCCGATTGACTCAGTGACGTCATACCCTAAAATTGTTTGCCGCTGGCCTAATTTTTGCTCCCACGATGTCAAACCACAGCCAACCCAGACTCGAAGGGATTTTTAAAAGAAAATACTGTCGTTGATTTAAACACCATCCCGCAAGCTCCTCTAAATACTAAAAGAAATCACATGGCAATCATTCAAGTTTGGACTTTATTTCCCCTTTAACAATATATATATAAATAAATAAAATAAATTCGCCAACCGTCATTTTGCCGACGTTGCAAATTCCTTATTAGGAAATTCCTCTTTACCTTATTTGGAAATTGCCAACTTGCAGATACTCGAGCAACATCGATCTCTTTGGGCGCCATTTTGTTTTGCCCCCCGCCAAGGGGCCTGAGACACGTTTTGAGTACCACAGGCAGCCCGGGCGGATTTGCCATAAAAACAACAGCACTTTCTTGGTTTACAAAAAAAAAGATCAAAGGAAACTCGCAGGAAATACAGAGACGCGGGTTCTCGATCTGCCTCCATTAATTTTTGCTTGGTAACCACGGCTAAAGGCCCACAGCTAACCCACGCGTGACTCAACCCAGTCCTCCAAGTGCATTTAGCAAAGTGACAGTCATTATCGATATGGTTAATGAATGGGAAGGGCCGCGCCTTTCGGGATCTCGCTGCGTCTCAGTCCTCATACACATTTCATGGGCCACGGCCGCAGACTGACTCAGAGGGCCGCCGCCCTATCTTATCTTTGACTGCCGGCAGGTCCCCCCCCCCCCCCTTGTAAACAGCTTGATAGGGAGGGCAGCGACCCTCCAAGATCCTGCAAATTCTCAAGCAACATTCACATTTGTGGGCCATGACCGCTGTCTGGCTGTCTCCCTTCTCCGCCTCCAGGTATAGTTCCAGGTATATATAGTCCAGGTATATATAGTCCTTGCATGTACAGTCGTAATGCAAGGGTCAAAAGTAGAGATCGGTAGAGATAGAGATCAGTAGAGATCGGTATGGGTGTCACCAGATGTGGGTTAGAGCATTGTACAGTAATGTAAGTTCAGTACTGCAAGTTATGGTAGGATAAGTATGGATTACATGAGTACATCAGCATTGCAGCGTAGGAGTTTAGGTATATGGTAAGTTGGTGTAATAGTATCAGAGTGTAGGAGTATAGGAGTGTAGGAGTATGGGAGTGTAGGAGTGTAGGAGTATGGGAGTATGGAAGTGTAGGAGTATGGGAGTGTAGGAGTATGAGAATGTAGGAGTATAGGAGTGTAGGAGTATAGGAGTGTAAGAATGTAGGAGTATAGGAGTATGGGAGTGTGGGAGTGTAGGAGTATGGGAGTGTAGGAGTGTAGGAGTATGGGAGTGTACGAGTGTAGGAGTATGGGAGTGTAGGAGTATGGGAGTGTAGGAGTATTGGAGTGTAGGAGTATGGGAGTGTAGGAGTATTGGAGTGTAGGAGTATTGGAGTGTAGGAGTATGGGAGTGAGGAAGTATGGGAGTGTAGGAGTATGGGAGTGTAGGAGTATGGGAGTATAGGAGTATGGGAGTGTAGGAGTATGGCAGTGTAGGAGTATGGCAGTGTAGGAGTATGGCAGTGTAGGAGTATGGGAATGTAGGAGTATGGGAGTGTAGGAGTATGGGAGTGTAGGAGTATAGGAGTGTAGGAGTATTGGAGTGTAGGAGTATGGGAGTGTGGGAGTATGGGAGTGTGGGAGTGTAGGAGTATGGGAGTGTAGGAGTAGAGGAGTGTAGAAGTATGGGAGTGTAGGAGTGTGGGAGTATAGGAGTGTGGGAGTATAGGAGTGTGGGAGTATAGGAGTGTGGGAGTATGGGAGTGTGGGAGTATGGGAGTGTGGGAGTATGGGAGTGTGGGAGTATGGGAGTGTGGGAGTATGGGAGTGTGGGAGTATGGGAGTGTAGGAGTGTAGGAGTATGGGAGCGTACGAGTATAGGAGTGTAGGAGTATGGGAGTGTAGGAGTATGGGAGTGTAGGAGTATGGGAGTGTAGGAGTATAGGAGTGCAGGAGTATAGGAATATGTGAGTGTAGGGGCATGGGAGTGTAGGAGTATGGGAGTGTAGGAGTATGGGAGTGTAGGAGTATTGGAGTGTAGGAGTATGGGAGTACTGGAGTGTCAGAGTATGGGAGGGTAGGGTAGGGGAGTGTAGGAGTATGGGAGTATAGGAGTATGGGAGCATGAGAGTGTAAGAGTACACAGCGGTCAAACACTGCGCATGCTCAAGAATGAGGTCCAAGATGGCGGACATTCGAGCAATCGATATCATGAAACGAGGAACAAAAGTGTACTTTTCTAGCCACTGACTTCTGTTCACCTTCTCAAAGAAGAACAACTTTGGACATTAAAGGATTGTTGTACATGTTTATATTTTTATTTTGTCGATCTGTGCGTCGGCGACTTTGTTGTTGGATGCCAAAATCAGAATTCACCGGATATTTCTAAGGTAAGTTACGCCACGCAAAGCTTACTGTTGCTGAACTCTTTTACTATTTCAAGTACTACTCTTTTCCCATAGAATCGTATTTACAGAAAACCCTACTACTACTGTACTGAATACGCCAAGCAGAGAGCTTACACAAAACCTGGTGATATGCTTGCATTCAAGTCAAAGAGAACTTAACTTAAGCTGAGCAATCTAGCAGTACATACGATTATTAACATATTGTATAGCTTTGCCCTTCCTAACATCATCCATTCCAAGCCTTCTGCCTTCATCTTTCTCTCCATATTGTTTCGAACAATCTTTATTACCTGTACTTTATCCTTACAGCCGATTGCTGACTGAATTCACAAGGATGGGATGGATAATAATATAACTTTGCCAACAAGGGTACCAAAGATCCATACACATAAAAAAGGAGAAGATTGTCTTTAGGGGAAACATGCAAACAAGTTATTGATTATTACAACTGCTGCATGATTGGGCTCTTCATCTACAAATGGGGGATCTTGCAACGGGGGTTACCCATCGTGCAAGACATTTAGTGGCTCTCTAGTCATGATGACTATTCCATTTTGTATACTCCAATGAAGGGATCAGGAGAATAACAAAAACAAAGACCATCAGGGACACAGTCATTATTCACCACCTCCACTTTATTGGAGAGTCTACCTTCACTTTCGGAAAATATGATATTGCACGGGGTAGAATTTTTATCTTCCAGTAGATCAATCGTTAGATCAATCGTAAGATCAATTTTAACACGTGAAAATGAAATTTGTATCTCCAAGCGGCCATGTAATGTTCTGTTTATTATAAAAATATATCGTTCTTTGATAAAGAGAACGAGTGTTTTACAAATAAAAGACATGTGAGTGCATCTGTGCCATCGTCAGCTTAAAACAAATTACAAGAATACCTTAAGGTTACGATTGGTCATTGACAATAAGATTTAATTTTTAGAGGGAGCCCTGAATATGTTTGAAAATACGAGAGGCCTTATTTGTGGGTGTTGGGAGGTCCCGCCGACATTACAAGGCGCGCTGCAGCCTGCACGTGAAAATTTGTAAACAATGCACGATTTGATCAAAGAACACTCATAACTCCCTGTTTAACTCCCTGTTTGTCCATGCTCATTGCACTTCACAGGGTCTTCTCGAGGGTTGCTGTAATCCCCTTCATGAGGATTGAGAATGTGTCCTTGGATACGTCCCTTGCCCTTCAAACCACACTCAGGCCGTTACTTGAGAATGTACTGAGGAGTGTTGGAATTGTTCTTTCCTTGAGGGAGGACTTTTTCAAAATGAGAGTGGACCCACTCTTTAAAAAAATAACAACCTGTATAGATGAACTGAAAGGGGTAGACATGAGGACAGGATACAACTATGCCTTGCTAATGTACTCAACTGGCAAGGTAAGAATATTTCGGAAGTAGTAACAGTGTGTTAAGTTGGACCCAAGCAAAGAGAAAGCACGCACGAGTGTCCCAGGGTGGTGTGAACTCCAATAAAAGATGGATAAATATATTTCGAAACCTCAGACGCGGAAAAATAGGACGTCTCCACCCAGCAAAGAGGCCCCCTCGCTTAATGACAACATGTCCCTTTCATAGAGTAAATAAAATGGTACCCTCTATGAATATATCTTACAATAATCACCGGACTATTAAATATTGTCACTATTTACTAAAGTAACTGCAAGTAACACTTCAATTTTGAAGATCTTAGAGAAGCTTCAACTGGCAGGCATGTTCTCATTGGTGATGAAGCATGTGCAGGAAGTGGTGGTTCCTCTACATAAGCAGGTCATAAATGCCTCTTTGGGGGGAGCCACCGCAGCTCCAAAAACCACCACCACACCTCAAACCATTTTGCATGATTTATTGGAAAGAGCAGCTCAAAAACCAGCTAAGGTATCAATTGGCTACTCACATTGATTTTGATACGTAGGCCACATTCTAGGGAATTAGGAGATTTTTCTAAAGAATATTTTGGCGTCGGGATTCTCAGCCCCAGATTCTTCATCTGCTTTTACACTTTTCATAGTAAGTTTGGAGCTGGAAGGAAACTCCGTTGTATCCTAATCGACGGTATACCTTCTTCCAGATTTATGACCCAGACCGCAGAAAAACCCAATCCGAAACTGTAGCTTCTTTATTCTCAAAACCAGAAACCTAACAGAAATAATTCCAGTTCCAAAACCTGAAAATTAAAGCGTTTGAACACACCCTATATGTGAGCACCTCGATGTGAGCACTTATATGATTGTCGTCTGCCGTACAAGAATTTCGAAGAGTTGCGTGCAAATGGAAGATAAGAAAATTCATATATTAATACAATTATCATGTATTTAGTACCGTATCTCACTTATGATATGCAGACAAAACGTCTTTCATTTACAGGTAAAATCATTCTTAAAGCCGAAAATCAGCGCAAGAAGATGTGAGTGCGGGGAGGTAATAGGATTCTCAATGGTGAAAGCTATGGCCTTCCTTGGGTGTACTGGAGAATCAGGGGCTTTAAGAGCACACATAAGACTTTCAGGCATCGGATGCACTGAGGGCGCACTATTCGGATTCCATATCCAAAGGAGATGCTGCAAAAGCTAGACAAAGGGAAGCTGATTTAAAAAGTAATTGCGTGCTATGTACCTTGTTCACAGACGAAAAAACTTTACTGTAGTTAACGAGACGCATAACCGCGTGAACTCGGGCTTCTAGTAAGGAAGTAAGTAAGATAGGTGCTTAGATAGCGCTTATCCTCGAATCTCTAAGCGCTTTACATGTATGGATATATCATCTTATAGAAATAAGTTTTTATAACAATAAGTGTGTATTAGTATGGTGAGTTCTGTTCATTAGTACAAATAAGTAAGCACAGCTTTGGAAAAATGCATATACCATATTGTAAGCGCGTTTTCAGGCTCCTGATGCGGCGGTTATTCGAGGGAGGTGCTTATTAAATTTTGAATTACAAAGTGACATCAGTTAACATGACAGAAACAGCCCTCGCTCGCATACACAATGATGTATTGTGTTCCATTGATGACAAGAAGGGTGTTATTCTGGTTATGCTCGACCTCTCGTCTGCTTTTGACACGGTTGACCACGAGATACTCCTTCGACGACTTGAGTACCGTTACGGCGTAACTGGAAATGCCCTCTCTTGGTTGAAATCCTATTTATCAGAACGATCTCAATTTGTCAAAGTAGACAATGACTTCTCTACCAGTCGAAAGTTGCCATGTGGCGTTCCTCAAGGGTCTGTTTTAGGTCCCATCTTGTACTCTATGTATACTGCCCCTATTGCGAAATTAATAGAGCAACATAATGTAAGTTTTCATTTTTACGCCGATGATACTCAACTCTATCTGCCTTTCAACCCTCAAATCAAACAGAACTACTATCATCAAAGCAACGTATAGAATCCTGCATCAAAGATATAAAAGAGTGGATGACCGCAAATAAATTATGCCTAAACACCGATAAAACTGAATTCCTTGTGCTTAATGCACGTCATCGCCCCAGTCCTCCCATCAAGTCCATAGAAGTTGCGCCCGACACTATAACTGCCTCTAAAACAGCTAAGAACATAGGTGTTTGGTTTGATGAATTTCTTACTATGGACAAGCAAATTAAAGACACATGCAAAGCCGCTTTCTTCCATCTGAGTAACATTAGCAAAATAAGAAAATTTATTTCCTTTGCGCACTGTGAGATTCTCATACACGCCTTTATTTCTTCGAAATTAGATTACTGCAACTCTCTCTATGCAGGTATTAAGAAGGAACACATTGATAAACTACAGTACATACAAAATTCTGCTGCTCGGCTCTTGACAGGTACCAAGAAATATGATCATATTCGCGGTGTTCTAAAATCTCTCCACTGGCTCCCGGTTAAAGAGCGAATAGATTTTAAGCTCTTACTCCTTGCTTTCAAAGCCATCAACGGCCTTGCTCCGCCATATCTAACTGACCTGCTTGTTCCTTACATACCAAAGAGAAATCTGCGCTCATCTACAAAGAACTTCTTAACACAGCCCAAATTTCATCTGAAGACGTATGGCTCTAGAGCTTTTTCTGTACATGTCCCAACACTGTGGAATTCCTTACCACCGGAGATCCGTGCGTGTAATGATTTGATTACTTTTAAATCTAAAGTCAAGACACTTCTTTTTCAACGCGCGTTCGAATAATTATTTTGTATATTATCTATTTATTTATATTTTGCATTTTTATATATATCTTATAATTACATTATACATTATAAACATTATTAATTTTTATTAATTATAATTTATATTATAATTGTAAACCATTTTTAATAATTTTATTCTCTTAAATTTTATATATATTTTTATCCTTTGATTACTTATATATTTTATATTATTGTGTATATTAAACTACTGTAAAGCGCTTTGGATCCGTAAGAGAAAAGCGCTATAAAAATGTACTTATTATTATTATTATTATTATGATATGCCATGGTTTTCTTTTGATTGATATATAATATAATCGTCTTAAATTTTAAGAATTAAATATCCTACACCTATACATATATACATACATACATACATATATACATACATACATACATACATACATACATACAGTACAGTTTATTCCAACAGGGTAAAGCGACACATACATTACGACACAACACTTATTTTACACAGTTTTACAGTATTGCAGTGCTGGATGACAATGAAAAATGCAGTTTTAATCCCCTTTTGAATGTAGTGAGCAAAGTTCCAGTTCCTAATTCCAGGGGCAAATCATTCCATAGTTTCGGTCCACGTCTGTAGAGCGCTGACATATGGGAATTGGTAGCAACCCACCGAGTTCATCCCAAATTCTGTTCTTGACACCTTTCAAAATCCCTTCCGAAATGTCCTAACTGTATCCGAATCTTGGCAAATGGCACGGATTCTGTTTACTTTTATAGTGTATTCTACAGTAAACACCCGGGAGCTGTTCCGATCTTATTTTCAAATTGTTTATCTTTATTGAAAAATATACAGCAGTTTGATTGCCTCAAGTGAGCGAGCAGTTACTTATAGAACCAATAAGACCCAGAACTGAGCGTGCAATGGATTCCATCCAAAAGAAAGTCTGAAATCTAGACTATCAAAGCAGTGACTAATCAACCTCCCCTTCGGGGACAGTTGTTATTTACCTTTATTGTAAAACATTTTGCATAGTCTATTGACTCTAAGATAAATAAATATGAATGAATGATCGCGATATTGCCTTTTAAATATAACAGCTTTCTCCGAGTGTGCATCTGGCGGAATGGAAACTGCAAGAAAAGGGCGCCCAAAAGTGCCAGCTCCTCCGAAGTGTATTGAATCAGTTCAAGGTAATATATAGATTTAGGCACTGCCTAAAAGCGGAGCTCGAATTAATGCTTTACTATCATCGAGTTATCGTCTATCGACTTTTTCATTTTTGGTGACGTCATTCCACCAAACCTTGGTGGTGTAACCCCTTGCCTCCAAGATAGTTTTACCCAAGTTTGGTGATCTAACGATGTTGCCTCCTTGAGATATTGACTTTTCTAGCTTTGATGACGTCATCGAGGACGTTATGCCACGTGACCTTGGTGGTACACTTCCCTAGCCTCCTCGATAATGTTACCCAAGTTGGGTGACCTAGCGATGTTGTCTTCTTGAGATATTGACTTTTCTAGCTTTGATGACGTCATCGATGACGTTATGCCACGTGACCTTGGTAGTGCACCCCCTACTCTTCACGATAATTTTACCCAAGTTGGTGACCTAGCGATGTTGTCTTCTTGGGATATTGACTTTTCTAGGTTTGATGACGTCATCGATGACGTCATGCCACGTGACCTTGGTGGTGCATCCCCCTTGCCTCCAAGATAATTTTACCCAAGTTTGGTGACCTAGCGATGTTGTCTTCTTGAGATATTGACTTTTCTAGGTTTGATGACGTCACCGATGACGTCATGCCACGTGACCTTTGTGGTGCATCCCCCTTGCCTCCAAGATAATTTTACCCAAGTTTGATGACTAGCGATGTTGTCTTCTTGAGATATTGACTTTTCTAGTCTTCTGGAGATATTGACTTTTCTAGTTTTGATGACGTCATCGATGACGTTATGCCACGTGACCTTGGTGGTGCACCCCCCTAGCCTTCACGATAATTTTACCCAAGTTTGGTGATCTAACGATGTTGCCTCCTTGAGATATTGACTTTTCTAGTTTTGATGACGTCATCGATGACGTCATGCCACGTGACCTTGGTGTTGCATCCCCCTTGCCTCCAAGATAATTTTACCCAAGTTTGGTGTCCTAGTGATGTTGCCTTCTTAAGATATTGACTTTTCTAGAATTGGGATACCTGTGTTACGGACGGACGGACAACAAACACACGGAATCACCACTATAGGTTTTATTCAGGAAAGAAAAGAAAAAAAATCATATCTCCGGAAAAACAGCTCCAATAACGAACAAACTTGACAAAGGTTGCCTTTAGGTTGATAGCTATCTAACATCAAAGTCACGTGATATGACGTCACTGATTACGTCATAAAAATATGCCAAAATGTCTCAAACCACTCAAAAGCGACTTGGTGGTTATATATGTCTGATTCCACTTTTTCTTATGTATGGTGCTCCGCTCGCGCGGCGCTTCGCACCGCAAGGGAGCTCCGCTATAATTACATTTAGTAATCGACACACATTACACATTAACGCACGGACGCAAAATTCTTTTTGCCAATAAAAACAAAATAGGCGGCCCAGGAAGCACAGATAAAAGATAAGTAACAGGCTTTTTTTTATGTTTAAACTCATTGTAAATTGTAGACAAAAAAGCATATGCAGGAATCGGTGGACTAGTGGCGTCTGTTGAGTCGGTCCAAGGTAATTCACTAAACAATATTGACACACAAATATACACACGATGCATGGTTGCGTGGGTCTGATAAAAATAAGCATGAGACTTATTATGTTTAAACTGATTGTAAATTGCAGAAGAAACGCACCTGTTGCATCAGGTCCAATGTACTATATAGAACTTCAGATGCTTTAATTCTCATCCAAGATTTAATTTCTGATTACTCAAACTGATTATCTTGCAGATAAGCCAACATACGAAGATGGAGCGAGTGGATCAACTATAGAAGCAGTAAAAGGTACTGGTAAAACAGCTTCAGGCCGTCGACGTTAATTCGGAACCCAGCTAAAATGGTTTTATACTCTAGGAAAATGTTAATACTATCATATGTATATCTTATAGCTCGTGGTGTGAATTTCTTTTAAGTGGCTTTATGTTATCTTTTATAAACTGAAGAGGAATCTCAAACTGACAGGAATGGTCAGTCAGTCACTTGTTTATACATATTTCTTATTTACCGGCGTAGAGGAAGGGATTGTGAGATGCCATAACAGAAGTCTTAAAAATATTGACCCATACAGTTAAGGTTACTATTTTCTATGTTAAGGTAACGGTATTTCACGATCTGGACGGTGACGCCAAGCAGGGGAAATTTTTTATTGTTTCATTTATAACTCTTACACAATATAGAACTTTGCAGAATTTTAGCGTGCTCGACTCAGAATCGAGGCAGCTAACTATATAGTTCTGTTGCATAATGCAAGCGCTTGCTTTAGGGAGATAAGTTTGATTGTCTCATGAATGTTAGAGTTAATTACCGAGATTCGAGGCAATAACCCCAATACATCCCAAGGGCCGTAGGCCCGAGGGATGTATTGGGGTTATTGCCGAGAATCGAGGTAATTAACGGACTTAGTTTACAGTTGACAAGGTTTTCAGAAAACAGGGACAAATGAAATGCATTCTTCTCATTGAATTTATAGCCGTTCTCAGTAACACGTGCAGGTCCACTAGAAAACTTGCGCGCCAAAAGTCGTTTTTGGTAACCGTTTCCATGACAACGCACCCGCTTTCTGCAATTCGGCGTGTCAGCAGTTCTTTCGCGCCTCCTTGAGTTTCTTGGCGGTGCAAAGTTTTGAAGATGTCATTTCAAGCATTTTTAGAGGATTTTGCGTTTACGAAAGACTCCCATTTTGCCGAACTGGATAACGAAGACACAGAAGAAATTGGCGTGCAACTACCGGACTTGGAAGACACCCAGATTGTGCAGCATAACGACGAAATTGTAAGATAAGTCCACCCTGAATGAAAGTTTCAGCTGTTTAACTTATGCAATCTTCTTCGTGGACTCGTGTCCACCAACGAAGTTTATTTTTCTCCTTGGCATGAGAAAAAATAATGACTAAATAGTCATGATTTTAAAGATTTGCTTGTCTTATTTTTTCCCCGGTCCATAGAGAGAAGTGGTCTTGTACTTGGCGACAGCCAAAGGCAAAGTAGCCGGACCCGAGCTTCCTCCTTTCGAGTTGCCAAATCGTTGGACGTACAACACGCTGCGGCTGTGTGTTGAAGACTTTATAAGTCGTCGAATTTTGGAGGGCAGCAGTGACAAGTTAGTGATCGACCAAATGTATTACAAAAAAGCTCGAGGGAAAGGAGTGGTCATCCTAAACAGCGACCACGACGTAGGATCATTGGTGAATGAGTACCCGATTGCGGTAAAACGGAACGGAGTCAAGAAATCAACCATGTACCTCGCGGTCGACTATCACACAGAAGGTATGACATGGATAGCGGCATTGTTCTACGTTGCCTATTCAGTCTTTTGGCAGTGTCACAAATGCCCATAAGACTAGCCAGGCAACCTTTAGAATTTTTACTGGGAATATCCACCTAAAAACCCTGTTTTTCCCAGGAGTCAGTCCATGGACCAAAAAGCCAGGTTGGGAGTACATGGATAATTTCTGATGCATGTGGTTTTCTCTTGCTTATCTCCTATAGGTCAGAACCAACCTATCACCCCTCGCAGGTCTCCGCGTATTCGAGAACAACAAACATTCGACATCTTTGTCCACGAGATCTCCCCAGACATGAAAGTTAGCACAACATCTAGTGTGATACATAATGTCAGTTCCAGCGCCGACCTGAATGAAATCATTGTCCTCCTGAAACTTTTGAAAGTCCAGATGTAGTTTACACCCCAGCAAATGGCCTATATTGGCTTAGGAAAAGAGGCAAGCAGCCAGTAAGCTTACGATGTGAACAAGATCTGCAACTCTGCAAAGCCGAATACAAGGGACAAAGCGCAAGACTGGCTTGTAATTCTGTTAGTCTCAGCAAATCGCCAAGTAAGTTTTAATTTCAAGTCAAAATTCAAGCCCCCACGTATGCCTGGGTTAGGGGATGGGAGAGGTGGTTATTGGGGGGGGGGGGGGGGGGATTTTTCAGTGCGCTTTGCATGCTATAAATTTTACCCTAAAAACTGCCTTGTTTTTTTATATCTCCCCTCCCCCAGTTTGGAGGCTTGCTACAGCCCTTCATTAGCATGTTAGCTTGTGGCAATTCCTAACCAGGTTCTTCTACCTTCTTCTTTTACCACAGGAACCAGCAATGCTACATCAGGTGCCAGAAAGAGGCGTCTAGACCTAGGTTCATCAAGTGCAACTGAGAATGAACTGTGGAACAAAACACATGTTCAACTGGTCGCCGACCTCGAGAAAAGAGGTACTTTGTGGAGGTATGGTAGCAAGCATTTGACCATTTGGACTGATAGGATACTCCAGGGAAATAGTAGTGGAGTGAGTGAAGAACCCAACTGGACAGAGCACATTGATGCAGTGGCTGTTCCTCCCAAAACTAGACGCTCCAGCTCTCCCAAGGAGCAAAAGCCAAGCACTAGTCAAGGTCAGATGCAATCTTCACTTGAGTCACTTCTGATGTTGATGATAGCACAAAATGCACATGCCTCAGCAGCACTACAGGTGAGTGCTAAAAGTTTAATAATTGAACCTTATTATAAGAGGCAATAGCCAAAATTTTAAAACTTGAAGTGTACACAGAACAACTGGGCATGACAGAGCTCAATAGGTGTATTCTCACTTGCCCCATATTTTTACCATAGTAGCTAATTGATTTCAGGCTAGTAAAAATAACAGAGTAAATGCCAAAGCATTTCTCGATCGGGTTGAGATCAGGGGAATATGGCCTAGAGTCAGAATAATTGCATTGTCTAGTATTTTTTTTTTTTGTTATAGAAAATAGAGAAAACAGCGTTGTTCAGTGGTCTAACTAAGTAACACCTCTTTTTGAGACTATCAATTTTGTTTCTACACAGTGGGGAATTATGCCCCCTCACCTTTCCAATCAAAGCTATGCAGTGGTGAAATTGTGATACATGTGAGCTAAATAAACAAGCAATCAAAACTTTGGCATTTTCCAAAAAAACAACCCTTTTAATTTCCTGTTGAGGACCCAGCCTGGATGTGTCCCCCATCATCTGATGCATTGAGACCCCACTGGAGTAGCTTTTGTGGCAAAATAATAGCAAAACTAGCACGTGCCATCTCTAAGATTATTCACACTTGACTCCTTATAGAAAGAAATAATGTATATTCCGTTTGAATACACTAGATTTTATGTGATAAGCCTTGAATTAAACACCATATGTTCTAGTGAAGTTATATAGAAACTTGATATCTGTTGACATAAAAACAATGTCTTGCTGTTGTCATCTCGCGTATAGCATCAAGCAGTACAAGCAATAGTATACTTACGGAAGAAATACAACAATCCCTCCTTTCGATCTTATCATTTGGATGAAGGTTTCTGACTTGTGAATCGCACAGTTATCCAAGACCACTACTGAGAGTGGCTCACCATTTGCAAATGAGCCAACCAGGGGAGCTACAATAGCTCCACAGCAGATTCAAACCTTGATGTGTCATAAGGGCCAACAATGACATGGGCTTGTACACCATCACATGACACTGCTCCCAAAACACTATATCTGGTGCCACGGGTGAAGTTTCCCTTCCTTGACACACGGTTCCCTTTTAGGGAACGGGCAAACTTTCTCTTCAAAAACAAAAGCACTTGAGTTAGCATTTTTAACAAGCAGGGTGTCAAGTTCCTATTTTTCAAGCACATTCACTTCCAATTAATTTCCAATTTTTTGTTGGCCAAACCCGTATAATTTTCCTCTTCTTTTTAGCTTTTTACAGCAAAAACTTGGGATATCCAGAATATTTTGCACTAAAATTTGACACATTTCCAGTCCTCCTGACATTCTCTTTCAAAATTTTCTCTGGGCAATCGTGCCCACAGCTGTTGGCCATATTATGCATCTACCTGCATAAGATATCAAGCTCAAAGTATGCACTTGTTACCTGAACAGTTCTGTCATCTCTAGCAGATTCATCCAGAAACAGCAGCTGTTCTGGGCGAAAGTTTGAGATAAATCTTCTGAATATCGCGCGTTGCAGTTCGCTGCGTTCCCTGGCAATTAGGTGCATCTGCAATTGCAAGATTTAGAGCGGATTTCAGATGACTGGTAACAGCAACTGCAAAGTGACAGGAACCAGTGACAGAGTGATCACATTACGAGCCATAGTCTAAAACTGCTTTATGAGATTTGTAAATTGTAATTGATAGGAAAAAAATACACGAAGTCGCCTGAATGCTAGGTAATGCAAAATTCAATTGCTACAACACCTTTTTTAGGGTAATTCCCATCTGCCCCAAGCATCTGTTTAGTGTTTGAATGGAGAACGTTTCGCCTGTCGTGTGATGAATCCATTGTTGGAGTTCGTCCAAGTAAAGTTCTGGATTATCCTCTAAAATGTTGCGTATCAGAAGTAAATCTGCAGCTTTGAATACAATATACAAAAAATACGATGAGACTTTATTGTGCATGGTAAAAATTAATTGCAATGAGTTTCTCAGAATAATGACAAAGAGCAACAAATGGCTTGCATACCAAAGCTTACCTGTTATCTGGCGATGCTTCGACTTTCTTCGAGGAGGATCGCTCACGCTTTGGGTGTCAGTGTACAGCTTGTTAATTTTGTAAACAAACCTTTCACTCACGAACAACCTTTGAGCGATTTCTCTGTTAGTCATTCCCTGGGTTTTCATCATTATCACCCGCCACCTCAGTGAGTTGGGGAAAGACTTCACCATTTTCCCCTTTCGCTTCTCATAAACAAACAAAAATGGCTGCTCGAAACCTCAAACTCAATGGCTTGAACTAGCCATTTGTTGTCATGGAAACGGTTACCAAAAACGACTTTTGGCGCGCAAGTTTTCTAGCGGACCTGCACGTGTTACTGAGAACGGCTATAACAGTTTTGAAAAGAGTACAGTTTACAATTGAAAAAGATAGCGGATTCCAATAGGAACTATTGTTAGTTATTTAGCTGCTTTCATAGAAGTGGGTTCCCCAGAGAAACTCATTGCAATTAATTTTTACCATGCACAATAAAGTTGTGATGCTGAAGAAAATGAATGACAACATTTATTCAACTATGATTGACAAAGGTTTCCAAACACGAATTACGTCTTTTGTTTTCGTACAACAGCCAGTCCAATCAATCAAGCGGCCTTTTGTAAAAGCGCAACTCATTAAAGCGCTGTTATTTTGGTCGGTACGTAGCTGCGTAAAGCTCCTCTCTGGTTGGATAATACAACAATACTCTACCTCAACACAAAGAACGAGGATAATACTACAGACAAAAGAACTCCTTTGTAGAACGAAAATAATAGAGACAAAAGCAACTACGTCCTTACTGGTTATTTTCATTTGTACCACGCCCTGACAGCTTACAGCTTCTACAGCTCAATTTGCATAACGTTCTGTCTAGCAAAACGGATGGAACTGATTCAAGATGGAGAAACTGAAGGCAAGTTTCAGGTTTTGCGCTCGTTGGTTGCTCTCTACGATTAGATATGCAATTAACTTGGGCATGATTTTATCTGTATTTTCAGGTTTACGTCTTAAACACACTCTAATGGGCAATGAGACCAAGCAAGTAGACTGGACAAACGCTTCTCAATATGGTTCAAGTGAAGGCGTTCTCGGAAATCGTGTTTTGTGGCGTTCAACGGGATTCGCATAAAGGATAATCAGAAGCAAATATTGGTTATAGACAGACAGTCAGCATAGATGCATAAACTGAGATTATTGGATGTTTTTTTTCTCGGGGTAAGTGTATGGATTTGAATTCACTAGTTAAATGTTTGGGTTGATAATTGAATTAGTCATTGTGAAAGGGGCAACTGTCATGGTCTATCATGGATTTGGTCTAACTTGGGGTCATTTTAAGTAGCTTAAATGCAGTCAAACTCCCTACAAATCAACAAAATAATGGTCTACGTTTTATACCTAACCTTTCAGCTGCTAGATCAATACAAATTTGGAGTATTTTCGTGTATAATCGAGCGGATGGAATTGGATTGCTAATTGGCATTTTTGATTTTCGAACAGGCTGAACAAGTTTCTTTTTCTTTTTAAGACTAATTTGAAACAGAATATAGGTTCGGAGTTGTTTCTGTAGAACACTTGTCTTATTTTAAAATATTTTGATGAAACAAACGTGACAGTGCCCCTTGAAGTCTTGGTAAAAATGGCTTATTGTGTGGTTCCAGAAATTATCCATAGGAAGGATAATAGGAAAGGATATATTTTCCATACAAATACTGTATTTTTCTTCGGAATTCCAGAGAGGTGGGGGTCACTTTTCAACACTCTTCCGGGGGGGGGGGGGATATTTTCTGGAACCACACATTATTGATTTACAGGTAAGTATATGGCTTATTATGGATTCATAGGTAAATAACTAGATATTTACCTATTAATCCATAATGAGCCATATACTTACCTATTAATCCATAATGAGCAATATATTTACCTAGAAATTCAATTCAATTCTATTGATCAACCCCAATCTTCCCTGGAGAATTCAAATCCCTCCCCGACTTTTAGTTTGTTGAGAGCCATTATCCGAGTTAATTCCCTACGAATAACAATGGAAACCGCGTCAACTGTAAACTAAGAGCAGTTATTATTGTTCCAAATCTATGTTATGTTTCACTGATAAAAACAATGATTCTTCAAAAAAGCATTGAGTACACACAGTTTTTTTTTACTTTAAAGGAAAAATTAAATCGCTTGCGATATTGCCTAGGGGGCTACCTGTTTGTAGGCACTCCCCACTTTTTAGGGTGCTACGCATCCCCTGAGAGCGACACTCAAACCCCTGAGAGAGACACTCGAAACGTTTTAAAATCACTCACCCGCGGCTCGTGATATTTCGCCAATAAAGTGATACAAAGTTGTGCTCTAATGCTTAACTAAATATCGCAAATTTCTCCGAGTGTGCATCTGGCGGAATGGAAACTGCAAGAAAAGGGCGCCCAAAAGTGCAAGTTCCTCCGAAGTCTATTGAAACAGTTCAAGGTATAATTACATGCAATATAATACACATTACTAACAGATTAAACGCACGGACGCAAATTAAAAGTAGGCGGCACAGACACATGGGGAAAAATAAGTTACAGACTAAGTATGTTTAATTGATTGTAATTGCAGAAGAAAAAGCATTTGCAGGAATCAGTGGACTCGTGGCGTCTGTTGATTTAGTAGAAGGTAATTCACTAAAAACTATTAAGGTTACTGAGAACTTTCGCGCACATGTTCGAAAAACAAAACACACGTTCTTAGTTTAACAAAAACATATCGACCTATATATAGTAAAGCTTAAAGAATGCATTTAAAAAGGTTTTATTAAAAATTCGGATGTGACATTTTCAAGAGATGACGGTGTAGAATTCCGCTATACCTTGACTACCAAGTAGCACATTGTTTAACAGTGTCTGCGTTTTAATAATTTGTTTGGTTCAAATGTTATAGAAGTTTTACATTTCGAAATTTAAAATAACATAACTTTTGAGCTAAACAAAATTATAGAAAACGCAGACACGGAGAAACACCTTTAAGGATTAAAACAATTACTTGGGTGTTACTTGGGAGTAATGGTCCAGCAGTTCGACAGTGATAAGGTCAGTCGTGTCCTTCAGAAAGGACGGAAGTTTCTGGGAAAATGGCTTGAGAAAATGCTCGGTAAAAGCAGATCAGCCGCTCAATTGCCGTGCCGCAGCAAGACGTGATAAGGCGCAAGGGATTTCCTGGCTTATGGGTCTTAACATTTCCAAAAGCCACGCCAGATTTAGGGGTAATTTCCGTAACCCATTCCGCAACCTCGCGGGATATCTGCTTTTTCGTAAACCATTTCTCACTCCATTCTTTAACACTATGAAAATGAGAAACAGTGGGATCATCACTTGGCTTAGTATAATGAAGCTCATTATTTAAATGACTAGAAATTTTATCCTGATCTAGGATTACAAAACGAGACCCTTTATCTTGAAAATAATGACCTTATTTTCATCATTTCTTAATTGTTTAAACGCTTCCCTCTCTTCTAGGGACAGATTATCGCCCGGTTTCCTAACATTTCTAGGGTCCAAAATATCATTCCTAACTTTGTTCAAAAACAGTTCCACCTCTGGAAAAGCCTTTGGCGGGACCCACTTACTTTTTTTAGGTAAATTTGGGAGCGTAGTGGGGTCAGGATCCACGTCCGCAGGTGGGCGGTTAGCAAAGAGGGCTGCAATCCTAACTCTCCTCTCGAACCCATCTAAATCCTCTTGAACTTTAAGCCAGTTCACATCTTTCGGGGTTGGACAGAATAAAGGGCCTTTGGATAGTAGAGAAGCTAAGGAAATTTTACCTCTCGTACTAGAATTACAATCTACTGCACAAAGCCATAGTTGGAAATACCTTGGTCTGAGCCTTTATCTCTTTGTCATGCAGCCGTACTTTCCATGACAACGGCCGACGCTTTGATAAGAGCACAGAAGTAAAGAAGCGGATTTTTTTTTTAGAAAAATACATCAACAACAACATGGGCTCGCACGTTCAACTTTGTTGATTTGAGAAAATAATTTGTATATGGTTACAATAGAAAATGATATGGTTATTAAGGAGGCTGCCTAAAATTTTTCTGCCCTCCATCAACTCAACCAAACTTTGTTTGCCTGCTGTTCATGCTCAAAAACCTATACCGGCCTGAACTTTCAAATGGTTACCTTAGAGGGTCTGGACTGTGTTGCAGTGTGCATTTTGTTGTGATCGGAGTTGCTATAGCAACGTTATAACAACGCCCTTGTTTTTAATTAGAAGCCATCAGACGCGCTCACAGCTGTTTCGGGACCGGGCTTTTCGTTATTAGAGTCTGAGCATGCGTAGCGTTCGCGGGCTCAAATAGCCAGCGGCATTGCACAGAAGCGTCCAAGATGGCGGGAGTTTTGATTTGTGACTAGCGGGAGGCTGACACTAAAAGGCGAGTAAAAAAATATTTCACGCTGTTTTCTCGTATTTTCTTTTATTGCTCCAATGAGGGAAGTCTTTAAACTGTCATATGGGCAAAATACATGACCAGATCATGACAAAGAAACTATTATGAACGCACTTTGTTTGGAGCATAGAATTTCGCGTTACTATTTAGCGCTATTGATCAAGGAAGAAAAAAGCAAGCTCCTTCAGAAGTTCTGAAGTTTTCTCAAAACAACGCTAATATCGAGAATATAATTTAGGCTTTTGTGGATACATGCGAGCTAAAAATTTATGATACGCCGACTGGATTTCCTAAAATAATTTTTTTCTTTCTTACGATGCAGCGCCTTCATAGAACAACACGTCACTTTATTACATGCGTAGTGTCGCTTGTGCGGAAATCAACCGAGCCATCTGCGTCACAGATGCACCGAATATCTCAGCGAGTTAAATGAAATATGGATGATTGATAAAATGTCAACTTATATTTCATTGAGAGATTGTCTATACATTCCACATATTTCTGCCCCCTAATCCATTTTTACCTAACCCCCCCCATGAAAAATGCGCCCCCCGGTACTTGTTAAAGACAAATTTGAGGGGAATACATCTATAGGAATCACTCTCGTAACAGGAGAGCTCATGTGGGAATCAGAGGAAATCTAGAATATTATATTTTCCTTGTGATTATAGTGAAAACATTGGATGAAAATTTTTAAGTGGTGCAGTTTTACTTATTCCCCCCCCCTCCTATGAAAAATGTGTATGCCCTCCTGACTGTAAGCAAAATTTCCTACAATTCCCTCCAAGTTATGAGCTAAACCTATCAAACCCACCCTGGTTACATTAAGAACCCCTTCAGTTGTAATTATACTATTGGGATTAATGTGCTTAGGCATTTCAAGTTTCTGAAAAAAATCATGACAGCCATAATCAAAATGCTGTGTAAATATTGTTCCTACTTAAACATGGTATACTTTTTCCTGTCAATGTTAGAACTCCCACTGTAGCCCCTATGGCTAAGTAGGACTCTACAGTATTACAGTCAATACATATGGTGTACATTTTAGGCTCAACAGCTATGGTAGCCTAGTATCAAGTACCAATGGTGCATAAAAACACAAGATAATGAGAGTGAAATAAAACATACACCATGTGCATTATTTGATGAACTTCCCACAATTATCTATAAGTTTTAGATGCCCATGAAATGTAAATGTACATGTTGGAGTGAACAGACCTCCTTAGCTTGCCTGTTTGTTTTGCCCATTTCAGATCATGTGGCATTCCCATGAGTATTCTTTCTTTGTTTTTCTGCTGGGCAGAAAAATAGGATATATGAATATGGAAGCAGCCCAGACAAAGAAAGATTATTCAAATGAATGCGACGTAATCTGAAATGGGACACCATTACGCCCAAGCCGAGGAGGTCTATTTCAGATGACTTTTAGTGAAACCAATCACAAAGTGATTACCCCAATTGAAATAAAACCTATAAGAGTAATTACAAAGTGCTTGAAAATTGCTCCTTGATTCCAATCCCAGTGGGTTACAATGTGTATGTCCTCCTGACTAGAAGTGCTTACGTCTCTACAGTATTACAATGATTGTGTGTAAAGTACTGTAAACAGTACAGAGGCAAATCCAGGATTTTAGAGAGGGGTGTTTGTTTTGTTCCTTCACTCCTTCGAAGACTGATACGGGTAATATAATATGCCCATGTGTGGCCTTTAGTATCACAATAAAGTCCTCATTGGTTTGGTGCATAATGACTTGATATATTTACTGTAAAAGAAGCTAGCTCACACATACTATTTATCTTTGATTCAGGCTAGATAACTTGCCATGGCACTATAGAACCATTTCTAAAAACAACATTTAAATAAAGCTGGGTGGCAAAAGGATGAAAGTTTCAATGTCTCCCCAACCCTATCCAAATGCAGCAGGCATTATGTTTCACTATCTATGAAAGTCTACAAAGGTGTTTGCTATCTCCGTCAATATTGTCCCTGGCCCAATTTAATCAGCAGAAGCAGGATGTAGCTGACAGCTCCAGCAACCTGGAAGGAAGCATACAATGAGTCAGTACATTATAGTACATACAGGTGTAGAGCTGATTTCATGTGATGCAGTAGTGAAACTAAATCCAATTTTAAACAAAAATTTATATGATTGATTGCATAGTTATTGTGAGTTATGACAGCCATCTGGAATATGCTCTATTCCAGAGACCATTTCTGATATAGGGTACTTAAAAAACAGGCAAATTTCCATTCAATTATTTTTGTTTTCAAATAAATTTGTAAATGTAAACTCAGACCCTGCTTAACCTATCATCATATCCAGCATGCATATTCATATAGCAGTAAAATAATGATACCCCCAGAAAACAATCCACTTTGTCTACAGTGGATACAAGATCAAACTCAGACTGTTCAGCGACTGCTCGAGTTTCTTTGCAGAAAAGTAGTCATGTCCACACTGTACCCTCAATCCATCATAACACACTAACCTACTACAAATACTTGGGAATCCCACACTAACCTACTACAAATACTTGGGAATCCCACACTAACCTACTACAAATACTTGGGAATTAATTGGAGCCTTGCTCTGTGGAAATTCCCCACAATGTGAAAAGAAAAATTCTAGAAACTTGCATTGACATTAATGGCTACATACCAAAATAGATGCCAGAGACAAAGTTCCAGAGACAAGTTGCACCATATGACAGATCACATTAGTCTGGTCTTGGATTTGGCTGCCATAATATTACTGTAAACAATTGTAAATGAATTATAAACTTCCATGACAATTCTAAAATTCATTTTATCTCAGAAATACTCTCACAGCTTCCCCTAAAATTGGTTAAGTCAAGACAATCAGGAGGGAAGCACTGCAAGCATGCAATAACTCCAATTTTGAAGATAAGCGAATAAGCTAAACGTAAAAATACAAAAATACAAGAATAACTCAAGCCACAGCACAACAAAGCGTGACCAGAGGGCAAAATTGTAGATAGAAGTTTGGAACAACAAACAAGTTAAATGACATGAAATTTACAAGAAGATAATACTGAATTGGCATATGTAAAGTACAGTACTTTCAAAAATTACCTGCAGAAAATTCTGTCGGTGTATCACGGATAAGTTGGTCGGTATCTCTCGGAGAAAGATTGAAGATTCCAGAACAGTTGGCGAGGTTGTTGGGAAAACTTCAGGATTCTCACAGTTTCTTGTCGAAAATTCGACTTGGGGAACTAGCTGAAATCGACACCAGTACTTGGAGAAGACAAAATATTGCCTTAACAGTAGAAATATAGGAAAAAATCATATCGAACAGTGAGATTAATTCTCTGACAACATCCAAAACCCGTTCGAACTGAAATCGAACGCGCGAATGCCACGATTTTCCTTGTCAAACACCAGGCCTTCTTCTTGCCACCACAGGGAGACCGAACGCACTCGGCCGAAAGTTGGTCTGGAAGGAGGGTATTTGATGCGCATGCTCAAACTCTATGACTAGTCAGAAACAGCTGTGCGCTGCGCGACCCCGGGGGTTACTCCCTATATTGGACTATACGGGGATGCTCGGCCCGAAAGGGGTAGGTTTTCAGGCTGGGTATAAGAAAGGGGTTGGGTTTTCAGGCTGGACTGGGTTATATAAAGAACTTGCAGATTGGTGCTAATGGTAATTTCAAAGTGGGTATATTTATGATAGTCAAACAATATCTGCAAGTGTTTTAGAGACACTTACGAACGGTCCACAAATTCTCAGCGAAGTATGTCAACTACCTTAGATTTAAATCGAGACCGACGAGCAAGAAAAACCCGGCAAAAAGATGCCCCATACAAGGGTTGCCTATGGTGTGGAGCAGTTCCCGGTCGTCATGGGATAAGCCGAAAGGATAACCCAACAAAGTAAAAGAAACTTCCAAAGTCCGCCCCAAAGGTAGCTGATGCCATTACACGTTTACAAGCAAAGAAGAAACCTCTGGGTCGTTCTTGGTGTTGCAAGATGTATTGTACTTTGGATTAGATAGATAGATGTTTTATAAACACGGTAGTTTCATTAGCATAGCTGGTTTTCGTAAAAGCTATTGTATTGGAGCTATTGTATTTCATCTTATTGTTTCGTTCTACGGACTGTTGTCTTCTATTGTCTTTATGCCTCCGGTGCCTTGCAACATCAAGAAAGAGCCAAATCTCTTATAGGGGAAGTGAAGTAAACGTGCCTCGTTTAAAAAGCGGTATCATTGACTTATACACATTCAGTTCTATCTATTGTCGTTTGTAGCATTTTATTTGAGCTACCATTTTGGTCAGAAACTGGCTTTGGTTATTTTCCCCGTTAGAAGTCCTTTATATCTATATTTTTCATTTATCTTTAAAATGCCGTATGCAGCAACCTATTAGAGCTAATAGTGCTCGCAGTTTTACAGTATTCGCCATTTTTACAGGTTCGCCATTTCCCTCCTTTCCAATACAATTTACACTGATTACACGTAATAAAATCTATATATAAGTCACTATCGCGGGCCATAGTGTTCTCCTCGCGGGTCATAGTGTTCTCCTGCCCTGTACGACGTCGTTTGAATGGGTGATGTGGCATCACAACCAGGAAAACGTAGTCAACAAAATTTATTGTGTCATGACCTTGTTCACTCCAGTACACTACTCGAAGCGTTCCTTCCACAGGCAATCCAAGCTTACAATCTGTGTATTAAATATGTGGGAACTGTAAGAATGAATTTTATTATATTTCCTACCAACTGAGCTATAACTTTCGAATTTGCTTTTTTCCCGTTCTATTTTAACCTTCTCTAAAAATTAAACCGGCAAAACGGATGTTCAGTACGATCTGCTGGACAGTTTGGAGTCACGCCACTCTTCCGACTTCTTGCCGACGGCCCGAAACATTGAAAGTGTAGTGATAAGCCCCAAGAAGGCTGGGCGAGAAAATTTTTTTATTTTGCGAACGTCGACCCCAAGGATTCTTCCCTGAGCCATCACACCACGCCGATCACGATCCAAGGTCGGAAGTCGGAAAGTCGGAAGAGTGCCGTGACTCCAAACTGTCCAGCAGATCGTGCTGAACATCCGTTTTGCCGGTTTAATTTTAAGAAAAGGTTAAATAGAACGGGAAAAAAAGCAAATTCGAAAGTTATAGCTCAGTTGGTAGGAAAGATACATCATCTGACTTTAATGTTTCCAAAGTCAAATGCCAAATAATTGAAAATTGAGTGGAATTCGGGGCCTCGAATACAGCTGGTAGCGTGTTTATAGCGTGGTATTTGTCGAAATGGCGCCTGAGTTGCCAGCCTTCCAAATCTTTATAGACACCGGGAGCAAACGTGAAAATGTCACTATTTCAACCCAAAGTGGCATAAAGGGAAGGAAGAAAGACTAAAATGAAGGTATGTGATATAAATATCTTTATTTTCTCAGATAAACGATATAAAATTAATTCTTACAGTTCCCACATATTTAATACACAGATTGTAAGCTTGGATTGCCTGTGTTCCTTCCCGTTCCTATAGTAGCTCCCCTATCCAGATTGTAAGTATGTGCCTTATGCTCGCGAATTAAACAATGTTTGGTGTATGGACGGCAAAACCCTTGGTATCGGCCCTGCCGCAAACGGTTTTCTCAATGTTCGGCGTTCGCAACTAAGAATAAAAGAAACAGCATTGCCCTTATCCTCAGTATTGCCATTATCCTCTATCGCAAATCTGACAACAACGAACATTAACCCTGTGAGGTTGATTGTCGACCAGTTTTCAACTCGTTCAGTTGGACGCGTTTTTGTGATGAGGACTAGTGTCACTCGCTCATAGGTGCGTGGCTCCAGTGTGGTCCAACCCCAATCCGATGAACTTAAACTGAAACTTCTGAACCAGAATTCCTCACCAACAAATAAATCTAGGTATTTCTATTAGGTAAGGTGGATATCCGAATTCGATCGCAATGAAAACTAGCTAAAATTCGACGCTTTACGCCAGTCCTCGACTGCGAGCCCTAAGCTACCACAGGGATACCAAGGCTTGTCTACTAGCCAAGGCTTAAAATTTTAAAACAACATTCAGTGAACGTCCTCTGAACGAGTTTGCTCACAGAGCTCTTTGATTGCGTATGTCAGCACACAAACGGTTAGATTCATGGTCCTTTTGTTTACAGCTGGGCGTCTCCCTTGCGCCTTGCATTTGGCTCTTATGGGCGTGGAGAATATCTCTTATTTCCGCGCCATAATGACCTGTCCCGTTTGTTTAATAGCAATGCTGTAGGGCACGGCCAGTGTTCCATTAAATGGTATGTGACCATGAAATCGGCTGTTAGTGGTGATCGTTAGGAGAAAGAGTCCCTTCGTTACTGTTACACTTTTCGATGCTCTTTGTAATGTTTACAAAACGAGCTGGAGTGTTTTATCAGCAGATAGAAACACGAGCCGAAGCCGAGTGATTCTATCTGCTGATAAAACACGACAGCGAGTTTTGTAAACTACTTCTAAAACGGTTTCCAGTAATAATTCATAATTCCAAGCTAGTTAAAAAAGGAAATAAATTTGTGAGAACTACTTCTTTGAAATCGAGAATAAGAAATCTGATATAGACTGGCTTCAAGATGCATTGTTTAGCTATTTTGAAATGGCAAACAAAAGATCGACAACGAGAGCTTTTCATTACGAATAGTGTATTTAGAGAGGCGTTCCGAATAATTGACATATCTTCTGTGTTGGGACAAAAGGTCTGTTCATAATTACATGACTTTCAAAAAGAGAAGAACTCCCTTTGGGATAGCTGTCACTTTTTTACCTATAATTATGATGAGCAAAGAAATGCCATTCAAATGTCATAGAAAAGAAATGAATGCATTAGCGATACCAGCGATACCTATAATAATGCTAGGGCTTTCTGATTGGCTTTTGTAAAGAAAGTGCTATGTCATTAGTTTTTGGGGCAGTGTTTCCTATTGTTCTTTATTCTTTTTATGATTCAAATTTCTTTGGCGAAATTTTCTTTGTCATGCGCGTAATGCATCATATGCAATTTGCCCATTCATTCTCGGTTAACAAAGCAGTGCGGTTCGTACGGACTCGCCAAGTAGAGTAACTTGGACGGGTGAGTTAAATTCGTTTATCTGTGCATGATTTTGAGCCCAATTCAACTCAAGTATTGCCAAATAATTGTCAAAGATGTCCGTTTTGGCTCGTTTCACGAAATGTTCACAGAAGGGTGGTCGGCAGTGCCCGCGAGTCGTTGTTGGATGTTTAAATCATGGCCACCGAAAATTATTAAATGTGATAAATGAACTATCGTTTTACAAAATGCACGTATTCATTTCTAACATGCGTTCTTTTTTCGTAGGTTACGGGAAAAGGTGGAAATCATGACCACAGAGCGTTTGTATGAGATGGGGTCTCCATGAATATTATCGGGTAAACATGCTGTTCTGGTGAGTTGTCCTATCATTACTGATGCTCAGTGAGCCAAACTTGATAGAGAACTGTGCTCACTGAACTGGATCTGATATAGAACTCTGACGTCACCGGAGTTCTATATCAGATTCAGTTCAGTGCGCAGCAGTTCTATATCGTTTCTGGCTGATTGAGCACCATTATGATATGGCAACCAATCAGAACAGCTGTTCCCTGAAAATATCCATGGACTCCCCAAAATGCTAATTTCTATCGGGGTATACAAACGGCCTTCATGGTCCTGATTTCCATTGTGTTTGCCTGATTGACTATTCATGAGTTTTAGAAGCGAGATTAGCCAATATTGATTCTGGCATAGGGAATGATAATAAGGCTCAAGATAACTATTTTACTTGATAACTGAGACCAAACTGTTATTCCTAAGTCTTTAGCAGAAACGTTCTTAAGGACGGTGCCCACAAAAACGAATATTTTTTTCGCACTTAATGACTATGTGGTAATGAAAGGTAATATGAGAGGCTATCTATTTCCGATAAAAAAAGATAGGGTACCCATGCAAGTTTTCGAGAAAACTCATCCCCAACACCCTAAAAAATGCAGAATTAGCGTTTTTTTTAGAAATTACGAAAAAAAAAATACTCGATAGTTTTTTTTAAATTCTACTTTCGCTCGTAAAAGCAGCAGCTGTTTTTATTAAAGGTATTTTAGGGAGTAATTTCTACAAAAGGTCCAAAATCTACCCTGACACCCGCTACTTTATGCGTTAAAAAACAGCCTCAGCATATTTTTCGCACGTTAAAAATTTGCAAATACGATGCGGAGGTTTTATATTTTCAAATGATGTAAAAAAATAAAGGGGTAGCCATGCAATTTTCAGAAATAATCGTGCCTTTTAACAGCAGGTAGAATGGTAATCTGACAAATCTGCGCACCCCTCCCCTGTGAGTAGAAATTGACATTCAAAATGGCGACTCTTTAAGCAAGAGGGGAAAAGTGGAAAAATATACTATTATAATCGGGTTGTCTACAAACGTTTCTGATTGGCTAAATCGTCCGCACTCACTCCACTTGGCCCTGAAGCTGTGTCGCCAAACGAAGTTCACAAACCTGAAGAGAAAGTGGATATCTCCACAGTGGGCGTGTTTTGATTGGAAAAGATTCACCCTGGGCTAAGTTCTAATTCAAGCGATTTCTTAAGCGAGGGACAAAGCTGCCATCGCCGCCATTTTGAAATCTCCCACAGAAACTAAAAAAGAACTCAGTTCGCACAGCCGAAATCACCATAGTCATCTAAACCTAAATGGTTCTGTCACAGATTACTTGCAGGAATGTGCAGGGATAATTATTATTCGAAAGCTTTAAGCTGAGAAAAATTTTCATTCAAATTTGAACAAACGTACACCGCCTTGCTTTCTGGAAGCACGCTAAGGCGAAATGCCACAAAGCCATGAATAATATTTTCTAAGTATAAATACTGACGCTGTATCGCAAAACGAAGGACACAAACCAGAAGAGAAGGAGGAAATCTCTCCAGTGGGCGTGTTTTGTTGGAAAAGATTCATCTTTGGCTAAGTTCTAATTCAAGCGATTTTTTTCAGCGAGGGACAAAGCAGCCATCGCGGCCATGTTGAAATCTCCCACATAAACTAAAAAAGAACACAGTTCCCTTAGCCGATAGCACCATAGACATTCAAACCTAAATGTTTCTATTACAGATTACTTACATTTGTGTGTAGGGCTAATTCTAATTGGAGAAAGATTTGAGCTGAGAAAAATTTCATTCAAGTTTGAACTAACTTACACCGGCGCGCGTCAGAATGTCATGAATGATATTCTCTAAATATTCCTATCATAAACTAAGAAATTTCTTAGAACAGTTTACAACTTTACCTGTTTCTTCTCTCGTGCCTTACTGATAAGCATTATACAAACAATTCCGAAGTCAAATATTTTTATGTAATAGGCTGCGTTTTCAATTTTAGCGGGTTCTTAGACAGATTTGAGAACCGGACTGACTCACCAAGACACACACACGTGCGTCATTTTCTCCACCAAAATCAGGGAGACCAGTGCAACACAAACACACAAAAAGGGAGGTCATTAGTAATGTAAATCAGCAGTTTATGGAAGGGCGAACTTAGGTTGGGTCTTCTAGCGGCATGAAGTGACGGGCTGTTTCTTTTTGATTTTAAATAAAAGTGTAGTATATTTGATTCCACAATTAATGACAAGCAGGTCGAGATTATTGAAAATAGCAAGGCGAACTTACGAAGTCGGGTTCTCTTTCAAACGATAACGACTTTTTTGTCATTTACAAAGCGAGTCTTGGTCAGCCCCGGGTCAAGTATTATTAACATGAAACTGCACTTACGCCATATAACTTGAAGTGTAAATATACATTAAGTTTTCTGATTTATTTGTTGTTATTTTGCGTATCAAACCTACGGCTACTTTTACTCAGTCTCAGAGAAAAATTACGATACTTTTAATAAATGTAAACATTTGTAGGTTATTTCCCCAATAAATTTTCAACTGAAGGTAATTTACAGAGAAAAAACAAAGAAAAAAAAGAAGAAAAAAGAAAAAAATTCCACGGCCGCGAGTGAGTTCCGAACCCGGGTACTTGCAGTGTCACTTGCAGTCCGTCTAGCGCCTTAGCCAATTGCGCTATCGACACTTATCTGAAAATGTCATTGATTAAAATGCTAAATATACAGAAATCCGTATAGAATGCGCGAGCAGGATGCGCAGTAACATTAGTAGACACCGTTAAGTAGCTGAGACCAGCTATATAAAAAGGATGGAGACTTCAAATAAGGTTTTAAAGTGGGTATCTCACAGCTTATTAATAGTTTTGATAAGTATGGCATGGCTTTCCTGAAAGGGGGGCATAAGATGGTAAGGATACTAAAGCATACAGTTTTTCTTAAGTAGCAGAATTTTTATATAAAATATGTATAAGCATAATGTTAACATCACATACAGTTTATATATTTTACCCATTAAAGGCCCATCACCAACCAGGAGCCTTTGCACCCCGTTTTCTTTTGTTTTCATATTGATTCATTGTTTTTCGGATGCTCTGATTGGCTAAGAGTCTGCAAACACTCTCGGTTGGTGGTGGGACTTTAAGTAAAAACCAGAGGTGGAATCCTGCCTTATCCCAGCTGGGATCCCAGGTTTCATAGAGTTGGGATCCCACCTCATCCCACATGGGATCCCAGCCTGGATCCGCCTGGGATTATTGGACAGGACAAGGTGGGATCCCAGGTGAGATTTCTGGGATCTCAGCTCAGATTACATCTGGGATCCCCTATTACTGGAAGAATGCCATGTTCCCACCTGGGGTAAATTACACATACCAGCTCACAGATGGCACTCAGTGATTCTGGGATCCCTATGTTCCCACCTGGAATTATTAGACATTCCAGCTCAGGTCGGACTGAGTGGCTACTTGGGATCCCTAGAATCCCAGGATCCTACCCACGATTATCAAACAATCCCAGCTCAGATGAGATTTAGTGATTCAATTTGGGTAAGCAATAGAAGCAGATTAATCCATGCTTTAATGTGACAAACACATGAGTGATAAAAAGCCATCAAAATCTGGATGGTGTAAGTTGCAGAGAGCAGCAGGGCAGGTATTGTAAAAAAAAAAAATAACATAAAACATAAATCAATAAATACCTAAAAATATTTGTGGTACTTTGCATCTCTTCACACGAGCGGTACGAGCTGGAAAAAAATTCCTGAAATATGTGGTCCTTCACTGTTTCCAATTCCATATGACCATGTCACCTTGCATTAATTTTAAGTACACTTCCTAACTCACATCTGCACGCAGAAAACAGAGCTGAATGTATAAAGAGATTCTATCCATGCTACGGTGTTTGAGTAAGTTCATAGTAGTTAGCCTTTAATTGCATGCTGCATGCATTATTGTAATAATGGCATCATTTTTCGCTGATAATCTATTATGTTGAGTATCTTTTCTATCAAACACATGCACATGCGGCTCCAAATGACTTTATGTTGTTGGTTTGCTGTGTGTAATGCAGTGTTTGTCTAAATAAAAGCTGCACGACAAAGCATATTGCCAAGTCTGTATTCCCAAAGAAAAAGAGAAGAAATAAATTAAAATGTGCGAAAGCACAAGCAATTTGTAGTCAACTTGTGCACTACAATGCCGGACAAAATTAGTTGTCGCGTCTATCACAAATAGCTGATTTTTGGTTACCCTTCACTAGTAAATTGTTTTTCTTCCTAATACAATATCACGCGAACCCCCCTTCCCCCCATTTCAATGTTGGAGGTAACAGTCATCAAATTCCGAGGATGACTTTTCGCGGTAAACAACATTGTAGTGGGGGGAGGGGGAGGGAAGATGAGGGGACCGGTGTGGTACATGGAACCCCTATTTACTGGACAGGTTCAAAATAGGCGACAACAATTTTGTCCCGCATTGTATTTAGTACGTTTTCTGTTTTTATGAAAAAGAAAGAAGGAGCCATGGACTGATGTATAGGTGGTGTATTAGACTCGACAGGATTTGTATAGAACGGTAATTGGAATTTCCGTAATTGCTTAACAACAATGGAATTATCGATAATTAAGGGCAATTTTAGTCAATGCGCGCGAGCAAGGAATGGCGCACGAGGAAAATGGCGTTCAAAGCAAAAATTAGGCCAGAAGAAAGAGCTTATCTACGTTTTCTTCGATGTCACGGTGGAGTGAAATCTTCAGTGCTGGCTAAAAGGTATTGTGTGTCACAGCGGACTATCCAGCGGATTGCTAAAGAACAATTTACAGGACGCATTTCACAGTCAAAAAGAAAGAAAACCCAGGAAGGAAAAATGAATGCCGGGCGGCCGCGAAAATTAGCGCCACGTGATGTGCGACGATTAGTACGCGAAATAGACAATCTTCGGGAAAAAGAAGGTTCGTTTACCGTCAAACGCCTTATGCAAGTTTCAAAAATACCGGCAAACATGGTTTCAATACGAACTGTTCGTAGATATTTAAACAGAAAAAAGTACTACTCACTTCCAGCCCGTAAAAAGGGGGTATTAGACAAGGATGCTTGCAATAAACGGATGGCATTTGCGCGAATGGTGAAACGAAAGTACGATGCCTCAGTCTGAACGCAGAAAGTTGCCTTTTATCTGGACGGGGTGAGTTTTGTGTTTAAGAGAAATCCTCGTGCACAAGCAGCGTCACCGAAAGCGCGAATTTGGAGGAAAAAGGAGGAGGGCTTGTCTCGTAATTGCACAGCGAAAGGACACAAGGTGGGGACAGGAGGGAAACTAGTACGACTAATGGTAGCTATAACATACAGAGAGGGTGTTGTACTGTGCGACCAGTATGAAAAACTTAATGGGCCTTACTTCGCGGACTTAGTGAAAAGAGAATTTAGTGACACATTTCGGCGAGCCAAGAAACAGAGAACTAAGTTATGGGTACAAGACAACGACCCCAGTCAAAATAGTGCTGAAGCGAGGAGGGCTTTGAGAAAAGTAAGAGCGAAACTGTTATCTATTCCACCGAAGTCTCCTGATATTAATGTAATCGAGAACTTTTTCCATTTAGTGAGGAGAGAGCTGGATTCTGACGCTTTGCATAAAAATATTGAGAGGGAAACTTACACTGAATTTGCAAAGCGAGTGAAAGATACAATTTATGGAATACCGAAAAACCTAATAGATAAAACTATAGAAAGTTTACCTGAAAGAATTGACGGAATTACCAAAAGTAAAGGACAACGGCTTAAATATTAAGAAATGAAATGTAAAAATGCGTTTTCTTTAATTCCGAAAAAATAACCGGATATGACGTAATGTAGGCCCGTGCGCTTGGACGCGCGCACGGCTGTACTATCGTACACGTGACTATTGAACATTGATTCATTCATATATTTATCAATTACTTTTATAAGTAATAAATATGTATTTACAACAGCATTCGCTTATTTACTTCGGTCCTGGCGATGAGAATACTGTACGGGAGTGAACGCCAAAACGCCAACGGGTTACACGGGTAACGCTTCCAACAAAGAAAAAGTAACTAGAGGTCTTAATCTTTTTCAATATAGTGTTACCCGTGGTGTTACCCGTCGCCAGTCTTTCTCGGTTTATTTTGGCTATGGCGGGAGAATTAATCGCGCAAAGCACCTGGCACATGGAGACATTTCTTTGTGTTGTGCTTCTGGTATTTGGCGATGAAAGTAAAATGTTTTCCATCGCACAGACATCATATCAGTTTCTCTCTGATCAACTGCGCCGCCTTTTATGTAAACAAACGGGTTTTTTCCTGTACAGAATATGGGAGTATCCTGATCGAACACAAGATCCTTACTATAATACGTTTTGGGAGCTGGTAGATGAACCAGCTGACCCTCTAAAAGTAATAGAAAATCATGCCATGGGATAACGTTTGCAGACCAACGGAAGTCGTTTAGGAAAAGACACTCTGATTCCTGGGCTCCCACCCAGGCAAAAGTCGTGCTCGCTGGTTACAGAATGTTGCATAAATCAGAGTTAGCGGCATCAAAATAAAGGTTTTCGCACAGTTTGTAGGGCCCACTATCATCACATTGCGGTATTTCCCTCGACCTTTTTCTAAAAGATCCCGTACAGAGTCGGCAAAATACGAGGTCTGAATCCCATTCGTGTGTAAAACCTCTTTAGCACTTTGAAGCCACTGACCATTACAACCCTCGACGCAAGGAGAGTCTTTTGCCTCTATTAGCAATTCCATTCTAGTTTGTTTAGAACGACGAAGCTTCTCGTTAGCGGTATGCAAGTCCCACGCTGTTTCAATGATTTCATTGACTGCTTTTGCTCCGCGATTCACAATAAACTCGGCAATATCAGTTTTTCCCTCAACCTCCTGTGAATGGGCGAATGCTAACAGTTCCAGTCTGCTTTTAATGCCTTTTTCCACAATAATTCGAGACAGTTCATAAGAACTTAATCTCCGCTTTTTCGTTTTGGGCCTTTCTCTGTCTTCATCGCCATCGGAATCGGCAATGTCGTCTTCCCGTTTTCGATTGTTCTGGCCTGCACTGTCACTAAGCTTATTGCTGTCTGCCTTCGCCATTAGCGCCACGCTCGCACGAGTTGTCTTTGGCCTTTCAAAGTCGCGTAAATCGGGATGTTTGTCACTTTCTATATAACCATCGTCACACTTTGTCACATATTTCCAAGCACTATAATAATTACAATGGATGCTTGAAAAATTTACAGAAATTCCATGAACTTCTTCCAGTCTTCGTTTGGCACTAAGCCATCGCTGATTACGGTCAAGTTTTATTGCCATGTGATAGTGTTGACCTCCTCCCATGTGATGCTCTCTGCAGCAACACCACTGAACAACATTTGATGCAGTATCCTTGAACGAGTTTACAACAGCATAGGCGAAAGTTTCACGATGTGGAAACTTTTCAATGTTCGCTTGACTATAAGTTATTAAGTATACTTTTCTCACTTCTTTCGAGGCCAGTGTTTTCGACTGCTCACAGCTGCACTCGCACAACCCACTACTTGAACTAGAATCGGAAGCATTCGCCGGAATTTCAGCCATTTTCTGACAAAAACAGCACAGAAGTATTCGTTCCACCTTCTATCAACCCAACGAATGCATTGAGACCTCAGCAAAAGTCCCTGAGGAAGGCGAAGGCAACCGTTACCATGGGCAACGCACGTGCCGTGGAGCGAAAGCTATTTTGGTGTTCTCTTCCACGAGAAAAAAAATCGCCTTTTTTGCCCGTCATGCTGGAAATAAATAGAGTGACAATAGAAAAACCGAGTTGCATTTTAACTTCCATCGGTTAACTTTCGATAAAACTAATTACAGCGGTTTCCTATAGAGAATTTTCGAAAAATACACAAGAAAGTGTCAATACTGTATTTAGTACGTTTTCTGTTTTTATGAAAAAGAAAGAAAGAGCCATGGACTGATGTATAGGTGGTGTATTAGACTCGACAGGATTTGTATAGAACGGTAATTGGAATTTCCGTAATTGCTTAACAACAATGGAATTATCGATAATTAAGGGCAATTTTAGTCAATGCGCGCGAGCAAGGAATGGCGCACGAGGAAAATGGCGTTCAAAGCAAAAATTAGGCCAGAAAAAAGAGCTTATCTACGTTTTCTTCGATGTCACGGTGGAGTGAAATCTTCAGTGCTGGCTAAAAGGTATTGTGTGTCACAGCGGACTATCCAGCGGATTGCTAAAGAACAATTTACAGGACGCATTTCACAGTCAAAAAGAAAGAAAACCCAGGAAGGAAAAATGAATGCCGGGCGGCCGCGAAAATTAGCGCCACGTGATGTGCGACGATTAGTACGCGAAATAGACAATCTTCGGGAAAAAGAAGGTTCGTTTACCGTCAAACGCCTTATGCAAGTTTCAAAAATACCGGCAAACATGGTTTCAATACGAACTGTTCGTAGATATTTAAACAGAAAAAAGTACTACTCACTTCCAGCCCGTAAAAAGGGGGTATTAGACAAGGATGCTTGCAATAAACGGATGGCATTTGCGCGAATGGTGAAACGAAAGTACGATGCCTCAGTCTGGACGCAGAAAGTTGCCGTTTATCTGGACGGGGTGAGTTTTGTGTTTAAGAGAAATCCTCGTGCACAAGCAGCGTCACCGAAAGCGCGAATTTGGAGGAAAAAGGAGGAGGGCTTGTCTCGTAATTGCACAGCGAAAGGACACAAGGTGGGGACAGGAGGGAAACTAGTACGACTAATGGTAGCTATAACATACAGAGAGGGTGTTGTACTGTGCGACCAGTATGAAAAACTTAATGGGCCTTACTTCGCGGACTTAGTGAAAAGAGAATTTAGTGACACATTTCGGCGAGCCAAGAAACAGAGAACTAAGTTATGGGTACAAGACAACGACCCCAGTCAAAATAGTGCTGAAGCGAGGAGGGCTTTGAGAAAAGTAAGAGCGAAACTGTTATCTATTCCACCGAAGTCTCCTGATATTAATGTAATCGAGAACTTTTTCCATTTAGTGAGGAGAGAGCTGGATTCTGACGCTTTGCATAAAAATATTGAGAGGGAAACTTACACTGAATTTGCAAAGCGAGTGAAAGATACAATTTATGGAATACCGAAAAACCTAATAGATAAAACTATAGAAAGTTTACCTGAAAGAATTGACGGAATTACCAAAAGTAAAGGACAACGGCTTAAATATTAAGAAATGAAATGTAAAAATGCGTTTTCTTTAATTCCGAAAAAATAACCGGATATGACGTAATGTAGGCCCGTGCGCTTGGACGCGCGCACGGCTGTACTATCGTACACGTGACTATTGAACATTGATTCATTCATATATTTATCAATTACTTTTATAAGTAATAAATATGTATTTACAACAGCATTCGCTTATTTACTTCGGTCCTGGCGATGAGAATACTGTACGGGAGTGAACGCCAAAACGCCAACGGGTTACACGGGTAACGCTTCCAACAAAGAAAAAGTAACTAGAGGTCTTAATCTTTTTCAATATAGTGTTACCCGTGGTGTTACCCGTCGCCAGTCTTTCTCGGTTTATTTTGGCTATGGCGGGAGAATTAATCGCGCAAAGCACCTGGCACATGGAGACATTTCTTTGTGTTGTGCTTCTGGTATTTGGCGATGAAAGTAAAATGTTTTCCATCGCACAGACATCATATCAGTTTCTCTCTGATCAACTGCGCCGCCTTTTATGTAAACAAACGGGTTTTTTCCTGTACAGAATATGGGAGTATCCTGATCGAACACAAGATCCTTACTATAATACGTTTTGGGAGCTGGTAGATGAACCAGCTGACCCTCTAAAAGTAATAGAAAATCATGCCATGGGATAACGTTTGCAGACCAACGGAAGTCGTTTAGGAAAAGACACTCTGATTCCTGGGCTCCCACCCAGGCAAAAGTCGTGCTCGCTGGGTTACAGAATGTTGCATAAATCAGAGTTAGCGGCATCAAAATAAAGGTTTTCGCACAGTTTGTAGGGCCCACTATCATCACATTGCGGTATTTCCCTCGACCTTTTTCTAAAAGATCCCGTACAGAGTCGGCAAAATACGAGGTCTGAATCCCATTCGTGTGTAAAACCTCTTTAGCACTTTGAAGCCACTGACCATTACAACCCTCGACGCAAGGAGAGTCTTTTGCCTCTATTAGCAATTCCATTCTAGTTTGTTTAGAACGACGAAGCTTCTCGTTAGCGGTATGCAAGTCCCACGCTGTTTCAATGATTTCATTGACTGCTTTTGCTCCGCGATTCACAATAAACTCGGCAATATCAGTTTTTCCCTCAACCTCCTGTGAATGGGCGAATGCTAACAGTTCCAGTCTGCTTTTAATGCCTTTTTCCACAATAATTCGAGACAGTTCATAAGAACTTAATCTCCGCTTTTTCGTTTTGGGCCTTTCTCTGTCTTCATCGCCATCGGAATCGGCAATGTCGTCTTCCCGTTTTCGATTGTTCTGGCATGCACTGTCACTAAGCTTATTGCTGTCTGCCTTCGCCATTAGCGCCACGCTCGCACAAGTTGTCTTTGGCCTTTCAAAGTCGCGTAAATCGGGATGTTTGTCACTTTCTATATAACCATCGTCACACTTTGTCACATATTTCCAAGCACTATAATAATTACAATGGATGCTTGAAAAATTTACAGAAATTCCATGAACTTCTTCCAGTCTTCGTTTGGCACTAAGCCATCGCTGATTACGGTCAAGTTTTATTGCCATGTGATAGTGTTGACCTCCTCCCATGTGATGCTCTCTGCAGCAACACCACTGAACAACATTTGATGCAGTATCCTTGAACGAGTTTACAACAGCATAGGCGAAAGTTTCACGATGTGGAAACTTTTCAATGTTCGCTTGACTATAAGTTATTAAGTATACTTTTCTCACTTCTTTCGAGGCCAGTGTTTTCGACTGCTCACAGCTGCACTCGCACAACCCACTACTTGAACTAGAATCGGAAGCATTCGCCGGAATTTCAGCCATTTTCTGACAAAAACAGCACAGAAGTATTCGTTCCACCTTCTATCAACCCAACGAATGCATTGAGACCTCAGCAAAAGTCCCTGAGGAAGGCGAAGGCAACCGTTACCATGGGCAACGCACGTGCCGTGGAGCGAAAGCTATTTTGGTGTTCTCTTCCACGAGAAAAAAATCGCCTTTTTTGCCCGTCATGCTGGAAATAAATAGAGTGACAATAGAAAAACCGAGTTGCATTTTAACTTCCATCGGTTAACTTTCGATAAAACTAATTACAGCGGTTTCCTATAGAGAATTTTCGAAAAATACACAAGAAAGTGTCAAATACAATGCCGGACAAATTAGTTGTCGCGTCTATCACAAATAGCTGATTTTTGGTTACCCTTCACTAGTAAATTGTTTTTCTTCCTAATACAATATCACGCGAACCCCCCTTCCCCCCATTTCAATGTTGGAGGTAACAGTCATCAAATTCCGAGGATGACTTTTCGCGGTAAACAACATTGTAGTGGGGGGAGGGGGAGGGAAGATGAGGGGACCGGTGTGGTACATGGAACCCCTATTTACTGGACAGGTTCAAAATAGGCGACAACAATTTTGTCCCGCATTGTAGGTTTATTTGTTTGCATGCTTCTAGCAACATATTGAACTAAGTGACAGCTAGGATTTGATTTCCTGAAAAAAAGTGTGAGTGATAAAAAGCCATCAAAATCTGGATGGTGTAAGTTGCAGGGAGCAGAAGGGCAGGTATTGTAAAAACTATATACATAAATAAATAAAAAATACCTAAAAATATTTGTGGTTTTTTGCATTTCTTCACACGAGCGGTACGAGCTGGAAAAAAATTCCTGAAATATGTGGTCCTTCACTGTTGCCAATTCCATATGACCATGTCACCTTGCATTAATTTTAATCATCATCATCATCGTCATTCCCCTTTGATGGAGTCATTGACATCCTTGGGGCGCGCCCGCTGCACGGAATGTCACATCCAGCAGACGCATGAAATCTGTCTTCGTCATCATTGTTCTTCTTGCTTGGTATATATCAATACCAAGCACCTTTTCCATTCTTGTCCACATAGACTTCGGATTCTGTACATTGAACAACACTTGTTTTTGAATAGCATCGTTATTTAGCCTGCATATGTGCGCTATATACTTGAGATGCTGCTCTAGACAGAAATGGCGGATAGGAAGGGTCTTTGTTATGGTTTGAAGTCTGACATTTGCTATTTTGTAACTCCAGTCCACTTCCGTTCCTTCACGTTCTGCACGGTCAGGCGCGTTTTTCCGCTCAAAACCTCAAAACCTTAAGTACACTTCCTAACTCACATCTGCACGCAAAAACCAGAGCTGAATGTATAAACAGATTCTATCTATGCTACAGTGTTTGAGAAAGTTCATAGTAGTCAGCCTTTAATTGCATGCTGAATGCATTATTGTAATAATGGCATCATTTTTTCGCTGATAATCTATTATGTTGAGTATCTTTTCTATCAAACACATGCACATGCGGCTCCAAATGACTTCATGTTGTTTGTTTGCTATGTGTAATACAGTGTTTGTCTAAATAAAAGCTGCATGACAAAGCGTATTGCCAAGTCTGTATTTCCAGAGAAAAAGGGAAGAAATAATTTAAAATGTGCGAAAGCACAAGCAATTTGTAGTGAATTTGTGCACTAGGTTTATTTGTTTGCATGATTCTAGCACTATATTGAACTGAATGACAGCTAGGATTTGATTTTCTGAAAAAAAGTGTGGTTTGCCCTGATTCAAAATGATCTAAATATCTCTATTTGTCTCTCACAAACACCCTAGTGTGGATAGAATCGTTTTGTACAGTCAGAGGAAGATTAATTAAAAGAAATGCCAGGTGACATGATCGTGTTAAAATGGCAATGACGACGACCCAAATACTCCAGGATTTTTTTCCGGCTTGTATGGCTAGAAACACAAAGTTCCACAAATATTTGAAGGCATTTATTTATTTATTTATATATGTCATTGAGACAGTGAACATGACTCTGTTTCGCCTGCACCACAAACCAAAAAAGAATCAACAAATGAAAATAGTCTGTGAGACTATAGAGGTTAGTGAAAAAACATTATCTTCAGTGAAATGATTAAGACAGAATTTCAAGCAATTTTCTAAAACAGTGGTCAAAAATCCAGTTACTCAAAACTTTAGAATCCCTTGGCTTGATTTTGGTTTGCTTTGAAAGAACTCATATAAGGAATAATCCCGGGGGAGGGTCGGGAATCTAAGGTTAAAATGCTAGGGGTGACCGTTGGGAAAATCGAATTTTGACCCTAAAAAATACCAACAATTTTGACAGATTAAATTTTTTTCTGGCGATTTACTATTTGATATAATTTTAAATGAAATGTATCTTCTTGAGTTTCAAATACACTATCATTCTTTCAAATATTTGGGATCTATGTGCTTTGTTTGCGTGAGGACCTCTAAAAAATATTTTTCTTACCATACCGTTTTTATTTTCAATACCCTAAAAAATACCAGATAGCCGATTTCAACCCCTAAAAAATACGAGGGTCACCCCTAGCATTCGAAAATAGGGAATCTCCCCAGGCGCGCGCTCCGGATCTCGACATTTCCCGCCAAAAGTAGTTTCATGGCATTGATAGTGACGTCACGTCACGTCAGCCAGGCATTATGTGCCTCTTGCTCTCTATAATTCTCTCCAAGAATGTTTTTCTCACGTTTTATCCTTTTCGAGATATTAAATTCTAAAGGAATAACACAGGGATCCCATGTGTACACGGACGGCGAACACTATAGGTTTTTATACAGAAAAAAGAAAACAAATTATATCTCGCGAAAGGAAGCAACTACGGCAACCAAACGTTGACACAATTATCTATGGGTAATTGCTTTTCAACGCACTAATCAATTGGGCATGGCGTCATCAATAAAATGAAAAAATGAATTGAATTAGCTTTGACGTTTCAAAATCAACTCGGTATACGGTTTTTCCTTAGGTATGGTGCTCCGCTTGCGCGGGCCTTTGGCCCGCTCTGGAGCGCCGCTATTATGACTCACATAGGCTGGAAAACGTTATGCACTGCTGAGCACTATATTAAGTTGAATGAGGTCCTGCGACCCGGTGGCCCAGGTGATGTCCTCGCGTCCGCACCGATTGACCTCTCAGAACTCTATAGCAATCAGAATAATCTTAGAGGCTTCTCAGTCGCTTTCTAGAACAATGTCATTTCATTTTTTTAAGATTAAGTAACTAAAATCAAAGAAGTAAAATAAAGTAAGATTATTAAACCTTCAATTGAAATTTTTCAATATTAGAGATCCCAAAACGGGCAATATTTTAGTTTCAATACTGTTCCCTGGCAGTGCGGCAGCATTTCTCTCAGTCAAGGCAATGTTTCCCAGAAAATACTTAATCTTCTTTAAGAATATTCGAATGCACTGGTTATAAGCATTGTATACAGAAGATAAATAGAGAAAACTAGTTTAAATGTGGATAATGGAAAACAGAAGATCTTTAGCATTGGGATTGGACCAAGGGAGCTGCAGCTGCACTTGGACATTACTCATGTCAAAAATAAGTTAACAAAAGCAAATAAGTCATTATATGTGCTTAGAACCCTTCGTAGGGAAGGATATGACCAGTCAGAAATAAATTATTTGTTCAATTGCATTGTAATGCCAAATATTTTATATGGATTTTCTGTATATGGAGCTTCTGAGGCAGAGCTAACCACAGTTCAAAGTTTTTTAGACAGAAGTTTTAAACGCAGATATACTTCCAAGAACATAATTTTACATCGGATGCTAGAAAAGACAGACAAAAGAACAGTGGCAAGAGTGGAGGCCTATCCACTTTACAATGTATTACCTAGAAAAAAGCAAATGAAATACAACCTTAGAAATAAGTCCGCAAGTAAGCCGAAGATTAACACGCAACGCTTTATGAACACCTTTGTAAATCGCCTCACTTTTAAATGGAATTTAGCTTTTTAATAATATCTTAGCTTTATGAAATTTTATTATTAATTATTTAGTTAATATTCTATTTATCACAATCACTCGATGTAAATAGGCATATGCTTTTATATATCTTTTGAAACTTTTTGTAACATAGGGTATGTGTTTTTATTCTATAAATATTATTATATTATATTATTATATATTATTATTATAATTATTATTATTATGATTATTATTAAAAATTGAATATATTTTCATAATATTTTTAATTTTTTTTTTCTATTCTTCGCAGAGGGAACACATGCAGGAATACTGAAACTGATGTCAAAGAGGAGCTTCCCAATTTGGTGGGAAGATGCAGATGACATCAAGACAATCGAGAAAGTGACTACCTTTAGTAAGGTATTGGTGAGCTTATCCATAGACATAGACATATTTTATTGGTACCGTGAACTGTTTGTACATTGGTATTTGTTCCAATAATTTTCAACATGAATAGAGAAAAAAAAAGAGAAAAAAACAAAATGAATAAGCAAACGTATTTACATTAATCTCACTGTTCTGGGGGACTTGATATAAAAGTTTCCCTAAGGCGAAAGCAGTCAAATGCAATGTAGCTCTTTTATCTTTTTTGATAAGTTTGCGCGTAGCTCTGAATATCCCATTATCCCATTATCTTAACTTTGCTTGTTTTTCTCTTGGCGCGCGCACTTGAATGGATTCCCAGGCACGTCGTGCGAAGAAACACGGAGCTCGGCAAAATCACTTTTTTGCTAAAGAAAGCCTAACACAAAACTAATTCAACTTAAATGAACAGCTTCCTTTAAATGAAATTGTCTAAAATGGTCGAGCTTTCATTCACGGAAAATTTAGCAAAGCAACGCCAAACATTGCGGACAGGGTCTCCCCGCTAAAGAAAATGCTTGAATGGCAGCTTCTCTCCTCACATCGATTTAAAAAAACTAACACCTGCTTGCACCCCTGTGAGGGGTATGTATCACATCCACGGTGGTTATAGTTAGCTCGACAGGCTTTGCATCTCGGAGCCTTTTCAAACGGCTTAAAATCTCAAGCGGCTTAAAATATTATAATATAGATGTTATGTTTTTATCAGGTGGAAATTACAACACACACTTCATCAATGCAGACAACCTAGCTTCCAACCCAGAAAACGTGTTCAAGCAGATCAAGATAAGCCATAACAAAGTATTAAGGTATTTTTGTCATGACACTTCACAGACGCACGGGACGAAGAGCCACCTCCTGGATGTGCCCAATGTGCGAATCCGTTATTATTATTATTATTTATTATTGTTATTATATTATGACTCACCACATTGTTCATGTTTGAATGTCAAAGTAAATGATGCTGTAGCGGTGTACCATGCACCTAAAGGAGGCACTCAATAAAAACATGATGAAGGGATTTCGCCGGATGTTTGGGTTCAAAATGGACACCTTTTTGGGTCAAGAAATCTGCCACCGATTGAGGGGTATTGAACAAACATTGTGTATTTCTTTGATTTTTGTAATTATGAATCTCTGGTCCCAAATGTTTGTTGATGTCGTTGCTGCTTTTGTATTAGCTGGGCCCTGGGGCCATGCGCTTTGACAAAATGTGCATGTATATGTTGTTATAAAATAATTTAGATAGTACGCGCGCTGTGATTGGTCGAGAGCCGTGTTTGCATTTCCCTGTGCAAACACAGTTGTGACGTCACCCACTGGCGAGCTTCGGGCCCGGTGATTTGAAATAACTTTTAGAAAAAGTAACATGTTTTAGGCAAAATCATTTATTAAGAAGTCAATATTACTTGGACATACATTTGATAAAGCACATTGAATTCACATAAAGCATGAGATTCGTGAAATAATATTGTTTTCGCTCCTTTACCTGAGCTGAGTTCGGCACACAGTTCGACAGTCACAAGTTCAGTCTCGTTCTGCAGATCTTGAAAAAAATGCTTCCAAAAAGTAATCCTGGATCCTCGTATAATGTTTGACAAGAACAGAAGGTACAAATAAGTGGATTCCTTCCTTCTTTTCCATGCTTGCCGTAAATAAAGCGTTCAAATACGCTCTTCCAAGCAGTTCCGCTGCCACATGCAAGTTTCTTGCTCGGGAGAAATTATTTCACAGACGAAGAAACTGGGCCAACACACATATGTAAAACAACGGTTTCTGTACTCAAGTCTTCTGTTCACCTTCTGTCGTAATTATTTTGTGTTTTGAAAGGAAGAAGCCTCCATTTTAAGCCACGAATGTCATTTTAAATCCACTTCGCTTGCCGCCATCTCAGAAAACTTGCAGTCCGATCAGAAAGAGATTGACAAATCATGCGATAGACGGAGCGCTCTGATTGGCTGATGCAGCCTTTTCATCTGTATGGAGAATTTAGAGTCTCATCCGCTTCAAAAACTTACTATTCCTGTCCCGCGGATTTTATTTATGTAGATAATTATTTTATAAACAAATAAAACACAGTTTCCGTGACTGCACAGGCTTATGCAAACCTCGATGTGGTTTGGAGAATTCTCGAGCAGGTGCAAACACTCGCCTGAGGCTCGTGTTTCCACTGATCTGCTCTCGAATTCTCCCAACCACATCTCGGTTTGCATAAGCCTGTGCAGTCACGGGAACTGTGTTTTATTTGTTAATTAGTTAATAAAATTCAATGAAAGGCTACAGAAAGCCACGAACGAGGCTGTTTCTAGCTTTGGCATTATCCTTGGCCTACAGCAAAGCCTGAATGAGATGGCGTCTGCCCCATCAGATGATGCCCCAGATGATGCAGGGGAATTTCTTGACCTTCGATCCCAAATGTCATATGGGCTATTGTTCTGGTCAACTGCAAAGGTTAGTGCAATTACATGATGCGTGTTTCACAATTTGGATTATTAGTTTGTGTTTCCCGACAACAGGGACATCAACTCCCTCCGCTTTGCCATGCCGGGAGTCTCAATATTTCACAGAGGACTACCATATATATTTTACTGCATTTATCTCTGGAGAATTACAGGAAATTGCAATGCCATTTCAAGGTGGTCTCCAGATTTTCGAAGTCCTTGGATTGACATCCCTGCAATCATGACACATAATACAAGATAATACATCAGCTGGATATATTTTTTTCACTTGACCTGATAAGTCTAATCAAACTCCTAGTGTGGTCGGATTTATTTGCAAATTGGTCGGACATATCAGAAAAATTATTTTGAAGGAAATGATCTATATCCCCCCTACGGAAGGGATTGGAAATTCCGGAGGGGTGGGGTGCTGGTGGGTAAATTTAACTGATCTCTTCCAGTGCCCCCACTTCGGTAGGGCACTGGAAGGTGTCCTATACAGAATACTAATTGGTCTAATTAGTATTCTGTATCAGATACAGAATACTAATTACATCAATTAGTATTCTGTATCAGACACCTAGCCATGTGGTATCGGGGGTTACAAGTAGTGTCACCTGATCCGAATCCTGTGCAGAGATTGCATGAGCATCCTATGAATAATGGATGAATATTATAATTCCTTTTATTCATTTCTACATTTAAGGAAGCAATCTCTATCATGTAACGTTTGAGGAAGAAGCGCCTCCTCTCGGAACCAGGACTCGAGGCTGGCCAGCAACAAGCCGCGTCTGTAGAAAAGTGGCTGGTTTAGCCTCCACAGTCATTACGAGCGTCCTTCGATGCAAAGCTGTTTTCAAGACACTTTTTTGGAATATTTCACTACGATCTGACCTAAAAAAGGTTAAGGTGAGCAAATCAAATGTCTAGTGTATCATTAGCTTATTAAATTCCTAATTATCTTTTTAACTATTTTTTAAATCGACATTTCCCCTGACCTATAAACTCTTGCTTTCGAATGGAGCGATCGAAAGTTCGATGTTTTCCCGCCTTTTTCGAGCGATGGGGTGCGCACGGGTTGATTTTTGCCGCTTAAAATAAATAAATAAAAGAGGTTCACGCGAGCAGAACGAGTGCGCATGCGTACGCGCCTTCCAGCCAAGATTTGAAAAATAACTGTTTCGTGATAGCTGTGGTTTCAGAGCCAACAAAACGGCAAAAAAATAAGAAAACCACTAAAAAATAAGCTCCAAACTTGGTGAATAGCAAGACTATAATGTTTTCCTTGTTTTGCGAGTTTAACTTTTTATAATTTTCTTTGACATTTTTTTTTTCGGCATTTGAACTGAGAAACCTCTAAGTGGCATCGGGACGGCTCACAGGTAGCCCAAGCTCATAGTTTGTATTTTCTTTATTTTCGGTTCCAGATCCCCTTCCTGATGGCCGCGCGTGACGACAGAGGTGATGGCCGACTGAATTTTGTTCAAAACATACCACAAAGTTTAATCATATATTAAAAACCTATGTAAATAAAAAATACCGCGTAAAAGTTGTTTGTTTTATCTTGGGCGAATTCAATCATGTTTAGCGTGTTTTTCACTTTTCAACGAGAACTGCCCTCTTTCTCCTTATATACGTTAGTAAAGGTAGGAGTCTTCAGCCGTCCCCAGAAACTCAGCATTTGACCGTGACATTTACTAAATCACCGAAACATCACATTTCACGTAAACCTTCAGAAATTCATTCCCAACACGTTAAAATTGAAGATATAACTGAACTCCAGAGATGATTTATTCGACCAAAACACGTGAATTTACACTAAAACAAATCGAGTGAAAACGACCTACCGTTGCCAGATTTCTGAAAAACAGACTTCCCGCCCATCAGCCTGCACAAAGTGCGTTACTATGCTTGCATCTCCTTGCAGTTTACATGGTTTTCCTTGAAACCGTCACGCGAAAATAGCCACGAGGGGCAAGGAGGAGGGAGTTTTTGCCGCTACACACGACATGCAATTTTAAAATAAAAAGCCGATCACATCCTTACCAGAAGTAAGCTGGGAAGTTCAAATGGTGGTGACGCAGGACTTTTTTCCCGGGAATATCGCGCAATCAAAAAAAGAAAACAGACAGGGAGGAAACAAGAAAAAGGCCAACTGGCACAATAATTGTTTCTTCAAAGTACTTTTGCTGCGACACAGAGCTGACACGCAAAAACTAAAACGGAGATGGCATCCGCAAGGTAATCATGTATTCGTAGGAGGGGTTATTGTCCATCGTTGCTGTACGTACATACCGTATCAGATGAATTAAAAGTAGGTAGCTTTTGACCTGGGAAATGACAATCAACTGAAATGGGCCGCGGAAAAATAGAATTGAATTTAGTTGTAAGCGCAATCAGTATGTCAGCATGAAACATCGACTGACAATAGAAAAATTCCCCATAGCAAAGATGACACTGTAAATAATACAACAACAACAAGATCACAGTATTTTTTTTATTTGACAGCTATAATTTACAATGAATTGAAATGCTTTGTTGGGGGCTATTGTATCTACAATTTGTAAACCTCCTTATAATATACAGGGCAAAATTACTCGATGCTGATTGGCTAAGAGCGAGGGCATTTTTTCTTAATTGAGGGCAAAATTACTTTGCATGCGTCTGAATACGAGCAGTCAACGCGCACGCTGAATTTTGCCCTTTTATATCATAAACAGCCCTTGCCGCAGACGGCTCGTGTAATTTTGGAAAAAAATTGAAAACACTCATGCAATTTATCCCTAAATTTACTCGGCCCCATGCGATTACCAATACTTATTTCCCGGGGGGGGGGGGGATATTACCACAGGGGGCCACATAAGAGATTCTGGATATACATCTAATTCAACAAGGTTGCTTTGGCGTTTGGTCTTTCAATTGTAGTGCAAACCGAAGGAAATATTTGCTTTGGCAGTGACCATGAAGCAGAGGCGTTCAATGACTGATAACCAAAGCAACCTATTCTGAATTAGGTGAATACAAGGTTTCAAAAAGGGGGAGAGGGCCCAGAAAGTAAACACTCTGCTTGGTTGGGAGCTGTAAATTCTCACATTATTAACACATGGCAGATGCAATGTGTGATTCCAGGAAAATCTATACCTCCCAAATGCTTTTTATATCCCATACAATCCATTCCACAATCACAATCACTCCCCTTCCATCGTGGGGATATGGAAATTTTCTGGAATTACACAATGCAAATCAATAATCATTGGCTTCACTGATTTATAATGTGAGTAACACACTTTAGATGTGTGTGGTTCAAATTTTTTTCCCGCATCCCTTTTGCATTTATCACATTATAAACCACAGAAATCTGCAGTCAAATGGTCTGTTGAATAGAGTGGTTTTCTGTAGGGACTGTAGGGAAACCCATAGGAGTAATTACAAAGTAATTGCAAATTACTCATGACAGTCATTTGAAATACTCTGGTCATAGATGCACATTCAGGCATGAGGTCTAATTCTTGTTTTTATAGGTGCAAATTGAAATAGGTGCATGTTTCTTGTAATAAAATTTTGAGAAAGAAGATCATTTTTAAATTCCAAAAAGACATGCAGTCCTCTTGCGTATTTTTGGGTGTGGCTGGTGAAGCACTTGCATAATGACTGCTATTTTTGGGGAATAATTAAGAATAAAGGATGTCAATTGCCTTGTCGACAGGAGTCTAAAAATGAAATATGAATAAGTGTACACACTTTGGGTAAGAAAACTTTAAATCAATTACAAACAGGGGACTCTCGGAAAGTACACGAAAACTAAATTTTCAAAAAAATGTATTTCTAAATTTAAACCCTTAATTAGTATATAGAAATAATTCACTTTCATTTGAAGTTACTATTTCTCTTAAGGCTGAACTTGGAGCAGACACATGCAATACAAACGGCAGTGGAGGGTCACAATTTGTTACTGACTGGACAAGCCGGAACAGGAAAATTCTATGTGGTCAATGAAGTCATCAAAGCACTTCACAGGAAAGGGAAAAGCATTGCTGTAGTTTGTTCAAGTGGCATAGCTTGCACAGTGTATACAGAGAGTAGGGCACCTGTTTCAACAGTTCATGCCAAATATGCACTCCAGACAGCAGACTTGCCATCTTTCAAATTAATCTAAAGAACAATTAACATGAAGCACATAAAGGAACAACTGCAGAAAATTGATTGCTTAATTTGGGATGAAGCATCTATGTCAAGTCGCAGAATGTTTGAACTTGTAAATGCAATCCATAATGAACTATCAGATGGAGCTGCAAAGTCACTCCTATTTGGCGGAATGCAAGTTTTAATTACAGGAGACTTCTGCCAGCTAAGCCCAGTTGCGAAATTTTTTGACGATGGAGCATTCATGTTTCAGTCACCTGCATTTCAAGCAGCGATAACTCACAGATTAGAGCTGAAGACGAACAAGAGGCAAAGCACTGCAAGTCCCGGTTTTCTGAAAGCCCTGTCGGAGTTGCGAATCGGAGAGTGAAGCCCGGAGAGCGTCAAACTCCTTGAATCTCTCGATAGAGAAATTGAGAAGGAGGAAGAGGCCTTACATATTTTTTTCAAACGAAGAAAAGTCAAGGCACACAATATGGATGTTCTCATGGGATTGCCTGGTACCCCAATAGTAATCAAGAGCATTGACGAAGGAGATTTTGGGGATAATGGTCCTGCAGAGAAAGAACTAGTACTAAAGGAAGGGGCTAAGGTCACCACCTTAAAAATGGAACAACAAGTAAAGTGGCTTTCTTGTTGTTAATCTATAATGTAATGTAGGCACTTGTATACCGCAAATTATCATATGAATATGTTCAAATGCGGTTTACAGATGTGGACATGTCTGATCCCTAAGATGCGGACTGCGATTTATACAATGCAGTTTACAATCATGAGTGGTTGTTAGATTACATTCTGTGGTAAGCACTGTGATTGTTTAACGTCCCTCGCATAGTGGTTAAGTGTAGTGGGCTGAGAGACGAGACCTCCGTTTTATTGTCTCATACGAAAGACGTGAAACACAGGAGAAATGACGAATCACTTCAACCCACGATGGGCACAAGGTTCGAAACAGCAGAGAAAAATCCCAACTGCCCCGACTGGGATTCGAACCCGGTGCACAGAGGTGAGAGGCAAACGTTTTACACGCTGCGCCACCCGTGCTTCATCTATGACATATTAAAAAGGATGGTTGTGTGCTGTTAGCATCCCCTCTTTTGCTGTGAATCATGGCTTTTCAGAATACTATGATCTTCATAAGTCACGTCACATGGTTCATTGTTAGGGATGCATTCCGATTGGTTGGACTATACTTTGGGGGGGAGGGGATGGGGTAATCAACGGTCATCCCTATCATTTTAACCTTGAAGTACCGTCTCTCCCCTTTCCCGGGACTAGACTATAGCCTACTAGTAGCGAAAAGTGTTGTATTTGAAAGCCAAACAAATTGAACATCTGGTGTCATTTGACTAAAACAATTACAGAGGAATTGTAACTTATTATATGACAACGATAGTACGCATGCTCTGACTGGCTGTTTCGAGTTTCATGACCTCTCACAAATCTCGTATGACCTCACAGTTCACGCACTGGCAAAAATTGGGATCTCCTTCAAATAAAAATAAGATTTTCAGCGAAATTCATAACAAAGAATACTTGACACATTATTTGTCTCCTGTAATACAAATCTAAAACTTGTGACAAGAGGAAAATAAAGGCCTGAATATCAGAAATGACCTGTTTACAAAAGGCAAAAGCAGAACCAAAAAGTTACTCTAAAGCTAAATTCGAGTTTATCTGGAGAAAATGAAAACTAGAGGGAGCCAAATAGCAGCAAAAGGTAAAACGCTACATATAAAATCAAAATTTAGGAATTCAAGAAACTTGGAAGCAAAAAATAATAACAGAAAGCCAAGCGAGTTCAAACTTTGTGCTTACCAATAATACTGATGGTGAAGTCGTAGATTTCTTTCTCCATCTCGTCGAGTAAAATTCATTCTTCCGCTTTTGCACAAAACCCATTCCTGAATAAACAGTCGGCTAAAATAACCATTGCAATTTTCTGTAATTATCAATGCTATTCAATCCGGTTCTGGCTCCCTGTTTAGATAGATCTCAAAATGAGCATTGCTCTCAGCCAATCAGAATCAAGAAATTTTTGGATCTTTATTATAAGGCAGGAAAAAGTTTTTTACCAATGGCAATTCTATGTATGTACAGAATGTACATCCCTGAATTATTTCAGAAAACTTTGAAATTTATTTTCTCAGGTGTCAGTGAGAATTTTTTGGCAGGTCTCTACTGCTTATTTTCTTTCATGGGAACCTTAAAAAGAAAAAGCAATGAGCATCGACCTTTTTAGTTATTTCTGATGTTGTTTCTAGTCGTTACAAACTCAAACAAATCGTGTAAACAAACTTTCTGTGTTGGATTTCCATTAGGCAAGAAATGATCAACACCAGCAGTTCAAGGTGGCTGACATGCCAAATGAAGGTCTGGCAAAAGTACGGTACGTTGCTGGCTGGGCTAATATATAGATTTAGCCACTGGCTAAAAGCGGAGCTCCCGGTTACATATTTTTTCAGTGCTATGAAACAAAAACAAGGTTGCCATTGTGCATAGCTTGTCACAGTATGCATTTCAAGAAAAAAAACATCTCTTGACAAAAAAAAGTCATGTATACATTGATTTCTTCGGTATGTTGCCACACTGGCACATTAAAGGTACAGATGAAACCCGGGGGGGTACTCCCAAAACTTTTATACGGGGATGCTTGGCCCAGATTCTGGACCCCTTACCCTTCTTTATACCAATTTCAGAGCAAAAAAGGTACCCCTTTCTTATACCAAAGCCGAAAAAGGTACCCCTTTCTTATACCAAGCCTGAAAAATCGGATTTGTGCTCTGTTAAAAAATAAACAGTTTTGCTTGCGCGTTGCGGTTGAAAAACCGGTGAAATATAGACCTTTTTTATACCAAAATTACAATTTTTCCTACTGTTTTTATACCCAGTCCAGTCTGAAAACCCTACCCCTTTTTTATACCCAGCCTGAAGAACCCTACCCCTTTCTTATACCTCCAGCCTGAAAACCCTACCCCTTTCGGGCCGAGCATCCCCGTATAGTCCAATATAGGGAGTACCCCCCCGGGGATGAAACAAGCTTGGCCTGTCGAAGTAAGGTAAAAAAACCTCCTTCAGAAAAATAGGGCACTAAACAGTCCCAATGGAATTATTCTAACAAAGAAAAAAAAGTGCAATAAAGAGAAAACTAATTATTTGTCATGAGTTTTTTTTAAATTTGGCAATTCCAGAAAATATATGTACCCCAATTCCAGAAAATATATGTACCCCAACCATGGGCGGCGTTAGTTTTTGACCCCCATGCATCCAGAATTTCCAAAATGGCTTACCCCCATGCATATATAATTCCTGAGAGGTTAACCTAGCTTCCAGCTTCAAAATCCCCCCTAGGCAGAATTCCGAGCTTGTGAACCCCCCCTCCCATTCAGAATTTCCAAATGCTGCCCATCCCCAGGGTACATATATTTTCTGGAATTGCCCATTTAAATCATAATATACATGTCCCATTTATTACATGAGCATTGTAGCAGTGTATTTTTAACTAAAATGTGTCATTCCAGAAAACACCAATTTTTAGACATTTTTAGCGTACGAAAGAAGGGAACTAGAAAAATACAAATGGTATAGAAGATACTGGAATAACTAAGTAGAAAATTTCTAGTGATCCCCCTTTCAGTACTTCTTTTGAGAGATCCTCCCTATCGCTCGCCCAAAATGAAATGATTCCCCCCCCCAATCCTCTGCCCGTATGATATCTCGTCCTCAATTTTGACACAAAAGAGATATCATACGATTCTATTTAAATAGTGGATCCACCATTTTAAAACTGCCTATTCAAATTTATTAAATCCAAAACCTTGCAGATTGTGAGGGATCAGAAGTAAAATTCTATTTTCAGGTTGAAGTTCGTGATCAACAGTCTCAAAATGCGAAAAATGAGATAAATTAACGACTTTTTATTAGGATATACAAGGGAGATTTGAAAAATCCCATTCCCTTTGAAGCATCTTGATTCCCATTCCCGGTAGATAAATCCCGTTCCCGGTAACCCAAATCCCATTTTCCCGGCCTAAAATAAGGCGAATCCCAGCTCCCCTTTTAACCCTTCAGGACCCTGTATCTACTCCCCCGTTCTCCCAAGAGTGATAGGGGTGCTCGTCAGGACATCAGAAAATATACCCTAAAATATACCAGGACATAAAAAATCCACCCCCTAAAAAATACCAACTAAACCTTTTTTTTTGTTATTGTTTATTGTTTCTCATGTAGCATATCCCTTTGTTTTTAGAGCTATAAATGAATAAAGAAAGCCTGAAAACATTTTGCTTGGTTTGTGACCCTTTCATTCATTTGCATACCCCTGAAAAATACCATTTATTAGTGAAAGCCACAACTCCAATTTCCCCTAAAAAATACCTGATAGTCAATTTTGACCCCTAAAAAATATGACGAGCACCCCTATCAGGTCAACATGTGAACCCCCCCCCCCCCCAGGATCTACTCAAAGAGCTGTACCTTTTTTGTTAAATTTATTCGAAATTCCACTGAAAAAGAACTTCAGAGGGGAGGGCATCCACTTTTCAACAGATTTTCATAATTCCTGTCTCAAAAAGATAGAGCAGGATAAAACAACCAAATTTGTCTTCGACTGCTTCTCACTCAGGTCCACCCTTCCCCTTGCATGATTTATTTGGTAGATCCATGTACTCGACGAGTATATGAAGCCGAATAATAAATTATATTAATACTATGATTGCCTTATGTCATGGATGGCCTGTCCAGGAGTGATCTCTGGCTGCTGCTTTGTCACTGAAATTGAAAGAAAATAGGTTGATTTTTTATCACTCCCTCCGTTTGAGTGCCAGGAGGCACACCAGATTGCCTCTATGAGCCCAAAAATGGCAATGGAATCATTAGTTTTAGACACATTTATACTTATGCTATGATAATAACTTTTTTATTTAGTATTTTAGGAATTAGTTAGATTAAAATATACCATATGCTTATAGGAATGTTTTATGTGGATAAGTACCAAGCAGGCACTAATTCAAGGATTTATGGTGTGTTAACAGATAGATAGATAGATAGATAGATAGACTTTAATAAAACCTTGGCAGCCGAAGGCTGAATTATGGCTATTTACAAAATTATGTACATATAAAATGAAACTAGATTAAAATTTATAATAATATTATAATAATATATATAATATCAAAAACTACTTTAAAATGGGTGATCTCACTAAAAACTGTGAAAGTCAATTAATGGCGTAACGAATTTGCAATGATAAAACTCTGCTGCGCTCGTTTCGTCTTGCTCACAGGGACGTCAAAATATCTTGGATTCCTGAGTGATATCATACATTCATTACGCGGCGGTAGTAAGTGGTGGAGCCTGTGTGTTGGAAGCAAGACCTGCTCAAAAAGGCGCGCAGTGAGGTCTTCTCACAGTTGTGTGTGTTTCAGAAAATATTCCCCCTCTTCACACACAAACACAGACACTCCATGGAAGTGTGTTGAAAAGTGACACACCCCTCTGGAATTCCAGAGGGAAAATAGCTGAGTATATATTTGTGTGGAAAAAAAACAACAGGTAAATTGACCTCCATGCAACCACTCTAGAATTTTGAAGCCTTTCCCTGAATACTTTCTGGAACCACACATTGTATGGCTACAGTCACTGAGGATATTCCACTGAACTGAATGTGATGATTGCAGGGCCAGGGGGCACAAGCTAATCCTCACTGAAGATGCCTTTGAAAAAATTCACATGAAGCTATAGTCACAGATACAAATGATTGTAGGTTCAGTTTTATGACAATGGTGAATTTGTCTGTGAATTATCCGAGATTTTTATTAACTGAAATATTGCAAAACACCTCAAGCTTGAAAGGCCAAATATCATGAGGATATTATATTTTGTTCTAAGAAAACACGCTATTTTGAATTCTATTATTTGTTTCTTTTCCTGTATTAAGAAATAGATTTCCAATTGATTCCCCTTCACCTGTGAATGCTGCACTTTGAGTTGTTCCCGAGCATGTCTGGTTTTGGGAGCCTACAAAAATAAACTCAAAACTTGCGCTACATTGAGGTTGTATCCTACAAGATCTTACTTGAAAATGTTCGTGCCTTCCGACAGTGAAACAAAATAATCTATTAGTCTATGATTAAAATCTCTACTTGCCTGTTTCATGTGGAAAACACTGTGAAGCACTCCCTTTTATAGCCATAAAAATACCTTGGAAACCTACAAAAACAAGCAGTCAAGACAAGAGTTTCCTCAGACAAACCTCAGCGAAATTTATAAAATATTACAAAATTCTAAGAATAACAGGTTAGTAAATTCAATAATTACTGTACCATTGCCTAATCTGAAGTTTGGAGATGGCATTGCATAGTTTTTGATGACAAAAAAGTAAAGTTCGATGACGTTCAATTCATTCAAGATGGCTGCCCATGGTAAGCAAACATTAATAAATTCTCCCTAGTACACTTATCACTCAACAAAGCGAGCAAAGCTATGGCAACGGAAGTAGAATCGCTGTCATGTCAAACTGAAATCACTCAAAAATGCGACGGTATTCCACTTGGAATCCTCAAAGAAACAACTAACGCAAATCTCCCGAGCAGCCACGATTTCCACGATCGTTTTAATGAACTTTCGTCATTTTCCAACTGGAATGAAAATGTACTTAAGACTTTTTAAAATTAAAAGTTTTAGAAAACCTTTTTTAATTAAAATTAAAGTTAAGCTTTTTAAAGTTCAACTTTTTTAAGGTAAAAGTTAAAACTTTGTTAAAACTAGGGTTGAATTGAAACGTTTTGTACCTTGAGAATATTTTTCCTTGTCACTTCACGGCACGACGACAGTCTTCCGAGTTTCGACCTTCGCCTTCGGTTATCTTGCGCTGTCGTTCTATTCCTTCCTCTGACTCTGAGACTCCGAGAAATGTTCTGGACACTTTTAATCCGTTTTATTTAGTCTCTGCTTTTTATCATCTTCAGGTTTCGACATGTTGGCTAGGGGTTACCTCCATCCTCCTACTGAAGACATTAACCCGTTCTCTCTCGATCGAGCAGTCGTTGTTGTCTTCCGACATGTCATTCACTCGTTGCTGCTTCTTCTCTCTCACTCTCCCCGTCCTCTGACTTTGCTTCTTTTCTTCGTGAAACTCCCGTGTTCAACGACATATATCTGTCTCGACTTTATCCCTGTAAATTTGGCGTGTAATCTCTAAAATACCTTGATATGACAGCTTGTTTCAGAAACGTTTCAGATTTTGATGAAGAACAAGAACAAAAATCCTTCACTTTTCGAAAATTCAAACACGAAGAAAAAAAAATCCCTTTTAAAATAAAAATCGCCAACTAAAATTCAAGCGCGCGCGTGCTCATTTTCCCGCTCAAAACTGGTGGGCTACCTGTGCGACGACGGAACCACGGACAAACCGGAAGTCCATCACAAAACAGGTCGATGCATATACACTTTTGTGTTGTTTCTTTCCTCCTGCATGTAGCTATGGGGCTCCGCTACGCGGGCGCCTTCGGCGCCCGCGGGAGCTCCGCTATAAAGAAGGAGCTATACAGAAGATAAGGAGAAGATACATTGACCAAAATGCAAACTCACTCTCCTTGGGCACCAGAAAGAATATCCAGAGTGCACGTGTTGGGTGTGACCTCTTAGAAGAGAATGCCATAGTTCAGTATGACTGGTTGAAGACAACACAACCTATCCTGAAAGTTTGGAGATAACAGAGGCACGTCAATATCGCAACCGTGGCCTAATCCATGTATCAGATTATACCTTCGAAGTCTTCACCTGCATAGAACAGCTCCGCATAGACTACCTTTGTGAGAGTTCGATCAAGAACAAGAGAGAAGATAAGGATTTCCTTATTAGTGGCTACTGAAAGTAAGCCACTATTGTCATCGAGTCGTTAGTGTCTGAGTGAGTATCAGAAGTAGCGAATCAGCGCCCGGCTACTATGTATTGAGATCAGCCAATCACAAAACAACTTTTATTTACGTAAAGCGAAACAATAAGCGACATAAAAGAGAATGATAATCGATCAAGTCGGAAAAGCGAAACCACACAAGCGACATAAAAGCGAATAATAATCGATCAAGTTCGAGCAGTTTATCGATTTTGGTCGGATAACGTTTTGCTAAACGTCGCCAGAGAGTGATCAGATGTTTCTTCATCAGTGCAGGTATGTTTTTCCCTCCTCTCAAGTATTTTCCCAAAAAATTAGGCACATGATTCAAGCACTGTGCACTATACTTTCTTTACAAGTATCTTGCAGATTCAATACGGACGTTTGATAGTATAAAACGCTCGGCAAATCACCGAGAAATCCATGGCCGCCGAGCAACGCAGTCTTTCTTGGAATCACATATTCGCTCATGGGAACAAAATGCCCTTTCCAGGAACAAGACCGTTCTTTCGAGACACAAACAAAGTTCCTTTTGGGAGCAAAATAGTCTTTTCGGGGAACAATTATTGTTCAATGTAGAAATCAGATCATTTAGAATCGTTTAGAATTCACACACGCTTATCAGTGAGACTACGTTGCTTTGCTGCCATCTTGATCTTGAAGTGAACGACAACAATATTGTAAGGTTTAGATCCAAGACAGTGAAATTAACTAAGTTGAACCTGCTGTGTCATTTTCAAGATCTGTATACATTGGACATATAGGAGATAGGCATCATGTCTCCACTATGCCCATCTCAAGCCATGTACAAACATGAAAATGAAACTAATTGTTACACCTAGATTGTGCCAAGCTGGAATTGACCAAAGTGATTCAAATGATGTGTTTCTATTACACTTTCTTTAAAAAATTCTGTCCTCTTTTTGCAGTGGAAAAAAAAAACAAACAAACAAACAAACAACAACAATGATACTAGCACCAGTTCAGATCAGGAGGTGTGACAACAAAAATACATTATTATTGTACTCTTTTAAGAAAAGATTTGTACTTGATGTTATTTGGGAGGGGGGCTATTATTGTATTTTGCTGAACTCAATGGCCAGAAATACAATACAGCTAACATGACATAGCAAGAGTGTGCTGAGGGGCCGACCATTTGACTTCGGAGGGGGGGGGATGATTTTGAAAAAAAATTCCTGCACAGCATATTTGTTATAATCCCAAATAATTTTACGAAATAAATATCCTACAAAATCTTAGACAAGTAAAAAAAAATCTTGCAAAAAATATCATCCACCCCTCCCCTCAAAGTCAAACGGTAGGTCAAATGACCTGAATGATGAGAGTCCTCTGAATAATGAACAATTATTCGCCGAAGGCGAAGTAAATAGTGGCGAATAGTCCCCGAGAATAGTCCCCGAGACACTATAAGTGACGTTTGTCACGCACGTGACATTACGTCAGACTTCACTACAAGCATTCGGCTACTGAACCCATGGTGGAAACTTGCTGCTGTTTTAGAGAAGCAAAAATATGGCGCGTTTTTTGGGGTCAAAATTCAACCGTAGTTCTTACATACGAATTTTGAATTGAATACACGCTTTTTGAATTGAATACACGTATGTTGAATTGAATAGACGGATTTTGAATTGAATACACGCATTTCGAATTGAATACTTTTGAGAAGGCGTTCCTTGCAACACGAATTACGATAAAACTCATCTCCTCTACTTAATCTATCATCGCAGCTCATCTTGATGCCAATTATAGTCGCAGCCTGCTTTGCACGAGTATAAACACAAAAAACATCAAAAACCGTTTTTTCACATTAATTGGTAATTCATTCATACAATCTTTTCTGTCAGTGCTGAGAAAGTTTATAGAGGATCAAGCGCATTTGTGGTTTCAGAGAATGGAAGACACTGAGAACAAGTTCCTCAAAGCATCAGCTCCTGCCCCTCCCCTTGCACCGGTTTCACCACCTAAAAGAAACGCAGAAAAGCCAAACAGGTTACTGTTCCTATTATTGAATCCAATAAAGCCATGGATGAGCTTGCTGCATCACTGCAGCTACAGAATTTTCAAGAGGTAACAAAAAATGTTTTTAGGAACTACATTGTACAATAATATTATACAGCTCGTGTTTATTCAATCAAAGTGTGCGCTCTGATTGGTTCTATCATGGTCACGTGGCGGGCTACAATTAAAAAAATGTTGCCCGCGTGGGCGACATCGCTAGAGCGTGAAATTTAGGCGGACTATTTAGGCGGACTACATATATATTACTTTACATCAGTTTGTTGCATCAAATAAGCATGAAATAACTGATACAATTTGGACAATTACAATAATAAAATATGTAAATGAAATTCTGATATGGGTACCCTGTACAAAACAAAATTCCAGGATGGCCAAGATACAATTAACTGGAATTTCAGGATGGGTAGGGACAGTTTAACACTTTCCTGGGTGGGTAACTGGGGTCCCAAATAGGATGTGCAGATTTTTACATGACTGGACATTAGTTTTGTGTTTTGTTTCAAGGTGTTTTCAGTTTGGGATGAGCTAGACAAAGTGTTGTGCAAGGAAGAGTTTGGAGAGGATGACGATGAGATGATTGACATCTTTGATGTTAAGGTACATGTAGGACAATATTATGTGGATAAATAAGGCGTTGTGCCCCCCACCCCCCCCCCCCCCCCCCCCCCCCCCCCCCACCACGTTGAAAAAAAACCTAGATCCCCCCCCCCCCCACCACGTTGAAAAAAAACCTAGATCTGCCCCTGACACGTTTGCATTTTGATTTGAGCACACAGAGGTCATGTGCTATTCACTCCTTTTTTTGTAACAGTATTTAATGTTATTTATATTCTAGTGTAAGCTGTGGGGTCTACAGCTGCGGCATCTTTTTAAAGTCACCTTAGGGACAGGTGACTATGGTCATCTCACCATTGAACATGCCCCCATGCTATTCCGTCAGCATCGCTCATTTCAGCAGTTTTCCAATCAAGGATTTGAGGCTTCCCATAAGGTCCACCGTGCACTGTACTCAAGGGCAACAATTCATGACAAATCAGGACCTGTTCAGTCTGGTAAGTTCTAAAAATGCAGTTCATTATTTGAATAGTGATAATGAATAATACCATATAAATTATAGTAATGGGAAAATAAAGGCTAAAGAAGAACTGCAACAAGAGTGAATAGAAAAGAAAGCAAAAACATTTCCTTAGACCGGTCCAATAAGGGGGAGGGGACTTTTCTATCCCATTAGAACTCCTGGAAAATTAATTAAAGAAAATAAATTTTAGAAAGCATACGAACCCTGGCTATTGACGAAAATAAATCCCCAGTGCCATCCTATTAACTTTTTTTGCTCCAAGTGAACAGATTGTTTTTCATGCTTTTTAAAAATTATTCTTATGCCCAATGCCTTTCCAGGCTCTTATAATATTACTAAACACGATTATTCAAAATGGTTACAGGGGTTACTTTTGTCTTTTTCATTCATTCTTTCGTTATGTTTTAGTTGAACAGATTATCACACACTGGCTATCGGAGGTGATGCTTGGTTTACGTTATCAGTTCACCAAGGCCAACGAGTGTGTTGTAGCAGGTAACAATTATTATACATTGAACTCACCATTGCAAAGCTGATTGGCAGAGAGCAAACAATCGATTCTCTATTGCAAGTGAACTTGACATGCTGAATGCAATATCTGCAGTGGATGTTGTGTTTAGCATGTCAAGTGAAATGTCAGCTTGTTCCCAAGCCCCTCATCTGTGTTTGCATTTTCAATCTGAACAAAGCCACTTTTTTAACATGTTTAATAAAACAATTATAATAAATCGGTTTTGAGCCACGCCTTCTGCTTCGGCAGATCACGCAGGGCTTGGTTTTGCTAACTCACAATGTCATGCTCAAACTCATGCAATAATTGCTTAAAATTTTTCCCTTTGCCAAACAGTCAGTTATCAAAACAATTTCATTTTGTTGCTGGGAAGTGCAGAGTTCCTGTATTTTTGCCTAAGAAGCAAATGCTATTTTCAAAACTTACAGCACTAAGGGAACCATTGTTCTTTTACTCTCACAGGGAAAAACACTTTCTACTATCGTGGCTGTGGATGGCAAAGCAAAGAGGTGGTTTGGTCGAGGGAAGATAAAGATTGGATCGAGGACATGATGAACCTAATGGAGGCAATATATGGGAAAGACTATTTAGAGTATAGTTATAACAAGAAAACAGGCACGGAGGTATCACCAAAAGATGACCCTCGAGCTCAGTTTGTGTACAGCCATGAACAATATGAAGAATCCAGGAGGTTGGCTACTCTATTCTCCAATACAGGTACAGGTACATCAATTCCTAGTGGGTCTGGGTGTGGTGTACCAAAGCCAACGGCTAGTGGCCCCAGATCCACTATTCCTACAAGCGGCAAAGTGCCTCCTCGTCTGGGTGTGGTGTACCAAAGCCAACGGTTAATGGCCCCAGATCCACTATTCCTACAAGCGGCAAAAGGCCCGCCTCATCGCGTGGGAAAAGGAAAAGAAATGGCATCAACGTTGGGAAAGCGGAAAGAAAAATCATCGAGGATGGAAAGATGCTGACTGACGTCTCAATTAATGCAGCCCAGCAGCTGCTTCTGATCACAATCCGTTGTGTGAAGGGCTGGAAGACCCTGATTTGGGCCAAAGAATGCAATTTTCTGTCTGTGGAGGGCAGTTTGTGCAGATTTTGGATAATGGTAACCTTCACTGGGTAGCCATTTCTAACATTGGCTGTGGCAAAGGTGAGGTAAATTACTTTGACAGCTTGAACTATGGAGCAATTAACTCTCATCTACTAAAGCAAATTGCTTCAATAATGAAGGAGGAGGGACCTTATCTAAAAATCAATGTAAAAGCAGGCCAGAAACAAGGAAATGGCACTGATTGCGGACTGTTTGCCATTGCGAACATTACGTCTATTCTGCATGGTAATGATCCTTCAAGCATTGGCTTTAGCACAAGCAGCTTGCGACTTCATTTACTCCAGTGCTTTGACAATGAGAGGATCGCCACATTTCCTGAAATACCCGCAAATTTAGTTCCACGATGCGATGAACAAGTGATTGTTGTTAAGCTATTCTGCTACTGTCGCATGCCCTGGACTGCTGTAGAGGAGGGCGCTACAGATGTGTTCAAGTGCGTTGTATGTTCTTGCTCTTATCACAAGTCGTGTGAAGCCGTAACTTCTTTCGCGACACTTGTATACTCCAAGTGTTCGAATTTGCAATAGAGATGGTTGCAATAAGACTGATATAATAATGCATATCACAATATGTACAAAGCTAATCAACTGTATGTAACATTTTTATATGTAAATAGGATATCACGTTAGCGGTCTATTATTTATACTCTGCCATAGTTTCAATTCTAGGAAAGTGGGAAAGTTACAAAACTAGAGGTTGTGTTATTTCATACAACAGTTTTATAACGCCGCGTTTTGTGTTATTTTTCAATGTAGAAAGCATTGAGAACTGTTTTTGATGTACTCGGAATTATTTTTTGCGTTGTTCAATTTCGCATTTATTACTTTTTTTCACCAAGTAAGCTATTCTGCAAGAGAAAACAACCTTTATAGGATATCGTTAAAAAACATACAACACAACATAGTTATTACATGGTTTGCTAATTTATGGTTTTTCAAAATAGAATATTCTATAAGGCGAGTTAGGAAAATTCTGACTTCATTATTTTGCGTTTTTAATCGCATTTTCTAATCCGCCGTAAATTACATATACCGCGCAGAATGTTTTATTTTGGAAAACTTTAAATTGATTTTGAAGCGTTTATGCAACGATCTAGTATAATAGCGCTCATATACAGTATATACATGTTTTGTTATCACTATACAGTCACTTCCGCAAAATACATGCGAAGTGTCAGTACTCCACATGTGGAGTGGGTGTACAGTGGCCACCACAAAAGTTCGAATTCGCGGGTTGCCCTTCCCTCTCCCTCGCCGATCTTTATCACAGTTCTCGTCGATGGCGTATTGATTTGTTTTCTCTTTGCTGCTTCTAGCGCACCTCTCCCTGTCAGAGAGGTATAGTTTGTTGGAACTTCTTCGTCCCCCTTGAACGCTTTCTCCTCCGATATAGGAAGGCTCTGCTCCTCAAGCGCAGAGAACACGTCATCCTCGCCGTAGCAACGATACGAAATCTTCAGTGCTGTTTTCTTCCAAATTGGTGGCCTTACATGTCTCGCTTCCTTGACGCTGTTCAGCTCAGCCTTTTCGATTTTGAACAGGAGATGCTCAAAGTATTCCAGTGGTACATTAGTTAAAGTTAGATGGTACCATTTGGCTGAAAGTAAGAAAAGATTTCCAATTACGTCTACACAACGGAAATAAACTGTAGCGGGATGAGAACCACCTGAAACCATGCTAAACATTTTGATATTTAAAGCATGATTCAACATGAGAAAAAGTGCCGAGTCGTATGTAGATCTTGACCAGTAAACGTGAAATCAATAGTTGAGTTCTGGAAACATTTCCTTCGTTGTGTTGCATGCTTGAGAGAGATTATGAAGCTGGGACTTTAATTTCGGTTATGTAGCATGAATTCTGTGTGGTTTCAAGACTGAGGCAAACAGTATGATACATACTTGGGGCACTGGGATTGTGAGCAGAATTTATGCCCTCTACTACACTGGTTAGCCAGGCCAAATACCCGCGATGGACCTTTGATGGTAACTCTTTCGGGGCCGGTGTCTCTATTTGCTTCCCGCTTTCATCTACAACTTGCACTTCGCTAGGAAAATTTCTTCCCCGATGGCGACTCAAATAATGTTTAGAGAGTGCCTTTCTTGTTGTTATCTTAGCGTTACAGATTCCGCAGCAAATGAAGTACTTCATTTCGGACTTTACTGAGACCTACGCTAAACTGCTAAAGTTAAATACCAACTGGACACATGAATCCATTGAGTTGCTTCTTGTATACTGTTTGTAGGGAGAATTAACTCGATGTTAAGCTCATTTTAATGTTCATTTTAGCGATTCTCCCAAAGGGGTCAAAAGAGGTTCCCTGGGGCTTCCTTTCAGCGCATAGCTGTGGCGTGGGTGACTAGACTGAGTCGGGAGTTCGGGATTAGTAATATTAATGACATCCTGTTCAGCGTTCATAGCCCAGGTTGACATATCACACCTACTTAAGACGCCTTTACGAAGAAGCGCGCCGCTAAGCCAGGTTCTCAAATATCTACATTTCACCGTAAAACGGTAAAATAACAGTGGGGGCATAGGCGTTTCCAGAGCGCTGAATATCGTCATGACAAATCATGCGATAGACGGAGCGCTCTGATTGGCTGATGCAGCCTTTTCATCTGTATGGAGAATTTAGAGTCTCATCCGCTTCAAAAACTTCTCGAGCAGGTGCAAACACTCGCCTGCGGCTCGTGTTTCCACTGATCTGCTCTCGAATTCTCCCAACCACATCTCGGTTTGCATAAGCCTGTGCAGTCACGGAAACTGTGTTTTATTTGTTAAATGAGTTTTATCATAATTCGTGTTGCAAGGAACGCCTGCCCAAAAGTATTCAATTCGAAATGCGTGTATTCAATTCAAAATCCGTGTATTCAATTCGAAATGCGTGTATTCAATTCAAAATCCGTGTATTCAATTCGAAATGCGTGTATTCAATTTAAAATCCGTGTATTCAATTCAAAATACGTCTATTTAATTCAAAATCCATGCATTCAATTCAAAATGCGTGTATTCAATTCAAATTTCGTGTGTATTCAATTCAAAATGCGTGTATTCAATTCAAATTGCAAGAAGTCAATTCAAAATCAGTGTTATTCAATTCAAAATGCGTGTATTCAATTCAAAAAGCGTGTATTCAATTCAAAGTCTGTATGTAAGAACTACGTTTGAATTTTGACCCTGAAAACGCGCCATACGAAAACACTTATTTTAAATCCTAATATCGACTACGATAAACGATTTAAGTTTTTAGAAGGTTGCAAGGATAGATTCAAGGGATAAATTCGCATTTCGTGCCTTGGATTATGGATTGTGAAACTGCAGAGTTGCTTCGCTGAAAACAGAGGGAGTGGGGCTGTATATAAAGTAAATGTAGAGCCGTTGCTAGGAACAAGTCGACGGTAAGCTTAACTGAAATTCTCTCTAAAACTGCACTCAATGACTGGCTTCTACGATTTACTGTCCCTTCCAACCTACAGGTACATGTAAATGTTCGGCAAAGTAGATATGTTTTCGACAAAATTGCCTTAATTAAAAAAGTTGTTGTGAATTCGTCACTCAAAAGTGCCGTGAACGAATCATCGATCTCTGTGATTCCGAAGAACTGAAAGACAAGAACAGCACATTTTCGAAGTTCAAGAAATACATTCTATCTCTGATTCACCTTGAAAAACTAAATAGACAACATAAGTTAAAATGAGAAGGCTTTTTCCGTTGCATTTCGAATCAGATATTTCCTTTAGAAAGTAAAAATATCCGAACCATTTGCACTCGGGCTTCTCCAATCTCGGGATAATGCTTTCGATCTCGGAATATTGTGGCATTATCCCGAGATAGCGAACCAATCAAAACGCGCGATCTATGGAGGTTCCCGTGTAGTATATACTAAATACGAATAAACATGCACTTCAATGATAGAGAGTTGACATTACATGTCAGACTACAATGCAGATGCTGATCCAGACCTATTTACACCTGGTTACAGAAACAGGTCAAATTTTTGGTATGTTTTAAAATTATTCTTTACTTAAAAAATACTCTCGTATTTGCGAAATCTGCGGTAAAAAAAGCTGACCGTAAATAGGTCAGATTTTTTCTGGATCCACGCCTGCAATGTGATAAAAGGTGTAAAAAAAGAGTCTGGGGTGGCAATCACTAGACTAGGCAAGGTGAGATTGCTGGACAGGAAGCTAAATATGTTAAGTCACCATAGCAGACGAAAGGAATGGTGAATGTGCTGAGTGTAATAAAATGAGCATGACATGGGCTGCGTCACGTGAAAATCACCCAAAATTTAAGTTTTTATGTCTAACATATCAGTTTGCCTCCTTTGTGTTTGAACCTTGGCTAGATATTTTGTATTTAAAAAGTACTCTTGGTATGTGGTTATAATAAGAATAAACAAATCCTCAAATTTCCACCACAAGGTCAAACAGCGAAGTTGTCATTTGGGCCCTTTGCGAGTAATACAGCCCACATGGCAGTGAATATTGTGACATATCAAACAGAATATGTGACATGGTGATCGTACTGTAACTGAGTTTGATGTCACATAACTAGAAATTCAGTTGTCTGTATAACAAAAAATAGGAAGTGTGGGTGTTTATTCCACTTTTTTCTCTTTTCAGAAACTCTTGAGGGATACATCCAGCTTTTAAGCAAAGTAAAGCCCTCTCCAAATGTCCTTCACTGTCACATACAAACAAGATGAGAAATACAGTTTGTTAGAGTCGTGTTTTTTCACCAGACAAAAGTACAGATTTTGCACCAAGGATACCAGATTAGAAGCCCAGTGAAGATTAAAGGTGTCAAATCTGGCAGCAAAAAATGATACCATGAAGGAATAGATAAGTTCACCATCACAAAGATTTCCTCATTGACTACCAAATTCCAGTTCAATGAGACATTTGCCAATAGACTATGCACTGTAGAGGAAGCCTTAAGAGATGTATGTGAAGTTGTACAGAAACAAGAGAAAAAGCAGCTGGTATATAGAATTGGTAGTCCGAGAAAGAAATCTGATTCATTTATAGTAGACGCAACGTAATCCATCAAACTAGCATTATGGTCATTATGGGAAGAGCTTATTGATCATGTCCATGCAGGGAAATCGTACCATTTCAAGAATTTGACAGTACTCGTATTTGAAAATAAGAAGTATTTAATACTAACGAGAGCTGAAGTCATAGAAGACATAAGACACGTGAATCTCAACAACTTGCGAACCCGTGAGCACTTTCTTCAAGGCCAATGCATCTCATTCCAACTCAAGAGTGACACGTCATGAGTAATCTCATTATGTCTGTAGATACAGCGAAAGCTCACGATAGAATACTTGTTAAACTTGTTCTGTTGACATTGTCAGAATTAGACAAGAAACTGTAGATGGGAAAAAAAATCAGTAACAGCTGTAAGAAAAGTGGGAAAATCATTGTGGTATTCCTAGTAGGCGCAATATCTTCCCTAATGCAAACAATTCTCACGATTAAAAGTAAACAATCATCCGTATATGATTGTCATTTTACACAAACCTTGAAGATTATAAGCTATATACACTGATGTGAGAAGCATTACAACTGTGATATCATAAGAGTTCAGCATTGTTAGCAAACCGTTTTGTTTTTGAAGAAAATCATTCGTCCCCAAACCTGATCTTAATTAAAGTACATGTCTCATTAGCGACATCACATTGTCGTTGGGGATTCATATATAGATTTAGCCACTGGCTAAAAGCGGAGCTCCTGGTTATAAATTTGTCTGTGAATGAAAGGGATTGCCATGTGTACATCGCTTACATGGTTGCTTTAGAGTCTTCCCTTCACGAGATATGAATTTTCAAGCATAGATGACGTCATCGATGACGTCATATCACGTGACCACTTCAATTCGCTCATCTGGTGACCTAGACTACACTACCCAAATTTGGTTGTTTTAGAGTCTTCCTTTCATGAGACATTCATTTTTGTAGCATAGATGACGTCATCGATGACGTCATACCACTTGACCACCTCATTTCGCTCATCTAGTGGCCTAGACTACACTACCAAAGTTTGGTTGTTTTAGCGGAACTCCCCGTGCCGAAGGCACGGAGTGGAGCCCCATAAGTATCATTCAACGTCACATGAGAAAGCAAACAATCCAAGCCAAAACGATACGTTCAGCGGCTTACGGAAACATCGCCGGCTCTTATTTACGCATGCACACTTGCGTTAGTGGCGACCCGTGTACACAGCCAATCACAGTCCGTCTTGTATCACTGAGCGCGCGCGTCATTTTGTCCTCCAGCACAGCGCCGCGGTGCTTGGCAGAGGACACAGACCGGAAGTCGCCCCTTCATTTTCCCGCCGAAAAAACTCACAAAACACGCGCCCGCGTCGGCTCACTCGAGTTCATTCAGACGAAATTTTTGTTGAGTCAAACTGAGACAAACTCGTGGGTGCGAACCACGCCAAATTTAAGCAACAGTTTCTTCCGTAAAGGCTGCAAACGACGTGTTCTTCGAATACTCATATGAGATCCACGAACAGGGAGCCAGAACTGGATTGAACAGGATTGACAAAAACAGAAAATTGCAATGGTTTTAGCCGAATAATATATTTAGGAAAATTGGCTTTGTGCAAAAGCTTGCCAAGTAAGAATGAATTCAACTCAACACGACGGAGACTTTCGGAGGAAAGAAACGACTTCACTATCAGTTATCGGTAAGCTTGAAATTGCTTCTTATGCTATTTATATTTTTAGCTTCCAAGTTTATTGCATTCCTGAAGAGAAAATTCTGACCTTACATGTAACTTTTACGTATTGCTGCTTTAGTTGGCTCCCTCAAGATTTCTGGATTTAGCCTTGATTTTCCTTTGTCACATCTTAGATTTAGTAAAATGAGACAAATACTACTTATGTCAAGTATTCTTTGTTGTGGATTTTTTTTTTTCATTTTTATTTCAAGGAGACGGCGGGTTTCATTTGCAGGTCGCAGGTCACAGGTCGCAGTCCGAGATATAAAATATTTTTTACAAGTTTCCGAGATCACGCAGACTCCTGTAGTGATTCTACCATTTTCTTCGAGCCGTATTCATGAAGCCGTATTCACGGACTGATAGAAACTTTTATTAAACTGCATTTCACTTTCTTTTGAGCGAAATAACATTTGTCTTTGGGAACGGGAAAATTTACGCGCGAATTCCAGTTACACCAAAACATATTCAAATCGAAATAAACTTACGGCCACGAGAAAAAGTACACTTTAGGGTGAAAATAAATACAGTACTTACTTACATTTTTCGCCTTCAGCCCGCCGAAGTTCAAGATCGAAGAGAACAGAACAGGCGCGTTTCAGAGTTTCGTTTGTGCAGCACGTGATTGACAGTTTGTGAAACGGCCAATAGCAATGGAGCGATCCCACGATAATTAGCATTACATAGCATATGTTTGCCAAAAATAGAAGTAAAAGTTTTGTACCTTCGAAAACACTCACAAAAATAGATACGATTATTAATTCGTCGCTCAGGTTCTAAGTATCTTTAAGATAAAGATAAACCCACTCATGGTTCTAAACTGCATTGCCAAAACTACAGTCCGCATCTTAGAGATCAAACATCTCGCAATTGAATTTTTATAAACAGATAAAATAAATACATCAGCAACATATTGATATTCGCGCGTAAATTTTCCCGTTCCCAAAGACAAATGTTAATTCGCTCAAAAGAAAGTGAAATGCAGTTTAATAAAAGTTTCTATCAGTCCGTGAATACGGCTTCGTGAATACGGCTCGAAGAAATGGTAGAACCACTACAGGAGTCTGCGTGATCTCGGAAACTTGTAAAAAATATTTTATATCTCGGACTGCGACCTGCGACCTGCGACCTGTGACCTGCGACCTGCAAATGAGACCCGCCGTCAAGGAGATTATCTTTTGTCGGTCGTGAAGTGCGACTTGTTAGCATATCAGAACGCGCTAATACTATCATTGCCATATAAAATGGTAACATGAATTTTCTTGATTTAAACTGTAAAGGTGAGCTCCCTGTGAGTAAGACGGGGGATGTGTGTGATTGGAGTTCCGCTTTTAGGCATTGCCTAAAAGCGGAGCTCCTGGTGCATTAATCCATATATTATTACAATTCAAACACACATTATTTATTGTTACGTGATAGTTTTATGACAATCTGAATTTGATTTTGAAATTTCGTATTTTATGTACAAATAGACATAAATGACTAATGTGTGGTCCAGTACCATAAGTCAATATCTTGCCGCTTGGAAGTCCAAGGTACTATTACCATCAGACAGCTTCCGGCTACAGCAGCAGCACACCTGAAATTCCTCATGTCAATAGAAATAAGCTTAAGTTTGGGAGTGTTTTATATCTCTAGCCTTCATTGTTAGAAAACACGACTAAGTCGTTCTAAAAGGACTAATAATAGAATTCTAGAGATCTTTAGTTTAGGTTGCATATTAGCTAAGCACGTTGAGTTGTGACTAGGCTCGCGACCTCTCACAACAGACTCGACAAAAATCAACATGCTCGAAAAAGAAACAGCGAATTTTTACCTTCTTCATCCTTCTGAGTAGCTTTTCCCCCGTGTAGGAACAACCTGAATGTAAATCTGTTCGGAACTTGTGAATGTCCTGCCATCTCCCTATCTATAAACAGTGCTCTTTATCCAGTGACTTTGATCCACGAAGCGCATTGTTTTATATAACAACCTTCTTGACAAACGCTACTGCCGTAATGTACAAATGCAGCTTGTCACAGTTAGTTTGACCTTTCGACAAAATTCTGTCCCGTTATAAATGCTCCAGTTTTGTGAAAGAAAGGGCGAAGAAATGGCCAGGTACCCCCACACTCGACCGGCGGCGCCATGTTGTGACGTCACGCCTGTGACGTCAGGCTTCAGGAAGCACACACGCTCTCGACGTTTAAAATTCAGTCGTAGACCTTTGCGCCCATTCCCGCCTGTGATACTTTGGGTACCCTGTGGATTGTGACGTCAGGCTTCAGGAAGCACACACGCTCTCGACGTTTAAAATTCAGTCGTATACCTTTGCGCCCATTCCCGCCTGTGATACTTTGGTACCCTGTGGATTGTGACGTCAGGCTTCAGGAAGCACACACGCTCTCGACGTTTAAAATTCAGTCGTATACCTTTGCGCCCATTCCCGCCTGTGTTACTTTGGGTACCCTGTGGATAGTGACGTCAGGCTTCAGGAAGCACTAACGCTCCCGATGTTCAAAATTCAGTCGTATCCCTTTACGCCAATTCCCGCCTGTGATAATTTGGGTACCCTGTGGATAGTGACGTCAGGCTTCAGGAAGCACACGCTCTCGACGTTCAAAATTCAGTCGTATCCCTTTGCGCCCATTCCCGCCTGTGATACTTTGGGTACCCTGTGGATAGTGACGTCAGGCTTCAGAAAGCACACACGCTCGACGTTCAAAATTCAGTCGTATCCCTTTGCGCCAATTCCCGTTAGGACGTTTTTTTCTTAGGTATGGTGCTCCGCTCTGCGGCCTTCGGCCGCTAAGGAGCTCCGCTAATACCAGAAAAATAAAGAAAAAATCACATCTCCCGAATGGTAGCTTCTATAGAAGCCAAACTTGGACAAACTTTCAAATACCATAAGAGGAACTCTACACCAAAGTCACGTGCCTTTACGTCATCAATGACGTCATCAAAATGATCCATAATGCCCGTGACGTTCAAAAATCAACTCCATAGTATACTATACGTTTTTCCCTTAGGTATGGAGCTCCGCTACAAAGAACTAATACAACAGCACAAAATCACTGACAAACCTGTGTTGCTGTTATCTCGTTTTCCCAGGTATGAACATGCTGAGCAGCAGGCATCCACATATGGAACAAGGACCTTGCAATTGGTGGATTTCATCCTCTGCTCATGTTTGACATCCTATGCTTGGTCTACATGTACCTCAATCTGCAAGACATGCTTCCCCCCTCTCACTTCTTTTTGTTCAGTTGTAAATCCCTTACAAACTTCTGCGGAATCACAGAGCCATACAAGCATAGCCAGAGTGTCCACTGTTATTAGATTGAAGCAAGTTACATGCACCAAGATCTGCCAGCAGATCAGTGGATGACCCACAAGAGTAACGTGTCACACTGAGAACACTGCTGTCACCAATGGCCTCTACTCTCAGCTCTGTTACTGCTCTCTGGTTATTTACAAGAAACCTTTCAATCCTTATGAATGATACAGACTCTGAGCTGTTTCGTGTTGCCACCCACCAAGGGGGCAACTCAATGAGCAGCCGTTGCCTTATGTCTAGTGGGCCACTCTGAACACTTAAGGCCAGATGCTGGTAGCTGCGGGTGAATGACCCAGTGCCATCCCGCTTTCTTACTGACTCAACTGATCCGCTCCATGTATCAGAGACAATTCTCCCAATTATGTTTTTGCTGATCTCTTCTCCAAAGGTATTCTGGATTATTTCTTCGGAAGACTGCATGCTGTTTTCTTGAAATTGATAATTTATTAAAAACCTGTGAACAAGGAGGCAATAATAAAAAACTGATTTGCTTATAATAGGAAACAATGAATGATAAGTTCATGATATTTCTTCAATGTAATAAAAAACCCACCAAAATTTATCCTGTATACTGTATCCAAATCCTTTCCTTTGTGACATCTGTGTAGCACATTTTTCAGATTGTGCGCTGACAAAAAATTAAAAGGTGCAGTGATGAGGAATTATTACCATTTTATATAAAATATAGTAAAAATATACAAAGGACACGACGGACAATAGAGCGGATTTCATATGAAAACCACAATAGCCCCTTGTCGGCCCTTTTCAGTTGATTGTCATTTCCCAGGTCAAAAGCTACCTACTTTTAATTTTGGTATGTACGTACAGCAACGACGGACAATAACCCCTCCTACGAATACATGATTACCTTGCGGATGCCATCTCCGTTTTAGTTTTTTGCGTGTCAGCTTTGTGTCGCAGCGAAAGTACTTTGAAGAAACAATTATTGTGCCAGTCGGCCTTTTTCTTGTTTGCTCCCTTCTTGTTTGCGATATTCCCGGAAAAAAAAAGTCCTTTGTCACCACCATTTGAACTTCCCGGCATACTTCCGTTAAGGATGTGATTGGCTTTTCATTTTAAAAATGCATGTCGTGTGTAGAGGCAAAAACTCCCTTCTCCTTGCCCCTCGTGGCTATTTGCGCGTGACGGTTTCAAAGAAAACCCTGTAAAGTGCAAGGAGATGCAAGCAAAGTAACGCACTTTGTGCACGCTGATGGGCGGGAAGTCTGTTTTTCAGAAATCTGGCAACGGTAGGTCGTTTTCACTCGATTTGTTTTAGTGTAAATTCGCGTGTTTTGGTCCGAATAAATCATCTCTGGAGTTGAGTTGTATCTTGAATTTTAACGTGTTAGGAATTAATTTTCTGAAGGTTTACGTGAAATGTCACGGTCAAATGCTGAGTTTCTGGGGACGGCTGAAGACTCCTACCTTTACTAACGTATATAAGGAGAAAGAGGGAAGTTCTCGTTGAAAAGCGAAAAAGCACCCAAAACATGATTGAATTCGCCCAAGATTTCATGTGGACAATGTTGAAGAATCCCACAACATAAAACAACCAACTTTTACGCGGTATTTTTTTATTTAATACATGATTAAACTTTGTCGTATGTTTTGAACAAAATTCAGTTGGCCATCACCTCTGTCGTCACACGCGGCCATCAGGAAGGGGATCTGGAACCGGCCATCAGGAAGGGGATCTGGAACCGAAAATAAAGAAAATACAAACTATGAGCTTGGGCTACCTGTGGACGGCTGTGGTTTTGGTATGTTTTGTTGTTGATAAGATAAGTGAGAGGGCAAAATCATCCCAATCATCGGCAAAAACAGTCAGGATGCAGTGAGAAACCAGCATGGGATCAGTTCTTGGCTTGGTCTTCGACACAGAAACGAAGTGAAAGCCCGATGTTGTCAATTTTCGTGAGATGCAAAGTCAAAATTCCCAGTCCGAATGATGAAACCATCAATATTTTTTCGTTCTCGAAGATTTAGAAAATACGAAGTACCAAATCATAAACCGTGTACACTTTGCCAAACACTGAGGGATAAAAGTTTAAAGATCAACCAATGTTCTCTCGGAATTCACTACCTTCAGATGAATAAGGTACATCCACACTTCAGACACTTCCTGATTTTGATCGCAAAAAGCGAGGCACCAAAACACATTTCATTTTGATATTAAAAATAAAATAATCACTGTATTATTCTGCTAAATGAACTTGAACACGAATCTGGTTTTGGCTGGTTTCTTTCAGGGTTGATATAAAAATGACACGAAAAAAAATCGATTAACATGGTCGCTTTATAGCGGAGCTCCTTGCGGCGGCCGAAAAGCGGAGCACCATACCTAAGAAAACAGCGTCAAAAACTGCAAATATAGTATTGGGTACCCTGTGTGAGTTTATTGAGTAACCTGTGGAGATTGCTAGGGGTCGATCCGATTTTTGGACGTCTCAGCAAGTCCCGGATGTGTACGTTTTCCTGTCTACCCTACGTCACAATAGCCCTATTGTGACGTCAACAATGCTCAACTAACGGGGGAGGGGCGCGTTGCCAGGAGGGAGGAGGGAGTGCGCAACTAACGGGGGGAGGGGCGCGTTGTCAGGGGGTTTTGATGCTTACGTGAAAGCTAAAATCGCAGGCACAAAAAGACTACAGGGCTGCTAGCGGCTGAAAAAAACGACCTACAATAATTACTCTCCTTAGAGTCTAAGGAGAAATGCTGGAAGAAGAAAAGAAGAAGCCATGGAATGCAAAGAGTTGTTAGAATGGGGAATAATAATCAAGTTGGAGTATTTTCTTTGCCGGCTTGCTCCTGAAATTCTTCCAGTCGGAGTTTCAAGGCCGAGAAATGACAGCTAACTACAGAACCGTGCTATCACGCATTACGCCTCAAATGATAAAAATACGCGAAGAGGAAGCCATAGAATACAAACATTGGGTCGAGGGATGAGGAAGGGATCGAGGAATGATAAATTTGGTTAAAATTATCTCTAGTAGAAGAGCAGAAAGCAGAAAGAAATGGAAGCACAGACTCTCAGAGAGACCTAGACGGAAATTGCGCCCGGGAAGAAGGGTGAAGAAGCGGGGCAAAGCATGAGATCAGAGCAGAAAGTAAACCACCAAAGAGAGGCATCCTGTTTTTTTTCCATCATATCTTTTTGAGACTACTCGATAGTCGAGGATTAATAATGGTTATTGAACTGAGTGGAGTGCAATTTGGTCTGAAATCATACGCGTGATTTCAAAATCAAACGAGCGCGCCTAGCGCGACTTTGATTTAAAATCACAAGTATGATTTCAGACCAAAATTGCACGACACGAAGTTCAATTACAACTTTATTATATCCATTTTGAAATCACATTCTAGGCCCAGAGGATTCTATCAATTCATTTTCTTGAAACCGGAAATGACTCACAAAAACATTGTATGCAAAACGAACTCATTAAGTACTTATATGCAGAAATTGTCATGTGACAAACAAAACGATTTCGATCACTCACAACCTGCAAAGTTCATTCAGAGTTGAGATCACTTATGTTTAAAATTACACCATACACAATTCAACAAAGTAATTTTCATTGTCTGACAAAAGGAAGGAATGCTCGTCGCTTTTATTGCGGCCTTGGAGATGGAGTGGAGTTGGAGACGTAGAAATATTGAAGTTTTGCGATGGAACTGTGTGACTTTGCTGGGCGAATGACTTGCGATGGCATAAAATCAAAACCTGGCTGCAAATTATGCTTGGAAGCCATGAGCTGTATTGCTAAGTTTCATCACTTGCTGCATCTGGCTGTGGATGGTAGTGTTTTCATGTTTGAAGAGAGGGGAGTTTGATAGATATGTATGAGCAGAGGTGATTTTCAAGATGGCGGCATCGTTTCACTATCAGCTGTGAATTTGCGAAACACTTTCATCCAGCGTGTTCTTATTGTGTTCTTATTGTGTTCTTATTGATCACTTTAGACTTCAGCTCTTCTACCACATTGTCTGCCGGAAAGCATGTAAAATCATCTTTTGATTTTGTGGAATTTGATGTTGTTTGTTTTTCGGTGGACTCGGATTACTGGACTCGGGACCGGAATTTTGCACCAGAGGTGCTGGATTATTCGCTTGAAAATCCTCCATATTGTCGTGAAACTGATGTCATACTCTGGAATAACGACAGATAAAAAGGTACTGTAAATATTTAAAGTTTTATCCATAGTTTTGTCTTTGTTTCTTGTTTTTCTTTTCAAGCAGAAGAAGAAAGGGAGGAATTTCCCCCAAAAATTGCAGGAAGATGGTTTTCCTGCCATTATTTTCCTGTAATCTGATTGGTCACTGCCTTTTAACACTGAAATCTGATTGGCTGATTGATTTTTGTGCTTCATTTTGATTGGCTGAGAAAAAGATGCGATTTGGACTCAAAAGGATGCGATTTGGGAATAAATCGCACTGTTGTAAGCCAATCAGATTGCAGGGATTGACAGTGATTTCAAAATGGATATAATAAACATGGAAACGGTTTTGTTTATTCCCCTATTTTCGGCTCTCCTCGACAGCTGATGGACTAGGTGTCAGGACTATAGCTGGATTTACAGGAACTGAAAAGGTTTGTCACGAGTTACAGTACAACAACAATGGTGCCCAAATCGAGCGCGGGAATTTTTGTGTTTTGCAGTGTTTTGTGGGTTCTTCAGCTCCCTAAAGACATGGAATAGCTTTGAAAGTCACAGATATAATGGTGCGGTGTGGATTGAAAACTCACTGTTCGCTGGAGTTGGACAAACATTCAGTATGAAGTGGATTAAACTGCAAGCTCTTTGGTAAGAATGTTTTTTTTATGAGAAATATTTTCTCTGACTAGACGATCTCTTCAGGGAATTTGATTCCTCGGTCGTACGATTTAGAAAAGATTATCATAGACTTTCAACTGTGGTTTGGCCATTCATTGATTTATAGAATTGATTACTTTATTCTATCTATTGATAGCTATCTATTATAAGATATTTCTTGAAAACTTTCGACCTGTGTTTCAATTTGTTTTGGATTCTTCGTGAGTAATGCACTAGTCAATTGAAACCCCACCCCTAGGTACCCGGGGAAGGGTGGGATTATCGTGGGGGTTTAACGCATTTAAAAAAACAAGAGTCTGTTCTGAGGGGGTGGTGGATTTGACTGGCTTTGATTCTGGAACCTGTCCCCACCCCCTGGGTAATGTTTATTTGCTTTCAAATAAATTATTTCAGTCAATCTTTCACTTTGATTTTGGCCATGCAAATCTACATGTTCTACGATGCAATTCATTGGAATCATTCGATTTTTCTGTACTTGCATCCACACTAGCTGAGGCCCACTCCCCTTTGACGATCACAGAAAGGTGTGTTCATTCTTTGATGCTTGCAAGTAAAAGGTGATTTCGGAGGCCCCAAGCGTAGGGGTATTTCACAGGAATTTCCTCCCGATGGAGTGGGGACTTAAACGGCTTTTGTTCAGGGGTAAACTCAAATCCCCAACCCTTCCCTGGGTCCCTAGGGGTGGGGGCTTCAATTAACTAGTGCATAACCGGTTTGTCCCCAGCCAAATATAAGTTAAATATTATGCATCAATAATATTTTCCTTGCTCAAAGGAAAGTCAGTAGAGTGCACAGAACGTTTTCCCATTTCTGTTGGATCAGAATAAAGAGAGCCTCTGTTATATGTTTCTGCTGTAGTTTCATTGTTTTCACCTCTTCCTAAAACCCAATAGAAGTATCTTGATCCAAGTTTTTGAAACTTATCTCAGGGGGAGCATGCCCCCTCAAACAGAAATTATTTTGTTTTTCTGTCTTATTTCTATTTGCTCTTCCCCCCCCCCCCCCCCCCCGCACCCCTCATATTTTTTTCAGTATTTTAAGTGCAATTAGGTGAAATTCAAGTACCTTTTTTTTCCTTTTCTGGACATTGTAAACCTGAAACTTCATGAATTTCAGACCCTTCTACAAAATTGCTCCACCCATAATATGGAGTTATGTATTTGGAACACTTTGGACTTTGCGGCCTTAACGTCCGTATTGCGGCTTAACACCCGTATGGCCAGGAGTAGTGCCTGGTCCAATATCTTTTGACGGGTCTGCACGCAAGTATAGTAACTTGTGTTATTTCCATTATGAAATCTAGTAGCAAACTGTTTCAATATACAGCTGAGGGGTTTTATAGAATTGGGTCAACATAGAGTTTCATTGTAGTACTCCAGGGTGGAGAACTTTGACATTATATTTCTCTGTTTTTCATTTTGTTGTTCATGGCACACATTTAGTTTCCAAAATAGACCAAAATCAAGGAAGTGATTCTAAGTGTTTCAGTAACTGGATTTTTGGCCACTTTGCCAAAATTGCCCGGAATCCTGGTAAAATGTCTCATATTAATTTCTCTGGTGTATCTATCAATAATATTTTCTTGTGAATATATACTACTTACTATTCTGTCAGATAATGCAGTTTTTTCCACTGAGGAATAAATATTGTCCTGAATAAATGATGAAAGTTATTCTGTCCCCTGGTTATTGTGTCCCCCGGCTGACCCCCAGCCAGTAATCCTCGTTGAGAGGGGTAGGCTGTATTGGAAAAAGTAAAAAACTAAAGTCCCCCCCTGCCCAGAGGGGTGTTGAAAAGTGACCCCAACCCCTATGGAATTTCTAAAAAAATTACACTATTTGTATGGAAAAGAGCAGGGAGCATGCTAATTCTGACTGTAAGCCGTGGGACATGTGCCAAGCAATAAAATAAATCAATCCTATCAAGCAATCCAATTTATTTGAAAATTTAGTCGTTACAAAATTTGAAACTGCAAACTTTTTTAGGGTTGAAAAGATTACCAAATATTTTAGGGGGATATTTTTCAGATATTTTGCAGGGAAACAGCTGAGGCACCAAATGAGGCAAGATATGGGGATAAGGGGATATTTTGGTCCCCAGACTTGCCTCTATACAATCCCTCTGTGTTGAAATCAAACAATTCACTTGTGACCGAGACAACTCTGGCCTGAGATATATGGTATTTGTGTAGGGACAGCATAAAACTGTCTATCTCAGGGGTCATATGAGTCAAGAAATAGGACAGGGCAATTCTTGTTAGGGGCTGCTGTAAGGCCTAACAGCCCCAAACAGCACAGCCCCAAACAGCTGCCGTTAGGGACAAACAGCTGGGAGGAAGCATTCCTTACTCCCACGTCTAAAAGGCAGGGCACATATTATGATCAACACCTAAAGCCCTTACAGCCCTAACAGCCCTGGCTGGCCTGAAAACCCTAACAGCCAACAAACCTAACAGCCCTAACAAACCTAACAGTCCTAAACAGCAGAGAGGAAGCATTCCTAAAAGGCAGGGCACATATTATGATCAAACCTAACAGCCCTCTGTTAGGGCTGTTTAGACTGTTAGGGCTGTTAGGTCTGTAAGTGGTGTTCAGGGGCGTAGCCAGGTGGGGGTTCCAGGGGTTCCGGAACCCCCCTCTCCCGCAGCGGAACCCCCCTCGCCTCTGTTCTGGACCGACTTACTACTATAATAATATACATGCAAAAATTTCTTGATTCTGATTGGTCGAGAGTAGTGCAATTTCATTGTAATTTCAGTGCAAAAAAATGTAATTTCAGTGCAAAAAAATGTAATTTCAGTGCAAATTACAAATTTCTCGCTTTCTTATTGGCTGATATAACAATAGATTTAGGATTGGCCAATCAGAAAGCAGAGTTTCACAGAGATTTTTGGAGGTAAATTTTGAAAACAAAGTGTGAGGGAAAATGGCCGCCATCTTGGAGAATCAAAGGTTTGCTCCTGTGAGCGAACAAGAAATAGATGCCTTGAAAAATGGTGCCAAAAACCAAAACACTGGAAAAAGCACATCCCTCTGGCTAAATGTTTGGCGTCTGTGGAGCAGCGAAAATGTGATAAATGAAGAATTACATACATTTTCCCCGTGCGAGTGGAACAAGATCCTCGAGCGTTTCTACGCAGAGATAAAAAAGAAAGACGGGACCAACTATGAGCCAGACAGTCTGAGAGTCATGATGGCCTCCCTTGATCGACACCTCAAAGACAAGAACTACAGCCATTCAATAATCCGTGACAGAGAGTTCGCCTCCTCCAAGCAAGTCCTAGAAGGAAAAGCGAAAATGTTGCGAGAGGAAGGCAAAGGAAAACGGCCAAACAAATCAAGGCAATTGACAGAAGAGGAAGAAGAAATGCTCTGGCAGGAAGGAAAGCTGGGAGGCAACAACCCAGAGGCCTTAATATCTACAATGTGGTGGTTACTCACCCAACATTTTGGTCTCCGGGGACGACAGGAGCACCACGGCATGAAGATGGAGGACTTCCGCGTAGGCACCGGTGACAACGGGCAGTTTGTAGAGTTTCTGGAAGGCCCAACAAAGACCCGTCCTGGAGCCTTGACAGCCAAACACCGAGATTTCCAACCAAGAATGTATGCCACAGGTGGAGAAAGATGTCCAGTGAATCTTTTTCTCCAATACAAAGTTCATCGTCCAGCCAAATTACAACACACTGGCCCATTTTACTTGACAGTAAACCACAAGACGCGCAACAGTGTGTGGTACACGCTCCAGCCGATGGGAGTGAACAAAGTAAACAACATGATGAAAAACCTCATTCAAGGAACCAAGCTTGAAGAAAGTGATAAGAAATTCACCAACCACAGTGCCCGAAAAACTCTTGTTGGGAAGCTTAAGAAGGCGAAAGTCGAGCGATCTGGCATTGCCCGAGTAACGGGTCACCGGAGTCTCCAGTCGATCGATGACTACGACGAAGGCGACGAGGACGAACAATGCCAGCTATCTCATGCCATCTCAAGTAGAAACAGCGGCTTCAACCAGCTTGTTCCTGTCCCAGCTCGGTTTGCTTCAAGGCAAAATAATAGCGCCAACGACGGTTTCTCTCCAGTGCACGCGATTGACCAACAACAACAACCGAATTACAACAGGCTCCTTCCCCGATCGCCAGTTGCACCAACCACACAGTGTTCAGCTTCATTTCATCAGGGATTCACTAGCCAATGTTCAAGTTCAACTGCAGCACTCGGTGCCCAAGGCCAAATGAACACATTTAATAACTGCACAGTTTCTTTCAACTTTAACAGCCAGATTCCAACCGAGGTTCCGAGGGTTTCAACCAAGCGCCACTACGTACTCGAAAGCGATGATGAGTGAACACTTTCCAATCCCTTTGCTCCTTTCATCCCTGTTATTCCGCTAGGGTTTTCGAACTTTTGAACCAGTTTTAAGGTGCTAAATGGATGAATTGTCAGAGAATGTTGAATTATGTAGTTCTGCAAACGATTTTTGTGCAGATTATCATTATGGGATACTTCGTGTAACAACCAATCAATGTCTAATAAATTACCCACGTGGATGCACGCGCGGGATTCGAGAAATGAAACGAGTGACTTAAATTTTTGCATGTATATTATTAATAAGTAATCATACGACTTTTCTCGTGCAATTTGAAATTAATTTGCACTCGTGAGTTTTTCAAAAAGCTCAAATTGCACTCGCCCTACGGGCTCGTGCAATTTTGATACTTTTTGAAAAACTCACTCGTGCAAATTAATTTCAAATTGCACTCGAAGTCGTATGATTACCTATACAAATTGTAAATATTTAATAGACAACAAATAAAAGCTCCAATAAAATGTAGCAAATTTCTTCAAACGCTAGTTTTTTCCCGAGATCAATATTTTTGGCTGGGTTTCCTGTGGCGAGAACGCAAAAAACACGTCCGATCTATGGAGTTTTTTATTGTTTGAATTTTGGAACCCCCCTCTCATAAGTGCTGGCTACGCCCTGGTGTTAGAGTTGTTAGTAGGTGTTTATCAAATTTGTGCCCCAGGTCTTTTAAGAGGTGGAAGTAAAGAATGTTTTCTCAATGCTGTTAGGTCTGTTAGGCCTAACAACAGCCCTAACAAGAATTCCCTGTCCTATTCCTTGACAGGTCAGGGGTTGGGCCAACTTTCTTGATAGTGCGTGCCGCATGTGTTAGCCACAACACCAAGATATCTTGCATTTTTTTCTCATGTGAAACAGGTGCCAGTTTTGTCCCTACCCCAAAGTTGTCTCAGGGTCTTCTCCATCGTTTTTCAAAATGGTGGTTGACTCGGGAGAAAACCCTGGGGGAGGCTGAGTCACATGACCATTTCACAACAAAGGACAACCTCGTTCCCATATGTTTTCAAACAGTGGTCATGTGACTCAGCCTCCCCCAGGGTCTTCTACTCGACCAACCGCCATCTTGAAAATTACCCACAAGACCTCATGTGAACTACGGGTGTCTACATTTTTATTAGTTGAGTTGTCCTCGTGCTTTTTGTGTTTTGTAAAAGGCTCAAAGGCAATAATATTAGTCTAAATATAATAAATGTATTTTTGATACTACAATTAACTACTACCATCTTTTATTACTTATAATAGTTGGAAGCTCCGCTTTTAGGCAGTGCCTAAATCTATATATTATGTTTTACATGCTTGAAACAGAAATGTCGTCCCATCACCAACCAAGAGCCTTTGCGGACTCTTAGCCAGTCAGAGCACCCGAAAAACAATGGATCAATTTGAAAACAAAAGAAAACGGGGCGCAGAGGTTGGCGATGGGCCTTTAAGTTTGAATCATAAAACAAGCACAAGTGTACCACTCTGGTACACTTCCAGAAAATATATGTGCCCTTGAGAGATGGGCTGCACAATGCATATATAATCCCGGTGCATGTAGAATTCCTGAGAGGTTAAACTAAGATTCAGAATTTCAGAATGCCACCCATCCAAGGGATACATATATTTCCTGGAATTGCCCAATATATGACACTTCAAACTCTGAAGGTTGCAAAGTACTTTAACATGAATACTGAAATTTGCAAAAATTGTCTTATGACTTATTAATGTTAGTAGAAACCCACTTGCATACTGTCACCAATCCTGTAATCTGATTAACAAAATGTTTATCTTACTAAGTGCAAATCAGCCAAAAACTATCCGACAGCCAAATAGTTAATAAAATTTTGAAAAGGCCCTACTCATTGAAAAGGCCCTACTCATGAGTCTATCAGTCAACTCAGCTTGATATACCTTGTTAGCTGTCTTGACTATTGGCTCATAGGAAATAGTCTAATTGTAAAAATGTAAAACATAATCTAAAAACATAATCTAATTTATTTGTAATTATAACATTGGCCATTCAAATTCAAATGTTTATTTTGAGAACTATTTAGCTGCCAAGCAATTAAATATAATTTTGTGTTTTTTAGTAAGATAAACATTTGCCAATTCAGATTCTTAAATTAATTAGGGTTTACATGAGCCTACATTCTTATGCATGCTCCGGTTGTGTACTTTTCTGTTCACAAATCTATATTGTGTTTTTATTTATGCTATAAATCAACTAATTCACCTGAGAAGAGTTTTTTAAGTTCCTTCCTTCGTCCAGTCTATTCACTGATCCATGACAAATCTATTTTCTTTGCAAATTGCATACCAGTCAACCGAAATAGTCAGTCTTGTCCCTCATGTGTCAGGTAAATACAGAAAATATATGAAAAAATCCAGAGTGACAATGCAGGTGAAATACAGTAAATGTATGAACATTTTCACAATCACTTTGTGGGTGACAGGCTTCAAAATCTTGTGACACCTGCGTAATGTGGGTGACTTGACAGCTATGAAATTGCTTCAGATGCCACATTGATGTTATCAATCGATATCATTCTTGATGGTATCATGGCTCAGGCAACAATTCTCTGCAATCACTGCATAGACTACCACTGGAAATCAGCCAAACTACACTTCCCATACATTTCTCTGCCATGGATGCAGCAGCAGACATGTAACAAGACCCTACCATTTCCAAGTACAGTAAAACCCGCATAAAAGAACGAGTGGATTAACAACACTCAGGCTGTAATTTGGTCAAAAAGACACCTGTTACATAAGAACACATGTAGCCTGAAAAATGAAAATTGTTCTTCTATAAAAAGATGGCTGCTAGTTAGATTCGAGGACAGTAATCTAGTGTGGTACATACAGATCAATATGTGCACACTACTGCACACAGAGTCTACAGCATGTACTGTATGGGGAATTCCAGGGTACATTTAGCAATTGTTTTAGACTTGTTGTTACTAAATTACTGTCACCTTCTGCCAATCACATTCTTTATTTTGACTGTTGGTAGTGTATGCAGTAAGCTATTATCTAATTGTTGAGAGACAAATGTTACAAGAACCCTAAGAGAACATTTTCAGGCTGTTTTTGCAGAAAACACTCAATATATAAGAACAAACTCAGCCTGTAACCCCAAAACACCTGCTCTTTTATGCGGGTTTTTACTGTAGTTGATATAACATTCATGTAAAATGCCTGTGACCTTCAAGGACAGGCTGTGGAGTCAGCTAGCCATAAGCCGCTGACCAGGGCACATCATTCTTTTTTTAAACCACCCGCACTTTGTTGAAACTTTTATTTTGCTACACCCACACTGCACTTCACTAAAGCCCATAAGAATCTTCAAGATAGAAGGAGATGTTGCTAGGAGTTAACAAATATGCAAGTAACAACGCATGCAGAAGCGAACTTGGAAGATTTCCGTTAAGGACACAAGCACAGATAAGGTCCCTAAACTTCTGGCTTAAACTTGCCAGCCCTAGTACTTCCCAAAAATTATCTAAAATTGCCTACCATGACTGTCAGAACTCAGAAAACAAAGCATTTTGGAGCACGAAAGTAAAAAATCGACTGAGTCAGATAGGATTCGCAGAAATCTGGCTCAACCAAGAGAGACTCGGAGAAAACAGCAACTTAATTGGGCAAACTATTAAACAACGAATCAAAGATATTGAAATTCAGACATGGCTAGGCGAGATCCACAATGATCGCAGGAAAGAGAGCAGCCAACAAAATAACTTAAGAACGTTTAGGAAATTTACGATTTCGAACCCTATCTTAATCAAGTCCCCAATATTAAACACAGAACTGCATTAACAAAATTACGAATAAGTAGCCATAAACTAGAAATTGAAGTCGGGCGACACAAGAAGCCATATCAAAAAGTAGAGGAAAGACTTTGCCGTTTATGTTGCAATGGAATAAACTTTTCAAACAGATAGAGCAGTCAAGGAAAATTAAGACAAGCAGCTCTTCCTCTTACTGATAAATCCACCTGAAAACTTAAGTAAAATTATTTCAAAGTATATTTTTAATGCATTAACTGCAAGACAGAATTTTCCTTTAAATGGCCAATAATAGCATGATCTACTGATAAGATATATATCCTAAATGTTTGTTTTTGCTTTAATTATTTTATTTCATTTACAAAGTGCCAATAAAACATGTCTATGTCTATGGTCCCCCGGGGGGGACTCCCTATTTTTGGATGCTAGGGGTGACCGTCATATTTTTTAGGGGTTGAAATCGGCGATCTGGTATTTTTTGGGGGTTCGAAAATAAAAAACGTTTTACAGAGCAACGTTAATTGAAATAGGTGTATAACTTTGGAGTGCCAGTAACTATGATATGCCCAATCTCGAACCCAGAGCTCCCAGCTCGTCGCCTCGCAGGGGAGGCTCTGGTGACATCCATTTGAGGGCCTTCGTTGATTGGATATGACGCGCATGCGTACATAAAGGTAGCTTAATCTCGCTTATAAAAACGTATCTGTCAAAAATAGCACTGGTGCCTTTGACATGAACGTTCTAAACGTAATTGTGAGACATAAAACCGCCAATTTCTTTTACGCAAGCGTCGGTGGCTGTCACCAGAGCCTTCCCAGCGAGATGAAGAGCCAGAGAGCTCTGGGTACGAGAATGTGATATGCCCGTTTCGTTGGCATTTGTGGTGGGAGTCAAGTAAACCCACGTAATGTCCAGTGTGTAAGTATTGCCGACTGCAACAAAGATATCAAGACATATATCCATTCACGCAGGGTATGAGACTCCACATTGAATACAGAGGCACAATAACTACTGGCACGTGCAGGTAACGCATTGATAACTGATAATTTGGCCAGAAAGTATTCATTTTCTAGAAAGACCTTTTCAGACAAATGAGTCACGTGGTACTCGAACAGAGCCATAATTCTGTCAGTCTTTTGACATTACTCAAAGTTAATCGCGTCATGTATTCGCGTAATTATTTTGGATCGATATAACCAAAGAAAATACCGCGTGACAACCAAACCGCGAAGGCTAGGAACAAAACGAGAGTAGTCTCCATAGCATGTGCAAAGGGAGACGGAGAGAGGGGCGCGCATGGCCTCCGTTTGTGCTTGCTACGCAGGCTAAAAGAGAGCGACTCGGGTAGCAGGGTAGTGGTCCGGTTATAGAAACACTGTCTCGTATTAGGGTAGTGGCGTGGTGTTCTTGTCTCGCATTTCTTTTCCCTTGCCCCCTTTAGATAGTTGCGCTAGCGTAACACGGGGTATAATGCTATTTTGTTTTAATGGCAGGTATTTTGACCTAGATAGTTCGAATACGAATGTAACCATACGCCTACGTCATCATGTCCGACATATTGGGCCCTACACAGTCGTCCTTATCAGGCGGAATTTTATTTTTTTTCCGAGAAGAAATGAGGGAGGAAAAATACATGTAAGTCATGCTAAGGCAGAGCGGGGGATCACTCTTCCTCAAGCAAGAAGACTTTTCGAAATCACCGGAAAAGTCACCCCTATAGCATGCAGTTGGTACGACTTTCCTATTACTCTTCATCATAGAAATTGTTGGGCGGGAGTTCAAAGCAAAAGTAAGAGGAAAGGATATCGTACGTGCAAGAAATGGGGGTACAGCACCCTATAATTTACAACCAGCAAAATCTGTGTGAGCTGTTCCGTCGCAAATGACTCGAAGGGCTCAGCGTCAGCATGCTTCGCGAAATTTGTCAGCATCACGGCATTGACACTCAGTCCTTAACTGTCCATAGCAAATTTCAATTCACGCTGAGCGAATGCACCGTTGATTCCTGAGCTACTTTTGACTTCTATTTTTAGCACTTGGATCTATATTTACCGATAAACGTTATTTTAATTTTGATAAAATATGCTGTCCTCAATCTATACACCAGTTGGTCTTAGCCAGGACACAGACGAGTTTTTGCGACGTATCAGATTAAAGGAGTATTTTTTTAAGTATGACAGGGGTAATATTGATGAGAACACCATGGAATATCTCTCAGCTAAAAATGGCGTTAAAGCGGGAAGGTTTTATTTACTTCCAAAAATCCATAAGCCTGGGAACCCAGGAAGGCCGGTTATTTCTGGTTATTCCTTCTGACTTCCATCAATCAAACTCCCGAGTCTTTTCCTCGTTACTCTTTGTTCTTTTTGATTGGCCAGCGCCTAAGCAGTGCTAAAATGGCTTCCTGTCACATCAGCCAGGCTTCCTGTCACATCAGCCAATCAAATAGCACAAAGAGTAACAACGAAATCATTCAGGAGTTTGATCGGCAGAAGTCAGAAGGCGATTTGATGTTTTGGAAATCATTAGCAAGAGTTCATAGAATTATGAAAATTGCAATAAAGAGATCAGCTGATTCTTTTGTTTGCATTCCCTTGCTAATGACTGCATTTCTTGTTGATAATAATTATTTCTTCATTATTAAAATATAAAACTTTTGCCTTTTTAAAAAGTGTATCAAAAACCTTAACAAATCACTATATTTAATATTAAATGCAAAAATAAGATCCTATCTGTTTTGATGCAGCTCCCTTGTACTTGTGCTAGATGTGTCATCATTTTAACTGCTAAGAGAACACATAAATAATGTGTGTGAGTTTAGAATGAAACCAAAATATATTAAATATACAATATAGACAAGACATTACTTCTAATGACATGAATACAAATATCGGCCAACCTGAATTTAGTCTCCCTTGCATCCGGGCTTTGTGTCAGTTTTGTGGGGAGGGAACTGTTGGTGACCAACATAAAGCGCACATGCAATGGAGACTAGCATGATTTTTTTCCAAATTATCTGTTATATTACATGTACTAATACATACTACCTCCATTAGTTGCCTTTGGGTTTTTTGCCCCTCAGCTCCCTCTGCTGCCCCCTTGCCCACTTCTCCACCTCCGGTTCCAGGCAGTTGGGAAACTTATCTTTTATGATTGCTAAAACAAAAACAACAAAATTTAATAAAATTCATGCAAATTAATTAAACATGTTAAAGAAAATGGTGGGAAGATTGTGCTTTGTATTGCAGCACACAATTGCTGATTCATGCAGGAGTCATTTCACAGCAAAAGGAAAGTGATGTGACACGGTCGGTTTCTTTAGGGAAAACCCTGACTATTGCCAATTAGACCTACTACAAGTTAAAATTGTGCCCTTTATTGTGTAGCTAATGCTATTCGTTGTTTTATGTCACACAATGTCATTCCCAGGTCCTCAGACAAGTGAAACATAAGGCAATAAATATCATTATCTTGTTCTTGGGACATACACCATAGATTTAACTGTCCAGCATTGGATTTCAATCTCAAGTAAGGTTGGAAGAGCGCTTGATGCAAGATACAGTACCTTGATAATAATACATCATTGAACATTAATCACAATAAGAAACAAGGTAGCGTACTTTTCAACAAGTCAAACTTTGAACTTTCGAGTTTAGAGACTTTAGTGTCTCTAATTTCTTGTTCTGAAAACAGGTAGTAAAACAGATTCTTGAATGCCTTGAATCCGGAAGGACAATCTTTTATCATCCTCTTGAGCTGTTCCTGAAAAAAAAAGCAACAAATAAAGGTAAAAATCACAGTAGTTATTAGATAACAGTTATTTTTTTTACTAGAGATGATATTCTTTATTAGTATACATGTATAACAAATCAGTGAATAGTCATTTTCGTGTGCTCTGATTGGTTAATGAAATAGTAGATATTTATCAAACAATAATATATAGATTTAGCCACTGGCTAAAAGCGGAGCTCCTCGTTATAATTTTTTCTGTGTGAATGAAAGGGATTCCCATGTGTACATGGTTTACACGGTTGCTTTAGAGTCTTCCCTTCACGAGATATTAATTTTACAAGCATAGATGACGTCATCGATGACGTCACATCACGTGACCACCTCATTTCGCTCATCTGGTGACCTTGACTACAGTACCAAAGTTTGGTTGTTTTAGAGTCTTCCCTTCACGAGATATTGATTTTTCAAGCATACATGACGTCATCGATGACGTCATATCACGTGACCACCTAATTTTGCTCATCTGGTGGCCTAGACTACACTACCCAAGTTTTGTTGTCTTAGAGTCTTTCCTTCACGAGATAATGATTTTTCAAGCATAGATGACGTCATCGATGACGTCATATCACGTGACCACCTCATTTCGCTCATCTGGTGGCCTAGACTACACTACGCAAGTTTGGTTGTTTTAGAGTCTTCCCTTCACGAGATATTGATTTTTCAAGCATAGATGACGTCATCGATGACGTCACATCACGTGACCACTTCATTTCGCTCATCTGGTGGCCTAGACTACACTACCCAAGTTTTGTTGTCTTAGAGTCTTCCCTTCACGAGATATTGATTTTTCAAGCATAGATGACGTCATCGATGACGTCATATCACGTGACCACCTCATTTTGCTCATCTGGTGGCCTAGACTACACTACGCAAGTTTGGTTGTTTTAGAGTCTTCCCTTCACGAGATATTGATTTTTCTAGCATAGATGACGTCATCGATGACGTCACATCACGTGACCACTTCATTTCGCTCATCTGGTGGCCTAGACTACACTACCCAAGTTTTGTTGTCTTAGAGTCTTCCCTTCACGAGATATTGATTTTTCAAGCATAGATGACGTCATCGATGACGTCATATCACGTGACCACCTCATTTTGCTCATCTGGTGGCCTAGACTACACTACCCAAGTTTTGTTGTCTTAGAGTCTTTCCTTCACGAGATATTGATTTTTCAAGCGTAGATGACGTCATCGATGACGTCATATCACGTGACCACCTCATTCGCTCATCTGGTGGCCTAGACTACACTACCCAAGTTTGGTTGTTTTAGAGTCTTCCCTTCACGAGATATTGATTTTTCAAGCATAGATGACGTCATCGATGACGTCACATCACGTGACCACTTCATTTCGCTCATCTGGTGGCCTAGACTACACTACCCAAGTTTGGTTGTTTTAGAGTCTTCCCTTCACGAGATATTCATTTTTCAATCACTGATGACGTCATCGATGACGTCACATCACGTGTCCGGGTTACACCACCCCCCTTGTGGCATAGACAAAATATCCCAAGTATGGTTGTCTTAGCATGTTCCCTTGAGGAGATATGATTTTTTCTTTGTATACCACACGGTTCCCATGTGTACACGGACGGACGGACGACGGACGGACGGACGGACGGACGGACGGACGGACGGACGGACGGACGGACGGCGTACGCTATAGGTTTAATACCAGAAAAATAAAGAAAAAATCATATCTCCCGAAGGGTAGCTTCTTTAGAAGCCAAACTTGGACAAAGTTTCAAAGACCATAAGAGGAACTCTACACCAAGGTCACATGCCCTTACGTCATCAATGACGTCATCAAAATGATCCATAATGCCCGTGACGTTCAAAAATCAACTCGATAGTATACTATACGTTTTTTCCTTAGGTATGGTGCTCCGCTTGCGCGGGCCTTGGGCCCGCGCAGGAGCTCCGCTATCATTTACTGTTTCGAGAAGACTCTCAAAATGGTGGCTCCTTTCGTGAGCAATACTGCATTTTGAATCATTTAATCAGCCATATTTTACTCGTGTGCCTGTGGTGGATATAAGCCTCAGCATATATATCTACCATTTAATCCATATCCATATATCCACCTCGCCTTTCGGGGCATAGTTGTTAACTACATGTGCCCAGGCACTGTTCCTATCATATACAGCAAGTAGTTCAATTAAGGTAGGTTTCATTTGACATTGTGATTGTCAATCATAAGCCTTCGCACATTGTGTTACAGTTGGAAATGCAATTTCAACAAGCCCAAATTGCAGATTAACATGTCTGCCTACCTCTGGTCCTTCCTCTTTCCGCCTGTCTTGACCTTTATCCTGAAGAAAATATATTATGTTAGGGACATGTAACAAAGACTCTTTGTAATGATTTCGGATGCTCATGGAGAACTATTTTCCCTTGTTTTAATACATCTTGTAATAGCGGAACTCTTGTGGAGCCCCATAGGCTAATGTGTGGTATTAAAACAAAATGAAATAAAAGTAACCCGTCGAGCACCTTTCGCGTGGTTATAATTTCCGATGGTCAGCCGCTGGTCTAAGTATCGCGGACGTGGTACGTCGTGTGTACCCAGGCCAGGTTCCTCAGCCTGCCAACACAGCTAGGAGATATCCAACACATGATCTGAATTGAATTCATTACTACAATGAATTGTCAAATGCTATTGAATTCATTATCGAAGTGAATTCAATGCACCAGTCTTAGTCCCCTAAAGGCGATTCACTGCCAACAACTGAAGCGGCAACAGGATGCGGCCATCGGTAATTTATGGTAATTTAGCCATCCCTTACAGCTCTCCCAGTTATTTTATCTGCGGCGCTGCGCGAGTATTTTGCTTTCCATCTTCCGTTACTACCAAGTAATATGTCAGGTATAGTCCAGTCATTCTATGGAAAAAAGGGGTCAACCTGTCACTAATTGCAACAGAAGGTTTCTCGACGGTTTCAGGTGCAGAAAGTCCCCCTTTATAGCATACTAAAAGTCCTAAGAAATCCTATCACGGGAACACGGTGAAAAATAGCGTTTTTTAGGTCGCCTTGGGAAGGATTTTTTTCTGCATGAAAACGAGGCTGTGCATAATACTTCCTAAATATTATCCAAGATTTCTTTCTTTTGTGCAAGGAAATGTCCAAATGATATCCAAAATTTCAATCCTAATTAATCATGTAGACTAAGTTTCATTTCATTTTTTTTTTCTCTCAAACTGCTGAGTATTTCTTGCTGAAAATTTCTTGAGCAAGTTGAGCATTAATTGAACTCGCAATTTTCTTGCTCGCATGTTTTGACACCACAATCTGCCTCAAACAAACTGAGTTTACATTATTATGAATATAAAATAAAGTTGATTGAATCTGCTACGAATGCGAAGGTCTAGCTACAATAGCTACCTAATTGAGTAAAGCCCGTCACTACTAAAAGTGTTGCGTTTCTTTGCCGCCACACAAGCATCTGAATAGAGAGAGTCACTTAAGAACCGCTCGGGAAGAATTGCCTCAGTTACTATATGAAGATTAGAAATCATCTTTCTACAGGTAAACATACCTAAGAATCAGCCGTCAACTCAACTCTCTGGAGCAGTTTTGTCGAGAGTACGCTGGATTAGGGGTGAGGGTTTTCCCTGCTAATTATGCACACACTAATAAAGGCGACTGCGAGTGTTTTTTCAAAATTTATATTGAGCCAATTCATGGCAATGTATTCTATGTAGAAATATCTAATTCTTCGATTTTAAAAGAGCAATTTTAGAAAAACAATGAGCATGAGTTTTTCAAAAGTTTATTTGCTTGTACTGAACGCTACATTCACTGATTACACGAACGAGTCAGTTGAAGTGGTTCTAGCCAATAATTTTGTATCATACAGCGGCGTAGCCAGGAATTTCTGAAAGGGGGGCCGGATAGTGAAAACATGGGACGAAAATGCACACATTTTCTCCAGCAAATACAGTAAATGTACGGGAAAATTTTTGAAATTGGGTGGGGCCCGGGCCACCGGGCTACGCCCCTGTCATATTATTTCAGAGGAGCAAAGTTTTCATTTTTGCCACATAATAATTTTCCAGCAAAGATTTGCCAAAAATTAGGCAAAGTGTTTTGCTCTAAGACTGTGGTCGCACACACATCCAAGTGACAAATAGGTCCACATAAAAGGGCTTCGTTTTTCGAATTCAGGCGGGCCAAAAGAGAATGGATACTAAAAAATGATTAATTAGTGATTAAATGGGCAAACAGAAGACTGCGATAACTTTGGCATACAGGCAGTTATTATACTTGCTTTTCGTAGCGACTTTTGACAGCGGTTTCTCAATAAAAATGCATTCCAACCACGTTGGTCCGCTTTTCCTTATCAATCATCCCCCCCCCCCCCCCCCTCCCTACCCGGCCTGGGGTAGCACTAGCGTGAAATAGGTTTGCCATTGCTTTCCTATTTCTGCCTCTGTTTAGAGTTTATATTTCATTGACAGCGAATTCTATTGTTCCTTCAAAAGTCTGGCAAAAAAGACAGCGCTAAGGCTGCTCGTCGGCGCTGTTGTGTTTTAGTCAGACAGCTGGCAAAGCTTTATATCGCAAAGTCAGAAAAGTCTGCCCAAGTGCGGCCCTGAACTGCTCTGTCGAGAGACATACTTATTTCTGTTTGCGGTTTGCATACGCACTATGATAGCGCTGTTACACGGGCCACCTATCCCTGCTCGTTCGCGTAGAGAGCACATGTTTGTTTCGGTGTCACGCTTACACGGGGTGCGACATTTGAAATCAGCCAGAAGGGCTAGTGTGTACCCTATTTTGACACTTTCTTTTTTTTCTCAGCTTGGAATTCAAGTGACATTTTTTTCTTTGCCGCCGGTACACTGCCAGCAAATAAATCCGAACCGCAAATGGCTGAAGTTTGCCGTGATATGCAGTGAGCAATGCGCACGTAGCCAATAGGACGGATGTAATGGTCATACGGGAAAAAAGGAGTACGTGAACAAATAATGCTAGCGAAGAGCGCGGTGATGATACTGTGGCAATCCCGGGCACCAATAACAGAATTTTGATCGTGTAAATAACCTCCGCTAAAACCAAACTCCTTCTTGTTACAACATAAGGCGCCGCACGTCAAGGGCTGGTGATCATTTATCGCCAGGAGGAGTAATATGATTTTTCTATGTTTGGGCGAGCGAAAGGGGGATCTATCGAAAGAGGGGTAGCTGCAACCAATTGCAGCAACTTTTATTCATTTGCATTTATCAGAACTGGATACGATAAAAATTGCATCGCGCTTTGCGTCATTTGTTCCGCGCTTTGCGTCATTTGTTCCGCGCTTCACGCACATCGTAGGATTCACCTATCCTACTCTTAGAAAAGGTTATGAGTAATTTGCGGCGCATGAGGAAGAAAAAAATCTACCTGGTTTGTCAACTATATACAAAATGGCATTTTCTCCTACATTTTTTCAGGGCTTGATGAAATGCCTTTATCAAAATCACGCGCACCGAAAGAGGCATGCCATGGCCTTTATGCTTCCTATTTGAACTGCCTAGCACTAGTTCAAATAGGGAGTTGTGGGGGATGACGAAAACTTTTAACAGCTCTAAGGAGCGTTATTCATAGTACTTTCAGAGGGGGATCACTTCAACTTGTTCGTTTATTTTACACCATACCAGGCGGTCGCACCCCCACACCATACCAGGCGGTAGTGAATTTGTATTTCATCCCCTAGCAAAAGGGCAACACTTTGTGACGCGTTTGGAACGTCCTGAAAATTCGAGCTCAGCTAGGAGTGGAGGTGTGTCGGAATATTCCTTACACACGTCCCTGGGATGGGACACGACTTCGCGAAACTACACTACAGTGGCGCGTCACTTCAGAATTTCATCTCATTCGATTGTTTCCGAGAGCACGTCAACGTGTTCCAGCAGACTTATAGCACTCGAGAGGAGATCGCGGCTGCAGGGGGAAGAGCTGTTGGTTGAACGCCGGACAACCTTCTACGCATTATAAGATGCAACTGTACCACAGCACCAACAGGATGTAGCAGACTATGATCATTACTCCTTGCCGCAAGTATAACAGAATGATCACACCCGCCTGTTGCCACTGCAAAGGGACTCTGCAACTCCCCGATTAATGATGATCTCGGGACATTTTTTTCCCTTTTGAACTGCTTTTACCTTTAAATACATTTATTATTGAATATTGAAACAAAAACGATAACCTTAGAGCTGTTTCATATTTTTTTGTCGCCTTTGTTAATGTTTATGTTGAAAAAACTTCGTAAACAATTTACATATGAGGGAAGCGGAGAAGACCGAAAACCCAAAACACTCTTTTTAAGCGTAAATGATATGCAAATACCATATTAATTGATAAGACAGCTTGTCAGTCATAGAATTACGACAAATCCTCGAAAATCGGGAAGAAAATACTATTAAAACGGGCAAAATAGCGCTACTTCCGGTTTTAGCCTCGTTTTCATGTTGCAGGAGAACGCGCGTATCAATGATGCTCATTTTAGAGGCTTTCCCGTGCTAGGATTTTTTAGGACTTTTAGTATGTTGTTTAGTACGTTCAACTGACCAATATTGTGAAGAAAAACCTTCTGTTGCAATTAGTGACGGGTCAAACCATAGAATGACTGGACTAGTAAGCCATCCAAGACTTATATTATTTTGTTCCTGTCGTGTATTTTATGTATTAAGCAGCGATTTCAATGCTGTATCGAACTCGATCTTACCACGTGTTTAATATTGCAGTCGCCATAAAATTTCGATCGCTGTTCGGAATTTTGAGCTGTTTTCAATGTTAATCAGGTAAAACTCAACAAGGTCTAAGCCACATTAATAACTGAAGAATCCATGGAGTGAAAAATATTTCGAGATTGTTCAATAATCAAAGTGTACAGCTATTTTAAAGGCCCTAAATCCTTTTGACATAAAGCTAGGATGAGCTAATAGGAGGTATATTAATCGGGGGTATATTAATCGGGGGTCTATTACGCCGATAAAGTCAGAAATTTAGAGGGGGTTCACGTCCACCCCCCGGAACTAGTAACGAGACATACTTTTTTGGAATCCTTTTTTTGGAATCCTTAGGATGTCTAGAACATGGTTTTAGATGTTAACAGCTGGAAAAAGTGCCCCACGGCCCTATTTTGCTCTAGACTTTTGTTTTTTAATTGTATTCTTGTGTTATTTAATGAGATTCAATAAGGCAATTTTATAGACTGTAGCACTATTCAGAAAAGCTCTTTATATGCTAAATCTAGGCTTTTACGATCTCAGGAATACTCTGATCACATGTAGACAAGTTAAATCGCTGCCTAAGCCTTTTCCCGTCAAATACGCTTATCGTTTTGGTATTTCCTAATAGGAATACGAAGGCTGACAGAGTCTTAGAAAATATCTATCAGTAAGGAACGTTACATGTATAAAATTGTACATTTGTGGCCTTAAATTACTATTTATTTACTATTACGTGTTAGTATGACCCAAAAGGTCAAATATTGTCGGTATATGTAGTATGGAGGAAGTGTTTTCCCATGGAGGCTAGAGATTTTTATAATCACTTTATTTCTTGTTACAGGCCGATATGATCCATGTCAAGCATGGCTGGGATGTCATAGTATTCTACCATTACAAACATGGAAAACATGGCACCGGTTTGAAATACTATGGTACCCCAGGTCGTGCAGCAGCGTTCCTCTGGACGAATGGAAGCGACAGCAATGAATATGTGAATGCGACTTTGAACTTGATCGACAAGTTCTTGGAGAGTATGTATTATCTTTTATAATATACTAGTCTAGGCGGTAGAGGGAGTTCACGTGCATCCCCCGAAACTAATAACGAGACATTCCATTTTTGGAATCCTTAGGATGTCTAGGAAATGGTTTCAGATGTTAGAGAGACGGGACCTACGGTTTAACGTCCTTATCCGAGAAGACGCGAACGTCTAACCATTTGCAGATATTAAAGCGAAGGGAGCACCTTCTCCACAGCACCTTCTCCTCAACTACAACCGCTTTAGATCAGGAAAGGAGTTGAGCCTGAAGAACTGACCATTTTGCAAACTTTGTGGCCCATAAGTTTATACGGACATGGACTAGCCAGCATGTGTTTCAATTTTTAAATTATAGCTTATTATCTGACCACTTACTTGTAATTCAGTTCTGCAAAAAGTATAAAACATCTTATTGCCCACGTTGTCAAGCGAAACACTCGACAAAGTATTGCACCTTGGCTTGTATGGGTATTTGGATTGATGTCTACCCGTTACTGGGTCAACTGGAAATCGAAGATGTACCGGCTTCCTAGGCTTGCGACTCAGTTCCTTGCAGGCCTCTAAAGCTTCTTCCAAAGCACGGTTGGACGAGCGACAACGTTTGTTCGAGGAGTCCGCCATTTTGGTTCCTTTCACAAGGCTATGCCTCCGTTGCATCATGGGAGTGAATTATGGTGCATTGAATTCACTTCGATAAATGAATTCAATAGCATTTGACAATTCAATGTAGTCATGAATTCAATTAAGATCATGTGTTGAGATATCGGAGCGAAAATTTTTCAAGTTCTCATCGCAAAATCAAATGTAAATAGACTTTTCTGCCAAAATAGCAATCGCTAGTATATATTTTACATGTCAGCGACGTTTTTGATCGTGATTGTTGGCAGATTAGAAATTGAAGTAATCGATGAGAAAATCAACAACTTCACATGTTTAATCACGCTACGAACGGCTTTTGATTGCAAAGAGAAGAACAAGAATTGCACAGGATTGTTTCAACTAAAGCACGGAGGGGATTAAGTTGTCCAAAACAAGGATTTAACTCAACAATCGACTCTTTAACTTCATGCGTGCTCGACGAGAAAAACAGTTTTAATATACATTGAGCTCACTATCACAAATCTGATTGGTCGAAATCAAACAATAAAATATTAAACGTCATGTGAAAGATATCACATTCAGCTTGTCAAGTTCAAAGTCGGTTGTTCCCAAGCCGCTCGTCCATATTTGCATTTTGAAAGGGAACAAAGCCATTTTGAATATTCATTTGGCAAATTGTATCAAATTGTCTTCTTAAAGTGTGACTCGTCAAATCAAGGCCACCAAAGCAAATTTTCTTGCAGACTGATTTTTAATTCTAATTGTGTGTTTCAAGAAATTATCATAGTATAAACCAACTAGTTGGTCGGTTTTGGCAATGAATTCCATTATTTTGTGTTGAAAAAATCAAGTTCAGGTTCTCCTGATTTTGACAATCACATTTTCCTTTTTTCTATAGCTCACTTTCCCTTTTTTATTTTCTAAGCCTCAAATTTTGATTGAAAACAAAGACTTATCAAAATATGGAATTTTAGATATAGTCCCAAAAGTAAGTTTCTATAAATTGATAAATAAATTTTGTGAGGTCTGTGGATCAAACCTGCTACACATGTCAGCATTTTGGTAAAAGTTGCACTCCTTGTCGGGTCTGCTGATCTTCAAGGAAAAGCCTACTTGATGAATATGACCCTGCTCTGAGCCGGGCATTGTTGTTAAAGAAGGCAAAGGACACACAAGGTGTTATCCATATAAGGAAAATACTGATAGAGCCCCTCTGCGAACATCTGAGAAATTCTTAGAAAGTGGTATAAAGGCACATGAAAGTGCAACAGGTGTCAAGGTTGCTGCCATGCCCAATGTGTTTATTTGAATTGCAAGACAATTAATAGTCTATGCATTTCACTAAAATTTATTATGACATGTTATTTACTACAGGTAAATGGAGTATATGATGTCACAACATTAGCAGCTATGCCTTGGTTTGACCTTGTTCTTGGGATGGTGCCTGAATATATGCATGGACGTCTCTTAGGAATCACTAAGACCCTCATGTACAAATGGTTTTCTCCAACGAATCACAAGAAACCATATTTTATTGGAGGAAAGGTACAAATATTTACTAAGCACTAAATCATTTGTTTTATGGATTTTTACATTAATTGAGTCAATTACTGAGCCATGCGTACATATCATATAATTATTCAGACAAAACAATTGTGACTATGCCTGTGGTCTTTTCCATCTGACTTTCCTGGATTGACAGTTACTTGTTGTTTAATTGAAAACTGGCCAGAGGAGCACAACTGATTTCAATTGCCAAACTGAAAAATCTTTCTAAAAACATAAAAAGATAACGGTAATGTTTTTTTACAGATTAAGTAATCATCCATGCAAGAAATAGGCAAACCTCCATTGTTCTACGGCATTTGAAGGTTCCCCACGTAGGATATGTCCTATTTTTTTACCACAGTAAGTTATCATGACTAGTAACATAATAAAAGTGAAAAATTGATAGATTTCGACTTGCTTTGAGAACATATGGCAACAAAAAGTCTCTAGACCAATCAGATTAAAGAAGAACAAAGGAGTGAAAATCAGCATTTTACGCTAGGTTCCCCACATACAAAGTCTTTACAAATTGCATATCAAAGGTAAGTGTTATTAATTTCTTGTAATTTGTGTAATCAATGTATCATGTCTTATGTGTTGTTGTTCTTTTTAAGGGGGGGGGGGGGGGTGGGGGAGGGGGGGGGGGGGGGGGGTGAAGTAACTGATTTCAAAACATTTCGAAAAAGTCTGAATTTCTCCTTTTGATCCAGCCCTTTTGAGTGACTGCTCACTGCATGTCTTATAAAGATTTCAGCACTTTATTTTCGAGGGCATCAATGTTTATTTTAACATTTTTGTGCATTATAGCCTTGTTTATGATGGGTTAAAGTGCTTCTCAAGGCTGAAATTTTAATGGCTTATTTTATTGCACATTCAAAATAAGGAAGAATGCCGTTTATTTCGCGTTCATAGCTCTTTTGGTTCCAGAGATATTGAAGATTTTTACTTATGCAAATTAGCAAAAAAATGACGTCACAACAAGACAAGGGCAAATAAGGCCAGCAATGTTTTATGTATAATTCTGTTTGTGATAGTTAGATTGACTTAAAACTTGGTAATAACAAAGAAGGACCAAAACCACAACCTCTGACATGTTTATTACTGTTTCCATGGTAATTCTATTGACACTAGGGCTGTCTGTTTAAAAATTAGGAAAAATCTGAAACTTATTCACCTACAAGTGAAGTACTACAATACTTTGCCAAAATACTCTGGAAATCTGGAAACCTGGAAACCAAAATAAAGTGACTCTTTAGCACAAAAATTGATGCTTTTTAGAAATTCTAAGAAATTCTTAAACATTCTAAGTGTGAGACTGCTTATCAACTTGAAATTTCCCAAAATTCTCAACAATTCCTACTGTTCCAAAATATTCTCAAAAATTCTCAAGCAATCAAAAAGCTGCTTGCTAAATTCCATTGGAATTTTTTGGAATATTTGAGAATTCCTAGGAATTCTTAAGAATTCTAAAAAATTCCAACATTTTGAGAATTCATTTCGCAGGGGTATGTTCAAGAAATTGCTATTTTGAGAAGCACGCGAGTGATCTTTGTGGATACCTCGTGGACAGGGGTTATAAGAGGAATTTTGTAGAGGGAGAGATCCAAAAAGCACGGACAATGTCTAGAGTGGAGTTGCTGAGACCTAAGGAGATGAGAAAAAATCATCGGATCCCTTTTGTCACGACATTTCATCCGACATTGCCCGATTTGCCCGATTTGCCCGGTTTTCTACGCAGTTTGGCGCCGGTATTGGAGTCATCTGACCGTTGTGCGAAAGCTGTAAAGGAGGTACCGATGATAGCCTTTCGTAAACCGAAATCGCTGAAAGACTACCTGGTGCGGGCTAAAGTGGAGAGAAATGACCCGGGACAAAGGGGAAATGTGAATTGTGGTTCAAGGAGATGTGAGGTATGCACCTTCGTACCAGAGGGAGATGGATTTGTGAGTCATAGCACGGGACAGAACTATACTATAACCATCACTTTGGTTGTAATTCTAGCAACGTCCAGAGTGAGATTTAACAATCATTGAAGCCGTGTTAGGAAACATACGGATCGTAGTACCGATGAGAGGTTGAGGGATGACATTATTTACAAACATTTCAATGGTCCAGGCCACCATGGGGAGCAGGACATTAAAGTTCAAATTATTGATAGGGCAGCGAACGAGAAGGACCTGAGAAAGAGAGAAGGTTACTGGGCCTACAGGCTCAGAACCCTCCACCCGGAGGGACTGAATAGTGATGATTTTTTCCATTCGCATAGTAAGAAAACGCGCGCGCGACATTAGAGGTTCTGTCCGTTTGCACGCGCACAGATGTATTGTCCGTTTGTTTTTTAAAGTTATAACGAATTGCTTTCCATTTGCCCTGAAAAAGGCTCTTGTATGGAGCCGAAATATAGGCGTCTCAAAAATTACATTGTCTATTAGTATTTGTTATTACCAGTTGGTCTTAGGGTAGCCTGTTTACAATAAACCGGTTCCATCCAGTGTGGGATTCCTATGGTCGGTTGTCAGATTGTTTGTTTTTCTCTGTTCGGCAACATATATCATGACTCGTGCAAACTCTTCCGTGTTGACGTGGATTTCTGTACGTTCTGTGCATCAACACTTCATTTTAAGGTAATTAATATTAGTATTGAACTTATTTACTGGCTGAACTGCTATATTTTTAAAATGGCAAGTCGAGTTTATTTACCATTACATTGTTTACAGGAAATGAGTACATTTGATAAGATATCAGTCTTCTAAGGCTTCATAGTTGTTATGATGCGATCTTAACCGTACGTAAGAAAACAGTTTCCGGAGTTGATCTAACTTGGTAGTTGTTTATAGCGGAACTCCTTTGGAGCCCCATAGGCTAATGTGTGAAAATAAAAAATAAAAAAAAATTTAAAAAATAAAATAAAATAAAAAAAAATTAAGTAACCCATCGAGCTGTATTCGAGTGGTTGTATTTTCCGTTGGACAGCCGCTGGTGTACCGTCGGCTTATTTCTGAGTGCGTACACGGTGTGTTGCCATGGGTTACGATATTCACTTTTTGGCCGGCGGCCCTTGTGCAAGTCAAGATTTCGTCCGCCATCTGCAGTTTCTTGTAGCTTGTATCATTGTTATTGGCCACAAAACTTTGAAAGAACTTTCGGGGATGTTCGGAAAAGATACATGAAGCCTTTGGGTTACCTGTCTTTGGTTGCTGGCAGAACGGACTGGGATCAGGGAAGGATGAGTAATCGATAAAGTGGTTTATTCAGCCGGGATCATAACAGAAAGAAATTAAGTTAAGAGGTTTATAAAATCAAGCTATGAATCATTCTAGATAATACAAAAACAAGGAAAATAATTTGCAGCTTTGTTACAGCTGCGGTCACCACGCCAAATTTGCTTTCTTTTAGGGGTAAATTTGCTGTTTGCCACACCCATTTTGCTATCCCTTAGGGTCAAAATCAATTTTCCCGACGAGCACCCCCGTTTAAAATATTGGGAGTCCCCCCCCCCCTCAGGAAAATGTGCATATCATCCTTTCTCGAGTGTATCTGAGTTCTAGTTGAGTTTTAAGTTTTCTAGGTCAATATTGAAAAACTTACTGGAATTCCAAATATGGTATGCAGATATTTCCTTATAAGGAAGTTGGAGAAAGTCGACACTTTTTCAAGGGAACTATTTTGATATGTTATTCCAAAGCAGGATCTAACCTTATAGTGGGTAAGGGGGCTATGCTCATTTTTCTGTTGGTAGTTTTTCGTTTACTTTTACTTTAAGGGAGCATTCATTATTTATGCCAGGGGGTGGGCTGGCAATTATTAAGGGGGACCATGTTAAATTTGGCAAGTTCAAGTAGAGGGTCACCAGAAAATATAAAAACAAGTGTGAGGATTCATTACGTTTTATGGCAGCAACGACGTTAATTTAATATATGGATACAAGAGGTTACACACCTGTAAAATTACAACAAACTGTTTATGCACGCATCAGGAAAATGTCTTAAAAATACTGGTTGTTGTCTACTTGGTATCTAGATGTCGCAACATTTCTTCCTCATCTAAAGGGGGGAGGGGGCTTTCATGATTATTATAAATATTGCCTAAAGGGGTTTTGAGTTTTTTATTGATACTTTGAGGGGGGTCAAGTTTTTTGGGGCTGAATGAAAATCTTGCCAGCCCACCCCCTGGCATAAATAATGATTGCTCCCTACCAGAACAAGGCTTAAAACTGGAATTAAACCATTGCTCACTGGAGTTCCAGTAAATCCCCCTACAATGAGATATACTTAGATATATTTATTATTCGGAACTGTAAGAAATAATAATGATTTACATTGGCAAAACTCCAATAAATATAAAAAAGTACATTAATTTTTGCCTAATTTTGATTGTTAATTTCACTTATTTGTTCAAAGAGGGGGTTCGAAGGCTTGTCATGATGGAGTGATTTTGCAAAGTAAGAAATAATAATGATTTACATTGGCAAAACTCCAATAAATATAAAAAAGTACATTAATTTTTGCCTAACTTTGATTGTTTAATTTCACTTATTTGTTCAAAGAGGGGGTTCGAAGGCTTGTCATGATTTGCAAAGTAGTTCTTCTTGTTCTGTTTTGGTCACCCATACAAAATTTTGCTGTGTTTTCGGATTATTTTCTATTAATTTTAATAACATTATTCTTGTGATGCATCCAAGGGGGCCATTTGACATAAATTGATTTTGGTTTTGATTTCTGTGGTATGGAAGAGTTCATATAGTTGGGTAGGATAAAATTGCTCTTCCATTTCAGTTCTTTATTTTTTTCTAACACCTCGAGTGACCTGCTTTGTCTCCCGTTTTCCATCCGTAGGTCATGGAAGGACATTGGAAATCCCAGAGGGGTGAGGGTGGGGAGTCAATTTACTTTCTTTGGAGGGATGAGGGGAGGGGGTCTCCTCTCAACACCCTTCTTTGTGGGGGGATATTTTCTGGAAATGTCTGGTTCCATATTATCCATACCCTCCTACGAAGGGATTGGAAATGCTGTCAATTTACCTGATCTTTTCCATACAAATACTGTTTTTTTCTTTGAAAATTGCATAGAGGGGGTAAGGATATTTTTTGGAAACACGATTATGATTATGATTTTTATACTACTGACAGAACAGATTTTTAAGGGTCTTTTTTCTGACTTTTCTGACTAGGATTCTGTTAGGGGTAGTTAGGAAACTCAGTATTATTAAGCAACTCTTTCCAAGGAAAAAAAAATCTTCAGATGTTTAGGTTTTGCCAGATTTCTAGGATTCTGTAATGGGAAATTATGTTTCTCTGGGGTTAAAATACATGTCCACAATACACAGCTCTTCAAATTCTATTTGTCCAACAAGCACCCCCACCCAACTGATATGAGTGAGTGCTCGACCTTGACTTTTTTGATCACTAGTCCCATCAGGACAAGTAGCACAGAAACGTTACTTGCCTTAGCCAACTGGCTTATCAATTATAGTCCATTATAGTCTAGTTTTGATCATTTCTAAATGCTGCTGTCCCCTCTGGCGACCATGACTCATAGCGCAAAAACAATGACGTCATAGTGAAATAGGGCAATTATTGTCAGAAATTTGCTATGATATTATTGCATTGTATAAGAATTAGTCGTTCTGTAAGAGGTATAAACATTGGAGTTCCGCTTTTAGGCAGTGCCTAAATCTATATATTATCATGCTTATATCAACTAAAAGGTCATGAAACCCTGCTTAGATGTTTCGTAGTTGTTATGATGCAATCTCAACTATTATACGTAAGAAAACAGCAAAAGTTTAGTTCATCTAGCTTGGCGACCCTTTGTGCCGAAGCCGAAAGTTTAATTCGGTCTTATAAGATTATTCCTAGCTCGATTGCCATGAAACTTATATCAAGTTAAAGCTCATGAAACCGTGCTTAGTTATTTCGTAGTTGTTATGATGCGATCTTAACTGTACGTCAGAAAACAGCGAAAGTTTAGTTGATCTAACTTGGCGTCCCTTTGTGCAGAAGACGAGATGCATGAAGCCACTCGGCTTCGAAGTTTAATTTGGTCTTATAAGATTATTCCTAGCTCGATTTCCATTTCATTTTCGCGACGGATGACCAACTTGCTAACCTGACGGCGGCTAAGTCTTGGTATATCGACGGGACCTTCAAGGTGGTGAGCCGTCCCTTCCAGCAGCTACTCACCATCAATGCATTTGTGTGGTCAGGCGAATGCGCAAAGCAGGTTCCGCTTGTGTTCGTGATGTCTGGTCGGAAGAAGAATGATTACAAGAAGGTAATATAGAAATATTATTTTTATAAACGCAATCCCTAATGTTCCACCCACGAAAAAAGGATTTTGTCTAAACCTCTTTTGCCTTATCCTTTCAGGTTTTGCGTGAGTTGATCAGATTACTACCGGGGGAGCCCAAAGTACAGCATGTGACGACCGATTACGAGAAGGCCATCTGGGCAGCCATCAAGGCCGTGCTACCCAATGTCAAGCTACAAGGGTGTGTCTTTCATTGGACGCAAGCAGTTTGGATCGATCGCATCAATTTGAATTTCCTCATATCAACATAACAAAGCCTGGATTTTTGAAGCTATTTGCATAGCTAATCGCTTCTTAGTCATCGCCCTCGAACTATGTGACTATGTGAGTATGTCACTTCGCGGGAATCATCCAGCTTGCACTCCATGTTGCTTCTGTTTCTACATTGATCATACTTCAGTCGCACAAGAATCACGGGTCATGAAGTTTCTGCCTTACAAATATTTGAATTTAGCCAATCATAGCCCTGCATCACCTTTACCCTCCCCCTTGTTACATCAGTACTTCTCCCACCATCCCCTCCCTTGACTGCATCATGACAGTAACTCGTTCGGCATTGGGTATCCTGTGTCTGGTCCCTTCTCCCATATAAGCCTTATACCTCTGCCAACATATATATAGGCTACATAGGCCAATCAGTGGTCCATGTGGGACGAGAATTTTCTTCTTGGAGGTGATGTCAATTGAGCATGCTCTCGGTATCACGTCATACATGTCCACCATCGTGTATTATTCAAGATATATCCATTACGACGAATATATACATATGTTAAGGTAGTAAAACGTTGACAATATTAAAGTTGCCACTGGGCATGCGCAAATGAAAATGTGTTTAGTTTAAAAAATGCACTAGTCTGACAGCAGTCCCTATTTTTGCGGAAAGCCTGAAACTTTCAAATTCCCTGAGGACGGAAGGCGCGTTAGGGGTGATCCCCTCCTGAGGTGGGGTTTAGAACGTAATCTGCCTCCATAGCCTTGTTTTTCAAGGATCGTATTTACAAAACTGTGCTGATTTTTTTTACGGATTTTCCACCAAGGTATGGGCCTGCTCGAGGTAACAATGGTAGGGATTCCTTGTATTTTAGGTAATATTTGACGAAAATAGTACCCTAAAAATACTTTTTCTAGTGAATTAACCCGAGTTTTCGCAGAAATCCAAAAATATGACCGTGTCACACATACCATAGACATTTTAACCCCTTACCCTTTTATATGGTAAAATTAGGAAAAACGAGAAAGAGTCGCCCCTTTGTTATAATTCACTGATCTTCAAAAATTGATGCTTTAATACGCGTTAAAAGCACCAAAACGTACCGCAATATTGAAACCATTTCGATACTGCAACAAAGAAACTTTTTGATTTGCTACGAAATTTGCAAAATCGTTAGCCTTTTTTATATAACTTGAGCCTCAAACCCTACCCCTTTCAGGCGGAGCATGCCCGTATAGTCGATATGGGGGAGTACCCCATCCCCCTGGGGGTTCAATATGCTAGTTTGGTAATAAGCGCGCCAAAAACGGTTATGGTATTTTTGTTAACCCTTTTGAAAGCAAGAATACAGGTTGAGGGGAAAGACATTCAATTTTAATTACGAATAGCATAAAAAACATTAAAAACATTCTCTGCATTTAAAACTAGAAACATTTCTGTCGCGTGACTGTCGGAGGCATGGCCGTTTAAAACCTCTAAAAGTTCCAAGGAGCCGAGAGAAAGCGCCTTTTGAGAAATAATTGATTTGATAATGGCATTTATACCTCCATCTTTCCTTTGGATGCTTTCCCTCTTTCTTTTATGGGCGCCACGTTGAAATCTTCCAAAGCGTTTGATTTTGCTCTCGAGTCATTAATGCAAAGCACAACCCCATCAGCTCTTGTGTTTTCTTGAAGTGCCATGTACCCGGCGAAGCTTCCTCGTTTTCCATGGTTCATACATGTAGAATTGGGTCTCTTCCGCTAAATTTATTATCTAGTGAGGTCAGTATACATTCCAAATGTTCGTGATGTTCAAGTGACACATATAATGTGAGATGACACAAAATGGTAGGGTTACAGTTATTTTTTGTTAATTACATGAATTCTTCAAACGAATTTTATTGTTGCTGGTTTCTCATATCGACCATATCCGATTACCAGATAACGATTGCCCTCTTAAATCTTATTGCATTCTTCCGAAAAAAGGTGCGCTAAAAATATTAAAACCAATGGCATGGGTTTCTGGTACGTTTCCTGGAGGCTCATAATTTCAATGAAACAGATGTTCAGACCGAACAAAGTGGTGCGATCGCGTGCAAAAAAAGTCAAAGAGTATCGTCGACAAATGTCGGCCGAGAGAGAATTGATTGACATTTCTATTATGCAGGGATACGTTCTTGTATGCCTTTTCAATGTACGTAAATCCACGTTTGCTATCTCAGGGGAAGTCAAAAGGCTTTGTTTTCCGCGCTGTTTGGGGTAGGCCGGGATCTTTAGAGATTTCTACGCTGACTGCAAAAGGGAACGAATGTCTCATGATCACGGGGGCGAGCACGCGACGACCAAGAGATAATGAGCTTACAATGAGTTTGAGCTGTGAAGACGTGAAGCATGGTTACGCTCATATTTTGGGCGGGGGTTCTCGTTTTTTAACGGAATCACTAAAGAACCATTCAACATGGAGTAAACATGGAGTAATTCAATATTAAAACGTGATGAGATCGAAGTTGACGAAGAAGACGAAGCATGAAATGCATCGACGCTCAGCACGCCCCAAAGCGGCCGACATGGAAAGGGAGTGGCGTATAATTCACAGGATCGAAGAACAAGTAAGAGTCACAAAGACCTCACAACAATGTATTTCTTATTCTCCAAGAATTTGTGAACCGGCCCATCCCGTTTTTTAACCCGTTTCGTTCAAAATATTATACGTGAAAATATTATTTGACCTTCTGAAGAAATTTTGAATTCCACAGAAGGACTTTATTAGGTTGTTTTTCCAACGAAGTGATGTAATTTTTCTACGCTCATGGTACACCGGACGATATAAAACTCCTGAGGCTCGTATGGGAGAAGTGGTACGGACCACCTACGATCCTTACAGGAGGGGTCCATGGTAGCAATAGGAATGCAAAAGTGATGACCTGAGAATCATCTATTGGAAAGGTTCATGGAGAAACCCTGGATTCAATATATAAATCGTCTTCAGGCACTCACGAACTAAGTATGCCTACCAGAGAAAACTACCTGGATCTGAAAAAAAATAAAAAAATCCAGGCTGAGTGGGATTCGAACCCACGACCTTCGGGTATCTAGACCGCCGCTCTACCAACTAAGCTATCAGCCCGTTGGGATTGGCGTGTGGGTCGAATCCCTACTCACTGCCAAACTAAGACAAGATATTCCTACCATGTAGACTGACACATGAGAAACTCAAAGCGAAGACTTCTGGTTTCGATTCAATATATAAATCGTCTTCAGGGACTCACAAACTAAATATGCCTACCAGAGAAAACTACCTGGATCTGAAAAAAAATCCAGGCTGAGTGGGATTCGAACCCACGACCTTCGGGTATCTAGACCGCCGCTCTACCAACTAAGCTATCACCCGTTGGGATTGGTGTGTGGGTCGAATCCCTACTCATTGCCAAACTAAGGCAGGATATTCCTACCATGTAGACTGACACATGAGAAACTCAAAGCGAAGACTTCTGGTTTCGATTCAATATATAAATCGTCTTCAGGGACTCACAAACTAAGTATGCCTACCAGAGAAAACTACCTCCACCTGGCGGCATTAAAGTTGTACTTTTTACTTATGGCCAACAGGAGCGTGGCAGTCTGATTAGCAGGCACCCATTGCCACCCACACCTAAGACCAGGATGCCTCATAAATTTATGACACCAACTAGAAACACAAGATACGTCTTAATCTTTGGGTAATCACATAAATTTATGACACACCAACTAAACCATATCAAAATACGTCTCAAACTGTGGTTGATAAATTTATGGCATACATTTGCACATAAATTGGGATTCTTACAACATATCGTTGTCTTTTCTTTGATTTTAAAATGTAGGGCCGACATGCATCATGATTATAGGCTATTTAGTTGTTGTGTGGTATTTGGTAAATTCTTTAATAATGGTTTTAAAACTAAAAAATCTCATAATGGGCGCTTAAAGGTCAACATTTCTGAAACTGCAAAGATGCACAATTACATTTTTACTTGTTCATATGCGTAGATTGGTTGGTTTTGGGCTCCTTAGATTGGCCAATTCTCGCGCCGTGGACCTAAAACCGAATACCGTCCATAAAGTGCAAGGAGTGTCTGAACCGCCAGCAGAAAGGATATCAGAAGACCTCGTTGAATTGATGCAATTTTCCCGGTTTAGTTTATCGCGAATTGCAAAACAGTGAAGGGGCGATAAGGATGGTTCGGCTAATCAGTTAACCAGTAGTTTTAAGAATTTTGAAAGAATCACACAAAAAATAAAGTTAAAATGGTCATTAGTCCTATCAGGTACATATACCAGTTGTTACATGTATGACAAAGCATTAAAACATGGTTTTGAAAGTATATTTATGCTCAGGTAACTTTAGGTCTGGGTGGAAGCAAATTTCAAAATGGCGGACGTAAAATTGAGGGGGCTAGTCAATCTCTAAACCAATGCCTCTGAGGGATCCATGCGATATACGTTGTGATACCTTTGATCATTATCAACCATTTTTATCACTGGTCTCTATGGCAACACATGACCTCTGACCTTAAATTTAATTTATGGCGTTTATGGCAGCTAGTTTATTCCTCTACTGAATACGTTGATCTTTTCTTACAATTAGGCAAAGACGTTGCAGAAGCTATGTCGCACTTACGGTGCAAAGAATACCGCCGTTATGTCGAATGTAGACTGCAAAACGCACTTAAGGAAGAAACTCGACATACCTGAGAACTTTAAAATGATTTTCAGCAAAATATTGGGGCATAGGGTAGGTATTTACTTCTGTTGCGAAAATTGCCTTTATACAGAATTTCTTCATACTTTCGAGAAAAACGCAAAAGAAGTCCAGAACTACCGTACAAACATTGCAAACATTGGACATTTAGATTTTCCAAATCTTTGGTGGTTTGCTGTTCGAAAACTGGATAGCCAATCTGCTCATTCTGATCTTCAATGAAGCACCAGCCCAACAACACCGTTCCCGGGTTATTCAGTCCAAATGAGCGGAGGCTGTTTCCTCTAACAGACGAAAACATCAGAATGGCGGAAGAAGGGGCTTCACAGAAGCGCCTTACTTGGATTTCCAACAGTTCTCTGATGAATATCACTGCGGCCACAGAAGGTGGTGAACATCTTGTTACGGGAAAAAACGTACATTATTCCTTAAGCGACCATTGGCACCAGCGCAATTCCTTAGATAAGAGAGATCCGTTACGTCATTAAACTCTCGTTCCAGAGCTAAACAGGCTTATTAATACCGAAACTGAGGGACAGATTCACAGGTCGATAAATTGCCTTAATTATTCATTAAATAACATGAACCCACTTCATCACATGTTCATGATGAGGCTGAAGATCCATCTTGGTAATGAGAAGCGAGACAAGGCGTTCAAGGAATCACTCCTCAAATTGTTCAACGCGCACGCCGGGAATGCGGTTAACCCTAGTTTGAACGACGAAGGTAGAATGCAGATGGTTAATAAATCATCACGCCAATCCGAAAGTAGTCCCCATGATGCAACATCTTCCCGCTAAACACAGAACAACACCCCAGACCCGTCCGAGAGTGGTCCCCATGATGCAACATCTTCCCGCCACAGGACAACACCAAAAAACAATAGATTTTGTAAACTGTCCTACGTGCAGGCCTGTCATTCTTAATTAAGTAAAGCCGGACTTACGGCGCAGTGGTTACCTTCTGGGTTTTCCCCAACTACTCTTATATTGTTTTTCAGGTTTTTTGGGCTTTATGAAAGAAGAGAGTGGACAACAAGTGAAACTCTGGCTCTCGTGCAGTATGTTGCTCTCTACAAAGATGAGAGTGTGTCAGACAAAGAGTGGCCATCAAGTCGGGCAGAAGACCCATTCTGGGAAAAGGCTGCCACATTTATAAAAAGTGCTGTGACCTCGCCCTATTTACGCAATGCAAGCTCTGTGCGTCAACGTGTCCAGTTGCACCTGAAGAAGTTATACAAGACTGTTGATGAGGCCGAAGATGCATTAGGTCTCACAACAGATGCATACCTTGCCAGCACACCCCAAACCTCAGATAGCCAGCCCCTGATCTTTGTCCCAGACAAAGTTAATAAAGCATTACAGCATCTGAACAGGGCACAACTTGAAGAAGTTGCCGATGTCAATTACCTGGTCTCAATTTTTAGATTAGCTACTGCTGTGCTTCATGGACAGACAAAGCTGAAGCTTACGGATGAGATGTTCCTCTCAGCTGCAATTTCAGAGAGTATTGACTCTAATCCTAGGGGATTTCCACCTCTTGCCCTGGGAGCCATGAGGAAACTTCAGAGTGACAAAAGAAATAACCTGGTTATCAAATTTTGCCAGCTTGTTGACCAGGAGTTGCTATCAATGAAAAGAATGCCATTTGGGCTCCTTCACTATAATATTGAGTTCTTCACTGCAACTAATGTAAGATAACAAAGATAATGTTCCTTTGGCGAATGCAGGAAGGTAAGTTGCTATTCGACATGCCTCTTATGCGGTAGACACAATTCAGAGCAACAATCTATCAATCTTGTTTGAGATTGGGAAGTCAAGAGAAAGAATTCGGTGAGTTACGTAACTGCCTACATTTGCTGGGCAGTTATCACAGGGTTTTCAAAGCATCACTGCTACATGCCGTCGATTTTACCATCTAGTGAATAACTCTCGATGTTTGTTTTCGCGTGTCGACTTGAAGTCAATGCTGTACTTTACATCTGCAAACAGGCTTAGCCAAGATCACCATTATCATTATCATTGAGGTTAAAGTCAGCAATTTTTGAAAGTAACAAATTGAGCTCCGTGATAGATCAGACATTACCGACCATATTAAAATTTTTGTCGTTTGTTGATTTTGGTTGAATATGTCCAGCCCATCTGTTTAAGTCTACATCTAGCACATACATTATGGATTATGTTCCAATGATGGCGTTTCGGAGACCGAAGAATTTAAAAGACTATTCTCACTGCTTGCGTAATTAGAATGTCACGGGTTTAATCAGGAGTTAGCCAATAAGCAGTCCCCAGGGTTCTCTGCTACCCACGTGTATATTGCTTATAAAATGCGGCGTCCTGCCTCACTCTGGGCCAGTTTGCCGAGACTTAATCGGACCTTAACCTATTCTTGCGCCGGTTTTTGTGAGTGCACCGCCACCAGCGTCTTTAATGGCCGAACTACCAAACCCAGACGTTCCTGTAAACGTTATTCCGCCACCGGATCCGGCTCCAGCGGCGGTAGCCGCCGACCCAGCACCCGAACCAGGAGTAGCGAATCAAGAAGTGGCGGCTCAAGAGGTTCGTTTGGTTTGTAGTTTTTTAAACTTAGTAATAACCCGGTGCACGCCATCTTGTTAGTTTCGGTCAGCATGTGCTTCGCTTCTTAGTGTTTTGCCCCGTATTCCCGGTCAGTGTTTCCAGCCAGTGTGGGCTATGGTTTAGTATTTGTTCTATGCTCCATAATTGCCTTAGCTTCAGTTTCGTGTACAGTCATCCCGTATTTTTCTTTTTTCGCTTTCGTTTACCGTTAATGTTACTTTCGTTTCTACTGATATGGAGCTACAGTCTTGCAGGCCAGTATTAGCGCTTTCTATTTCGTTTATGTCATAATCTAGTTTTTCTCCTGTTTTAGGTTTCGGTAGTTCTAACTTTTCTCCTCACCATTATGTATTTTAGTTCGGTCGTGGGTTTATTCGCTAGTCCTCGGTATAGGTTTGTAATGCATTTAATTCGTTACCTCGTGTTAGTTGTTTACGGTCAATGTTTTAGTTTTCAGTTTCTATTTTTGGATTTCTTAGTCATGGTGTAGTTATATTATTCGATATTCGCATTGCTAGGATTAGCATATTTTATTTCTGTTTAATGCCCTTGTTTCACTCGGTTAGGCATTTGTTGGTTTATGGAACAATTGTTTTCCATCTCGGTATTGTAACTATGTAGTATAAGTATTTTAAGACGTCGGGTCCCACGGGATGGGTGTTTACAGCACCGATTTTAGGCGGGACATCGGGTATTTTGTGCAATTTTTTACGCGCGGCCTCGCATTTGGCAAGTTAAGTATCGGGAGCCCGCACGCTATTTTCGTAGAGCGGAGCTTCCGGTTCCGCAGATTTGGGCACGTTGTAGGCGCGGCGGGATTTCGGATATTCAGTCCAATTATTTGTAACTGGCACATTGTTTATTAAAGGCGGGTTTTCAGGTCTCGTGGATCAAAGAGAAAGGCAGATGGCGCATTTTATATGCGCGGCGGGACTTCGGGTCTCGCGGGTCAAACTTAAGGATCATGGCGCATTGTATACGCGCGGCGGGACTTCGGGTCTCGCGGGTCAAAGAGACAAGGATAGTTGGCGCCTTTCGTACGCGCGGCGGGATTTCGGGACTCGCGGGTCAAAGAGAGATAAGGGAGTTGGCGCTTTTCATACGCGCGGCGGGACTTCGGGTCTCGCGGGTCAAAGAGATGAGGATAGAGGGCTCACTTTGTACGCGCGGCGGGACTTCGGGTCTCGCGGGTGGAAAAGACAAGGATAGATGGCGTATTTCACATGCGCGGCGGGACTTCGGGTCTCGCGGGTCAAAGAGGGATAAGGGAGTTGGCGCTTTTCATACGCGCGGCGGGACTTCGGATCTCGCGGGTGAGAGAGATAAGGATAGATGGCGCATTCTGTACGCGCGGCGGGACTTCGGGTCTCGCGGGTTGAAGAGATAAGGGTAAATGGCGCACTCTGTACGCGCGGCGGGACTTCGGGTCTCGCGGGTCGAAGAGATAAGGGTAAATGGCGCACTCTGTACGCGCGGCGGGACTTCGGGTCTCGCGGGTCAAAAGCACAAGAGTAGATGGCGCGCATCGTACGCGCGACGGGACTTCGGGTCTCGTGGGTAAAAGAGATGACGGTAGATAGCGCGTTTCGTACGCGCGGCGGGATTTCGAATCTCGCGGGCAAAAGAGATTAAGGTAGATGGCGCATTTTATACGCGCGGCGGTATTTCGTTTCTTGCGGGTCAAAGCTAAGGATCAATGGCGTATTGTATACGCGCGGCGGGACTTCGGGTCTCACGGGCACAGATAAGGGTAGATGGCGAACTTCTCACGCGTGGCTGGACTTCGGGTCTTGCGAGTCAAAGAGATATAGTTCATATGGCGTACGTGCGGCGGGACTTCGAGTCTCGTGGGTCAAAAAGTTAAGGGTGGATAGCGCACTTCATGCGCGTGGCCGGACTTCGGGCCTCGTGGGTCATAAATAAGGGTAGTTTATGTGCGCAGTGGATTTTCTAGTCGTGCGGGTCAAGATAAAAACAAATGGCGCATTTCATGCGAGCGGTGGGACTTCCGGTCTTGTAATTCTAAGATAAGGGTGAATGGCGCGTTGTCAACGCGCAGCGAGATTTCGAGTCTCGCGGATCAAAGATAATGGTAACCTGCGCACTATATGCGCACGGAGGGGCTTTTGGTTTCGCGTGTTGGAGATAAGAGTATTTGGCGCGATGCTCAAGCGTGTTAGAATCTCGGGTTTCGCGGGTCAAGGTTAAGTGGCACACTGTTTACGCGCGGCGAGCCTTGGATCTCGCGGGTAGAAACGGGGGTAAACTGATACTCTGTGTGCGGCGACCGGGTCGAATATAGGGGGTCTGACGCGCCAGTTTCGCGTGGCGGGACTTGGTTGGTTTCGCGGATCAAGTAAAGGATCGCCGGCGAACGATTTGTGCGCGACGGAGCGTCGTATTTCACGGATCAGATAAAGGGGGACTGGCGCGCAATACACGGGTGTTCGGGTTTGATGTGTCAAATATAGGGTTTAATGGCAGAACGTTTACGCGCGACAAGGCCTCAGGTTTCATGAATCATATGATGGAGTAAGTGACACTCGTTAGAGTGGGGAGACTTGCCATCTCGCGGGTTAAATATGGGTTTACGAGTGCACCGTCAAAGCGTTGTGGATCAAACTTAAGTTTATATTTTGCAGTAAGAGTTGACAGGGCTTCACGGATAAATTACACTTTAACAGTAAGTTTTCTATAAGACGTTTCGTCCCGCGAGTTCATGATTTCTAGTTTCAAAAGAAATGGTGGATAGCGGGCGCACAGGTTCGCAGATTAGGTGATGGACTTAACGCACGGTAAATGCATGGTCAAATCGCGCATGCGTGCTATATATGGCATAACGACGCATGGTATTTCTCACGCTGGGGCGAATATCAGCCTTTCCGCGCGAAAGTAAACATCACTGTGCTTTTAAAATTGGTGGCGCGCTCGGGATTGTAGGTTTACGGGTCAGGTATCGAAAAAAAAAAAAAAAAATCGGTAAAATTTTCGCCGACTGAGAGATGTAGAATCTCAAGTCAGGCTCGAGTTTATGGAATTTTATTTACATGTTAGTATGTAAGAATATCATCGGATTTATGAGTACAATATGTTGCAATTTTAAGGTCTGACACACAATATTTACATTTCTGTACTCACAGCCTGGTGATCGCTTAGAGGCTTTGGAGAGGAAAATAAAAACGCTAGAAGAAGAAAGGCTGAAAGACAACACGGCTCATGCGCTGGTTCTGCTGAGGAGATATTTGGACCGTCCGTTAACCATATTTGATAAGTTCGAGGCTGCTGAGCTACTGCAAGCGCTGGTCCGCCTAGCTAGAAGAGATGGGCATGAGAAGGCGGAAGAGTACGCCGCTGCTCTAGACGAAGTAAAAATGAGGCAAGATCAAATATCGGTGGAGCAGTTAAAGCGTCTGATGACAGGTTTGCTGGGAGATCCTTTGCGAGCTAAGATAGCTAAGGACGCAGCAGCAATCCTCAAGCAGACCACGTCTCGTGAGAACGCACCATACCTCAGGGCGGCGGCTCGTCCTCAGCCTTACTTTATGGATGCGGGTGGCCCTCGATGCTACAGATGTAATCGTATAGGGCACATAGCGAGGTTTTGCCCCCAAACCGCGCGTGGGGGAAGGTATCGCGGACAATACCGGGTTCCTATCAGCGATATTAATTGTGTATTTCATCAATTGTCTCGCCTAATGTGTAATAAATGGCGCTTTTCATTGATGCTGGCTCGAGTATGTCTTTGGGTAGTTCCCTGGTATTAATACTACACCTCGCTACTGCGTCGAATCACACACTCTGTTGGCTCGCAATTTCTGTTCACGTTATTGGGTTATAGGAACGCGGTGTTTGCAGAAAACTATAACCCCGTTATATGTGCACTAAGACCCTGGCCCTAAAAGATCGTTTCGAGATATTTTATAATGTAATTTTATCAATCCTAGATTGTTCAGTGCATTAGTTTAGGTGACGATAGCGTAGTCATCGGTCGCCAGGGTGTCACCTGTCACCTTGTCATAAGAAAGTTTTAAATTATTTGCGTCCTTGTAATTTCTAATAAAAAAAAATAGAGGAAAGGAATGAAGGGAACTCCTTTGTTTTCAATTTCGTAGGTCGGCAAACACTTGTTGCAGATTTCCTGTGTTATAATCAAGTATATACGCGTTTTAGATTTGTACCTTGTATTCTAATTTTTTATCAGCCTTTCTTTGATCCCGGAGGGAGGTCCCTCAGCACCTCACCATCTGGACCTGGTTCAGTGTCCGGGGTCAACGGAAGGCTGGGTCCCATAGGGATAATTTTCGGTAATATTCTCGTGTCGGTTTCTCGTAGGTGAACCTTCTGTCATTCAAACAAAGATTGGATTTGGCTTGCAAGCGTCGCTCGCGTGGTAGCCTATCTTGGTGCGGTATTATTCAAGGGACCCAGCCTTTCGTTGGCCCCTTAGTGCCTCCGGCTATGGTGGTAAAGAACCCTTCATTGGCTAAGTTGAATAATTTAAGGTTCCGTCGTCCTGACCAATTCAGGGCAGGTTCTATCCACGAGCATAAAGAAGTATGGGAGAATTTGATTCGCGATTCGAATAGTCATCCGCTAGGAGTGGACCTTGCTGGGATCATCAGGGATGGTATAAAAGTCGAAAACTTCTTCACCCACTTCAAGGGAAACTTTAAGGGAAGACAGTTTGACTCTGATACGCCTCCGTCAATTATTCTCGAGAACTCTGCAGTGTGCTCCGGATTTCAGGATTTTATTTCATCCACTATTTTAGATTGGGTCGCCGCAGGGGTTTTGTCGGTCCTTGGTGAGAGGGGTGTAGTTGAACCCCCTCGTTTAGTGCTTCCCCTCACGGTGGAACCATCGAAACCACGCCTTTGCCATGACGAACGCTACTTAAACTTGTGGGTGAGGGAGTTGCCTTTTAAAAGTTAGACCACTTAACGGATATACCCAGGTACGTCTTGGCGGATCACTATCAGACTACGTTTGACGAAAAGAGTGGCTACCAACATGTGAAACTCCACCCCTCATCGGAAAAATACTTCCGTGTTCAATTTCAAGGGTTCTACTTCGCGTTCCGCACGCTGCCTTTTGGATGGAAGGCGAGTGCCTTTATCTATCATAATTTGGGTATGATTATATCAGACACCGCACGATCTCTCGGAGTTCCGGTGTTACAGTATATTGACGACCGTCATGTAGGGCAGCTATGCTCACCTCACGTTAAAGAGCCTTGGGCCGCAAATACTCAGCTGGCGGAGGCAGCGGCGTATATCCTATGCTATAATTTGATCGAAGCAGGTTATTTCATAAACTTAGAGAAGTCTCAGTCCACCCCTTCTACCTCCGTTCGATTTCTAGGATTTCTGTGTGATTCCAGAGCTCAAGCTTTTATAATCCTTGAAGATAAAAAGAGGAAGTTTAAAGTCTTACGTGAAGAGATTCTCGCTTCTAAGTGTGTTCCCCTTAAAACTCTCCAGCGTTTTGCAGGCAAAGTGGTGTCGTTTAGCCTGGCAATCGCAGGTTGCAAGTTATATCTCCGTGAGATTTTCAGCACTATCGCTAGTATGTCGCAAAAGTCGCGAGTCGCTGCCAAGGTGGTGGATTCTTTGAAGACAGAGGTGGAATATTGGCGTTTCATTGACGATTGGGAGGATACCCTACCTTGGAAATCAGAGAAACACTCCACGGTTACTTTGTACTGCGACGCCTCGAAACGTGCGTGGGGCGGGGTACTTTTGGTAGATGGCAGGAGAGTAGAAGCCAGAGATTACTGGGTCGACGAAGCAGAGAGTATCAACTATCTTGAAGCTAAGGCTATGCTCTTGGCACTGAAGGCGTTCAGATTCAGACCTGGCATTCAGAATAGTAGGGTGGATATCCACACCGATAGTATGTCGCTGCTACGCACATGGGAAAATGAAGGAGGCCGCGTGTCCCGGGTTAACGATATCATGAAGGAGATTCTTAAGTGCAGCCAGGAATTGAATTTCTCTATTACTATGCAGTACGTCCCCTCTAAAGAAAACCCGGCCGATGCACCATCACGTGGATTTTCAGATTTAGATTGCACACTATCGAGCGAAGCCTGGCAGCGAGTTGATAAGTTGTATGGGCCCCACACATTTGACCTCATGGCTCTCGACAGTAACTGCAGGCGATTTCACGCCTTGGCATTCACCGGAATCAACGGGCATTAACGTCTTCGCACAAGACCTCCCAGTAGCGCATAACATTTATGTTTTCCCGCCTTTCGTACTTTTGGGACCACTGATCAGATACATTATCGACCGAGAGTACCATTCCCCACTTACTATTGTTGTCCCAGAGTTAAAGCCTCGTAAGTTTTGGTGGGCACTTCTCGAAACCGCAGCAGTTGACCGTCTCTTGATTGGCAAAAAAGGAAGCGTCTCTACTCTTCTTTTTCCAGCTCCAAAGGACCAGGGTTGGTTCCCGAAGCCTTTACAATGGAATTTATTGGCATTTCGCTGTATTTTCTAAAGTGCATTATCGTCATTTTGTAGATTCCACGCCCTTGGAAAGCGGCAAAAAGGTGTGGGGCATGTTTATACCCGAATGATTCAGACGCAAATTTCTGTCAAGCATGTGGGAACAGAAATACACCTTTGCAGAAAAGTTCAAGGTGGCCGGCCCTTGATATGGAGGGAATTCATAGCAGATTTTCGGATTTCAAAGCTGCTTGCGCCAGTAAACCGTATACGAAACAGAAGTCTTCGCTAGAGGAACAGCTGAGTAATTTCCTGTCAGCTCTTACCCCTCCTAAAGATATATCCTCGGCTTCAGCAGAAGATATTGTCAAGTTCCTAATAAACAAAGACGCCGTAGGAAGAACGACTGTACACCTGCATGGGTGTAATGGGCAGGGAACCTGTGCGTGCCCTCGTCGCCTGGCGTCAGGGACGATAGATTCGTTGATAGGAAAGCTTAGATCTATTTATAATGCTATAGGCCGAACAAATGAAAACAACCCAGTGGCCCACCATATAGTGAAGGAGTATTTAAAGTTTACTAGGGAAGAACAAGCTGGCCTGGCGGTGGTACCAAAGCAAGCAGTACCACTTTTCTTTGTCAAGTTTAAAAAATTGATAGCTCATTTGCGAAATAGGTGCCGTAATAGCCAGCATCTTTCGTTAATCAGTAAATATGCATTAGCAAGGGATACAGTGTTTTTCGTTGTGGACTTTTTTACGGGGGATAGGGCGTCAGACCTAGGACGCCTGCATTCAAGTCAGGTTTTCAGATTGAAAGACCGTCAGGGTTTTTTGCTTCGGTTAACATTAACTAAAACTTCACGCAAGGGTTCCCCTAAGGAGTTTGCACTCGTCCCGTTTAGAGACACAGAGGTTTGCCCAGTATTTTGGATAGATTACTACATCAGAGCTTGCTCCGCGCTAGGAGTAAAACTTTCCGGGGATATTTTTTCCGCACATCTGATCACGGTAGACGCATTGGAGAGAGACCATTTCTGGGGTCGGCAGTTAATAATCGTTTGCGCCTACATTTGAAGGAAGCTGGTCTCTTGGAAGGTGAAACACCTCACAGTTTCCGGGTGGGTCTATCCAATACTTTTGAGATTTTTGGGGTTTATATTGCTTTTATTGGTCTTTGGTTTAGTCAGGCCCGGTTCAGCAAGCCAGTGCCGGAGACCAGGAGCGGGTGCTTCCCATAACTTAGTCTACCCGTGGCATGACAATAGGAAGCGGTGAGGATATGGAACTATTTGGTCCGTGCGAAGATCCAGTCAGGCAACAGAGAGTCACGGGAGCATACAGTGCAAGTCTACAGCTAGGTGTGTCACTTGTAAGGATGGTAGCTTCCTTAAACTGGGCAACACATTCACTAGCAATACTACAGGAAAGAAATTTGTTATCAACCATGATCTATATTGTAACAGCGAGAATGTTGTGTATTTACTATCATGTAAGAAATGTGGTGTGCAGTACGTTGGTTCTACGACTACGAAGTTTAGGTTACGTTTCAATAACCACAAAAGCAGAATAGTCAAACATCAGAAACTATCGAGAAAAGAGAGGGAATCAGATGACATGGTATATGGTATATTTTTGCTCAAATAAACGGGTATAAATCTAAACATAGAACATTTCATGTTCTGAATGTTGAGAGTAAAGCATCGAGAGAGTTTTTGTCAGTTTGGGTTTTCCTGTGTAGTCAATCAAACCATGTGAGCCAATCAGATCCTTGCCTAGTTTCGCCTAGTGCAGTGAATTGGCTTCTGTCACGACATGTCTCGCAAGGGAAGCCATTCGAATGCACTGAGTAAGGATGTGATTGGCTCACACGGACACGGATTGCAAACTGGCGGCAACGGCGAAGTCGCGTGTTACCTGAAACAGCTGTAAGGCCCTCCACAGACTAGTTGTTATTCTCATTGATGCCTTTCAATCGAATCCTTCACAAAGAAAGCTAACAATGGGTATACGTTCGACTGTCTCAGCCGACATTTTCGATCGAGTGACAATGACTTGGCAACAAAACTCTCTTTCAACTGAATATCTTATCAAACAACTACACTGAAGTTCTACCCAGTGTATATTAATCGTTTCCATGAATGTACCCTGCTAGCAGAGGTTTTTTTTCTGTCAGTCTCTTATTAGTTAGCAAAGTTGTTCGCGTGTCGATGTTTCGCGTGGTTGTTGCTTTCTCGGGCGCAAATCAAAACAACCATGCGAACAACTTTGCTAGCTAATAATCTGGATACACAAGATACACCGTGTGAGAAGGCTTCTGGATATTATATCGAGAAAATTTCAACTACTGTATCTTATCTATCTACCAGTTCAGCGATCCCTCAGGTGATAATTATTGCTGGGCGGTCAAATAAGGGAAAATAATAATAATAAATAGGTTGGTTGATTGATCATTCAACATAGTATTAAGTGGAGATGATATACTATATTATATTTATTTTTTAGCGGAGCTCCTGAGCGGAGCACCATACATAAGGAAAAGTGGTATCAGAATTCAGACGTATAACCATCAAGTCACTTTTGAGTGGTTTCAGAGGTTTTTGTCAATTTCAATCACGTAAACAGTGACGTCATGTCACGTGACTTTGACAATAGACAGGTATGAATCTAAAGACAACTTTTGCCAAGTTCGGTCGTTATAGGTGGATCCTTTGTTTACATTTTGAGCTCATTAGCATAAGCAATGTTCAGAATCAGACCGTTCGAGAGAGCTATAAAATGATGAGTTCTGAATATCAATAGAGGACTGTAAATGAAACATAATTGGAAAATTTCAAGCTGATATCTCGAATTCTAAGCGCGTGGTGCAACGTTCAATTTAGAGGAAACATGTGAGCAAATTAGCGTTTTGCCCCAATGATTTTCACACAATTTTGAAAAGCTTCAACTATCCTGAAAAATGACACAGAAAGAAAGGAAACAGGTCAAGACTGTTTAAGAATGAAAAATAAACTTGTTTTGAGCTTTTCGTTGCATTTTCAAAGTTAAAAACGGCGTTTCAAAATTCCGAGAATGTAAACAATGACGTCAGCAAGGATCCTCCTATTGGAGCTTTCCTTCTGGAGATATGATTTTTTTCTTTTCATTCCTGAATAAAACGTATAGTGTAATTCCGTGTGTGTGTGTGTGTGTGTGTCCGCCCGGCACACAGGCATCCCAATTTCAGGCGGGAAAATAGGCAAGAACGCACACGCGCGCGTGCTCTTCTATTTTTGTCGCCTTCGTGTTTAGTTTTAACGGAGCTCCGGCACGGCGCTAGTTGACCAACATTGGGTTAATTAAAGTTATGTTAGAAGCAATAGTCCGTGGGCCAGGAGTCGAAACCCTCCCCCCCTAAGGGAATTTTGCTAACACATATCATTCGAAAGCTTAGCCCGAGGGTAGTCTAAAACCGGTTGTTTGCACTTTTGAAGTGGAAGCGTTTAGGAGTTACGGCGCATTTTACATTTGAGCTTCAAAACCACAGGGTACCCACGTCGTGATGTTGCGAAATATACGAATAAAATACCTGTATTACATCAAAAACACTGTATATCACATATTTTGCTAATAACAGCCGAAATGCACTACTTTGCTAGGAAAGGTCTTAATAAAGCATTCAAAAGTAGGTTTTTCATTGAATATAAAGCACAGGGTACCCACGTCTCATAACTGTCAAAACAGCAGGAAAGTCTTTGGCCCTACATGATTATCACGCGTTCCCTGTCCTAGATATACATAAAATAGAGTCTTAGCAGTAGCAAACGCATATTTGCGCCACGAGGCATATCATGCCATCCATGTTTGTTCTTGTTATTAGATGTATCGGAGCATTTTCGGGCTCTGGGCTCGCCGCACTTTCCACGTAAGACTTGATCCACGCAAGACTTGGTTGCTTCCCCGGAGCCATTTTGTCGTCTTAGCCCGCTTGTAATCGCCAGATCTGGATTTGAGCATTATGCACGCGGATAGCTTGAGTAAGTTGGTAGCGGTGATCGCTTACTCCGAAGAATTAATAACTACCCCCTGTGATTTGACTACTGTGATTTGATGTTTACTTCTATGCCGTAGTACGGAAAAGAATACTAAAAGTTCTGCCGAGTGTTCTCATGCTCTCGAATGTTCTGGATTTCTATCAGTATTGCGACTTTTAGATTGTGACAGGAAAGTAATAGCTAGCATCTTACCAATACGCACTTGCGTGTCTCTGTTTTTTAAAACAATGAAGCTCATATGTACCACAATAAGTCAAAAGTTGCCCTACGTTCGGATATGGTGTGCTTTGCTGACGGGAAATTCTTGCTACGCGAAATTCTTGCTAGGATTCTTTTGGATTGCTTAGCGTGTTCAGATATCATCCGAGTCTTTGATAAGTTTTGCTGGTCCCTTATATACAGAGTGAAGTGAGATTTGCTTCGAAAAGTCCAAAGCACTGCGGATTACGAGTTCCCTCGGATGGCTGATGGCTACCATGCTCTCCAAAAGTGCATTAGTTGGAAACGCGAGGGCTACGATCCATAGCTGGGTATCTTGTGAGATTTTGCACATTGAGTAACAACAGTGCAGCACGAGTAGTGTTTTCGCATAATGTAAAATTTATTTTTCATTTAGAGATACCACGAATTCCATCTTTGCTGACAAGCGAGAAGCGCACTAGACATGGTTCTCCTTTCCAGCTTTCCGACATTTCTACGAGAAAATGTTGATTGAGTTAGCCATTTGTAGTTGTTATAAACAATGTTGTATACAGTTCATTCATTTTCTCACGGACAAATAAAATTCCGCCTGATACTCAGGCTATAAAGTTCGTATTTCTATTTTCTTAAAACCGTGCGACGCGGGTATCCTGTGGAATGCAATATTGCCAAATGCACCTATTTCAATGCCTTCGAACACACTTTTTCAACGCAAACATGGCTTGAAGGCTATGTCGTGACAGGCGGCACAATATATTTGTGTTTGAATCGAATGCAAGCATTTTATTCGTATATTTCGCAACATCACGACGTGGGTACCCTGTGGTTTTGAAGCTCAAATGTAAAATGCGCCGTAACTCCTAAACGCTTCCACTTCAAAAGTGCAAACAACCGGTTTTAGACTACCCTCGGGCTAAGCTTTCGAATGATATGTGTTAGCAAAATTCCCCTAGGGGGGGAGGGTTTCGACTCCTGGCCCACGGACTACAAGGGAGTGCACCACCTAGGTCACGCGGCACGACGTCATCGATGACGTCATCAAAACTAGAAAAGTCAACATCTCAAGAAGGCAACATCGTTAGGTGACCAAACTTGGGTAAAGTTATCTTGGAGGTACGGGATGGTGCAACACCAAGGTCACGCCACATGACGTAATCGATGACGTCATCAAAAATAGAGAAATCGATATCTCAAGAAGGCAACATCGCTAGGTGATCAAACTTGGGTAAAGCAAGAGTGGATTACCAAGAGTTTCCATATTTACTATGTACGCCCGAATCACAGTCAGAAAAGTGTCTATTTTTAGAAGTAGGATTCCCGCGAAAATTCGTCATCCACAGGGTTCCCAATTTCTCGCCACGCAAACAGTTGTGAGATCCAGCCTAAAATTAAATCGCAGATCAATCGAAAAACCTTTGAAGTCGCAAAGATAAGGTAGGATATTCTCTTTTTGTTTTGTATTGGGTATACGAGCATTCGAACCTGAACATTCGAATACTTTCGCACTCGAAATTCAAATCTAAAAATAGACACTTTTCTGACTGTGATGTGGACAAATACAGTACGAAAGATTCTAACTCTTGTTAATCCACTCTTGGGTAAAGTTATTTGGTGGAAAGGGGGAGCACCACCAACGTCATGCGGTATGACGTCATCGATGACGTCATCAAAACTGGAAAAGTCATTATCTCGAGAAGGGAACATTGCTAGGAGACCAAACTTGGATTAAGTTTTTTGGAGGCAAGGGGATGCACCACCAAGATCACGTGGCATTACGTCATCGATGACGTCATCAAAACTAGAAAAATCGATACCGCGATGACAGTAATGCTGGTATGTCAGTAATTATTCGAGCTCCGCTTTTAGGCATTGCCTAAATCTATATATTATTTATTTATGACAATTAGGAATATCCTACCCAGGGAAGATATGATGAACTTGTGTTTTTATTTATAGGTGCTCAAGTATTTTTGACCAAGACGTGGCACCCAAGTAATGCGAATGTGGGTTGTCTGTGACTTTTCATGTACAAAGCGGCACAAAATTCTTCACCGACAGGTGGCAGTGCAGCAGTACAATAGCCGACAAAATATAGGAAAAATATAGGTCGTATCGTTGTTAAATTTTTAGAGGAGAGAGGACTTATCGAATTAGTTTCATGATGTAAATTGTGACTTTTTTTAAATGTAGATCTCTAAATAAGGCACAGCAGAAATTCGGATTTCCGGTCCGCACGTCTGTTCACTTCCGGTGTGAACCTTGGCGTAAACCGTCCATGTTTCTGGCATTCTATGAGCATGTAAAGATAGTTAAGATAGTTGTGTTATATTTATCTATCTAGATGACCTTAGATGCACTGTAGGAAAGTACTTGGCGTGAAAAAATGGTCTGGTTTTGCTTTTCCTCGATTTCACGACGGTTTACGGTGGTTTTGTCGTGGTTTTAAAGAATTCAATAGATGATCATGTTTTTAAGAACATTCAGGTGTGAACCGTTGAAAATCGGCCGTATTTGGAGAAAATCGATCAAATTTGCGTTTGATAGCTTACAGTGCTGCGCGCCGAACCGTTGCCAGCTGGGCAAAGTTTTTGATTAGTTTTTGACAACTTTCGGGCTTTTTTAGCCAATCGCGTTGCGCGATTTCGGAGGCGGGGCTCATAGCGTATCAATCGTGGATCAGGCGGCATTTGGTACAGAAGCGATAATGGCGCGGTACCAAGTGAAAGTACAGTACGGTGAGGCAAAATTTTCAACCTTTCTTTTGAAAGATGTTACCTATGAGGGTCTCCTCAGCAGCATCAAGCGCCACTGCTCTACTCTTGCGCATTTGGACGACAATATGATCCGTTGTCGCTACAAAGACGAAGACGGGGACTTGGTAAACGTTTCCGAGAATGACAGATTCGCGTTCGCCGAAATGTTGAGAACAGCTCGAGAACTCAAGGACCACGACACAAAGAAAATATTCATTCAAGCAAACGAACTAGATTCCCCCAAGCCCAGCAAACAGGCTTCCAAAAGAAAGTTCGACTGTTTAGATGTGACTCCGTCGTCAAGCTCAAGCAGCGATAATTTGCAGCCCAGACAGCTCGCATTTCGCACACCGACCGCACAAGGCGAATCTACGAGAAATAAATCCGCGTCAACATCATTCGGAACAGAAATCCCAAAGAATCAACAGTCACCTCTGGACTTGAAACAACAGGAATTGTCCGAGAATCTTATGGTTTTGAGTATACAATTGCAAACAGCGAAAGAAGAACTACAGAAACTCAAAGAACAGGACACAAACTTCATGTCTCTCTCGGGAATTAGAGGTCGGCTTTGTACTGTTTGCCATCTCGGATCTCATACCAAAACCACATGCAAAAACCAACCCTGCTTAGATATCAATATTTGCAAAGTACGCGAGAAACATCCAGAGGAAAAGGCCAAAATACAAGTGCTTCAATCGGAAATTAAAACGCTCGAGAAGCAGTTTACCGACGAGGAAGCCAACGTGAAAAGCCTTGTGAGTGCGCGAGAAAGAGCCAAGACTTCATTCTTCGCCGTAATGCGACCACGATTGCGCTCACAGAATCTTATGAAATATGGTAGCGGCAAACGAATTGATCTGGATCGTGACCTTTTGGTCTTACAGAAGGCGCTAAACAACAGAATTCCCAGTTGGACTGATGATGAAGACTGGAAGTTGCCGCAGATCATTTCCCAATACCAGAACAGTCAGTTGACAGCACTGATGCCGCTCGATTACAATTTGTAATCTTGGTGGACTGATATTTAAGTTTTATCTACATGTAAGAACGTTGACATTTGTCTATTGCCTCTACTAAAACTAGTGATGAATGCAATTTTATTGTGTGATGAGATTTCCAGTAAATGTTTTGCGCTAACAGTTAACAATTGTTTGTATAGTGATTTTCGGTCCTCAAATGCTTGTAAAACCAGGAACTATTACAAGAAATAGTATTGTTACTTCTCGAGAGTTTTGAGATGCTAGGTTCTAGTCATGCTATTTACACGCTAGCTACAATCGTTGCGTTGATTTCAGAGCTTGCAGAACTGAGAGCCTGTACACAGGCTACAACGAAGGCAGCTAAAATTTACCGTAATATCAGAACAAAACACAATTATTTCAAGTGCCGTTTACTTTAGTAACCCTTCATGCTGTAACTTGAGGTTTTCAACAACATAATAAATAAAACCTGCTCGGTTGAGTTCAGTAATATCCGCTATACCTAAAGTATGCATGCGAATTCTGGGGGGAAATGCAACGTATGGCGTCTCCAATTGCAACTCAGTGCTATTAAGGCATGGCTATGGAAGGAAAAGCGTAGGGGGTGGTCTATATTTAATGCATTTACTCATTTCTTTACGAAACTTATTTCATGTTACAGAGCACCCAGAACTTAACAAAGTTTGAGTATCGTTTCTATGACAACCTGGAATGTGACCTTTGAACCTCATTTTTAACGGAATTTTAAAAACTGCCCCTGCTGACAGGGAAAATGCATAAGAGGCAACAAATAAATTAGTGGAAAAAATAATACTTACCTTGGTGTTTGTAAATCTAATTGGAAATGGTGCACAACACACATGGATAAGAAGTTATCGAAGGGTATCGAATTTCACATTGTCCTAAAATAGGATTCCCAATGAAGAAGTCAACTTTTCCAATTAGATCAACAATATATACCCAGACTTAAGTCACTTGGCACTAAAACATTTTCAGGATTCAAAGCCTTTCCCTGTCCGCAGGAGCACTTTTTAAAACACCGTTTCCTTCGAGTTCAAAGGTCACATTTAAAGTTGCCATAGAAACAACTACCAAAATTTACTTATTTTTCAACCCCACACAGGTTGAAAAACTTTAAATAACCGAACAGTTGAAAGCACTGGAGTTAGACCACCCCCTAGGTTTTATGACAATTCGTTTGTCAGCCATGCCTTAATGGTGCTGAGAATCTTTGTTTCATGTTCTGCCAACAGTTGGTAGCGCCGTAAATATGCCTTTATTTGGTTGAAGCAAAGCTCGCAGGTGTTGAAATCTGGGGAATAAGGGGGTTGGAAAAGCAGCGTTACTCCGAAATCTACAAACATTCCCCTAAGCACGGGCTCAACTAATCTGCCATGGTGAAAACCGCAATTGTCCATAACAACACAATCGCCACGCTCGAGAACTGCGCTTCCATCATTTCTATCCAAAAGAAGGGCTTCATCGAAAATTCGAGTAATTCAACTCCATTCGAGGGCCCATCTAAAATATTGAAAAAGTCAGGACCCTAGATTGAATGCAGCAGGTTTATCGTATAGGTTGCGTTGGACGCGTACCGTTGAAACTCAAATGCGGGTTCGCCGATCAAAGCGCTGCCAAAATGTCGATTTCCTGAGGTTTTGATCACGCTGGATTCATCAAAAAAATGTAGCTGCGTTGGATGGAAGTTGGAAACGGCGGTGAGATAATCATCTACTTTTCGCGTGACTTCGTCTGAAGTCGATTCCTTCGGAATAGCAGTAATTCTCTTTCTTGTCATCATGTGCGCCTTTCTTGAAACCTTGTTTATCTGCGAGACGCTAGGCAAATCGTGAGGGTGGCAAACTCCATCCAGTAGCAACCTTTCTTTGATTTCACTGCCATAGACACTAGGTTTTGTAAGTCTCTCTACCTCTATATATTCTGACACAACAGGATCGATTTTGTAGCCTGGTTGAATGCGTTTTGGCGCTCTCAAAGACGTATTCGCATCATTATAACGCCTTATTACATTCTCAACATATGTATGACTCACGCGAACATCTCTAGAAATTTGACGGATACTATTTCCATCGTGATATAGGTCCAGAACTCTGTCTCTGAACATTGTAGGTAAGGGTCGACCGTTGTCGAAAATCCCGCCATTTGCCTTCTGCCGTAGCTGAACGTCCGCTAAAAAGAAAGTCAAAACAAAACAAAAACTTATTATCTTTGAACTCGAATGAACCAGACTAAAAGTATCTTCGTAAAATATGTGAACATCTTTGAACTTACACAAATTATGGAAGGCCATGAAGAATTAGAAATAATATAGATCAGTCTCATAGCGCGCGAACAGGGTTTTAAAAAGTCCCCGAGTCGGTGTCCCTTTGAGACTCGCGAAGTTGTCAAAAACCTGTCAAAAACTTGTCAAAAACTTTCTCTCGCTGGCAACGGTTCAGCGCGCAGCACTGTAAGCTCATTATTGTAAACCGTGCCATTTGAAGTGCACACAATGCGAAGAAGGGGTCATTTGGAACATGAAGGAAGATCACCAGAAGAATGAGTGCCGGGCCAGACAAGTGATTTGCCGTTTTCCACGTGTGAAGAAAACGCACACTCAATAAAGAAACAAAATGACAGGCAACCCAAAAACAGGGTTTCTTGTTTTTACAAAACTCCCCTATATTTCGCCTCGATATGGTTGCTATCACATGTTTCAAACTATGACACGCATTGCTGGCCAGGAAAAACAAAGTTGTGCAAGTTGCATGTGAAAGTAACCTTGTTTACCGTGTTTATAGTTGTTTCCTTCTGTTTTCTTCTCAGACAATCTTGGACAAAATTGTTGGCAAAAGGTGGCATTTTTTGTCACAAACGCCTATGGACTGGTTCTATCGCCTAAAATGTATCCCTCCTCCCCTTTTTCAATGTTGTTTTCTTGGCTGTGGTCCTTGAAACGAATTTATGCTGAAAGGACCAACATTTATTGGGGGGGAGGGGGAGAAATGTCTGCTTACAGCTCTTGTACGGAAACGATAGTGGATTCACAATAGGTGCTAAATTTTTTCAACACATTTTGTCCAAGATTGTAGAATTGCGTTTGTCTTACAGTTGTGTTTTTTCTATTCATCTGGATGACTATTTTGATTACTTCAGGTAAATGTACATGTGTTTTCACGGTGACCAGTGTGCGAGAGCCTCTTTATAAACGTGTACCCTGCTAGGAGTCTTATTTTAAAAAACGCGAAATATCAGACACGCAAACAACTTTCCCAGCTGCTTGTAGCTCTTGTACTGCAACGAGTGAATTCACAATAGGTGCTAAATTTTCTCAACACATTTTGTCCAAGATTGTAGATTTGCATTTGTCTTCAACTTGAGTTTTTTTTATTCATCTGGTTGACTATTTTGATTACTTCAGGTAAATGTACATTTGTTTTCACGGTTACCAGTGTGCGAGAGCCTCTTTATAAACGTGTACCCTGCTAGGAGTCTTATTTTAAAAAACGCGAAATATCAGACACGCAAACAACTTTCCCAGCTGCTTATAGCTCTTGTACTGCAACGAGTGAATTCACAATAGGTGCTAAATTTTCTCAACACATTTTGTCCAAGATTGTAGATTTGCATTTGTCTTCAACTTGAGTTTTTTTTATTCATCTGGTTGACTATTTTGATTACTTCAGGTAAATGTACATTTGTTTTCACGGTTACCAGTGTGCGAGAGCCTCTTTCAAAACGTGTACCCTGCTAGGAGTCTTTTTTTAAAAAACGCGAAATATCAGACACGCGAACAACTTTGCGGGCTAATATGAAGTTTTATTATATGGCAACGATAGTACGCGCGCTCTGATTGGCTAACGAGCGGGCGTAACTATCCGTAATGCCCACGGGCATTATGGAAATTCTTAATGCCCGCTCGCCAGTTCACGACTGACAAGCATTCATCTCCTTGAAATAACACAAATTCAAAAAGATTTTAAGCGAAATTCACAACACGGAATACATGACACAAATCTACCTTGTGACAAGAGGAAAATAAAGGCCTGAATATCAGAAATGACCTGTTTACAAAAGCAAACAGAGCCAAAAAGTTAATCTACGAAATTCGAGTCTATCCGGAGAAAATGAGAACTTAAGGGAGTCAAAATAGCAGCAAAAGATAAAAGCTACATGTAAAGTCACAATTTTAATGGGAATTCAAGAAACTTGAGAACAGAAAGCGAGTTCAAACTTTGTGCTTACCGATACTGATAGTGAAGTCGTTCATTTCTTTTCTCTCTCCATCTCCTCGAGTTAAATTCATTCTTACTCGACGTTTGCTTTTGCACAAAAGCCGGCTAAAATAACCATTGCAATTTTCTGGAGGATAGCTTGTGAAGTATCTTCTTCAGGTTTAACTCTTCTTCCGTATTTATTAAAGGCCCTTTCCTTGTGCAAAAGGAGCAATGTTTTCCCCAATGGTGCTAAAAAAAGTTGAGCTGACGTCGAAGACTTGCTTCCCGGTTGCTTGCCGTTTGAAACTTCTGTAACTCCCTCAAAAGTTTCTCACAAATGACTAAACAACATTATAAAATATCTGTAAAAGAAAGGATTCCGAAGTATTTGACATCCAGAAGAGATTGATTACATTAGATCAAGTCTGGCGTGGTTTGTACACTCGGGTTTGTTCTATCAGTTTGACTCAGAGAATGAAAAACTCTGAATGAACTCGAGCGCGTCGCGAGTTATTTCGGCGGGAAAATGAACGAGGCGACTTCCGGTTCGTAAAAAGTTTGTAGAAAAAGTGCCATATAATAAACAACTTACTAACCTCGACCGTTCGGGCATTACGTGAAATATCAAACCTCGGTTTTGGCGTATCAACCTCGCTATCGCTCGGTCGATACGCCAAAACCTCAGTTTGATATTTCACGTAATGCCCTCACTCTCGGTTAGTTAGTAGTTAATATCAAACATTCGATAAGAGTTTTTGATCAGGATTTCAGACACCTCCAAGTCGGTTTAAAACAAACTCAGCTTTTTATTTTTCGACCCGCTTCTCAGTGTTTGGAAATCTTGATCAAACACGCTCTCAAGTGTTTGATATATTACAGAGAGCTGATTCAACATTATTTGCAGCTACTAGCCTGTGGTTAACCCGCTCTCCAGTTGGAAATGTTTTTTTTTTCGATATTTGATTTAGCGCAGGAATACTGAAACGAAAAGGAGAGCCGGCATGAAAAACCCATCTGTCGTGCCTCGTCACGCCTAAACGCCTCGCACGAACGCCATGCAAAGCGCTCGGCTCGGAACATAGCGAAACAAAATGATAACTAGAAGATAGCCTTTTTATAGGACGGACCATGAGAAAAGTGATTGGGAGTGTAAAAAAGCAAAAAAATAAAAAATAAAGAGGGAAAAACATGCAGTTCCTATTCCTACAAACCGGGTCAAAAAGGTTGCTTTAGGAAAAACAAGATCCAAGCCATCGCGGCCGCGTGGCCCCTCGAAAAAGTTGCAAATAAAAGACTCGCAAACTTTCTCAAGAGAAATGGCTTCAACAAGTCGGACCTCGTCAGGTACAAGTTGGTACATCAACAAGTTGTGTCTAAACTTTTATTGTGCTATGTGTACTATTGTGGCAATAGCTGAACTGGTATGTCGATGTTGTTTGTGTCGTCGGTCACGTCTGCGTGCATCCTCAAATCGCGTCGCTGTCAACAAAAACGCGGTCGTTTTCGTATTCGGTGGCAAAAGTTATTGTTAGTCTCAGTCGGTCTGTCAGTTTGTTCCAGTCCTGCCCAAAGAGGACCACAGCTCTCCCCTGCCCCAGGGTGTTAATTCGCATGGTGATTGTGTTTGGCGGCAAACCATTGACTGCAGGTAAGAGGCACTCTTCATGAATGCGTTGTAATAGACGCGACCTTGAAACTGTCGAATAGATGAAATAAAATATACACTAACCCCCAAACAAGTTTACCCGATTTTGGGTCAGCTAACATGTAGCCTTTGAGCATGCACATACATTTGAGCATGTGCAATACTTCGTTCTTTTCCCATCCACGTGCTCGTGTCCATCGTGTCTTTGGCTGAAACAACGTTTCTCCCGTAGAAATTGTCTGAAAACTGGTAGATAGCAACGAAAAGAAACATGAACACGGTGATTATAAGTCACATTACTATTCATTTCCAGGCACATCTTATGTTTTCGCCAAAACTTCATTGAGATTTCAGTGCCTTAAGTTTCAGCTTCATAGCCATTTTGATTAACCTTTTTTCGCATCTTTTTTTTGGCTAAAACTGAAAATCTGCTCTAGCTCAGAATCGTTTGGGAATGTTTCTATATTACAAAAGGTATGGTAAATGCTAGCAACGTGGTTGATTTTAGCCTGCGAAGGCCGACACCACTCTCGCCAAGTCTCTTTCCAAGAGTGCTAAGTGGTGTCGGCTTTTCGCAGGCTACGTTGATTTTGGTTGGGTTTGGGATAGGTTGGTTTGGTTTCTGAAACATATTAACCTGTCCTAAACAATGTTTTGGTCTATCTTTTAGATGCCCAAATCCAAATCGTCAAACTCAGAAAAAAAGGGCCTATTCGACATCATGCCCGAGTTACATACCGAAACCAACCCCTTCTACCTCCAGGTGCCCATATTTTAGGTCGACAACAACGTGGTCTAAGTTATCATTGCAAGGGCGGACTACGAGATTAGTGTCACCCCTTTTAGGGATTTGGGGTTTTAGAGTTTGGGGTGAGTGCTTATATTTCCTCAGGGTTGCGAAATTGTACCCCCTTGACATAGTTGTTGGTGTAGACGAGACGGTGAACTGTGCTAATTGCGTTCCCACAATGCAACGCAAGGCAAATATAAGCTACACAAAATCGACTTTGCATCAAAATGTCAATCTTGGATAAATATACATTTAAAAAATGTCCGGCACGTTTTTTTAGAAAAGTCAGTGAAGGATCACGGCACAAAACGTTTTTACAAGATTGACATTTTGATTTCTAAAAAAACATGCCGGACTTTTTAAAATATATATTTATTCATTATTAAAATATATATTTATTCATTATTGAAATTACAAATACATTAAATACAAAAAAAGTGTGTGAGATATAGAAGGGGGATGTTTCCCGAATTATGTACATTTTTTTCTGATCACTTGTCCTCGTTTCTTTTTACTTTAACTAACACAATTTTTCTTATTTCTCTTATATTGTATAAGACTATAAGATTATATTTGTTTTTGTTTTGGTTATCTTCCTTTCAATTGTATTCTTTTTTATTCTTATTCTTATTTTTGATTTATGTTGATTTTTTTGTTCAATTACAAGCGGAGGAAGGTACTAATTTTACAGCCTATTGCAAAATAAATATGCGTTTTTACTTCGATCATAGGTGACAACTTCATCTGGACTGGGGCTTGAACTGTGTGAGTCAGATGCCACGCAATTCCTGCCAGTCCCGGATAATTTATAGGCCATGACTTTAAGTCCGCAATTCCTTTGTCGCCTATCCTACCCAAAGCCTAAGGAACTTCAACGAAGGTAAAAGAGGAAACACCTTCAAATTTTTCAGCGTGTCTTTCTTACGCAATCTTGGCATACGATACGCCGATTAGTAAATTCTTTAAAATCACACTTTAGTTACATAATCGCACGCTCTTTTTAAGTCGGCCAAATTAGTTTCTTGAGCGACCATTAGTGCCACTGTACTGCTCTCCCATTGAAACATAAAAAACAACGAGACCTATGACTAGCCTGTTAATTGTAGATTTTGAGGCTCGTTTCATGTTTTCGCCACAGATTATCGCCAGCAAAACCCTGATTTATGAATTTGATAGCTACAAGATATCTATAAAGAACGCCGTTCAACGCCTTCGCGAATCGGTTCTTGCTGAAACATTGAGTTATTGAGTAGGCGTTAGTAATATATAGAACGCATATATTTATAATTATACTTTTTATAATTGCTTATATATTTTCATATTTTAAGTGTTTTATCATTGTTTTTGTAACGACATGCAATTCAGCCTTACTATCAGAAAAAGGTGAGTGTCACCTTTGAGTTAGAGGAAACCCCATGTGTTGAGTCAATAGACAGCTTGGTTAAGGTGGAGGTGAAGGAGGTGACAAATTGTCCAGGAAATTACAAGCTGGTAACTTCTCTCAGAAAAATTCATCGGGAAGTTTGTGGTTGGCGGAAGTAAACTCATCCACTGTTTTGCAAGCAAATGTTGTCACAGAGCACCAGCGACTGCTCCAACAAAGGCTGCTCAAAGAAATTTTCTTACAAATTTACAGAGAGCAGAAAACTTTCTGAGCATGCAGGCCGTCCAGCCATATTTTCCGCTCGCCTACGCCGTTTCTCCAGAGAAGCCACTGTGCTTCAACTTTGAGTTACGCTTGTTGGACAGCCTGCGACTTTCACGAAACGTGCCACCCTCTAGGGAAGAGGAAGAGCCAGACAAAGACGATTGTGCAGAAGTCGTTTTTGGCAATGCCGAGGAGGCGTGCGCCTACCTGGAAAAGAGACTGAGTGGCTGGCAAAGGTCTGATGAACGGCCACACATGAGCCTGCTGATGCGCCACTTTGTCGGCTCGATTTGTTCATGGCAGATTGTACAAAACTAGACGAGATGTTGCGATGTAGCCGAAGTCAGGCTAGACAGGCGAGTAACCTTTATACATAGCGCGGGCCAACGTGTCGAGCAAATGTGTCTGTGCGCCTCAATTTTCCGCGATTTGATAGACCTATTAAATGATTAGTGATGTGGAATTTGATTACCCGAATAAATTGATTGATTGACCAATTTTTTGATAATTGCTGTTTTGATTTTCAGCGCTGAAATCCCTATGGCCAAAGACAAAATTAACTCATGGTTGCCAATGTTGGATTGTAACATAGGGAAGATATTGTCAAGTGTGCTAGTATGCAGCGGGAAAGGGTTGGCATGGCACGGACTGCGGTAAGCTCTGATACTCGTAATTCACTGTCCTATATTGTAACTTTATGTTAACCCTCTGCCCGCCTCGTTAGCTAAGCTATTTGCGGGCACTGGCTATTAATTTTGTTATATGTACAAAATAGAATAATAAAACCTAAACCTAAAACCTATACTGTGCAAACTGTGGATTATTTGGAAAATGATAATAGGATTTCAATTTTTGCAGGTGGCTTGGGCGAAAGAATTTGCAGACCTGTTGTTGTTAAGCTGTAATGTGACCATTCCACCTGCCAGGGCACTGGAGATCAGGACGTTGCGATTCAGTTGGGCCTCCATACAGCATCCCATTAGTAAGGACAGCTAAATAAATGCGTTTTCGACGATATTATTGGATCGATATTATTTAGGATTGTCAAGAAGCCACACAAACACCTCCGACACGTCTTCAAACTTGAAGGCAGACATACAGGTAGCAAACAAAACATTTTCCTTGTACTGCAGTAAACAGGCTTTACACCATGAAGCGCATCTTTGAGTTGGAAGCGATGGCATTGCAAATTCCCAACCATGTGAAACTCAGATATTCCCACCCATGTGATATATTTTTCCATCGATGAGATGAACATTAAGCATTCGAAATCCATGGGATTCATCCAGCCTTGGGAATTGTCGAAATTCCCATGAATGGGAAGGTATTTCCAAGGTTGGGTTTTTGCAGAAATTTCCCGTGGGATACTGTCAAATGGTGATGTTTTTGGAAAATCTCTAGCGAAGCAAGAAAAAGTATCGGTTGAGCAACAAGCCCATTGCCTCTTTAAGAAGTATGAAGCACAATATTAATGAAGAAGCAAATAGAAAACATGTAAACAGTTACTGTCACTGGTGCCATATATAAAGTACCGTCAAAACAGCGACGGCTAAATTTGAAAACGAATAAGTTTGAAAACACCGGCTACGTGGACATGTCACACGGCTGCAAGTAATTTATGGCCGCGGGCTCTCGTTTTTCTTTTTAGCGCATGTGCTAGGCTGACGTGACGTTTTTTTTTTAATTTAGAAGGCGGATTGTAGACGGACATTTTCGTATGAAGAATAAGATTTCTGCAAAGGAGCTTCATAAAAATTGTGCTTGGTATGTTTTGATTTAGGACCAACCTCCGTCGCCAACAGGTGCACATGCCTTTGTGTACTCCATCGAATGGACAGAGGGCACAGTCCACCAACCAGACTGTACAAGTATGCCTTTCAGGCTATTATTCAGGTAGCGGCTCACATAGGAGGGTTATCTAACTAGACGCGACCGCAGTACCAGCAGAGGCTAAGTTTTAAAGACAATGTATATATGCACGTTATATATTCGGTAAGTTATATTCAGAGGTAAGTTTTAAAGACAATGTATATATGCACGTTATATATTCGTTTATTACTCAGCGCAATCTCGCTGACTGCAGTTTGCAGTTTGCCTGTGTAAATTTTTTTTTAGATTTATCAGGCTCATATGGTTATTTAGTTAACCGTTCAACACAAATATATATTTTATTTATTGGAGAAAGGACTCGATGTTTTAATCCAGCACACCGAGTCTAGTAATTACCCAAATTTTAAAAACGATTATTCAAAATCTGACAGAAAGGTACTAGTTAAGTCTCAATTAAATGTATGGTGGAAGGCATCGATATTTCATATTTCCCCAGTTCAATTATTTGTAAAAAAAAAATGCATGCCTCTGTAGTTTTTCAATCCAATGTTATGAGACTGACGTGTAGTTTTGCTTAACTTGATGTTACACTAAATATATTTCCGTGACAATAAATATATGGGTTATGGTGCAACAGAACTTTAACAAGGTTTTGTTTTGTTTACGTGACAGCGTAACCTTCAGATCCATAGATCATGGCAATACCTACGCCCAGTCTATGAGCAGGAGAAGGCTATTCATGAGCCGAGAGCTCGGGATCTTTCCATTCTACATGGACAGAGAAACATTTCTAACCTGGCCCAACAGTGATGGCTGCTACTGGTTACAAGTCAACTTTATGTTCTGTCAACGATGCTAATAGATGTCTAGCTCTTTTCTTACTGACTTTCCTTAGGGACGTGTCATTATTTAGCGGGGGGACCCTCCCCTTGAACATAATAAAATTGTGACCTTCCCCCAGTCGTAGGTCAAAAAATTAGGACCCTCACTTGTCTCCTATTTGACCGTGTAGAATCAATTTAACCTAGCAAACAACTTTGTAGTATTTATCATTTAGCTGTAAAATGTGTTTCAGCATCGGAAGGGTGGGGCTTTATTTGTCTAATTAGTCATAATTGCTCCTCATTATAAATGCACCGGGTCATTTATGAGAATCAATTGTTCCATAAAGACCCGCGCATTTATAATGCGGGTCATTTATGACTAATTATTCAATAATAGCCCCAATCTTCCCTGCTGAAACTTCAAACCCTCCCCGTTCTTTAAGAATGTAATTAATTCATAGGGATTTAAGTAAAATAAAGGGTCTTGAATAACAATAGAAAAGGTGTCAATCATGTAATAATGGACTTTGGAAACGACGTGCCAACCATGACAAACGCCGTGACAAACGAGACAAACTGCAACCTGAACCGATTTTTTGATGTGCCTAAAAAAATTGACAAAGCCAATTGAGAAGACGAACTTTTATTTCTCAGTACACTGGATAACATACTTTTACGAGATAGAACTAGAAGTATCTTTCCGATAGTGAAGTGCTCCGAGGTTCAATTATGATAGATTTTTGTCAGTCTCATCAATTGCGCCTTTTAGTCGTGCTGACAGTATGAGGCTCTGGTTGCAGACTGAATCGGATGACCTTGAATACAGTAAAAACCCGCGTATAAGAACCCGAGAATTAAGAACCTGGTAGCATCAATTTCCCTATTTTAACTACCCTTTTTATAAGAACCTTACAGTATAAACATGAGAAATAATTCAAAATGATTTAGCCTAAACCAAGAAAAAGTAGGTTCTTATACGAGTAGGTTCTTATACTGTATAGGATTTCCATCTAAAAACGAGAATGAGAAATGTCTGGCTTTAGTTGGGGCAATTTGAGGCTATCTAGGAGATTAAAGCTCAATGAAACATCTAGTTTGTGTACGAGATTTTGGGGGATTCCCCTCTTGTTTTCGTGTGTCGACTTGAATTTAATGCAGTACTTTACATGTGTCTGGAACCCAGCGAGTCTGCAAACGGGACATTAGTCGACAAATGCAAGATCCACAAACAATCCTCACGAAACCAACGGCAGGAGGCAGGGGGTGAGTCATTGAAGTCAAATTTTATCCGAATTGTGTCTTATCAAACCTTTGGTCAGCAATGTTTGAAAATAACAAATTGAGCTCCTTGATAGATCAGACATTACCGACCAGTCGTTTGTTGATTTTGGTTGAATAATGCCCAGCCCTGTTTGTTTGCTTCTAGAGGGGCAAGAACAGGGCCACGTAGGACATCAGGACACTGATTTTACACTGAGCTGCCTTCTTTTCAAGTACTTATTATTGTTTTTGAACATGCCTCCCCCTCTGTTTGCGTCGATCTCTACATAAGACATACGAGTGTGATGTCTCGGCGATATGTGTTAACACTCCAGGGTCCCATCGATGCGAACGTCCAACAGGAAATACAATGAATGATCATGATTATGAGGTGTCCTCTCTTGTAAAAGCCTTTTGGCTTCCTAGAGGGCACTTCGCCACTTAAACCCAAACTAATGTATATATACCTATAAAAAAAATTGTGGCAAAAATAAATGATGATGACGATGATGATGATGGTAAGACATGACTTCCTTATTATGGATACGCGATCGCTAAAAAACGTGCCGGACTTGTGGCAACACAATGTACCAACAATCCAGCACTTATTCCAATCATTCAGACATGGAGAGGGTACAAAATATGGTCATGCCAATATCAATTTGATTGCTTGTCTTCAAGAGTGTAGCAAAGAAACGATTGGGAATTTTTTGGAAAGAATCTATCGCGTAACAACTAATAGTGATAATAGTTGCCGCACTTTTGTTGTGGCCACCTTCATGTGGGGGGCACACGAAATCTGTAAAAAGATATGCAAGGGAGATCAAACCGCTGGTACAAGTACATGATGTATATCTGTACTATCTCTACTTGTAAAAGCAACCACTTTAAGGGAATTTTATTGGATTTCAGTGCTAATAGAAAGTGCATTGAATGAGGACGCAACCAGGCCAGGAAAGTCAAATCGTTACAAACGTAGAAGAAAAAGCCAAACTTCACTCGTTCCGTCTTTCCTTGCAGACTACGATCTATCATCAAGTGACAAAGAAGAAGGACCTAGTAGTGCACCTGCTGCTAATCTCCCAGAACCCGAATCCACTGCTACTGATGACGTCCAAGCGAAGCAAGGCGACCACAGATGCGCCACAGCTACAAACCAAATCTAGGCGAAAATATACCCTCAACCCTAGCGACCTTCCAGCGGCCATCGAAAATTTCTCGGTAAAGTCTTCACTATGGCCGTAAATCTGGAAAGGCTGGAAGAAAACTTTACCAAAGTTTGGTCACCTAGCTAAGCTCCGTTCCCGGGAATTTTTTTATGACGTCATCGATGACGTCATGCCATGTGACTTTGGTGCTGGAGCCCCCTTGTCACAAAGATAATTTTACCCAAGTTTGGTCACGTAGAGATGTTCTCGAGATATTAACTTTTCTAGTTTTCTACACTTGAGTCATGACATTCGCTCACCACAATAACTCGCATATCCACGATTTAAAAACGACGGTTTTGGCCAAAAAAGCCATAGGGGAATAGGACAAAATCACAGGCCTGGTGAACTCCAGTGGGAATCATTTTCGCTAGATTTCGCTAGTTTCTATTGTGCAATTTAATGCGGACGGTGAGTGAGTGTCAAAACCAATCGATGTCAATTTTATGTATCCAGGAGATAAAACACTTAGTTGTTAATTTTGAGTTAATATAGTCTCACTCGCTACTTTTTCAGTGCTCTACCTGAGAGCTATTCTTTTTGGAGGCAAAACTTTGCCAACATTAACGTCTGCAAGACTGGTCCGCCTCAATAATCGAAATAAGAATGACTTCAAATAGGCAATCTTGATATCCTTTCGTGATCGTTGTAGTCCTAAAAAAATAATTGCTGAGCGCTAGCCATTTTGTGTTGAAATCCCAGTTAAACCTCACGCGGAATCTGTTATACATAAAAATTGTGCTGATAGAAAGATAGAAAGGTATCTCACTTTCTTGCGTGACATTGCTGTGTATGCAATGCAAAGATTGGGTGAGATGGGGAAATAAAACAAAGAATTTGTTTCTTTAAAAAAAGTGTGAGTTTTGTCAATTTACAGGAAAGCCGTTAGCTGGCAGATGCTACAATAGCAAACCATTCAGCATCTTTGTGTACAGAGTCAAGTTTTTGCACAGGGAGATGGCCCCAGCTAATGAAGGTGTTGATGTCATAGGTGAGTTGAGATCAACTGTGAATACTTTGCAAAGGCACGCTGAAGCAGATAGAGCTGCTACTAAGGAAGAGCTACTCGCCAAAAACTGCAGGCTTGAATGGTATTCGTTTACTATTTAGCTGTTATGAAGGCATATAAGGGGAGGGCTTTCCCACTAGCCACAAAGTCACAATATATCAAGGCAAGCGGGGTAACATGCATCTGAGATCCAGAATCCACATAACTCAGATGGGATTCTCTAATGCCAAACATTCTATTAACCATAATTGTGATTTTCCTGGCAAGTTAAAAAGAGGAAGAGGTTGTTGAACGCGTTACTCTACTCTTCAACAAGAGAATCGTGGAGGAAGAGGATTGCTGTGCAACGCGCCGAGATGAAGTGGTTGGACGAAAAAATCTCCCCACTTTGTAAGAGGTAAGGCGTCTTGGGAGCTAATGAGCCCCCAAAAATACAGCATCGCCATGGAAGATGCCACCAACGCACAATTTACTTGACGAAAGTTGAGAATGTAAACCGGTCAGGGCCAATAGCCGAGTTGACGCTTTCAAAATACGCAGATGGAAAAACACAGATGGAAAGACGCAAGGGGATAAATACACCATCCATATTGCCGAGCAGAAGACGAGCCGCACAATGGGTGGTATACTAATGCAGTTCTCAGCAAGCTTCATGCGCTTATCAACAAGTATCTAAAGCATTTTCGCCCAAAGCAAGGAGAAGACGCCATGTTTCTGACCTCGACTGGCACCCTAATTACTATCCTAACAAATGTACCGGTATTTTTCCACTTTTTTAACCCTAAATCTGAGCTATAAAATGAAGGTGAATATGGACATATTTGGTATCGTTGGAAAGGTCTATCCTTCTAGGTACCAAACTTATTGCTAACCTATGTAATCCGGCTGAGTTATGACCAGTTAAAAAACCATGGTCAAATAACAAAAAAAGTGTACAACCTCATTAACTCTATGAATATTCATGAATCTAAAAAGATACCCTATAGGTCTGATAGAGCTTGTCGAGGACTACCTACAGTGCAAATAACCCGGCTAACCAGCTTATAGTATCCGGTTTAGTATCCTTATAGTATCAGGTTTACAAGTTTTATAGGGTCTGAAGACACTGTGCCCTTATACTCTAAGAACACCAGAGAAGCCTCACTTCATTACTACCCTTCGCCACCGCGCGATAAAGCGCAAAGAAAACAACACCGATATGAGTGTGACTCGGCCGGGTGCCTGCGGACAATGGTTTAAATCTGTTATCTTTCTTTGTCTTTTCCGCTTTCTTTTTCTCCCTTACAGTTTGTCATGCACCATGACAAGGGGGGGTGCAATTTGCAACGCTGAGGAGATATACGCTCTCAAAGTTGGTCTATCATAGTTTCATTTCTTTGAGATTTTTGGACGTGAGGGCACATTTTGTGTGGCCTATATTTCCTTAGCGTTTTAATCCCTGACACTCAAGACTATGATAGCCAAAGGGCTGCTCTACAACATGCACCATGACAAGGGGGGTGGTTTTTTGCAACCCTGAGGAGATATAAGCTCTCAAAGTGAGTGTTATCATAGTATTAAAGAAAACATTTGTTCAGAGGTCACACGGAACGAGGGGTCATCGATCGAGTCCGATGAGCCATTGGTGAAAGTGGCCAAAAGGGCGATGAAGAAGAAGACGGCTCTGCCTCCCGGGCAATCACCACAGCCAGACAAGCGTCCTGTCTCCTCCGTCGTCCGGCAAGAGAAAAAACTTACCAAATCCATTCAGCCGGAACCCTGCGGGGAAGATCTCACCCGGTCTGATGACGAGGAAGAGGAAGAGGTAAAAGAAGACTGAGAGGAAGAGGTTGGAACGGCATCTTACCAAGGGCGAGTTGGAGCTGGCCAACAAATTGGTGAGTATCAAAGTATCCATTTCAAACCATAGGAACTTGATTTCAGGTGATGATTCAAATTGACCCACTCTTTTCCTTCAGGTCCAGAAAATTGCACAGTGTATGTTTCTCTGGTCATTGAAAATGGCTCATTCTGTCTCTCTTCTTCCATATTTAGGGAAGAAATTGTCAAGTGTGCTAGTATGCAGCGCGAAAGGGTTGACATGGCACGGACTGCGGTAAGCTCTTGATACTGTGCGCACTGTGGATTATTTGGAAAATGATTATAATAAGATTTCAATTTTTGCAGGTGCCTCGGGCGAAAGAATTTACAGACCTACTGTTGATAAGCTGCTATGTTGTAATTCCACCTGCCAGGGCACTGGAAATCACGACGTTGCGATTCTTTCCTTCTGGGAGAGACAGTGCAGATATCACTAACCAAAACTTAGTGCTTCTTCATGACGATGGCTCGACCACACTGAAGTTCCACGATTTTAAGACAAGGGCCACCATTGGCAAAGACTGCACCTCTTTCACGGTGTGCAACAATAATTTTGATCTGATGGTGACTGCAGTTCTTGGTTTTCAGTTCATAAGATGAAAGTGAAAAAATGCCTTAATTCATTCATGTTCAAATATTGCATACAACCCCTTTGATAGCTGTTGAAACACTCGTGGCTTTTATGATAACAGGCTTCAGGGTCAAACCTGTCTGAAATCAACGGCCATCCTATACACTGACGTGATCCAGGGGCATAAGCCTGTGCCCAGTAAGGTAACTTGCTATTCAACGTCTCTAATGCGGTAGACACAATTTATAGCAACAATCTATCAATCTTATTTGAGATTGGGAAGTCAAGAGAAAGAATTCGGTGAGTTACGTAACTACCTACATGTGACTGGCAGTAGTCAGAGGGTTTCAAAGCATCACTGCTACATGCCGTCGATTTTACCATCTGGTGAATAACTCTCGATTTGGGGGGTGAGTCATTGAAGTCAAAAGACATGTCATTTCATTATCAATAAAAGACCAGGCTACGAAATAGTTAATGTTATACTTGTAATCGAAACTAGAACACGAGATACTGTTACATTCCTGTGTTTGGCGCCTTCACTTTCGGTCCGGTGGTGACATGGGACAAGACTGCAGCTTTAAAGAAGTGATCTTGGCTAATTGTCAACGCCAAAAAGATGGTATGCTCTTTCTGAAAGTCTTTGTGGCTGCAAACCGAGGTTATTGGCTAAATACAAGTTTTTTTGAGCGCTTCCCAGGCGAAATATCAAAGGTTAAACTGCAGGATGTCTGGGTTAAAGATGGCGGGTCGACTGCTCCAATGTCCTGGTTTCAGTCACGGACGATTACTTCTATGTTCATGCATGTTCATGTTCATGTTCATGCTTTTGGGCTCATCGGCGGGCTTGTGAAACAAAATATATAGAACTATGATGCCAAAAAGCTAGTTTTCCTGATTTCTTCGGATTTGTTCACGCACATTGCAGAGCATATCAACACCGTCGACTTAGCTCATGCTAGATATCATCGAATGGAGAACCAATACATTCGGACAATATTTTTTGAAGGACCTTTATTGATAGGACGAGGGGGGCAGACCATGTTCACCAGAATTAGAATATCGCATAGTAGTAGATTGGTGCACTATACTGCATAGCTGTGATAATTTCACCTGGCTGACGGTATAGCCCACCATAAACTAGAGTTGGGGATATCCAAAGTTTATTGTAGATATTTAATTATTAGAGACCCGGTGCACTATACTGCATAGCTGTGATAATTTCACCTGGCTGACGGTATAGCTCACCAAAACCTAGCGATGGGGATATCCAAAGTTTATTGTAGATATTTAAGTGAGGTTCTCTGTAACGGTCGACTCCGGTTGGAAAAACGGATTTTGACAAAACTGGTCAGAATGAAGCCCATTACCTGCTGCTTTTAACGGTATAAAAATTATCTCGAAACGATAAATATTTTCCGAGAAACCCGCTGAAGTTTGACCCCTGGTCGAGGTGACGGTTTTGGAAGCGTGACGAAGCTGTTTTTACCGCACCTCGGAAAAACTCGAATCGCAGAAAAAAAGAAATCGGCATGGAAAATCTAACCAATACAAATAAAAGCAGATATAAATCTTCGCAATTTAAGGTCTTTATTATTTCTCTTCGATGATTATTGAATATTTGGGAGATTTTTAAATACTTTTAATTTTTCCTAGACCTAGTTTATAGGGTATTTTTGACGAGTTATAAGGGATAATGCCAGGCCGCTTTGACACATAAATCTATGACAGCACGAAGGAGTGATGCTAGGTGCACTAAAATATCAAATAACTTTTGTGGGCAAACTGTTTTTAAGACCAGCAGGAAATCATATTACATACCTTCTGTCGGCGGTAAACAATCGCGGTGTCACGTTGGTATCAAGGTCACGTTCACGAAAAATCACCCAAAATACTTGCAGAAGTGTGAAAAGATTCCACCGAAGGCTCTCTGCGACATATTATTATGTATTTGTTGGCGTTTCTATCTCTGAAAAGGGATGAAAACACGAATTACATTATCCGAAATAGATTTTCGAAGTCATTGTTTTGTTTCGAACTTGTCATAAACCAGTCAACCGATCACACGGATCTTAGCCTCTCACCTCGATAAGCAACGATAATTGGCTTTGTTTCCTCAATCGAGCCTTCGTGTTCTTGTTGGCAATCAAACAAAACTTTAAAAAGCTGGAATATTACCTCAAGCAAAAATATCGAGCACTGAACGACTCGCAAGACTTCGAGACTGCATGCCTGGAAAGCGATTCGTGACTTGTCACGCAGCTGTCACGAGGTCAAATTCACACAGGCAACCCGTCAATACCCGCTGGTCTCTTGCGCTCACAGCCCGTGTGTCGGTCGCGTAACGCTTCCCTCGAGAGACGGCTATCAGGATAGGGCAGGACATTACTGTAAGACGGAAAGGTACACAAAATGATTTATTTCTAAATCCCCTGACATGGCTGACAACATTAATTTTCCATTTTTTTCTGCATGTTTGTAATTGCAAATACATAAATATTTGTAGGCAAATGAATACATGCTTTCATACACAGCTACACGATCTGATTGCGTTCTCGATAACTGAAATATAAGGCGCCTTAAAGCGACATGGGATGGGGATTTCGGTAGTATCCAGCTCAAGGTCACAGCATACCATTTTCAACATCGACACGTTCAACTTGCTCAGTTTACCCTTCTTGAAGAGTTCGCACAAGTTTACTGATTCGTAAATGATTGGGTGAACCAACTGGCATTCCCTCATTATTTCAAGTCGAACTTGAGAGTAGGTGTCTTGATCCTGTGCTGCTACCGTTTCTTCTTGGTGCCCGCCCTCAGAGGTACCACCGCGTCTGTCTTTTGCCGCTTGCCGCGAAAAAAACGCCTGAATCTGTGCAGCAGAGAGGAAATCTTCAATTTCAAAGCGTCGGTTGCCAGAAAGATCTTTAGCGTAGCGCATTAATCTGGCGACGCTTGCTGGGTCTTCCTTTTTGCCGGTCTCTCGTCCTCTATTAAACGCTTCGGTGAGGAATTCGACTTGGTTTTCGTTAAACCTTCCCCCTTTCTTAGTTTCTTTCAGAGCCACCCTCGGCTTAAGGTTTCCCTCTCACTAAGGTCTGCCATTACACCAGTTCCTGGAATGTGCGGTTGCGCGCTGGCTCCCGCAACAAGCTTTTCCGTATACATTATCTTCGCTTTGTCAAGTAGACTTTCTCGCTCATGGAAAAGCTTACAGTTACCCTGCTCTAGATGGGCTTCCAGTGCCTTGTACCTCTGATAGCTTTTGGTACACCCATCTTTGGGGCAGGGGAACAGCTGTAGCGTGTCATCCGTTGATTCGTCTTGACTAGCGGAGGTTAGTGTCTGGCTTGGCTGCACGGCGACCTCGGGAGTAGTTGGCGGCTTGTAACCTTTGATATCGACGAAGGTCCCTTCACTAAATGCAGATGTGAACTTGGAAATCTCCAGTTTCTTCGGAGCTAAAAATAAATAAATACAAACATAACGCATTTTTCTTCAAAAGAACAATGAAACCTTACGATGGCAACTTATAGTTTTAAAATCCTACCCAATCCCTCTTCGCTTAGACGAAAGTTGTTGAAGGTACTTATTCCTTCCAGTTTTACATTAGAAAGGGAGGGTACATTTCTTGCATCTACAAGAGCGACGCGAACTCCAGTCATCCCGCTACCAGAAACAATAGCATCCCGTAGCTCCTCAGCAGTTTGAACATCATGGCCCTCGTTAATGTATCGTCGTATATGTGCTTTGATATTACCAGCTTTGCGATCACAAGACCCCTTTCCATCCTGTGGGTCACTGAAATCCACCCTGTCAAATTTGGAGATATATACAAAAAGGAAAGATATAATGTCGGCTTGCACATATATGTGTTGCAATTGTTCGCCATTTTAGTACTAAATATGGAAGGTATCCCTTTTTCTTGTCCCAGAACACCTCACATTTTACTAAATGGAAATTATTTTGAGTGAAGCCAGTTATCGATCTATATAAACATCTATATTTCTAATTATATTTCGACTATACGCAGCGGAGTTTAATTTTAAACTAAATGCAACGCACCTTTACTCCTGTGGCTTCCTTCATTAGACGGCATGCTGATAACAAGGCCGCGTTGTGGTAACAGCCTGCGTTGTCCTGGCGGTAGGAGGCTGTTGCTATGCCAAGATGCTCGGTTTTGAGTACACGCAGGACATGCTCCATACAGGCCACAACGACGGCGCTGTCTTGGGAACAGTTACTGATAACATGCACAAAAGTCTGATGCTGCAAGGTCTCGCTGAATGTCCTCCTAACCACGACAGAGATGTGCCACGAGATCCCTCGCTTTGCAAACCAATCCGCCTGAGTTTCGCGGTATTTTTGTGGCAGAAATTTCATTGCCCAATCTTGTGTGATGAGAACACTATCAGGTGTTAGCTCTTTTAGCATCTTCAGCCGTGGCTTCTCCTGCTGAATGCTGCGCAGTTGGTGGGCCTTCCAAGCTCTAACCGCGTCAGTGGCTTGTTGACAAGTGAACAGAAGGCTGTCGCACTCATCAGCACCAAGGATTGCCCTGTCAACGTCTTTTACCGCTTCGTCGATGAACTGGAGAACAAGAGCCACAATCTTGGACAAAACCTGTAGAGAAAATTACTGAAATTGCTTCTTTTTTCGCTTTTCTCCTGTCATTTCACCTCCTCCCTCTCCCCCGAAGCAATGTTGCAAGGAACGTGTCGAGGGATGGACGCCCTTCATAACCAACACTGATTTAGCGGGGAGGGGGATAAACAGGGCCTTAAGTTAGGTCGAAAAGTCAAAAGATAAGTGGTATTAACATTTTCTCTACCCTTTTGTCCAAGATTGTCTGCGATCGTAAAAGTGTCATAATTCGATTTTATACGGCAATGTTTCGACGTATTTCTCTGATTTTTCACTGAGCATAAAACATATGATTACTCAAAAGGTAAAAGCGCTACCGTTTTCAATGAACTAATTATAGTGCAATTTGTGACGTCAGATTGCTGCTTCTGGAAACCTGCTGACGGCTGTAATCTCAATGCCGGCAAAATGCCGTATATTTTCATGTATTGTCTTAGACATTTCGGTAAACCACGGTCAACGAACTGTTTCCTACACTTTGGCGAAAGAAAAAAACGGTCAACCAAGGAAAAATCTCGGTCAACCAACAAAATTAAGTAAAATATTGATCTTTTGTCTCTTCTTTATGGCCCAAATTTTCCCTGGTTTTTCGTGGTTTTCCGTGGTTTTTCGTTGGTTTACCGTGTTTTTATTTTTTGAAATGAAAGGTTTTATCACGACGATAGAATACTTACTCCGAGATTTAAAATATCATAAAAAATTGTGGTTCTAAGGAGATTCTGAAGAAAGAAAAAACTTGGGCTGCCTGTGGTGACAAGTTTGCCTTTGTCGGGGGTGTCTCGCACCGAGGAAAAATAGTAGTTCTTCTCAAGAATCAAAGAAGAAAAATGGTCTGCATCAAAAACTAGATGATTTTCTCTTCAACAAGTGTCTTTTTTGTTTCAATTGGTAAGAAAACTTCCATCAAATATCGGGGTTTATCTACAACCTTTCCTTTTTCGCTAACTACAGAAGCGACCGATATTATTTCAGCTCACGAAAATCAATTATAAAAAAGCCCAGCAAAGTCGTGGAATTGATATTTTTGTTCTACGATGAGCGCTTATAGTAGCCAGCCTTTCCGAAATAGTTTACATGCTACCTCGTGTTATTTGACAAGTCAGGTGGTTTAGTCTGGAGCTGTTGGCTGTAGTGTAGGGACTTATAGAAGGTAGCGTGAATATTTTAGAGATTGATTTCCTTCCAAGATGTTACTTTTTAAACACCATATGCAATCATTTTTCGATGCAAGATCACCGTTGTAGACAATGGTTCCCCAAATCAGCTACTAACGTAATGTTCAGTTACCAATTTCACATTTTCATGCCGACCATTTCACATCGTGCGCGCGCTTTTATCACCCAAATAGGGCGCCACAGGGACCCCATCACGAATATGTCTAAACAAGACTCTAGCACCGCTAAAAACTATCTAAACAACTGTCAGATTCTTTAAGAACACCCTGAGGATGCCTCTATCGAACAACACGTTCTTATCATTTAATTTAACTTTTAAAATAGTGAGATATATATCCCTATGTCATCACCATCTTGGACAAAACCTGTAGAGAAAATTACTGAAATTGCTTCTTTTTTCGCTTTTCTCCTGTCATTTCACCTCCCCCCTCTCCCCCGAAGCAATGTTACAAGGAACGTGTCGAGGGATGGACGCCCTTCATAACCAACACTGATTTAGGGGGGAGGGGGATAAACAGGGCCTTAAGTTAGGTCGAAAAGTCAAAAGATAAGTGGTATTAACATTTTCTCTACCCTTTTGTCCAAGATTGCAGCTCTTCACAGGATGAGCACGTCATATCATGCTCGTGGTCTGCACACGTTGAGGCGAACTGGGGCTGTTTGGAGTCACTAAGGGCGTACGTGATGCAGTGGTCCGCAACTTGGCTACGCTTAGCTAGGTGAACCTAGGAAACAAGCAGATAGCAACCGTGCAGACTGTTAAAAAAGACTGTTAAGAAGACTGTTAAAACAAACTGTTAACTAAAAGCATGCGCTGCATTCTGGTAGTTTGGGGACGCACAGCTTGGGCATTTGTGTGTAAAGTAGAGCGCGCGCGCGCTTATAGCTGGAATCGTCCATTGGTTTTTATGAGCCTTTCGGTAAAAGCCCCCCCCCCCCCCCCCCACACACACACAAACACTCAAATTGCAAGATTCGGCGGGGAAGGGTGGGGGTTGTACAATACAAACCCGCGTATACGAACCCTATCTTATTTTTATAGTGTTCCCGAAAATGCTGCGTTCTTATTCTCGGGTTTAATGCAAATGTTGTCATTTCCACACATCATTCTAATTGGGTAGAGACGAATGTTAAAGTGTCTCAAGGGTTTTGTCCGTTATTGTAGATGTACAGTGAAATATATTATAAACGCATACCTTGTAATCAAATTTTATGTATTGCTTGCCTTCCTTCAGCTTGAATTCACAATAATCAGACCAGTCCTTGGAGCGACAACCACTAGATTCTACCTTAGAGACTACCTCGGCCAAGTCGTCAAAAGCCTTGGCTCCTTCTGCGGAAATGTAATCCAAGCCTTGCAGGGACTTGCGCACAGAAGCGGAACAGACAGAAAGGATTCGGGTCATAGTAGATATACTAAACGGTAGATGTCCCGTCTCCGCGCAGAAGGCTTGGTACTGTTTGCAGATCCGCGCAGGTATCATAGTCCGAATGACATTTGGCGTTTCCAGCACTCTCCCGTCCGATAGTTTCAGGTATTTTTGGCCAAAGGAAGATCCTGCACGATGTGCGGGCTGGTGATGAAGCTCAAGAAATGGTCAAGTTGTTTTTCATCCACTCGAAATCTGAAGGCTCTTGTAATTGGTACTGCAGCACCACGCCCATACTTTAGAATGTGAAGCCTTGCAATCTTAAATCGATACTCAGTGAGGTTTGGGATGTACTTTCTCAGTTCATTGAGCGACACTAGGTCTGCCATGATGGCAAGCACCTGTCGTCTGGTATCCCAGCTGCTAGCGTTTAGATACGTCTCAGCAAGGGCCATGAGGTACTTATGATTTGCTGGGGATACTACTCCAAATGTTTCATCCACAATGCGTGAATCCTGGACAGCCTGCCACAGGCTGCCAGCATCGTTGGGGTTCATGACCCTCAATGACGCCACAATAACTGCGCTGGCTCGAGACACGTGAAGCTGCTTTGCTTTGCAACCCATTTCATCCCACCTTTTCTTTGGCACTCCTACAACACTCGCAGGTCTACCACATGCCTCTAAAAAGTCGTCAAGCTTTTGCCGTCGCGTCTCAAGGCTAGACTTTTCCGATTCATTTGACGACTCCGTACTTGTTCGGCTTGCTGTGTCGGCCTCACCGGCTGCGAAACTGCGGTCGTCAGATATGGTTAATTTCGCAATACTTTCAGTGATCATTTCGTCCTCTTCAATGGCCTGTTCTTCTGACTTGATCTTCTCGCGACAACGTCTGCAAATAGCTGTAGATAAAAGAACAAAAGAGATTATTTTAACCGACGGTCATACCTACCATCCGAATACAGGGAGTACCCCCCTCCGAGCGTTAACTTAGAGAGGACATTTTTTGAACTAGAAAACATTTTTTATACGACTGTGAAAACTCCCCAAAACTTACACCATACAGACCCTTTTTATACCAAAATTGCAATTTTCCCAACCCTTCTTATACCCAGCCTGAAAACCCTACCCCTTTATCCCTTACCCCTTTCTATACCTCCAGCCTGAAAACCCTACCCCTCTCAGCCGAGCATCCCCGTATAGTCCAGTATAGGGAGTACCCCCCAGGTGATCCAGCTGTATTTAAGCTATTTATAAAAGATACTTACGCGATCCAACAGCCACGGTCTTGCCTGTGAGATTGTGTAATCCTACTGCCTGAGTGAAGGTCACAAAACGATCACCCTTAACAACAGTTTTCCCATGCGCAGCCCAATCGCTTGGTGTGGAGCAGGCCGTTTTGCTTCGTTTCCACCGTAGACCAAATCGTCGCGATGTTTTTGGCAAATTGTTAGCGACATAAACTCCATGGAACTCTCAAACAGTCCTGAAATTGAAATAGGAACAACGCCACTTAATCAACGCCATGACCAAAATGTCGCGTAGAAAAAAGTAATTCAAATTTAGGCCTTTGCTAAACAACCGGCGATCTAAACCCAAGGGCAACGTATAATTAAATAATCAGCCAGTTGAGAAAACGCATTGTTCTGTCCCCGACTGAAAAGAATCAATACCGACAGTGTTGCAATATACAAAGCGAACTCTTACCTGCTCTAGCTAAAAGAAGACAGGATTCGTCTCTTACTTGTCCGTCGTTGGCCTTTATTGACCTAAGATGCGCCGCTGCTTCTTTCTTGCATTCTCCAAGGGCAAAATGCTTACCGCCACTACAACGCCCTTTTACATGCACGGAATAACCGCAAAGGGTCATTTTTCCTTAAAAAAAGAAACCTTGTTTGGTTTATAATTCCTTTGACCTCAGTGGCACAAGACTGAACAATAGAAATTAAAATACGTCCTACCTTCGCTACTCCCTGCTAGGAGTGAGCTGTTTCGAACCTTTCTTTGTTAGTCAATTTCGACAGATAATCACTTAGCACCATGTCCAAGGGACGCAACAGATTCTAGACCTTTCCAAAGAGCTGAGTTGTACAAAGACGCACGTGTATGTGAATGTGAAGGTAACTGCCAGTTGTATTTGCTTTTCCGTACAGGATTTCGCAATTCGTTATGAAACAAACAATACACTTTCCTTTTTAGGGCATCATTACTGAATGAATCAATAAGTGATAATTGAGTGTCAAGAAAGTGCCGCACCCTTGTCTGATAACAAATTTGAAGTGACAGGTTCCAGATATAGCTTACAAATAAAAATATTTTATTCGAGCTTGCTTTCATTTCTCATAAACAGAATAGGTACTTATTCGAGAAAAAAGGAAACATTTCGGGGCAAAAAGTATCTGACACAGTACCGTATTGACGGGTTGCCTGTGTGAACTTGACCTCGTGACAGCTGCGTGACAAGTCACGAATTGCTTTCCAGGCATGCTGTCTCGAAGTCTTGCGAGTCGTTCAGTGAAATACTGCTCGATTTTTTTTGCTTGAGGTAATATTCCAGCTTTTTAAAAGTTTTGTTTGATTGCCAACAAGAACACGAAGGCTCGATTGAGGAAACAAAGCCAAATATCGTTGCTTATCGAGGTGAGATCCGTGTGATCGGTTGACTGGTTTATGACAAGTTCGAAACAAAACAATGTTTTCGTGTTTCATCCCTTTTCAGAGATAGAAACGCCAACAAATACAGAATAATATGTCGCAGAGAGCCTTCGGTGGAATCTTTTCACACTTCTGCAAGTATTTTGGGGTGATTTTTCGTGAACGTGACCTTGATACCAACGTGACAGCGCGATTGTTTACCGCCGACAGAAGGTATGTAATATGATTTCTGCTGGTCTTAAAAACAGTTTGCCCACAAAAGTTATTTGATATTTTAGTGCACCTATCATCACTCTTTCGTGCTGTCATAGATTTATGTGTCAAAGCGGCCTGGCATTATCCCTTATAACTCGTCAAAAATACCCTATAAACTAGGTCTAGGAAAAATTAAAAATATTTCAAAATCTCCCAAATATTCAATAATCATCGAAGAGAAATAATAAAGACCTTAAATTGCGAAGATTTATATCTGCTTTATTTGTATTGGTTAGATTTTCCATGCCGATTTCTTTTTTCTGCGATTCGAGTTTTTCCGAGGTGCGGTAAAAACAGCTTCGTCACGCTTCCAAAACCGTCACCTCCACCAGGGGTCAAACTTCAGCGGGTTTCTCGGAAAATATTTATCGTTTCGAGATAATTTTTATACCGTTAAAAGCAGCAGGTCATGGGCTTCATTCTGACCAGTTTTGTCAAAATCCGTTTTTCCAACCGGAGTCGACCGTTACAGAGACCTCACTTAATTATTAGAGACCCGGTGCACTATACCGCGTAGCTGTGATAATTTCACCTGGCTGACGTTATAGCTCACCAAAAACTAAGGATGGGGATGTCCAAAGTTCATTGTAGATATTTAATTATTATTGACCCGGTGCACTATACTGCATAGCTGTGATAATTTCACCTGGCTGACGGTATAGCTCGCCAAAACCTAGCAGTGGGGATATCCAAAGTTTATTGTAGATTAATTATTATTGACCCGGTGTACTATACTGCATAGCTGTGATAATTTCACCTGGCTGACAGTATAGCTCACCAAAAACTAACGGTTGGGATGTCAAAATTAATTGTAGACATTTGATTATTAGAGACCCGGTGCACTATACTGCATAGCTGTGATAATTTCACCTGGCTGACGGTATAGCTCACCAAAAACTAGCGGTGGGGATATCCAAAGTTTATTGTAGATATTTAATTATTAGAGACCGGTGCACTATACTGCATAGCTCTGATAATTTCACCTGGCTGACGGTATAGCTCGCCAAAAATTCGCGGTGGGGATATCCAAAGTTTATTGTAGATATTTAATTATTAGAGACCCGGGGCACTATACTGCATAGCTGTGATAATTTCACCTGGCTGACGGTACAGCTCGCCAAAAACTAGCGGAAGGGATATCCAAAGTTTATTGTAGATATTTAATTATTAGAGACCCGGTGCACTATACTGCATAGCTCTGATAATTTCACCTGGCTGACGGTATAGCTCGCCAAAAATTCGCGGTGGGGATATCCAAAGTTTATTGTAGATATTTAATTATTAGAGACCCGGGACACTATACTGCATAGCTGTGACAATTTCACCTGGCTGACGGTATAGCTCGCCAAAAACTAGCGGTGGGGATATCCAAAGTTTATTGTAGATATTTAATTATTAGAGACCCGGTGCACTATACTGCATAGCTGTGATAATTTCACCTGGCTGACGGTATAGCTCGCCAAAACCTAGCGGTGGGGATATCCAAAGTTTATTGTAGATATTTAATTATTAGAGACCCAGTGCACTATACTGCATAGCTGTGATAATTTCACCTGGCTGACGGTATAGCTCACCAAAAACTAGCGTGGGGATATCCAAAGTTTATTGTAGATATTTAATTATTAGAGACCGGTGCACTATACTGCATAGCTGTGATAATTTCACCTGGCTGACGGTATAGCTCGCCAAAACCTAGCGGTGGGGATATACAAAGTTTATTGTAGATATTTGACCGTGTAGAAGACAAATGAACCAGACGCAACACGTTCTTCAGATGTAAAGTCATTAATAAATAACCCTAAATCTAACCCCGTTTTTTTTCTGTGCCACTTTCAGTATCTTTGCAGTGACCCCCCTCCCTAGCTCCTTCCAGATGCAAGCCAAACCTCCTGTTGTGCCGGTGCATTGAAGCACTATAAATCAAATGCACAAACAACAACTGCCAATGGCACGGTTTCAACAGAGAGAGGTCAGCACAATCAGGAATGCGAATTCCGGGAAATAACGTTCAGAGACAGGCCACGTTTTTCCACGTAGAAAAGATCGAGCACACAGCGAACAATGTCCCGGGAGGAAAATGTATTGCAGAGGTTGTCTAGCCTCCTATCGCAGAGACCAGGAGAATTAACACACAAGGACCTGCGAGGAACAACCAGTCACACACACCTTACAAGGTAAAATAAAGTATAATATAAAAAATCGCACCCTTGTCGTCTGGTTGACGTTCGACTTCCATTATGATTTACTTATTACAACACAACACTATACTTGTTGCATCAGCTCGCGCTATGCGCTCGCCTTATAAAATTTCCAGGCGATTCCGCTAGCAGTTCTGACCGCAAGGACGGCAGCCTCTCTGAAATAATCGTGGACACTGAAAAAATGTCGGCGGAGGACCAACATACTGCACGTGATTCCGACGCTGCAACGTCGAGCCGTAGTGGTGGGGGTATGCGCACAAGTTACACGCCCTGCACCGACGACGGCACGCGAAGACGTGGCCGCCGCGGGGAAGCACGTCGCAACAGGTGAGGTTTAGTAGGCCTGGTGAACTCAAATGGGAATCATTTTCGCTAGATTTTGTTCGTTTCTATTGTGCAATTTAATGCAGATGGTGAGTGATTAGCAGTTAAAAAGAAAGGAACGTGTCAGCAGAAAACAGAATCAGAAGTATAATCAATACTATGAAGGTAACCTATACTAATCTATTAAATGATTGTGATAATAAATTTGATGTCCAATATTTTGTAGGCATAAAAGACCATAGAGCAAAACAATCAGATGGACTACAAAAGCTCCAATCCAAAATACCAAGAAAGACCCGAATAATTAATGATTGACCTTTTGTTTTTGGAATTGGTGTTAGATGTTCTAGCGCTGAAATCCCTATGGCCAAAGACAAAGCTGACTCATGGTTGTCAATGTTGAGTTGTAACATATTTCTATTTTCGCTGTTTCTAGAGAAAGGCTAACAAGGAACGGCGTCTTAGCAAGGGCGAGTTGGAGCTGGCCAACAATTGGTGAGTATCAAAGTATCCATTTCAAACCATAGGAACTTGATTTCAGGTGATGATTCAAATTGACCCACTCTTTTCCTTCAGGTCCAGAAAATTGCACAGTGCATGTTTCTCTGGTCATTGAAAATGGCTCATTCTGTCTCTCTCTTTCCATATTTAGGGAAGAGATTGTCAGTGTGCTAGTATGCAGCGCGAAAGGGTTGACATGGCAAGGACTGCGGTAAGCTCTTGATACTGTGCGCACTGTGGATTATTTGGAAAATGATTATAATAATATTTCAATTTTTCAGGTGGCTCGGGCAAAAGAATTTACAGACCTACTGTTGATAAGCTGCTATGTGGCAATTCCACCTGCCAGGGTACTGGACATCAGGACGTTGCGATTCTTTCCTTCTGGGAGAGACAGTGCAGATATCACTAACCAAAACTTAGTGCTTCTTCATGACGATGGCTCGACCACACTGAAGTTCCACGATTTTAAGACAAGGGCCACCATTGGCAAAGACTGCACCTCTTTCACGATGTGCAACAATAATGCATCTAGAGGATGGGCAAGAACAGGGCCGCGTAGGACATCCGGACACTGATTTTACACTGAGCTGCCTTCTTTTCAAGTACTTATTATTGTTTTTGAACATGTCTCCCACTTACGGTGCAAAGAATACCGCGGTTATGTCCAATGTAGACTGCAAAACGCACTTAAGGCAGAAACTCGACATACCTGAGAACTTTAAAAAGATTTTCAGCAAAATATTGGGGCATAGGGTAGGTATTTACTTCTGTTGCCATTAATGTTTGAGCCCCGAGAAGCGAAAATTGCCTTTATACAGAATTTCTTCATACTTTCGAGAACAACGCAAAAGAAGTCCAGAATTACATGGATTTCCAACAGTTCTCTGATGAATATCGCTGCGGCCACGGCTGTGGTGAACATCCCGTTAAGGAAAAAAACGTAGATTATTCCTTAAGCGACCAATGGCACCAGCGCAATTCCTCAGATAAGAGACGTTACAATTTCTAGTGATTTATCATGGAATCAGCATATAAGCCTCAAAACACCTCCAATGGTTCACCTTAAGCGGGCAGGAGGATCCTCTTAAGATCTCGTTCTTTTCTCTGCATTTGATCTATATTAACGTGCGCCACTCACGTTTTCTATTTTGCATTACCTCTATATTTGCAGCGGGAGCTTGAACGTGTCCAAAAAAGAGCCCTTTCCATCATTAGCCCAGGCAAAGGTTATTATGAGGCGTTAGAGGCTGCCCCGCCCTTCATTTTGAAAAAGAGCAAACAACAATAACAGAAAATAAAAGAACACAGACTAAAACAAGAAAAGTAAAAATCGCTCCGCTGAAGAAATAATTCAAGATCGTGGAAACAGTTAAGAAGGGACCCGGCATATGAAAGAAAGAAATAAAAGTATAACAACACCTTGCACAAATGCTTCGATATTGCTATGGATTAACGCTCACGGTTACTAGATATCTTTTTACTTTAGCCCGCCAAACGAAAACAAACCCTCTCACACGGAATTTCGGGGGCTGTAGTGATTCCATTGACCATAGAGCCGAAGAAGACAAGACTGTTTATAAGCGCCAAAATCTTCCACAACAAGCTACTGCACGATGCGGTGATGATGAAAGAGAATTTAGCAGCTTCAAGAGAATTTAGCAGACCAAGATATTAACTCTGTACTTAGCGCTGTTGTAAAGCCTATCGCAAAGACGCCTTTATCATTGCTGTCAACACTAACAATGGTCTGGAACGACATAATGAGGCCCTTAATTATCAGTACCTCGATAGATACAGGAGTTGTTCTCTCAGCGAGATGCTAACGGTCCTAGTAACGCGCTTCATACCAGATTCCTATATGAAGCATCAAACACGGCAAACAAATCGTACGCGTGTCCGTTTCGAACTTCATTCAATAAAATTTATACCTATATTTGTCATTTTTATTGTTGTCGTGATGTGTGTGATGTATTGCTGTAGCCTGCACGATATTGCGTTTTGAACCTTAATTTACAGTATTTTATTCTACTGATTTGGTTTATACTTAACATTCGCGTCTCGGTATATATCCACCACTATTCACCTCCCCTTCGGGGGATAGTTGTTAACTACATAATAATAATTTTAAAAACTTTAAAATTAGTGCTATTCGACACGATACAATATTCCCATGGAGGCAGCAAAATTGCATCGAAAAATCGGGATATCGTTAAAGAATCGGTATCACCTGCAAATTCGCCGGATTAAAAAATAACTAAAAATGATAACGGCTTCAAACTTGCATTTTTAAATATTGCTAGCAGAGACCTTTCATTTGACAGAGTATCAAAAATTTCGAACTTTCTATCTTTTATAGGTATAGGGTGTTGCTTGTCGACCGATTACGAGCAGTACGTCATCCACTGGTCGGACCTCGACGTGAGCGACTCCTCAGGAAGGCAGATCACGTTCTCCTGCTAGAACGTCCTGATGTCCTGGCAGATGACTGGTCCACCAGTGAGGAGGTGATACCACCGTCCTCGAGCCCGGGCGTCGGCAGTCAACGAGCTGCAGCAGTATCGGAGCAGCGGGGAAGACGGCGCAGTAGTTTACTACGACCCCACTAGGCCGTCTTCTTCCTTGTTCCCCCCCCCCCCCCCCCCCCCCGGATGATATGTCATTCCCATCCTGTTCCTCATCCGGGGGATGCTGCTGCGGCAGCAGAAGAGGCTGAGGAATTAGAGGCTGACCCTGACGACTATGACCCACCTAATTTATACGACGTAAGTACAACCGTATTTTTAGTTGCATTATTTAATTTTTCTTTGTAAATGACGTTACGAATTTTTTTTTTCATGTAGCTGCCACCTCCAAGGAAGAGAAGAAGAGGCGTCGGGGAGGTAGAAGAAAACGCCGCAGGGACCATTGAGCGGTTCCCCGCGCTACTTGCACACACTTGACATACAACACTTTACTCCGGATTACATACAAAAAAAAACATAAAAACAAAAAACACACACACACAGGGCCTGCACTTGATGCTAGCCCGCCAAAGTCTTTCCTGGTATGCTGCATACGCAGTAAAGGGTTCAAATACCTTGGGACTTCGGAGGAGGAAAGAGCAGTCAAACCATTGCCTTTTTTTTAAAGAATGATAAGAAACAGGGACTTGGCTGTATTTTTAAATGATGGATGTAGTTTTATCTATTTTTATTATAATTATTTAGCTCGTGTGTAATCTTTTTTTCTTTTAATTTTTTTCTGTTGTGTCCCCACATTAGTACCGGATTTTATCCCAAGCTATTAGGTTTACAGACACTTTAATAAAGATATTATTATTATTATAATTCCCGTCACGTGCGTTTTTAAATAATAATTAGTAATGCACCCCGAAATCTCTACACCTCTCTTTATGTGGGGAATTTTTTTTCTCGTTGCTTTGACAGACAGAGCATCGGACCCTCCGCGCACCTTTACAGACTGCAAGCAGCTCAGGAACCATTTATTAGACTACTTATATCACAAAAGCAGCATCGTCGATACGCTACCGCGCTGCACCAGTAGGCCAGACCAGTTTGATGCCAAAACTCTGTTTTGCAACTCAGGTAAATGATCTCGTTTCTCAAACGTTGAAAACTCAGTTCACCCGTGTCTTATATGACATGGAATTTCCGCGAGAGAGGGGCTGGCCTTCCTCTTTCCTTCTTGTTGCACTGCAGGAGGCTAGCCGTCGCTGGCACAACAATGAGCAACCGCTCCGAACAACGCTGGATTTTGGGGTCAGTTTTTCAAGCTTTATGCCATTGGAGCGGGGCCCAGTCCTGCAAGTCCTGAACAAGCTCCTATTTTTGCCCATGTGGAATAGAAGGATGATGGTTCTCGAACCCGGAAATGACAACGCCATAGCAGAATTCGCACAATGGGGACCGATGACTACAAGACCGCGTCACCAATCGTAAACTTCATCGGCAACTATATCCATGACAAAGACCCTCACACACAAGATCCCAATCGACAGCACATGCCTCAGACCTTGGCGCAGTCGCCCACGATTGATGACCAGAAAAAAAATTACACCATTGACCACGCATGCTCCCACAAGAGACTAGAGTTTTGATAAAGGAAGTAGAAGATTACTTCACCAAGCCTATCAACTTAGAGCGTCAAAGGCCAGCTCTTGCTCTCTCCAACGAATTAAAGACAGTACTTCCTCAGGTAACCATAGCAACCTGTGCCTCTGGTCATGCACGCAGATTTAAGCTGTCTTATTTATGAATCTCGCATATTGCCAGGGGAACACAGTAGGCCAACTCTAATCATCGAACAAAGAAAACGTTTATCGTCGACTCTTTTTGTTCCATAGGGACTTATCAGACAATTGCTATTTTTGGAGCGTGACTGCTATTGATTAGATTTGGCCTAATGAGCTCCCCTGAAAAACTTCAGATTTATAAACAAGAGAGCTTCAAATCTGCGTGCAAAGCCAGAGGGCGAATGTCGCAACTTTGAATTTTTTTTCTATACCAAATAAGCAAATATAATGGTCAAACCAGGTTAGTAAGTTTTACCAATGCCACAAACTTCTCGTCTATATAAATTTTAGCAAGAAATAATACCTAATAACGGCACATTTTAATGCAACATTCTTGTAATAAATTCATTGGTCTTTCACAGTTTCTTTCCTCGGTAGATAATGTTCAAACAGTTTAGTAGTTCATGGTATTTGAAATCGGACCCTCGATAAAGTTTAATGCATTACTATACAACATAGTCTCAGCCCAATCCTTGCCCAGAAATATATTGGTACTGACACCAGAACCGATATTTACAAAGGAAACTTGGTTGAAAACCCTAAAAGACCTAAAATTTGCTTTTAATTGTTTTCACCTGCCAAATTTGCTATCTTTTAGGGGTAAATCCGGCGGTTGCCACGCCAAATTTGCTTTCTTTTAGGGGTAAATTTGCTGTTTGCCACACCCATTTTGCTATCCCTTAGGGTCAAAATCAATTTTCCCGACGAGCACCCCCGTCTAAAATATTGGGAAATTCGTGAAATTTGCCGGAGATGAAAATGAAACCCCCTTGAGAGTCTTGAGATGTAAAAGATAAAACAACCGTTATAGTATAACGGCATCCTTGAAGCATCCTCTGACAGTTCAAAATTCTTTGATTGCATATTTCTGCCTTTTAAGGCAGATTGGCAGTGTTGTAATATAATTTATGTGCTAGCCATACCGTCAAACGATGAAATAAAACTGTTATTTTGTGTTTTCAGAGAGAAGAGACCTGGTAATGCATTTTCCGGTATGCATTTTTCAGTCTGCATTTTGGACCTGCCGCCCAAGGCAACACTACAATGCAGATGGAATTTATTTGGTAAAAACTGAATGGATGTTAATAATAATTGTGACAATTTGAATGAAAATCTTGCTACCGTAATGTTGAATGTGACATTTTTATGGAAATTCAGTAAAACTGAAATTCAGTAAATACTGAAGTTAAAAAAAGTTGATTTTCTGAACAATGTTGTACTTTCAAAATGACAATAAGCTAGAAAACGTATTTTACTGAATGCATGTTCTAATTCAAACCATCCAATTACAGCTCGTTTATGTGCAACCATTTGTTTCTCGTTGAAAAGTTAGTTTAGGAAGGGGTTGCGGGACAACTGTTAGAGAAGGCATTTTACCCAGGGGGTGCTTATCAGATGGGATTTGCAGTATTGATAGAGGATATTACATGGGTGTGCAAAGTTACAAGTTTTATCTTCAAGTGTTGAAGTCAATCTCCCATGAGTGAGTGAAGGGAATGACTGAGAGATTGAGATTGAACACAAGAAGATAAAATTCGTATCTCCAAGTGCCCATGTAATGTTTTGTTTATTGTGTGGTTCCAGAAATTATCCATAACCCCCCTACAGAAGGGCATTGGAAATTCTGGAGGGGTGGGGGGTCAATTTACCTGATCATGTCCATACAAATACTGTATTTGTCCTCGGAAATTCCAGAGGGGTGGGGGAATCACTTTCCAACACCCTTCTGTGGAGGGGGTATGGATATTTTCTGGAACCACACATTAAATAGATATTGATGAGATAAATTTGAAAACAAATGCAAAACCACTTCTGGCACTCAAACTCTCTATAAGCAAAGTTTGATGTAAGCTTAATGAATTTTGTCCCAGGGTGAAGTTTCTGTGTTTTCAATCCAAGTTTGAAGTCGTATTTCACTGTAGTTTGTTTTGCTTCAGTATTTCTTGCTGAAACATCATGTACCCTGGGGACACTCACTAGGATTCTCAGTTCTATCAATCAAAAACATCAGTCCCAAAGGCAGAGCTTCAGGGCCTCCTATCATTGAATGGTGAATTTAGTGCCTTCTCATTGGCAGCAGGATTAGTTCCGGATTGAACAAAATCCTGTTATTCACAGTGAAGGGAGGTTAAACCAGGGCTCTGTGGTCCAACAAAATTTACCAGGGCTCAAGAGTTCGCAGAATCAACACTTATTGGATGAGGTTGAGCATGATAGTGAGATTTTTCAATGCTGAGGTATTGTGTTATCTGCCTAAGCAAAGCTGAGGCGGATAACAAGGCTTGACAAATCTCACTATCACGCGAAAACGGAATTCAATAATTATTTTATTATTCAGCAACAAGGAATTCTTACCTAGCTAAAGTCGATGATGAGACCTTGCAAGGCGAAACGGTATTTCCACTTCAGTTTACGTCCATTAGTAATTTCCTCTTCGTATTCAATTCAAATAGCCATTGCTGATTTCTAGATATCCTGAGCAATGATCTCTCGGCAAAAAGCCAGCAGATTCAACAAGAATATTGGCTAAATTGGCTTTCGCCTTTGAAATGAAAACCAAGGTGGCTGCCAAACCTATTGGCTTGCGTTATGACGTCATTAGAGTGCATCAATCCTACTGTCTGGAGTTTGACGTCACGAACTGCGTGCCAACATGCTTTCGCTGTGTACTCTTAGCCAATCAGAATCGATATAGTGGCATGGCTGAATAATAATACTCAGCAGCTGTAATTGAGGGGGCACTTATCAGATGCGATTTACAGTATATGTTTGAGAAACTGTGGTAATGTGAAGATCGTTAGTGCTTATCAGACTGCAGTGTACATGTGGGCATTGTCATGAATGTACCAGAGGCATTTCCAGGGGAAAGCCTTTCCTGCGATTTACAGTATATGTTTTAAGAAACTGTGGTAATGTGAAGATGGTTAGGGACTGGTCATAAATTAGAGGGGGAGGGCTGGTGTATTTTTATTTTCGTCAACATTTTTTGGAAACTCCCCCCTGAGAAGATGCAGGAAAAATGTTGGCCCTCCCAAATGCGGTGACATATTTAATGGTGACCCTCCTCCATCATTCACTGGATCTAGATATTACTAAAAATACATTTTTCAATCTATTTTCATGTTATAATAGCAGTTCAAGATTCGATATGCCTTTCGTTTAGGGAAAAAGAACCCGAAAGTTACTTCATCGTGTATGTTTTACATAGATATGTACATTATGTTGCATAAATCCCAGATACTAATTTCTTGTCAAGTTGAATGTTACTTACAGTTGATTGGTAAATCTACAGATCTTATTACAGGGCCGTAGCAAGCCTCCAAACACTCAAAAACTGGGGGGGGAGGACAACATCTAAACAACTGAAGTCAGCTTTTAAGGAAATTTTTTAAAACTCTATTGCGTGCGAAGTGCACCGAAAATTTAGAGCCCTGCATGTGAAATTTCCGCATTGGGGGAACTGATTGGGGAAAAACTGGGGGGGGGGGGGCATGGGCCTCCCTGACCCTTTGATCACTATGGCTCTATATTACCCTAGCAACATTTGCGTAAAAACTAATATATAATGACCCTCCCTTGTATCATGTGCGACAAATTTTTTGACCCTCCCTTTTTCACCTGCATGAAAATTAAAGGTCCTCCCCCCTCTAATTTATGACCAGTCCCTTGGTGCTTATCAGACTGCAGTTGTAATAGTCAAGAATGTACTGGAGGCATTTTCAGGGGAAAGCTTTCCCTGCTAGCAAAAAATGAGTGACCTCAGGGAACTCTGTTAGTGAAAGGCATAAAGCTAAAAAGACACGATGTGAGGATAATAGGGTGGGAGAGAAATGCAAGGGAAGAAATGCAATATTGTGATTTTGTCATTCAATCACCAATTCACCATTTCGGTGCTAGCTTCCATGCAGTGTACATTATGTAACAATCACCAAAATCAATCGAATGTTCAGACATTCTGACTGCATGATAAGAAGCCCTAGTTCACACACTTGTGCGTTGAGGTTAGAATATTAACCACCCAATGCGGCATTCAAAATTGGATTGAGCATCCAAAATGGCCGAAGAGTGGCATTAGTCTGAGAAAATGTGGTGAATGTTATAATGGCTGGGCAGGGTGGCTGTGTGCTGCCCTTTCTCCACCTTCCCGACACTGCAGCCATTTACTTTTTTAAAAATTAGTTTTACAGACAATTGTAACACAACAATAAATTTATTTACAATATTTTTTTCATCCATGCATACCAAGATGTGTAACTGTTTACTTGAAATAGTAGAATGCTACTAGAATCAAAGGGCTGTGCAAGCTAAATCTTTCATGAGTTTGAGAAAGTGAAAGATAGACTTTTTTGACTTGTAAATAGCCAAAACGATAACAGACTGAGTTGCGTTGAAAACCATAGAAGAACTGGCCATGATGGAACAATATTTAGCCATAGGCATATCAGGACTTTTCTTTTCACATTTTTAAATGGAAAGTATTTAAAAGAAGTTGAAATTATTTGTACATATCCATTTTTCCAAAAATAATATTTTTGCAAAACAGTGTGAATAGATTAAATCTAATGACGTTCTCCTTCCTTTTGACCTTTTTGCACGCACTTGTAGACCTAAAGGGAAGCCCGAGTTCACGCATTTCATGCGTCTAGTTTCACCTAAGGAACATTTGGTACAAATTTGGCGCCTTTACGCACAAGTGCACGATTGTACCTATTTTTTCCCTTAACAGACTCTACTACTACACTCGTTTCAGTTTTATCTTATGGAGTTTTAAGAACATATTTGAAGGACGCTAAAATACTGGTTGCGATTGAGGAATCCCGCGTATAATAATTCATTAGTCTTTAAAGCTGCTTGTTTGAGTATGGAAAAAAGGTTCATGCCCATTGTTTTCGTGATCTTTGTTCTAAAATTATGCAGTCTACCGAAGGTTACTGAGATCAATGTGCTCCTTCACAATTTTCAAATTTCACCAGAAAGATAAGAAAAATACGGAGATTTGGTCTTGCCATTGGAAAACATCAAGTATAATCATACCTTTGATAATCTTTGTAGAAAAATTATTTTTCATAACATTAATTAATTAGCATGCATGTGTTATCAAAGACATTCAACATCGTATTAAGTGGAGATGATATACTATATTATATTTATTTTTTATTTATTTATGACAATTAGGAATATCCTACCCAGGGAAGACATAGACTAGGACTCAAATTCCGTTACAAGCAATGCCTCCAATTATATTATTGTGTAAGTTGATATGATGAACTTGTGTTTTTATTTATAGCTGCTCAAGTATTTTTGACCAAGACGTGGCACCCAAGTCATGCGAATGTGGGTTGTCTGTGACTTTTCATGTACAAAGCGGCACAAAATTCTTCACCGACAGGTGGCAGTGCAGCAGTACAATAGCCGACAAAATATAGGAAAAATATAGGTCGTATCGTTGTTAAATTTTTAGAGGGGAGAGGACTTATCGAATTAGTTTCATGATGTGAATTGTGACTTTTTTTAAATGTAGATCTCTAAATAAGGCACAGCAGAAATTCGGATTTCCGTTCCGCACGTCTGTTCACTTCCGGTGTGAACCGTGGCGTAAACCGTCCATGTTTTTGGCATTCTATGAGCATGTAAAGATAGTTGTGTTATGTTTATCTATCTAGATGACCTTAGATGCACTGTAGGAAAGTTGGGGTGAAAAAATGGTCTGGTTTTGCTTTTCCTCGATTTCACGACGGTTTACGGTGGTTTTGTCGTGGTTTTAAAGAATTCAATAGATGATCATGTTTTTAAGAACATTCAGGTGTGAACCGTTGAAAATCGGCCGTATTTGGAGAAAATCGATCAAATTTGCGTTTGATAGCTTAAGCTCATTATTGTAAACCGTGCCATTTGAAGGATTTATCACACACTTGTGGAAATTAGAAATAAAAGTGGACTTTTCTAGCGTAAACCGTTGAATTAAGCTGAATGGCTTCAAGTTTGTAGTCGAAATCTGCTGCGTGTTTTCTTGCGAAAAACGTCAAAGAACCAGACATAGATAAGTAAAGGACATCACTGGTGTAAGGTCAGGTGAACCAACAAAATATTTAACATTTGATATCAAACAGCGATAATAAAGCTATAATAAAACCGTTTGCCCGGTGCAAAGTGCACACAATGTGAAGAAGGGGTCATTTGGAACATGAAGGAAGATCACCAGAAGAATGAGTGCCGGGCCAGACAAGTGATTTGCCGTTTTCCACGTGTGAAGAAAACGCACACTCAATAAAGAAACTATGACACGCATTGCATTGCTGGCCAGGAAAAACAAAGTTGTGCAAGTTGCATGTGAAAGTAACCTTGTTTACCGTGTTTATAGTTGTTTCCTTCTGTTTTCTTCTCAGACAAACTTGGACAAAATTGTTGGCAAAAGGTGGCATTTTTTGTCACAAACGCCTATGGACTGGTTCTATCGCCTAAAATGTATCCCTCCTCCCCTTTTTCCATGTGTTTTCTTGGCTGTGGTCCTTGAAACGAAATTATGCTGAAAGGACCAACATTGATTGGGGGGGAGGGGGAGAAATGTCTGCTTACAGCTCTTGTACGGCAACGATAGTGGATTCACAATAGGTGCTAAATTTTGTCAACACATTTTGTCCAAGATTGTAGAATTGCGTTTGTCTTACAATTGTGTTTTTTCTATTCATCTGGATGACTATTTTGATTACTTCAGGTAAATGTACATGTGTTTTCACGGTGACCAGTGTGCGAGAGCCTCTTTATAAACGTGTACCCTGCTAGGAGTGTTATTTTAAAAAACGCGAAATATCAGACACGCGAACAACTTTCCCAGCTGCTTATAGCTCTTGTACTGCAACGAGTGAATTCACAATAGGTGCTAAATTTTCTCAACACTTTGCGGGCTAATATGAAGTTATATCAAACATTCGATAAGAGTTGGTACATCGACAGGGACTTGGGGGCAGAGTTGTCTCCGTCACTATTCGATGAAGAATAAGATAAATAAATAACAAGAACAACAAGTTGTGTCTAAACTTTTATTGTGCTATGTGTACTATTGTGGCAATAGCTGAACTGGTATGTCGATGTTGTTTGTGTCGTCGGTCACGTCTGCGTGCATCCCCAAATCGCGTCGCTGTCAACAAAAACGCGGTCGTTTTCGCATTCGGGGGCAAAAGTTATTGTTAGTCTCAGTCGGTCTGTCAGTTTGTTCCAGTCCTGCCCAAAGAGGACCACAGCTCTCCCCTGCCCCAGGGTGTTAATTCGCATGGTGATTGTGTTTGGCGGCAAACCATTGACTGCAGGTAAGAGGCACTCTTCATGAATGCGTTGTAATAGACGCGACCTTGAAACTGTCGAATAGATAAAATAAAATATACACTAACCCCCAAACAAGTTTACCCGATTTTGGGTCAGCTAACATGTAGCCTTTGAGCATGCACATACATTTGAGCATGTGCAATACTTCGTTCTTTTCCCATCCACGTGCTCGTGTCCATCGTGTCTTTGGCTGAAACAACGTTTCTCTCGTAGAAATTGTCTGAAAACTGGTAGATAGCAACCAAAAGAAACATGAACACGGTGATTATAAGTCACATTACTATTCATTTCCAGGCACATCTTATGTTTTCGCCAAAACTTCATTGAGATTTCAGTGCCTTAAGTTTCAGCTTCATAGCCATTTTGATTTATCTTTTTTGGCATCTTTTTTTGGCTAAAACTGAAAATCTGCTCTAGCTCAGAATCGTTTGGGAATGTTTCTATATTACAAAAGGTATGGTAAATGCTAGCAACGTGGTTGATTTTAGCCTGCGAAGGCCGACAACACTCTCGCCAAGTCTCTTTCCAAGAGTGCTAAGTGGTGTCGGCTTTTCGCAGGCTACGTTGATTTTGGTTGGGTTTGGGATAGGTTTGGTTTGGTTTCTGAAACATATTAACCTGTCCTAAACAATGTATTGGTCTATCTTTTAGATGCCCAAATCCAAATCGTCAAACTCAGAAAAAAAGGGCCTATTCGACATCATGCCCGAGTTACATACCGAAACCAACCCCTTCTACCTCCAGGTGCCCATATTTTAGGTCGACAACAACGTGGTCTAAGTTATCATTGTAAGGGCGGACTACGAGATTAGTGTCACCCCTTTTAGGGATTTGGGGGTTTTAGAGTTTAGGGTTTTAGAGTTTGGGGTGAGTGCTTATATTTCCTCAGGGTTGCGAAATTGTACCCCTTGAAATAGTTGTTGGTGTAGACGAGACGGTGAACTGTGCTAATTGCGTTCCCACAATGCAACGCAAGGCAAATATAAGCTACACAAAATCGACTTTGCATCAAAATGTCAATCTTGGATAAATATACATTTAAAAAATGTCCGGCACGTTTTTTTAGAAAAGTCAGTGAAGGATCACGGCACAAAACGTTTTTACAAGATTGACATTTTGATTTCTAAAAAAACATGCCGGACATTTTTAAAATATATATTTATTCATTATTAAAATATATATTTATTCATTATTGAAATTACAAATGCATTAAATACAAAAAAGTGTGTGAGATATAGAAGGGGGATGTTTCCCGAATTATGTACATTTTTTTCTGATCACTTGTCCTCGTTTCTTTTTACTTTAACTAACACAATTTTTCTTATTTCTCTTATATTCTATAAGACTATAAGATTATATTTGTTTGCCCTTTTTTGTTTTGGTTATCTTCCTTTCAATTGTATTCTTTTTTATTCTTATTCTTATTTTTGATTTATGTTGATTTTTTTGTTCAATTACAAGCGGAGGAAGGTACTAATTTTACAGCCTATTGCAAAATAAATATGCGTTTTTACTTCGATCATAGGTGACAACTTCATCTGGACTGGGCTTGAACTGTGTGAGTCAGATGCCACGCAATAGACCCATTCGGCTAACATATCACGTGATTTGAATTGGGTATTTACATCAGATCCAAAACGAGGCTCTCACACAAAGCTTACTAAAATGGCGTCGCGTCCTTGTACTTGTTGTAAGAATCACGTTGGCTGTTGTGCTTGTTTTTTCGCTCGAATACAATCCGAATGGTCGAAATCACTTCGAGAAATTCCTAAAGTTAATATCGACACGATATCTAAGTGGCTGGAAAGCGGAGGGAAAAAGAACGCCGGCGAGAAAGCTTACAAGTTCTTCCGCGAGCGATACGTATACGATGTATACACAACGACAAGTAATTCCCCTGCTGGCTGCGAAACACTCGTCAAGTCCAGATGCTACCGGTCTCTGAGGTAGAGTGAAGAGCCTCACTACCTAGTAGTGAAGCTAAAAAAACCCGACAGTGGACTTGTAGCCAAAGCACACTGCTCTTGCAAAGGTGGAAGCGGCGGCCATTGCAACCACGTGTTTGCATTGCTTTATCAGCTAAACGATTACAACTGCCTTGGTTACAAGGATATTCCAAGCGATGTTACCTGTACTAGTCAGCCACAGTCATGGCATATCCCCAGGGCAACATCCATTTGCCCTTTGCCTGTGATGGGGACGCATTTTGCCCGGGCAGAAACTGATAAAGACGGGGAAAGGAAACGAGATCCTGTTCGGTGCAAGCTGTATGAAGCGAGGTGTGAAAGTCTTCGCAAAGGATTTGAAAGACAGCATGTTCTTGCACACGTGGAACTTTTGAAAGGAAAAGATAAGCCACCTCCGTTTTCGTATTTACTGAGCGACCAGGAGCCATCCACGAAAATCAATACTGTCTTTGGTAATGTGACTCTTGGGTCAACACTATCATACCAACTGCAGGACTTTGGAAGGCCAAACACACTATTTCAGAGCAATGCTATAAGAGCTGCATTTGCTGTAAGATGTGCAAGACCTCCCTGTACTTCCTTCCCTGAGCTACCTTTCTTCTCAAGTCAGACTGTGAAGCTATTTGATATTAATGAATTGGCCAAGGTCCCTAACTTAGATTTGCAGGTTGCCACTACATCTTTCCAGTCTCATGTAGCTATTGACCTGCCAGGTGCACAATCCCTAGAGAAAAGGACGGTGCTTCAAGGAGAATCAAAGGAATGGCTGGACCAACACAAGATTCGAGTCACGGCATCTAGTTTTGGCAAAGTTTATCACCGTGTGCAAAGGCCTTCACAAGCAATGGTGAGAGGAATGTTTTCCAGCAAGGACCTATCAAAGGTGAAAGCTATAGCCCATGGGAAGGCAAAAGAAAACGTTGCTCGCTCAATTTATGCCAAAAAATTTCAGAAGCAATCAAAAAACTTTGCTGTTTATGAAGCTGGTCTTTCTGTAAACCCAGCACTTCCTTACTTGGGTGCAAGTCCTGATGGAAAGATATATGACCCCCTCTCAAACAATTGCTATGGTCTTTTGGAAATCAAATGTCCCTTTGCTAAAAGGGCCGACACTCTTGAACAAGCTGCATCCGACCCAGGGACAGATGGCTCTAACAGGGCTAGAATGGTGCGACTTCTGTGTTTACCTGTCAGACTCAAATGAGATGTGTGTAGACAGAATTCCTTTTGATAATTTTTACTGGTTGAACCAGCTGTTGCCCAAGTTGTCTGATTTTTATCTGAATAATGCACTAGTTTTCTTGTCGCACAATCCCAGTCAGGGAATTAAGATATTTGCCCTCATGAAATCTGGAATTGCAGGGTAGTAGTGTTTTGAGAAAGAATCCATTCTTAGCCATTTTCACAGCTGTATACTCACTCATTAATGGTTTTCAAGATACTTTGGCAGTTTCTCAAACTTTTTTTATTATACACTTACAAGATTATCAGGAAAAGGTGAGTGTCACCTTTGAGTTAGAGGAAACCCCATGGGTTGAGTCAATAGACAGCTTGGTTAAGGTGGAGGTGAAGGAGGTCCCAAAATGTCCAGGAAATTACAAGCTGGTAACTTCTCCCAGAAAAATTCATCGGGAAGTTTGTGGTTGGCGGAAGTAAACTCATCCACTGTTTTGCAAGCAAATGTTGTCACAGAGCACCAGCGACTGCTCCAACAAAGGCTGCTCAAAGAAATTTACAAATTTACAGAGAGCAGAAAACTTTCTGAGCATGCAGGCCGTCCAGCCATATTTTCTGCTCGCCTACGCCGTTTCTCCAGAGAAGCCACTGCGCTTCATTTTCCTTGTACTGCAGTAAACAGGCTTTACACCATGAAGCGCATCTTTGAGTTGGAAGCGATGGCATTGCAAATTCCCAACCATGTGAAACTCAGATATTCCCACCCATGTGATATATTTTCCCATCGATGAGATGAACATTAAGCATTCGAAATCCATGGGATTCATCCAGCCTTGGGAATTGTCGAAATTCCCATGAATGGGAAGGTATTTCCCAAGGTTGGGTTTTTGCAGAAATTTCCCGTGGGATACTGTCAAATGGTGATGTTTTTGGAAAATCTCTAGCGAAGCAAGAAAAAGTATCGGTTGAGCAACAAGCCCATTCCCGTACGGACGATGAGGCTATGCTGCATCGCTGCAGGAACGCTAATTTGCAATGCACTAAACGCTGCATAAGCACTGCAGCATCCATGCTTTCCCTGCACTGCACGAGTTACGAAAAATGACTGTACAATTGATGCATGAGCAATGCTAAGCGCTGCACAAAAAGCCACACAAAACCCTTTAAAATCATAGCATTGCTGCCGCAGTGCTCAGCATCGATGCGTGAGCACTGCGCCATCAATACAGATTATTTCTAAATTCTTAGCATGCACATCAGTCGTCACCTTTTCTACACCAATTATCACACTGGCTCTGTTTACTCAAACGTCACGCACTTTACACCGTTATATATCTGCATATCGGGGCGTTTTATCCCTTACAGTGCTTGTCCAAGAAAATTTGCGTTAACCAAAGATCTTCAAGTCGCCTCTGTGTCGTAGTCTCTTTACAGTGCGTGTCCAAGCCGATAAACAAGTCGTTCAAGTCGCCTCTTTGCCGTGGTGCATATAATGTTCCGTATATTCAGTCGCCCGCAGTCGAGGGGTACATCCTGCTGATACTTGAGTAAATTGCACGACTAAACTCAGCAGTTTTGTTTTCACCTGAGTGTCAAGTAAAGTTTCCTATTGCTTTCTCGTCTTTGGCCCATTTTCCTTCTCTTGAGAATGATTCCGTGGTTTTCTTTGAGTTTCCTTTCCAGTTTAAGGGAGTTCCGCTGCATCTCACTTTCGGTTTGCTTTCTCTCCGACGAGATTCTATAAGTTTAATCATGTATCTCATTAGCTCCGCCTTGATTTCTGCAAAAAAAGTTTAACATTAGAGACCAAAAGCCGTCCTCTTGTCCCATTTTTCCTTTGATTTCTAAATATTTTAGATGACACATTGTAGCCAGGCACATGTCTTTCCTTCGTGTTTCCCAGTTTAGCCAAGCGAGAAACATTGCTGCGCGCGACAAATATTGTAACAAGGACACAAAGAAATGTTTCTTCGCAAGACAAGAGTCCCGAGACAAAAGTGTGTACGATGTTTTGTCGGGCACATCTTAGTGTCACATGTGTCCTAGTGCCGTAGCTTTACACACTCTTGACTGACAGCTATTCAAAACCGTTAGTTCACTGCGCCAGATCAAGAGCAGATTTTGAAATTATTGAACTGTACGCAACGCTTTCTTTCTATTTGTTTTAGCTTCAGGCTGATGAATATGAATGATTTAGCTTTTAGTAACAAAAAAGGTATTTTGTAAGCGGATATATCGGCAAAATGCTTGTTTGGTACCACCACAACAACAGTGTTGTAACAAAACATGTACAAGAAAAATGTGAGTTTTGAATCGTACTAGTACTCTCGCTTACCTCCGATTTTGACCACTTTTGTCTGCCACAGCTTCCCCTCCGTTTCTAGCGTTGCACTGTTCCTCTCTCTTTGAAATCATTTCGGTATTTTGACATAGGCATCACGTTAAATTCCTGTTCATTGCCGTTGACTCGCTAGCGGATGGTTGGTCTCAAAACGTATTTGAATGGCCCGCGAGCGCAAGCTACGGTAGTATGCAGCAAGTCCAAGAGGGCAGAACTATTAGTTACCGTCAGTCAAATCTTGTGCTAGCCAATTAGATTCAAGTGTTGTGTAAGTTATCTGATCCCGTAAAATTCCTCAAATGATTTCTGTAGAAAGCATGCATCATATTTTTTAAATGAGTTAGTTCTGATGAAGGGATCTTTGATACCACCCAAATATATGTTATCAATGAGAGGTAACAGTTCCTTTAGAAGGTTGCAGTAAAGTTTCAAAGCATTTCCACTACAGAGATAAAGTTTTAGCTTTCGTGATCTCTTATCTTCTGTCAAATCTCTCACGAGAGTTTCGCCTTTAGGAGACACGGACACAAATTCACCGCAATAAACCCTCAACAAATAGGTCTTAAAGGGCACTCCACCTCCTAAGAAATCCCATAAAAAGATGTCTTTGTTTTTTTCTAAATAGGCGAATGTTCTTGCCGTGTTTTTCTTATCCTCGGGGAATTATTCTTGGGCAGCGAAATCCTATCTATAACCGCGTCAATAACTTGTTAATAGCCATCATTCATCAGCACGTTATAAAACCCAGGAACTTTTCGAATTAACCTTTATGGAGTACACATTGAGCTTTAATTGCCTACCAACCTCAAACTTGGCTTGTAAGAGAAAAATAAAGCGAGAATTATCGTGCATTGCGCACTCCTAACAGATTATTATAGTAAACTGATCTCGCCCGTGTCAATCGTTTCCTCTCAACGTTTCCACAGAACCATCATAGCGCGCGGACTGAAGTGCACCTATGAAGACCGATTTCAGGAACATGAATTCCTTTTATCTGGAAGTAATGTCATCATTTCAATGGCTTCTGGGCACGGCAGTTTGTGTTCAGTGTGTCTTGTAAAAATTGCGGTTTTTGTACAACAAAACGCTCTATTTGGTTGTCACGAAAACTTCAGGGATATTCAATTTTACGGGTAAGGTTAACATTCAAATTCTTGAATTTGTGCTCATTTCATATAAAAACTAATGTGGCAGAGTTTACGCAGTTATCGGCAGCGATGATTTTTCAATGCATGTTCAATGCTTTCTCTGCAAAGGAATCCGAGTCACATAAAAGAGACCCGACCTAGATGATTTTGACAGCAGTGTTAACGCAGCTTTCTGCAGCGTTGCCTTATCAATGCTCAAGAAATGCTTCCTCTGCAAGCAACTCTAGGTTATCTGTGCAGCGTTGCAATTTTTTCGATGTCTGCCCAAGTAATGCCTGATCACTGCATAATCAATGGCTAATCAATGCGCAGTCAAAATTAGCGTTCCTGCAGCGATGCAGCATAGCCTCATCGTTCGTACGGGTTGCCTCTTTAAGAGGTATGAAGCACAATATTAATGAAGAAGCAAATAGAAAACATGTAAACAGTTACTGTCACTGGTGCCATATATAAAGTACCGTCAACACAGCGACGGCTAAATTTGAAAACAAATAAGTTTGAGAACACCGGCTACGTGGACAGCAAAACTTTTTGATGGCGTCATGTCACACGGCTGCAAGTAGTTTATGACCGCGGGCTCTCGTTTTTCTTTTTAGCGCAAGTTAGTGCGGACCTAGACTTAGATTATACCGTGGCCTCTGGGGTTTGGGAAATGAGTCTGGTATCGGCACACAGGCATTATAGCTGTCAATCAAACTTTTTAACCTCACCTGTCAATCAAACTTTAAAATCCAAAATGGCGGACAAACCTAAACCTAGGTACGTCGTTATACTAAAACCTAGGTACGTCGTTATACTAAAACCTAGGTACGTCGTTATACTAAAACCTAGGTACGTCGTTATACTAAAACCTAGGTACGTCGTTATACTAAAACCTAGGTACAACGCTGGTCCAGACGGAGTGATTTATGAATAAATATAATCTTTGATTATATTTGTCAGTTATTATACTAATATCACCCAGTATGATGTAACCGGAAATTCCATGCTACTTAAAAGTAATGGGCAAGTCTAGTCATGTATAAGGATGGGGAATTCCCTACATAGCATCGGATACAGCCATGACATCACCATACGGGTATTCCCCACATATAAATACCCAGAAACAAATCTAGGGGAATACCCCACCGACAAGTCTGAACATGTCTAAACTTATCCTATTGTGTTCGGGTCACGAGACATTCATATGACGTTGCCTATATAATGGGAATTTGTTACTTTATAATTTAGTCTAACCTTTAAAATGGATGAGTTAACACTGGTTATGCAGTGGAATTGCTTAATGACAAGAAACCAGAGGATTATTCGAACAGCCTACGGAACCAAAACGAAAGAAGCCGTCAGCTCCTTCAGGTGAGTGTGAATTTAGCTGAATATGAAACTCGTATTCAAGAGTGCGATAACTGTTTTAAAACTGTTGAGAACTATGCCCTTCAAAACGATAAGAAGTCGTCGCCTTATTTCTGGAAATTTTGGTTCAAATATGGGAATAATAAAATGGAATCATAAAATGGAATCATAAAATGGAATTAGAAATGGGAATTAGAAATGGGAATCAGAAATGGGAATCAGAAATGGGAATCAGAAATGGGAATCAGAAATGGGAATTAGAAATGGGAATCATATGCTATGTATCACGGCACAGATGTGCCTATCTTTTAGCAACGTTACATGACATGCAGGCTAGTTTGATTTTATATGAGGTTTATTATTGTCGATTCTGTCTGCTGTGATATTGCTTTTTACCGTATTATCATCAAGAATATATACTTCAAATAACACATTACATAATTGACAAATTTTCTGAGTCCTATATTGTAGTTTAAACCATTCAGGGTCGATATAATCATCGATATTGTATTTTCTACCGGTTTTCTTATCTTGTTGTTTATATCCTTGTATTTTTTTATTAAAATAGAGCTTAACCCATGATCTTTTTAGTGACATAACTTCATTTTTCGAATGCTCGAAAATTTGGACATTGTTTAGATTAGTGCTTCGTGTCAATGCTGTCCATATGAAATATCTATCGACATATGGAGTATTGCAGTCGAATATTGTTATTTTTTTATCGATGCTCAATCCTTGGACGCTATCGCACGTGTTTGCATAGGGCATTTTAAAATGTTTATTAAATAAATCGTATATAAGTGATATATCGTTATTATCTAATTGTTCATGAATAATGATCTCATCCTTCTTAATCGATTTGATAGTGTAATAATAATTGACATATAATTTGAACTTTTTTGTTTTGTAATGGGATTTACATACTACATCCATCCCTTCAAAAAATCCATCTTTTTTAATTATATTTTTAGATATATGATTATTAACTTGATCGCATCTGAAATTAAATAAGCATATGTTATTTATAGTATCAACATCTTTCATTTTATTTATGATTTTTATACCATGTTTCTTGAATGTCTCGATTGGATTTTTGTGATGTCTATACAATACTATACAATGATAATCACTGGTATCATATTTCTTGAACTTCATATGTTCATCTATACCTTGTCCTAATAATTTATTAAGTGTAATTGCATTGTGTCCACCAATCCTCAGGTTTTGGGCTAGTTTGTTATATGGAGATATAAATAAGGCATTCTCAAAATTAGTTTTTTGTACGTGTTATAATTTTTCAAATCACGGATATCATATAAAAGTTCTTTAATGGGAAGGAAACCATTTATTAGGTTTTCTTCTTTCGATACATATAATATATATAATGTGTCTTTAACATTTATCTTGTAACTTAATGTTGATGATGAAATGGGTGATGAGTCTACGCCCTCGTCTAATGGGTCTATGTCTTCCTCTATTGGGATTATTTCTTCTTCGTTAATCGAATAAATTCCTCCATTGTTTAACTTTGTTTGATAATATAATGCCTCATTGCAATTCTTAAACGCCTTGCATACCGATTTTCTATTTTTCTTTTTCTCAATAAGCCCTAGGTTTTTATTAACAATAAATTTCCGCAAGTCAATAGGTAATTTCCTATGGAATACAGCTTTAACTAAACTCTCACTATTGGATAACACGAGGTTTGATGGTTTTTTGTAATAACACACTTGAAAATGTTCAGTAATCCGATTCAATTTGTATCCGTAGCATCTAGAATAAGCTCCTGTAAATAATAATGGGTTAGCACATCGAGGGTCGACTTTAACTATATATTGATTATAGTCATCAATTTTATGATTATCATATTCTTGCCATATATCAAAGTGGTTGAATACCGGATAATATTTTATATCCATAAAATCACTGGTGTAAGCTTTCCGAGAATCCACTCCAATAAGTGGTTTTGATACATGCTCGCCAAAGTACCCTGATTTTGGCCCGATCGGTAATAGATTATCAATAGCTAGTGTTTGTTTATTATATGTTGACATATGTTCTGGGCATATTAAACCATTATAGAACGAATCATCGATATTATTATACAATTCGAATTTATCCTTGCTTATCCATACATCAGTATCATTTGCTTTTGTATCGGATAACGTAATATTGAATAGTATATTATTATATTTTAATAATAGACCCGTGATTTTTCCACCTATCATTTTAATTTCAGGGTATATCCAAGTTCATTTATAATTCTAAATAACAATCCGTCTAAATAATCGTTATATATAATCGGGACAATACAAAGATCCTCTATACAGTCTATATTGTATGATTTTATAAGATCAATGACATCGCCTATAGTATCTAAGAATATTATACAATCCTTATTGGTAGATGCCTGCCTTATATTATATCTTTCTGATACGCACAATGAGTTAAACTCATTATTAAGATTATTATCTAAGATAGGGGGTGTCCAATGTATTTCCTCGAATTCTTTAACGTTTTTATTAATTTCATAGCAATGGTTATTTAATATATATATAAATAGGTTTGATGGGTTTATATTTTTGTTTCTCTTCTCTGGTTTATATTTAAAAATAGATCCAAATGGACCATACACGTGCAGTCCCAATTTAAAATTTTGAAAAAAGCTAAGGATTTATTGATAGATAAGCCTATATTCTCGTTTTTATAATCGATTCCACATAAGTCACATAGGGTCTCTGTCGATAACTCAAAAGCATATTTCTTGAGATGGGACGCTTTTTGAAAAGCTTTTTGAAAACGGGTGACAATCAATTTAACAAAACATGAATTGTCTTGTATATTCCCGTCACCTTTTTTAAGATTGATATTTAAATATCGACTATAAGCACCATGTTCTTCTTTCGACAAAAATAAATCTTCGTCGAGCAAATCAGTAATAGTGGTATTATTTGTTTTTATTATTGATTTTATAATAATACAATTTAAGTAACTTTTATGCTCACTAGAAAGCTTCTTAAAGTCATCGGATGTATTTAGCATTTTGAGCACAATATTATAGGCGTTTTCATCATAATCATAGATACGTTTACCAATATATATATTTATCGTGCTCAATGTATCTATGATGAAATACCGTCTGAGTCTCATTACATACGGAAACCCATCTTTATCGTAAAAGGCGATCCGTTTGCCTTGGGGTACATCATTGGCAGAATCATAACGCATAAACATTAGAACATCAGCAGTATATTTTTGCGTTTGCCTTGGGATAGGGATGGGCTTCCTTGGTTTATCCCTAAACTCTAGTGGTGGTTGAATTATGTTATCCTCATACCTCTCAACCATCTGCTTAACAGTCTTTCGAGGGGTTGGGATGGGCTTTTTTGGTTTATCCCTAAATTCTAGTGGTGGTTGAATTATGTTATCCTCATACCTCTCAACCATCTGCTTAACAGTCTTTCGAGGGGTCGGGATGGGTGTCTTTTGTTCGTAGTTTATTTTAGGTTGCTGATTCGCATTTTGCTGTAGCAACAATTCGATAAGCTGAGATTTGCTTAATTTTTCAAGAGCGTTCTTGTCCATGTTAATATTAGTTGAGATAATTTTTTCCATTATATTATATACTATATAATATTTCCTTAAGTCCTTTTATAGTGCGTTTAAAACAAACCAATGTTTTTGGTTTGTTTTAAACTATGATGAAATTTAGGTATTATATGTTATTCATGGCTTTGGAATTGATCTCGTGTTTTTTAGTCTTTAAATGCGACCATTTACCAGCTAATGAGTAATTCCGATTTTCACAAAAAGGACAATACCATTCTTTATTTAACATATATTTAGTCTTGCTCTGTGTAATTGCTCTCTTCCTATCATCTTCATTGAAATATTTTTTAGTTCTTCCCATTATATATACTATACTATATATAATATTTCCTTAAGTGTTTTTATAGTGTGTTTAAATCCTTCATTAGTATCCAACTATTAAAATCATCATTATATCCTTTCCACTTTACTAAAGCTTGTTTCTTCTTATAATCCCTCCTAATAACTTTATCAATACGGAAAACATCCTGTTTGGCTCTTAATAATTCAGGTTCATAAAATGATCCTTGTATTTCCTCATTATTTAAGTCTTTCAGTTTGTATGTTATAGGATTAGTGTATTGTATCTTATCAACTGAAAATATTTCCTCGGTCCAATTTGAGGTATAACCCTTATCAAACACTTGACGCTTATACTTACTTATCCTTACTTTATCACCTATTTTGAATTTTGGTTTCTGTGATAATTGCTCCATATCACCATAAAGATTGAAATATACTAAACCTTCATTCTTATTTTTACTAGCTTCTGTAGGAGTCATTTTAATGCTTGAATGTTTGGTGTTGTTATACTGCTTCAATATTTTAGGTAGTATGTCTATATATATTGTGTATTACCTTGAACAGTGAACTGTTTCCACATCTTGGTTTTGATTGTTCTATTCCACCGCTCGCAAACGGAAGACTTTGTATTCTGTTTTGTATTGATAATGTTTCGTACAGCTGTCGCTCCCCAAGGCTTATCTTTCCATGGTATTTGATCAATCGATTGAACCATTTTTTTATCACATTCACCTTTATTTTTTCCCATATCATAACATACGAGTTAGTGCAAGGCTGGACTTAGATATACCCGTGGCCTCTGGGGTTGGAAAATGAGTCTGGTATCGACACGCAGGCATTATAGCTGTCAATCAAAGTTTTTAACCTCACCTGTCAATCAAAGTTTTTAACCTCACTTGTCAATCAAAACTTTAAAATCCAAAATGGCGGACACACCTGTCAATCAAACTTTAAAATCTAAAATGGCGGACACACCTGTCAATCAAACTTTAAAATCCAAAATGGCGGATAAACCTAAACCTAATTCCACTGGTCCAGACGGAGTGATTTATGAATAAATATAATCAAAAATTATATTTGTCAGTTATTATACCGTGGCCTCTGGGGTTGGAAAATGAGTCTGGTATCGACACGCAATGCATTACGGGAAGACTGTATGGGAATTTCAGAAATAATGATTCCATACTTAAATTATATTTTGGGCCTGTGGTTTTTACCACGTGACTTTAGGGCTGTCAATCAAAATATGGGCGTGGCACTTGTCAATCAAACTTTTTAACCTCACCTGTCAATCAAACTTTAAAATCCAAAATGGCGGACAAACCTAAACCTAAACCTAAACCTAAACCTAAACCCTAATTACTATCCTAACAAATGTACCGGTAATTTTCGACTTTTTTGACCCTAAGTCTGAGCTAGAAAACCAAGTCGAATGTGAACATGTTTGGTATCGTTGGAAAGGTCTATCCTTCTACTTTCCAACGGTACCAAAGTTGTCACTAACCTATGTAATCCGGCCGAGTTATGACCAGTTAAAAAACCATGGTCAAATAACAAAAAAAGTGTCCAACCTCATTAACTCGATGAATATTCATGAATCAAAAAATTTCACCCATAGGTCTGATAGAGCTCGTCGAGGACTACCTTCAGTCCAAATAACCCGGCTAACCAGCTTATAGTTTCGTTCAAATCGGGTTTACAAGTTTTGAGGGTCTGAAGACACTATGTGGCACTTACACTCTACGTACACCAGAGAAGCCTCAAAACCCTAAATGACCTTTTTCTAGCTTTAGGGGTCGGGAGTGGTATTGTTGGAAAGGTCTTGATGAGCACTGTAAGAATATGTAAATTTTATTTTCTCCGGTGGGCCTGGGGCAGAGTTATGGTTGTTTGAAAAAACGGTACATTTGTTATAAAACTTAGAAAAATTCTAGCGTCTTCGCATTTAAATAAAAGTTGGTCAAGTTTGGTATTGCCGGAAAGGTCTCGACGAGATCTATCCAACGGTGGGTGTATCGCTGTGATTGGTTGAATTCTCAAGGAGTTATGGCTTGTCGAATTTTGTAGGTCGAGTGTTTTAAAAAAATTATAAAATATGTAAAAAAACGTATTAGTGCACCAAACTCACAGGCTGTGTAGAAGAATGATCAATGCAGACAATGTGTGAAAATGGTCGCAGTTCATTGAAACGCGACGTTGTTATAACGTTTTGAAAATACCCAAAAAAATAACAAATGTACCGCTCCTCAAACTTTGAAGAGCTCTCCTGAAGCGAGTTTTAAAGTTGGCGAGGTTTGGTTTACAGACCGGGATGACGCGTCCATGGACTGTTGAATGCCGTTTAGTATGCTCATAAATATTCATTTTTAAGGAAAAGAACGCACTTAATCCTGCAGATTTAAAATCTCACCTAGCCACCTTAAATCTAATTAATATGCATAGTTTTTTACATACGTAGAGAGTCCTTCTGAGCGTCTACAACGTGTGCAAGTTTGGTGGCGTAAAGTTGTTTTTCCAGAGAAATATTCAACCTCAAACTTTTCGTTTTTCAAAGTTAACCTGACCCCTTCAAACTCATTTTTCACCCCCATAATCTGCGTCAACCACGCCCAAAAATTTAGAAATTCATTTTTTTAGGTCGATGCAAAGGAAACAAAAAAAATTTTTTGAAAATGACAAAATCTAAATTTCGAAAAATGACATGCGCAGAAACATGCGCAGTAGGTATTTTTTGATGCGCATGGGGTAGGGCATCATGGGAAAAATACTTGTATTTTGCAAAGTTGTAATGCCTAGGAGAAACAAAAAAATCCCTATAAGTCGGCCAATTTTGAGATTGAAAAAATTTGACCGACCGAACCGGACACTTGATCGTCCGTCCTACCTTTCAAAAACAAAATTGGCTTGTTCGAATGAAACGCGACAAAGATAGCTTTTTTTGGAATAATGGCCGTCCGTTGCAATGAAATGATTTGAAACTCACAATGACGTAAGAAGACGTCACTGCGCACGTGACCATCCGGTCAGGTTTATTTTGGTTAAAAGCTCGAGCGGCAGCAGCAGGTTGAGTTTCTCGACTTTAGGCCCCCATTTCTCCTAGAAAATGGCCGAATTTCGAAAAAGGTCAGTCCAGCAAAATTGTAGCCTGGACGACGCTCTTTCAGAAAAGCGGCTTCGTTTAGCCAGGTACGACGAAATTATACTAACCTGAGCCTTCAAAGTTCAGAACGTAGCTGACTTTGGAGGCCTGTAACTCTTGCAATTGTTGTTTTTACAGCCTGGTACTTGCATATGTTGTAGAGTGGTCCCTTGACTACCTAAATTCTGAAGGCGCGCCTAAACCACTGAAAACACACGAAAGTAACGCGTTATGTACCCATGGGGTACGTGCAAAAATGGGCAAATTTCGCTAAGTGCCCTCCAAATAGACTTCGCCCGCTTTTTTGAGGCCTTGCATCTCGGTCGCGTTTTAACGTGCAAGCTTGGTTCTCACATATGTTAGAGACGCGTGCATGTACTCTGTACTGCATTCCTGATTGATTCCCCTCTCGTCAAATTTGGGCTCAAACGGTGTGTCATATTAGAAGAAAAAACTTCCTCAAATTAAAAAAAAGTTAAAAAAGCGTCCGCATGTGGACTGTAGAGTCTCGGGAACGGACCGATCAGCTGTTAAAAGTTGAAAAAAATCATTTCCCACTCATTTCTATTTTTTTCAATTTTATTTTTTATTTTTGCCCCTTTTTTTGTTGCTATGCCACCACCGAGCCCCCTTAACTAGTCCTCTTTCTCACTGTGCTGTTTAAAGGTAAGACACGTGTGCGAAGTTCCGGGAATTTTGGCCTCGTACGGCGCCATTGGCGCCGATCGAGCCAAAAAAAACCTCATGGGCATCGACATAAGGAGCCATTGTTCTGCATTAAACAAAAAAACCGGGCCAAAATAGTCCGCTTTGGTGATTTTTGAGCAAATTTCCATGTTCGTGGCATCCAAAATGGCCGCCAAGCGGGCAAGTCTGGGCAGGAGTTGACAACTTCGTCAATTTTCAACCGATTCGATATCTGATTGCAGATTCTTGCTCCTTGCGTCGAGGTCAGTGCCAATGTTTGATTGTTTACATTTTTCGTTGCTTAACAACCGCGTAAACGGTCCATTTGTGGGTAATTTTCAAACCTCTGTATCTTCTACTATATTTAATATTTTTTAACGATATTTGCAGAACTTGAAGAACGGTTAAGGGCAATGCTAACGGGCAACTTTGACTTTTTGAAAATCTGGCCGTTTTTGAAAAAAAACGGGGTAGCATTAGAAACAACTATAAACACCAAAGACCATGCTAAGGCGCCAATTTGAGTTTTTTTAATTTTGACCATTTTTTAAAAAAAATATTATGTGCGTGCTTTTCCAGAAATGGATTCCAGCGACCAAAATAACCAAAGTTCTTCCCCGTCGGGGTCTCCGGCCAGTGGAGGCTGCTGCTCGTCAGAGTACGAGCAGTACGTCATCCACCGGTCGGACCCTGAGGTCCAGAAAGAAGAGTCGTCTTCTGATTCATCTTCGACATCGGTGATACCACCAACTCCACCCTCCCCCAGCATCCTGGAGGGGCTCGGCGAATCACCGAGCCCAGGGGCGTCGCCACTCCAACAGCTGCAGCAGTATGGGAGCATTGGAGAAGACGGTGCGGTCGTTTATTACGACCCCACGAGGCCCGTCTTCTTCCTGTGCCCCCCCCCCCCCCCCCCGGATGATGCGCAATTCCATCCAGATCCACATCCGGGGGATGCTGCTGCGGCGGAAGAGTCGGAACAGTCAGACTCTGACCCGCCCAAAATGTTTGACGTAAGTACAATCACATTTTCAGTTGCATTCTTTAACTTTTCTTTGTAAATGACGTTATGTATCTTTTTTTTTCATGTAGCTGCCACCTTCGAGAAAGAGGAAGTTTAGGCGTCGGGGAAGCGGCAGAAAACGACGACGCCGCGATCACTGACCGCTTCCCAGCGCCTCTTGCACACACCTAACATACAACACTATATCCTGAATTACATACAAAAAAAAAAAAAAAAAAACACACACACAGTAAAGGGTTCAAATCCCTTAGGACTTCTGTTGAGGCCAAAGCATCTCTTTTTCACTGGCTCTACAACTTGTGCAAATATCGTTTAAATATTGTCATGACAACGTGACGTCATGATGTTACGTTTTATTACTAATAATTAACGTAAATGAAAAGTACAATATTTTGTGTAGCCTATATTTCCTTAGCGTTTCAACCCCTGACCCCGAAACTCGAGATTCTGATAGCCAAAGGGCTGCTCTACAACATGCACCATGACAAGGGGGGTGCAATTTTACAACGCTGAGGAGATATAAGCTCTCAAAGTTGGTCTATCATATTTTCATTTTTTTGAGATTTTTGGACGTGAGGGCACGTTTTGTGTGGCCTATATTTCCTTAGCGTTTCAACCCCTGACCCCGAAACTCGAGATTCTGATCGCCAAAGGGCTGCTCTACAACATGCACCATGACAAGGGGGGTGCAATTTTGCAACGCTGAGGAGATATAAGCTCTCAAAGTTGGTCTATCATATTTTCATTTTTTTGAATTTTTTTGACGTGAGGGCACGTTTTGTGTGGCCTGTATTTCCTTCGCGTTTCAACCTCTGACCCCGAAACTCAAGATTCTGATAGCCAAAGGGCTGCTCTACAACATGCACCATGACAAGGGGGGTGGTATTTTGCAACGCTGAGGAGATATAAGCTCTCAAAGTTGGTCTATCATATTTTCATTTTTTGATTTTTTTTGACGTGAGGGCACGTTTTGTGTGGCCTATATTTCCTTACCGTTAAAACTTCTCACCCCGAAACTCCAGATTCTGATAACCAAAGGGCCGCTCTACAGCATGCACCATAACAAGGGGGGTGGTATTTTGCAACCCTGAGGAGATATAAGCTCTCAGAATTGGTCTATCTTTCATAATGACGTTTTTATTTTAGATTTTCTTTGAACTTATAACAATGTCTTCCTACGACGAAGTGCACCTCGCAGAGGATGACCGGTTGTTTAACGCGGCTGACTTTTGCAAGCATGTCCTACTCGAACGTGTGATATACCAAGAGTGGGGCATGCAGGCAGACGCATGTTTCTTGACGCACGTTATTAACATGTTGAAGACATGTGGTCGTTGGGTGGAGACCGATGTGCTCCAAGAATTAGATTCGTATGACGTTCAATCACTCATCTCTTCAATCAAAAGAGATCTCTTCAGAAAAAGCAAGGCAATTTTGCAATCGAATGAGAGTAAGTCTATCAATTTCGTTCCGGTGATGACCTTTACTTTCTTTGATATATGTTTTTTTTCTACAGGTGTTTACGACATCTACTCTAACACATCCTCAGATATGTCTGTGTCAACCGGATCATTTAGCAGTTCCGATGATGAGGATGAGGTTACAGGTACATATATAACTATCCCTAAGATAAATCGCTATAAAATGACTGATTATCCTTATTATTATTATTATTGCAGGTTCTCATGGAGATGGTGGAGTTGTTGGTGGAAAGGGTGCTGTTGGTGGAGCTGTTGCTGTAAATAAAGGTGTTGCTGTTGCTGGTGCTGGTGCTGCTGCTGTGGATGGTGTTGTTGATGCTGGTGCTGTTGCTGTGGATGCTGTTGTTGATGCTGGTGCGGTTGTTGATGCTGGTGCGGTTGTTGGTGCGGTTGTTGATGCTGGTGGAGATGATGACGATGATGGAGGACGATTTGGTGACGATGAAGGTGAGAAGGGTGGGAAGGGTAAGAAGAAGACGTCTATGTCAAAACTTAGCTGCCCAGAGTGCGGGGTTTCCATAACACATCTAAAAAACCATATGACGGGCCGTCATGAGTGGAGTGCTGCCAAATACCAACAGTGGCGCAAGGAATCGAGTGAGGTTAGTTCTGTGATCAATGGTTTACTCTACTGATTCATTGTGAACTAATGTCCACTCTACATTGCTCCTAATAGAAAGATCGCGTGGACATAAGACCAATGAAAAAGTGCGCTTTTTGCGACTGGCAGGGACTGCGGCTGCTCACCCACCACAAGAGGAAGCATCCTCTCCAGCCAGTCCCACCTCCCCCTTCCCGGAAACGCGGCAAATCAAAGACGCCCGCAGTTGTAGAGGGTAAGTGTTTTTTGTTGTCATGACAACAAAGTAGAATATTTTGTGTGGCCTATATTTCCTTAGCGTTTCAACCCCTGACCCCGAAACTCGAGATTCTGATAGCCAAAGGGCTGCTCTACAACATGCACCATGACAAGGGGGGTGCAATTTTGCAACGCTGAGGAGATATAAGCTCTCAAAGTGAGTGTTATCATATTTTCATTTTATTGAGATTTTTGGACGTGAGGGCACATTTTGTGTGGCCTATATTTCCTTAGCGTTTTAACCCCTGACCCCGAAAGTCAATATTCTGATAGCCAAAGGGCTGCTCTACAACATGCACCATGACAAGGGGGGTGCAATTTTGCAACGCTGAGGAGATATCAGCTCTCAAAGTTTGTCTATCATAGTTTCATTTTTTTGAGATTTTTGGACGTGAGGGCACATTTTGTGTGGCCTATATTTCCTTGGCGTTTTAACCCCTGACCCCGAAACTCCAGATTCTGATAGCCAAAGGGCTGCTCTATAACATGCACCATGACAAGGGGGGTGGTATTTTGCAACCCTGGGGAAATATAAGCTCTCAAAGTTGGTCTATCATATTATCATTTTTTTGAATTTTTTTGACGTGAGGACACGTTTTGTGTGGCCTATATTTCCTTGGGGTTTTAACCCCTGACCCCGAAACTCCAGATTCTGATAGCTAAGGGCTGCTCTACAACATGCACCATGACAAGGGGGTTGCAATTTTGCAACGCTGAGGAGATATAAGCTCTCAAAATTGGTCTATCTTTCATAATGACGTTTTTATTTTAGATTTTCTTTGAAGTTCTAAAAGTCTATAACAAATTCAAGATGTCATCATACGACGCAGTACACCTTGCAGAGGATGACCGGGAGTTCAGCGCAGCTGAGTTTTGCAAGCATGTCCTGCTCGAACGTGTAATATACGAAGAGTGGGGCATGCTGGCAGATTCATGTTTCTTAACCCATGTTATTAACCTGTTGAAGACATGTGGCCGTTGGGTGGAGACCGACGTGCTCCAACAATTAGATTCTTATGATGAGATCTGTTCAGGAAAAGCAAGGCCATTTTGCAGTCGAATGAGAGTAAGTCTATCAATTTCGTTCCGGTGATGACCTTTACTTTCTTTGATATATGGAATCGACTGAGCTCTCAAAGTTGGTCTATCATAGTTTCATGGGCATCGACATAAGGAGCCATTTTTCGTTGCTTAGCAACCGCGTAAACGGTCCATTTGTGGGTAATTTTCAAACCTCTGTATCTTCTACTATATTTAATATTTTTAACGATATTTGCAGAACTTGAAGAACGGTTAAGGGCAATGCTAACGGGCAACTTTGACTTTTTGAAAATCTGGCCGTTTTTGAAAAAAAACGGGGTAGCATTATAAACAACTATAAACACCAAAGACCATGCTAAGGCGCCAATTTGAGTTTTTTTAATTTTGACCATTTTTTAAAAAAAATTATGTGCGTGGTTTTCCAGAAATGGATTCCAGCGACAATCCCGAAAACCCAAGTTCTTCCACGTTGGGGTCTCCGGCCAGTGGAGGCTGCTGCTCATCAGAGTACGAGCAGTACGTCATCCACCGGTCGGACCCCGAGGGCCACAAAGAAGACATCCTCATCGTCAACAACCAGTGAGGTGATACCACCGACTCCACCCTCCCCCAGCATCCTGGAGGGGCTTGACGAATCACCGAGCCCAGGGGCGTCGCCACTCAACCAGCCGCAGCAGTATGGGAGCATTGGAGAAGACGGTGCGGTCGTTTATTACGACCCCACGAGGCCCGTCTTCTTCCTGTGCCCCCCCCCCCCCCCCCCCCCCCCCCCCCCCCCCCCCCCCCCCCCCCCCCGGATGATGTGCAATTCCATCCAGATCCACATCCGGGGGATGCTGCTGCGGCAGAAGAGTCGGAAGAAGAGTCAGACTCTGACCCGCCGAAAATGTTTGACGTAAGTACAATCACATTTTCAGTTGCATTCTTTAACTTTTCTTTGTAAATGACGTTATGTATCTTTTTTATTATGTAGCTGCCACCTCCCAGAAAGAGGAAGTTTAGGCGTCGGGGAAGCGGCAGAAAACGACGACGCCGCGATCACTGACCGCTTCCCCGCGCCTCTTGCACACACCTAACATACAACACTATACCCTCAATTACATACAAAAAAAAAAAAAAAAAAAAACACACACACAGGGCCTGCACTTGATGCTGGCCCCCCAAAGTCTTTCCTGGTATGCTGCATACGCAGTAAAGGGTTCGAATCCCTTAGGACTTCTGTTGAGGCCAAAGCATCTCTTTTTCACTGGCTCTACAACTTGTGCTAATATCGTTTAAATATTGTCATGACAACGTGACGTATCCGCAGAAACGCAAAAAGTAATAATCCATCCGCTCAAAAAAAAGATTTGAGAAGATCAGAAAATCAAATACGAGAGGAAATTATGAAAGAAATGCGAGAAAAGATAAAAACCGTGGTTTAAAAATAAGTTTTTATTATGAAACCACACCGACAAGTAATAATATACATATAAGTAAAGAAAAATGGTAATCATACAATAATTATTTCACAATTTTGTTATTATCTTTAACCTTTTGCCTTCACCGTTTAGTTATAAAATTATTATCTGATATGTATGGCCATTCCAAATGAACACAAATTTGTTTCCACAATTTTTCATAGTATTTCAATGTTTGATAACTGATATATTTTATACATAGGTTCATATTTTCATGATCATTTTTAAGTTGAAATAATTTGTACAAAATGAATTTTAATTGGATGTATCGCTTTTTAGTAAACAACTTATTCATAGCGGTTTCAACCTTATTAAAATTTTTGATTAAATCTCTTTGACTTGTTACATGTAAATCAAATAATATATTTACTAGATGATATTTTCTATGGTAAATGGATTTTCGTCTTATTCTATATATGTTTTCATAAAAATCTATATACTCATTCACAATATTATAACCATCAACTTGACCACAATTTATACAAACATTCATGCCATTGTCATCTATTAAATCTTGCTTATCACAACATGGTTCATGATTTCTTTTCTTAGGTTCTTGAATCTGTTCATTACAGAAAGGGCAAGTAAACTCACCCATATTCTTATATTCTTGATGAATTTCAAAATTACAACTCATTCTATACTATTATATGTGATTATATTTTTATGTGACGTCACGGCACAGCTGTGCCGTTTTCTGTATATATTAAGTGTTACAGACTAGTTCAGTCTTATATGTTGCTAACATATGTGACGTCACGGCACAACTTTACAGTCTATGTCATGTTTCCAAGGCATTGCTACAGCTGGATGACTTTCAAAGTATTTAACAACAGACAACCCGTTCTTATCGTTTTGAAACTTATCAAATGCTTTGCTCAACAACGCACCATATGTAAAAGCATTTTGAAGGACATAGTTCTCAACAGTTATCGCACTCTTGAATACGAGTTTCATATTCAGCTAAATTCACACTCACCTGAAAGAGCTGACGGCTTCTTTCGTTTTGGTTCCGTAGGCTGTTCGAATAATCCTCTGGTTTCTTGTCATTAAGCAATTCCACTGTATAACCAGTATTAACTCATCCAGTTTAAAGGTTAGACTAAATTATAAAGTAACAAATTCCCATTATATAGGCAACGTCATATGAATGTCTCGTGACCCGAACACAATAGGATAAGTTTAGACATGTTCAGACTTGTCGGCGGGGTATTCCCCTAGATTTGTTTCTGGGTATTTATATGTGGGGAATACCCGTATGGTTGTATCCGATGCTATGTAGGGATCACACGTAATCAATAGGGAATTCCCCATCCTTATACATGCCCAGGCTTGCCCATTACTTTTAAGTAGCATGGAATTTCCGGTTACATCATACTGGGTGATATTAGTATAATAACTGACAAATATAATCAAAGATTATATTTATTCATTAATAATATGGATGCAAACATTTCTCGATTCTGATTGGTCGAGAGCAGTGCAATTACAAAAGTAATTTGCACTCCAAAAAAGTAATTGCACTCAAATGAGTGCAGGTATTTCATGAAGCTGATTGGCTAAATAAACAATGGATTTTACAAACGAGCCAATCAAATGCACGCTAGCTGTCACGCCACTCGATCTGTTTGAGCCTTGTCAACAAGATGGGAGGTCGATAGATGGCTTTGGATGGAGGGAGAAATTCGGTTCCTTTGCTTGAAAATCATCTTCCGAAACCCTTGGAAAGCAAAATGTGAATTCCTTATGGACTTGAGCAAGACTTGTTTTAGTTTTCATTCTTTGTTATGGAAGGATATGAAGGGAAATCTTCGTTGACTGTGAATCTAGCGGCGGGAATTGCCAGCGATGAAAATGAACTAGAAGTATCAAGAACACATGCGATACGGACAGTTTTTCGGATCAAATTCCTGTCAATCTTGGTTGTTAATAGCTGTTACAAGAAAGTTTACACAAGAGAAGACTTCAGGTGTGGAAGTTTACCTAGCTATGTTCACCTTTCTGGACAATATTCTGCCCGTTTTTGGTGACCGAAAATGCACACGCAACTAAGCTTTCAAAAGCAATTCAAACTGAAAGAAACCAACCAATTAATTAATACACAGGCTCTCTTATGTTATTTTACCTTGGAATCTGAAATAAAGTGTATGATTGTCAAAACAGAATTCCACCTGCTTCTAGCATAAAATAAATTTGTTGTGTCAAGTATATTTATGTCAAGTTAGGTTTCGTAAACTTTGCTCGCTTGTCTCGCACGCGTTCAGTGCATTTGTGGCCGCTGCAAAAAATAAGGTCTTTCTCTGAAAATTTTTGCATCCATATTATTAATAAGTAATCATACGACTATTCTCGTTCAATTTGGGATTAATTACACTCGTGAGTTTTTCAAAATTGAACTCGAAGTCGTATGATTACCTATACAAATCACTCCGTCTGGACCAGCGTTGTACCTAGGTTTTAGTATAACGACGTACCTAGGTTTTAGTATAACGACGTACCTAGGTTTTAGTATAACGACGTACCTAGGTTTTAGTATAACGACGTACCTAGGTTTTAGTATAACGACGTACCTAGGTTTTAGTATAACGACGTACCTAGGTTTAGGTTTGTCCGCCATTTTGGATTTTAAAGTTTGATTGACAGGTGAGGTTAAAAAGTTTGATTGACAGCTATAATGCCTGCGTGCCGATACCAGACTCATTTCCCAAACCCCAGAGGCCACGGTATAATCTAAGTCTAGGTCCGCACTAACTAGCGCATGTGCTAGGCTGACGTGACGTTTTTTTTTTTAATTTAGCAGGCGGATTGTAGACGGACATTTTCGTATGAAGAATAAGATTTCTGTAAAGGAGCTTCATAAAATTGTGCTTGGTATGTTTTGATTTAATATAATAATAATAATAATAATAATAACGTGCTTATATAGCGCTTTATCCTCGCGGCTCAAAGCGCTTTACATTAATGGATAACTCATCCTATAAGAACCAGCTTTATAAACATGAGTGTGTGTTAGTATTGTGAGTTCTGTGACACTGAGGTTGGGCAACTTCCGACGGTCCTAGTGGTTCTTTAACGTCCCTCTGGTTCCGGTTAGTGTAGTGTATGTGAGAGACGGGGCCTACGGTTTAACGTCCTTATCCGAGAAGACGCGAAGGTCTAACCATTTGCAGATGTTAGAGCAAAGGCAGCACCTTCTCCTCAATTATTAGAAAAAGACCCTGAGTGTTGGCCCGGCCAGGGTTTGAACTCCCAACCTCCCGAACATAAGCCCGGCGCTCTACCACTGCGCTAACCGGTCGTTGGTAAAGGGGCCAACCTCCGTCGCCAACAGGTGCACATGCCTTTGTGTACTCCATCGAATGGACTGTGCGCCTCGAGGACAGAGGGCGCAGTCCACCAACCAGACTGTACAACTATGCCTTTCAGGCGATCATTCAGGTAGCGGCTCACATAGGAGGGTTATCTAACTAGACGTGACCGCAGTGCCAGCAGAGGCTACGCGTGTCGAATTCAGAGCATTGAGGTAAGTTTTAAAACAATGTATATATGCACGTTATATATTCGTTTATTACTCAGCGCAATCTCGCTGACTGCAGTTTGCAGTTTGCCTGTGTAAAGTTTTTTAGATTTATCAGGCTCATATGGTTATTTTGTTAACCGTTCAACACAAATATATATTTTATTTATTGGAGAAAGGACTCGATGTTTTAATCCAGCACACCGAGTCTAGTAATTACCCAAATTTTAAAAACGATTATTCAAAATCTGACAGAAAGGTACTAGTTAAGTCTCAATTAAATGTATGGTGGAAGGCATCGATATTTCATATTTCCCCAGTTCAATTATTTGTAGTATGTGCTAGGTAATGTGAGTTTGACAAGTTTGTCCCATAGTGGAGGTATGGATATACAAGAGAATAATATATTATTAGGCTTCTTTGTGGTTGATATGTTGCTCCCAGCTCAATTTAGAATTTAGAATCAATCAAAATGTCAACTGTTTAGTTTAGAAAAGAGTTGAAATTTTGTTTTCTTTATGATAGGTAGGCTGTAGTATCATCAGCAAAAAGGATTAAATTAAGCCTTTTAGATACATTTTGCATATCGTTAATATACAAAAGAAAGAAAAGTGGTCCCAAAAACAGAACCTGTGGGACTCCACATGTTATTTCATTGGGTCTGATTTGCAGTTTCGAAAGTTAACAAATTGAAATCTATTTGACAAGTAGCTTTGAAACATGCTTAAAGGGGTTCCACGGATTCCATAGTGCTCAAGCTTCGAAATCATAATATCATGGTTTACTGTATCAAAGGCCTTAGACAAGTCAAGGTATACTGCGATAGTTGATTTATTCACTTCATGGGCAGCATGAATATCTTCAATCAGCTTTAAAACTGCCATCACTGTTGAATGATTATTCCTAAAGCCAAATTGGTTGCTTGATAAGATTTCATACTTTTCAATGTAAGAATACAGTCTTTTGTGCATGAGCTTTTCAAGAATCTTGGAGAAGAATGGTAATACTGAAATTGGCCTATAATTAGAAAACATTTTTGCATTTTACAATTTTAGGATTTAGGTCATCAGCACCACAGCTAGATTTGTTTTTTAGCTGTGACACAACGGTCTCAATTTCCTTGGAATTAGTTGAATACATACAAAAGCTTGATTGAAAGTCCCCTTTTAGATATTCTTTGAAATGTCTATTAGAGTTTGGTATCTTTTTTGATAGGTTTGGGCCAATATTAGTGAAGAAGTTGCAAAAATTACTGGCTATAACTTGAGGATTTGTAGTCTCTTGATCATTAACCAAAAATGTGTCATTTATATTACTAGATTTTTTTCGTTTAAGAATTTCACTTAGAATATTCCAAGTATGTTTTATATTTTGTTTGGCAAATTCAAGTTGACTACAATAATATTCGCGTTTAGATGATCTTATTATTCTTGTTAGAACATTTTTGTAGGTAGTATATGATAATTTATTCTCAATAGTAGGGTTTTTTAAATATGTTTTGTAAAGAGTGTACTTACGATTAATTGATTCTAAAATACCACGAGTTATCCAAGGATTACGAGGGCATTTTTTCTTAGCTATTTTCTTCTTTATTGGGAAGCAAAGGTCGTATTCTTTTGAAAATTTGTCTAGAAATATGTTGTATGTCTCATTTGTATCCCGAGAAGAAAAGACATCCTCCCAGTTAATGTTTGAGAGTGTTTCTTTAAATTTTGTTACATTGGTATCCGAAAAATTTCTCTGAAATGAGAACTCTTGTTTTACATTTCCTTGTAGAGGCTTACCAGAAATTACAAATGTTGGTATGTGGTCTGAAATATCAAAGTATAACAGGCCATTCAGTAGGTTAAGGTCAAAATTGTTTGTAAAAATGTTATCTATTAAGGTTGCTGAATTACTAGTTATTCTAGTTGGCTTAGTTATTGCTGGAATAGAAAAGTGAGAATAAAATGTATTAATAAACTCATTAGTCAAGCCGTGTCTTTTGTAGTTGATAAGGTTGATATTGAAATCACCGGCTATATAATGTATTTTATTTTCAGATTTTAATATATTCAAAATGTCATTTAATTTATTCGTAAAAGCTTCAATGCTCCCCTTAGGTGGTCTATATACTGAACCAATAACTGTACTTTTTTCATTTGGCACATTAATTTCTACAAAGATACACTCAATATCTTCATCATTTTTTCCAAGATCATATCTTAGTTTACTTTTGAGGTTTTCATCAATGTATATACCCACACCTCCACCTGGTTTTGTATGTCGGTCACTGTGATAAAATCTTTTACCCTTTATGTCGAAGATATCAATGGGACTATCATTTTCCAGCCATGTTTCAGTAATACATAAAGCATGAAAACTGAAATTTAATGAGTCAAGAGCTTCAATCAATTTAGAGAAATTCTTTTTTAGACTTCTGATGTTCAGATTGAAAATTGAAAAGCAATTATGTTCATTAAATGATTTTTTGGAAGTTATGGAGTTAAAGTCAGAATTAAGGTAGTATTCACATTTATTATTACTAGAGTTATTTAAGAAATTAACATCTGGATCTATATCAAGATTGGGCCCTGGAGTAACATCAAGAGATGTAGAAAATGGATTTATATATTTGTTATTAAGTTTGTCAATGTCTATAAGAGGATTTGTATTATTAATAACTGAACAAAATTCAACATCTTCAGATTCAATTAAGGGAAGAGAATTTGCTAAACAACTAGTGCATACCCATGAAGACTTATCTGAAATATTTGAGAAATCAGTTTTAGTCAGATGTGTACATTTTAAGTCTGGCAACGGTAGGTCCTCTTTAAGTCTTACAAATACCACACCATCAATCGACCATGATTTTGCAATTAAGGGTTTCCCTTTATCTTTCAGCAACTTTATCATTTGAAGCCGTGTGTGAGTGATGTCTTCATTTATAAAGATGGATGACTCTTTATTTTTCAGCTCTTTTCGTCGTTTTAGCACTTGAACCTTTGTGTTGTGCTTAGTGAATTTCACTATAATTTGCCTTGTTTTTTGATCATCCTTACTGCCGATGCGGTGTGATCTGCATAAGTCGCTTGGCGAGATTTTAACACCAAGTTCTTTATCAAGAAGTTCAATGACCTTACTGTCAGTATTTTCTTGCTCAGTCTCCACTACTCCAGCAATTCTGATGTTGTTTCTCCTAGAATACTGCTCAAGGTCGTCGGTTTTTTCTCGTAGACGTAACACTTCTTCATGCAGATAATTAATGCCCATAACTTGACCCAAGGATGTCTTAAACTCTTCGGAGGAGCCAGACTTTGTTGACGAATCCGGAGACTTCTTCATCACTTGTTTCTACCTCGTCTACCTTGTCAGATAGGTTTAACTTGAGAGGAGTAGGTTTTACATCTTGTTTCTTGCTTCGTTGTTGTTGAGGCGTCGAGGGACTTCGACCATGCTTCTTTAAAAGTGACATGTTTGAAAGCTCAGAATACAGCGAAGGCCTGCTAAAAATATATACTGTAGTTGTTGTAGGACGAAATTATGAACATAAAAACATAAAAACTTATGATGGCAAGGATTGATTAAGATTTATAGCCACATTAGCGACATTAGCTAATTTTGTTCTTAAGCCATCTATAGGGCAGCCATCTTGTAGCTCGCCCCAGTCCTCATCTAGGTTTTAGTATAACGACGTACCTAGGTTTTAGTATAACGACGTACCTAGGTTTTAGTATAACGACGTACCTAGGTTTTAGTATAACGACGTACCTAGGTTTTAGTATAACGACGTACCTAGGTTTTAGTATAACGACGTACCTAGGTTTAGTATAACGACGTACCTACAATGGTGGACAAAAGTGTTGAGACACTTGCACCCATTACCCTTCAATTTCACTAATACCCCGAATGGTTGACTCCCCCTCCCCTCCCCCCACCTATTCAAAGTTGGTTATGACTGGCAAAAGTTGTGCCTGGTTCCGGAAATCAACATTGAAAAGGGGAGGGGGTGAAAACGGGATGGTTTACCGGAGAGAGGTTTTTTCGAGATAACCTAGCAATTTTCTACATCTGTCTCAACGACTTTTGTCCACCATTGTCTGAAAGCATAAAGCAATAAGAGGGTTGTTTTTTGCCGTTGTCTCCTAGTAAGGAAATGTAATTTGTTAATCATTCGCGAAATAGAGGCTGGGAGATAGTTTTTTCTGAAAACAGAATCCGTATTTATATGTGTATCGACCTTTTTAAGGGGTAAACATCCCTCTGAGATTGGGAACCCTGTGGTTTCAGCCAGTGAATGAGGGAATTATGGGGCGTGCGTTCTTTGTCGGAAACCTACACGAAGACAAAATGGAGTTGTTGTGTCAATATTCTTCCGATTCTGGTAGCGAAGACGAGTCTGTAGACGAGTCTCTGGGGAGAAGGGATACCCGTCGCGTTTATCTGGTTACTTATAGCCAAGCGGACTTAAGTAAATTTAAAACCCGGGAAGATTTTGCAACAGCTGTTGTTCAGTCTTTTTCGAGCAGCAATGGCGGAAATGTTGTTTATTGGTGCTGCAGCTTAGAAAAACACAAGGAAAGTGGACAGCACTTTCACGTGGCTATAAAACTGAATGAAGTGAAAAGGTGGTTGCCAGCGAAAAGATTTCTAATGGAGAGCTATGGTATAAGTGTCCATTTTTCCAGCAACCACCACAACTATTTTAGTGCTTGGCGTTACGTGACTAAAGAAGACAAAGACTACGTTCAGAGTGGAAATCATCCAGATTTGTCTAATGGTGAACCGCCAACTTCCAATGCCAGCAGGGCTAGGCGAAAGTCTAAGAAGGATAAGGAGGTTAAGGTTAAAAAGGCCAAGCTGGGCGATAAATCAGTCAGTGGAAAAGAAAAAGGGTGTAAGAAAGCGAAGCGCAGGAAGCGACTGAGCGCTCTGGAATTGTGTGAAATCATACAGACAAAAGGAATAAAAACAATGACAGAGTTAGAGGCGCTAGCACAGGCACAAAAAGAGGAAGGAAAAACAGACTTAGCAGAATTCATTTTGAACCGTTCTCCTCGAGTTGTGGCAGATATCTTAAATACTTCGTGGGAAATGGTGGACGCTGGAGGAAAGCTTTCTCGATTACGTAAGAGCCGAGTCGACGTGTTATACGAGGCACTGGGGAAAGAATGTACTGCGAATTGTAACGGGGAATGGTTAACTTGTGCAGAAGAGGTGCTGCAGAATAACGGGATCGATAAGTTTATGTTCGGACAAGCGATATTTGAGTTGCTAGAGAAAGGGAGGGGGAAATTCAGGAACCTTATGATTATCGGACCAGCTAATTGCGCTAAGACATTTATGCTTAGTCCGCTATCTACAATCTATAATACGTTTTGTAATCCGGCATCTGACCGATTTGCATGGATTGGAGCTGACGAAGCTGAATGCATTTTTCTGAATGACTTTCGTTGGAATACAGACATGATTCCCTGGCATGATTTGCTACTCCTTTTAGAGGGACAGGAAGTCCACTTGCCTACCCCAAAGAGCCATTTTGCGAAAGACATAACGTTCTCTAAGGATACCCCGATATTCGCGACAAGCAAAAGCAAACTCATATACGTCAAGAATGGAGTTGTCGACCAGCTTGAGACTGGGATGATGGATGTTCGATGGAAAATAATAACATTTCATCGTCAAATAAGCCACGAGAGCCAGCGCGAAGTTTCACCGTGCGCGAGGTGCTTTGCCTCGTTGGTGACACAGGCACGGGAAGTTGAGCGTGGTTAATCGATTGGTAAATCGGTAAATCGGCTGTCGGGGACACGAGTTTCTGACAAAGTATGCAATGTAGCTCTAAGAGAATAACAAGTTGAAGTAATCTAGTACTTCTCTAGTGACTTTTAGTGAGCAAGAAAGAAATGCTTAACTTTTAGTACGATAAACCACGATAAACCACCGTAAACACAGAATAAAAATGAAGTTCTCTTTTCATTAGAATTCATATGGTTTATCGTGGTTTATCGTGGTTTATCGACACTTTTTGTAATAAAACGCCTCCACTTCGTGCTCAGAAGAAAGAATTTAGTGAGAAAGACGGCGTATTTTCTTTTCATGTCCAAAAAAGTGCGTTTAGAAAATATATTAAGGGTTGTTTGTGAGCTCGGTTGGGCTTCCTGTGGATCCGCCACTGCCAGGGAGGGGTGGGGAACGCATGACAGGCCGCACGCAGATAATGATATACAAATAACACTGGTTTAATTTATTTTCTGTCTGTAAAATGAATTACTACAGTCATTACAATAAATTAATATGCAAGAAATATAGTCAATATTCAATTCTTTTCCCATTATTTTGATTATGAGATCTATCCGTCGATTTAATGACTCGATTGTTCGGTCTATAGTGTCTCTATTAAATGAAGTTATTGTTCGTTTAACGCGCTCAGAAAAGGCCCAGTACGTTTCTCTTGTTATATTGTGTTCCAGTGCTTGTGATCGTAGCTCTTTACGAACAAGATGGAATAAGTTCTCGATCGGATTTAAGTCCGGACTTCTTGGTGGGATGGGGAATAAAATAGCTTTTGTTTTCCTAAACGCCTCTCGTGCCTTAGCCGAATTTTGGCTCGGGTCGCCATCTTGTATCCACAGCCTAGACATGCCTTTCCTCGCTTTTTTAAATAACAACGGGAATTTGCGTAAAACATACGACTGGAAGTATTCCCCGTCCAAGTGGTCATACTGTTCACAGCTTATTACACCTTTTCCGTGGGAAATAGCTACGATAAACTTTGCCAATTTCCCCCCGCTCCCCTCCTTTTTGCCCTTCGCTGTACAACCAGGTGATAATCCTTCGTCCGCCCTTCTCCAAATAACTCCAGAAGGCGATCTTGCTTGATCTGCCGGGTTACGCTTGTAGTAGAAACTAACCCCGTCTAAGAAGAAATTTATTTGTTTTGTCCATAGGTCAAGTGGATAATGTTTCTTCACCATCTTTGCGAAAGTTCGCCGCGCCTTTAAATCTTTCAGAAGTAGAACTCCCTTTCTCCTAGCAGACCGTAGTTTATAATTATTGCGATGGAGAGCCCGCCTAACAGTCCTGTTGCTCACAATCTTCTCATTTAACCCTGACACTGCCATTAGCTTTTTCGACGAAAAATTTCCTTGGGTGTCTCGCAAGAAATTTAGGTTACGGACAATTATTCTCTCGTCCCCTTTACTGAGTTTCCTGGGGCGCCCCGTTTTCTTTACTGATTTCCTCTCCATGTCGTCTTTTTCCACGCAGTTTTTCAGCCGATAGTAGCTAGCTCTAGAAATTTTCAGTCTCTGACATATTTTCAGGGCCGAAAGGTTTTTGTCTTTATGTGCATGGTAAATATACGCTTTTTTTAGCGGAGAAATAGGCCCGTGAAACACCATCACGCTCGCTGAACAGCAGTGATTTGAAAAAGGACGCGCATTGCGCGCGCTCTGATTAACCTTGTTTTCTGAGCAATTTCTGACTGTGACATCACTAATAAAAAAATTACCTAGCAACGCTTTCCTTGTTCAATACCTTATTCGGAAAAAAAACATGGTCGAATACATTTAATGTTTTATAGGTCAAAAACGACTCTTAAGTAGCATAACTTGCTGTTTTTTTGCCTCAGACAATGGTGGACAAAAGTGTTGAGACACTTGCACCCATTACCCTTCAATTTCACTAATACCCCGAATGGTTGACTCCCCTTCCCCTCCCCCCACCTATTCAAAGTTGGTTATGACTGGCAAAAGTTGTGCCTGGTTCCGGAAATCAACATTGAAAAGGGGAGGGGGTGAAAACGGGATGGTTTACCGGAGAGAGGTTTTTTCGAGATAACCTAGCAATTTTCTACATCTGTCTCAACGACTTTTGTCCACCATTGTAGGTTTAGGTTTGTCCGCCATTTTGGATTTTAAAGTTTGATTGACAGGTGAGGTTAAAAAGTTTGATTGACAGCTATAATGCCTGCGTGCCGATACCAGACTCATTTCCCAAACCCCAGAGGCCACGGTATAATCTAAGTCTAGGTCCGCACTAACTAGCGCATGTGCTAGGCTGACGTGACGTGTTTTTTTAATTTAGCAGGCGGATTGTAGACGGACATTTTCGTATGAAGAATAAGATTTCTGTAAAGGAGCTTCATAAAAATTGTGCTTGGTATGTTTTGATTTAATATAATAATAATAATAATAATAATAACGTGCTTATATAGCGCTTTATCCTCGCGGCTCAAAGCGCTTTACATTAATGGATAACTCATCCTATAAGAACCAGCTTTATAAACATGAGTGTGTGTTAGTATTGTGAGTTCTGTGACACTGAGGTTGGGCAACTTCCGACGGTCCTAGTGGTTCTTTAACGTCCCTCTGGTTCCGGTTAGTGTAGTGTATGTGAGAGACGGGGCCTATGGTTTAACGTCCTTATCCGAGAAGACGCGAAGGTCTAACCATTTGCAGATGTTAGAGCAAAGGCAGCACCTTCTCCTCAATTATTAGAAAAAGACCCTGAGTGTTGGCCCGGCCAGGGTTTGAACTCCCAACCTCCCGAACATAAGCCCGGCGCTCTACCACTGCGCTAACCGGTCGTCGGTAAAGGGGCCAACCTCCGTCGCCAACTGTAGGGTGGTATTCCGGTCCTCATGGCAAAATGGTCTAACCAATGGCATTGTTTGTACTATATTGACCAATGAGAGTGCCGTGAGACGTGAGACCGCATTTTGTTTGAGTACTTCCGTTTCCTTAGATCTCTTCGATTCGAATTGCTACCGTGCGATTGTAAGACTACGAGAGAAGCGATCAAAAAACCTTAAAAGCTTTATTTTTCTACTTATTTGCGGAAAGTAAGTACTGTAAGTCTTTTTCTTCGTTAGAAATAGCTTTTGTGTTGTTAGATCTCGAGTAACTCCAAATATCGCACTAAAATTCATCATTCCAATAAGTTCATTCCAGTAAGCACTTTCAAACCCACGTTGCCTAAAACTAGTAGCAAACGTAAATTTTAATCGCTCGTTATCTTCAAATGTGTTACGGTGAGATCAATCTTGATTCCTGTAGAAGGCATCACCATGAATATCTGAAAGAAATGCCCAAATATATTGAATTCTAGAACTTAGAATGTGCGTGTTCCAGGGGAGCGTTCCTCGTGGTCGATAGTAAAGGTTTTTATCGTATTTCAGGCAAAAGATGGTTTAAACCTTACAGTATTTATTGATTATTTATATCTTATGTCAACGTTAAGTGCGTAGGTTATAGTTTAGGTAGGTTTATTTATATGTAAGTTATACTGGGTCAAGTTATGGTGTGCAGATTCTATACATCACGCCGTACTCACCATCATCTGCCAGCAGCCCGCGGTTGGCAATAAGGATTGTGAATTGCCTTTTTGATTTCTTACCAGACTGAATTGTTTTCAAACTTGGAAATTCGTTGATCGTGAAAGATCAGAAAATATAACTTCTTTCTTAGACTACACTGGTTGTCCTATTACTTGCTAGCTGGATGAAAACTGAAATCATATTATGATTTGTTGTGGATTTTCAGATCATTTTTCAGTGGATTTTAAGGTCCACTTTGCTGTAAGAAAATAGTAGCAGTGGTTGATGTAACTAAGGAAATCAGTAATCATAGGGCAAAGTCCACTCTGCTCTTTGCTACTTGCTTTATATTTCACTTTCATGTTTAATAGCCTTTGAGTAGGGGTAGCGAAAGGGAGATAAATTAACAGTCAATTTAGGATTCGAGTTAGGATCCGAATTATTCGAGTTAGGATTTGAGTTAGGATTCCAGCTGTTGGATTCCAGTTACAGTCATGTTTATCAAAGACGGAATAACCTAATGTTATTTCATTACCTCAGTTTGCTTAGTATAGTCCCAAGGGTGACATCTTAATCAATGGGAAAATTATCGGAAACTGCCGGCTGACATGACCTTTATATAATGATCTTGAACCATGTAAAAGGCTCGCCGGAAAAAGCACAATTGAACCAAGTTTAACCACACCAATTTACCTCATAACAGTTTCCCAACCGCCCAAAGAAGCCATATAATCGCATTGCCGAACACCGCGCGAAAGCTTAACCTTTTTTTTTAAATAGTTGTATTCGCAAAATATATATATATACAGTGGCGGATCCAGGATTTTTCAAGGGGGGGATCCGTTTTCCCAAGATGCAACAGTATGATTAAGTAGATACCCGCACACGGTCTTGGTACTGGCATGTTTATTTTTGGATATCAAGGTAATTATGACTGGAAGAGTTACATCACTTGCTGCGTGTCAACATGTGTCAAGAGGGTTTTGGCTGTGGTAGGCATATATCTTGAGTCCTCCTTAAAAAAAACGGAAAACAAAAAAAAACAGGCGAGCAGCTACTCAAACTTGAATCCCACTGGAATCCCAACTCGAATCCTAATTCGAATCCTAACTCGAATCCCCAACTTGGAGATAGCTGTCCTCAGTGAAAGGTCCCTAGAAATATCAAGCCAAATTTGTCAGAATCTCAGATTTATATATGAGCTGATATTTCTCTTCAGTCTTGGGCTCCGATTTTAAACTGCTAGTTACTGGCAAAGTCTGAGATTTACCATTCGCTACCCCTTGTCTCCCTTGCAGCCCCACGTTGCGTGTCCAACACAAAAGAGCATCTTCAAGGGAGACTGTAGCCTTGAGGATAATGATCCCTATAATTTCGCAGATTATCGGAATTAGGGGTTTTCTGAACAAAAATGGTAAACTGAAGAAAATCTGGTATTTTGTAGGGTTTCTTTCAACACAAAAACGGTATGCTGGAAGGTATATTATGACTGTGGAGTGTTTTTTTCTGGTAGACATTTTTTCTGATCAGGTTAGCTATTGTTTTAGGTTGGAAAAAGGTGTACATTATATATGACCACTACCATTTTTGTTCAAACCGTGAAGCTAAGACAATGACATAGGTTTACATTTCAAACCGTCAAGAGTCCCTCCCGGGTGTAGCACTCATTTTGCAAGTTTGCATTTGTGTGCTCTCACCTTTATGCTATAAGCATAATAAGTATGATGTTGAAGTGGATGTATTTTTTGCTTGCCCTCATCACCTTCAAACTATATAATATAAGTATAGCAGTTGCATCTACATTTCATTCAACCCTGAAGGTTGAAGATTTTTCCAGATAGACTTGCATTACATCATTAGTCATGAAGGAGTCGTGTTTCTTGTGGTTACAGAAAATACTCATAACCCCTCCATTAAGGAAAGGGCATTGGAAATTCTAGAGGGGTGGGGAGGTCACAGGAATTTAAGGATTGTTGTTGCTGCTACCCATGGCAATAAAATATAGGATTATTTTTTATATTTTTATTTGAGAAACTTGAGCAGCTGATTTTGGATTCTTGAAACAGCTTTTTAAAATCCATGAAATCCTTAACCAAGCAATTTTTCAAGAAAGTGTGGGAGATATCTTAGTCAACTGTAAAACATAGCATGAGAATAGAGTAAATTCATGAGAAAAAATGGAAACGTATAAAGTGGGACTGACTGACCCACACTTTGAAACTTAGGTATCAGATGGAAAAGAGTTGTTTTCAGAAACAAATAATAATATGGCATTTTTCTTGAATTAGAATTTAAATTTCATGTGCATCCAGTGTCTGGTACAGGCCAAAGAGACCCCAACTCTATCTGTTTTGGCAGGAGTCTCAAAATGTTTTGCTTCTTGTCATGGGAAAAATTTAAGACAGCTGCCATTACTGTATTTCTCCTTGGACAATTGCAGGAAAGTTTGCGATGCATTTCAAAAATCCCTTGAGTTGACATCCCTGGCAGTATATATATGTATGTATCCTTGAGCTTGCTTCAACTGCATAGCTCTTTTTTGTGTAAACATATATTATATTATAATTTGCTTTGCTTTGTTTGTTAAACAGGATATGGAAGATCTGTCTTCGAGTGTGCAAGGTAAGATCATGCAAAACAATGATAGTAAAGAACAATTCAAGTCAGGGCATCAGACTGCAAAGTGCAGAGAAGTGGTCATTTTATGGTGGCCGATATGGACAAAACTATCATCATATTAAATATAAAGCACACGCAAATTTAATAATAATGAAAAAAACTATAATTTGAACGCAAACTTAATAATTCGAATGCAAACTTAGTAATTCGAATACAAACTTAGTAATTTGAGTGCGAACTTAGTAATTTGAACTCAAACTTAGTAATTTGAATGCAAACTCAGTCATTTCAATGCAAACTTAAGTAATTCGAATGCAACTTATAAGTAATTCAAACACAAAGTTAAATTCGAACTCAAACATAGTAATTCGAATGCAAACTTAATAATTTGAATATAATAATATTTTGAATGCAAACTTCATAATATTTGAATGCGACTTGAAACTGCACAACTATAGTGAAGGCCAGGTTCATGTGCAGGGATAGCCATACTGCCTAGTGCCTATTTCGCCATTCCCCATTTTCAAAATATCCTGACATGCATTATTGCACCATGGGCCGTGAAATTATTCACAACAGAGATTGTGTGAAGCCAAATGCCCGAGGGGAGAGGGTGGCTCCCCTATTTTGGGGGCGGGGGTGCTTGTCAGGAACTTTTGATTTTACCCCAGCTGACAGGTGCCTTACTGGCATGACTTAGTTGGTTTTGACCATAAAAAAAGGTACCAACCTCAGAGACCCAGGGAATTTTTCCTCTGCTCCATATTGAATGTGGGATGCCCATATAGTTTGGTCAATAAGTTTGAATGTTTCAAAAACATTCACAATTTTGCTGTATCCCTTTATGCATTTTCAAAGCATTTCCTTTTCTTCAGAAAATTGCAGTCAACAAGGATTGAAATTGTAAACCAGTGCTGTATGCTGATTTTAATTAGCTTAAATGAACGGTGAACAGGCACTAAATGCACAATTGTCAAATGTGATGTTTTGTTGTCCAAGAAAATTAGAGATTGAGCTATTATTGACAACACATATTTTGCAAGGCCAGTTATTGGATTTCAACTTTATCTGATTGCTCTAAACTGTTGCATACTTCTGACCAATGCTTCTATTTGTAGTAGTTAAAACAGATTTAGGATAATAGTTACTAAACCGGCACAAAATGCTTGGAAACAAAACCTATTTTTTTTAGTTCTTTGTGATTTCTCAAAAACTATACTTGCAAATCACTTAATGTTGTATGTACGAAGTCCTTACATATTCTACTTCCATGAAGCAAAAGGTAATTTCCATTGAGACCACACACACTTCGAGACATTCACAAAGCTCAAAATCAAAACACAGAAATAATGTCCCATACATATTTAGTTAATGTGTATAGCTAAAGTTGTTGCACTAAAATTCACACTCGCCATACCTTAGCCAGCTATTGTGGTTTGTTGATGAATGCTGACACATGATTTGTTTTTTGGTCCCTCAGGGATTTGTCCTCGTCTCAGTTTCGATCTGTACTTTGATCATTGCTAGGGTTGAATTAAAATTAAATGATTTTGATGAACTGAAATCAGAATCCTGGCACATCCCGATGAATCGAAATACAATGTTGATAGCTGAACAAGATTTACAACTCGTAATTGTAGATTTTGAGTGGAAATCGAAAAAACGTTTTTGGCTTTGGCTCTGCAGGGTGTCAAGTTCCTATGTTTTGGCCTAGTCTATGATTCCTATTTTTTAAGCTTTGGATTGGTAAAGTAATCCAGTAAGGTACCAACAGGTTAGCCTTAATTTCAGACATTTTTCCCTCATAATTATTTTTTATTCAGGCTTGTTATACTCGAAGATACTAGCTCATATGAACTACTCTAAAATTTTGAGTTTAAATAAAGATATGTATGTGTATGTAACCTTTTCCTTTTCTAGTAATCTTTTGACCCTGATATTTCAAAATTTTCTTGCACTTCATCCAAATTGGGCATGTTGTAAAATATGGACTGGACTGGACTGAGAAAACATGGACTGGAAAGACACGGACTGAGAAAACATGGACTGAGGAAACATGGACTAAGAAAACATGGACTGAGAAAACATGGACTGAGAAGAAAACATGGACTGAGCTCGTATTTTTTAACAAAGGTCATAGCAAATTCTTAGCCAAGTAGATACGGTTTATTTGAAATGTTGGTGTTATCACAAGCGTGCCGGGATGTAATGCATTCACATGGTTTAACGCTGCTGCCTGCATGCTGCTAAGCCATTTGAAATGGCCCAATTTATGTGTCAAAATGGCCAAAGCAACCAGCGTCATTATTTGAATACATGTTGATTATACTTACTATTTTGACGGTTTCGGCTGCAAATAATACAAATAGCAATAGAAAGTAGTTTTGGCTCGACAACTAAATTTGCAGTCTTGATCACACACTTGGGCTCGATGTGACGACTTTTGACCTTGAAACTTAATCGTCGTATCAAGTGTCAACCTCGGTGGTAAACAATAAGGTCAATTAGTAACGCTCAACCTCAGATGTCCATCAAATTGAGACAGCTGACGGACTTCATCCAGAAAGGTCGCCAATAGGCACAGAATAATGCATGAGCGATTGCTGATATTTTAAAACACCAGAGTGCTGGTTTTATGAGCGTGTGCCAAGTTTCTCGCGGGCTTGATGTTTGGAAAATTCTTTCCATACTACATTTCCTGTTTTATGTTTGTCAACGCTATTATAGAAGATTTCGATGACTGTCGTGAGTAATTCGTAAATACTTTGTAGTCACATACTTTGTAGTTTTGTTCAGAATTGTTGTAATCACTGTGATTGATTTCACTCTTTTGGAACTAACTGTACACTGTCCATGATTTCTCAGTCCATGTTTTCTCAGTCCATGTTTTTCCAGTCCATGTTTTCTCAGTCCATGTTTTTCCAGTCCATGTTTTCTCAGTCCATGTTTTCTCAGTCCATGTTTTCTCAGTCCATGTTTTCTCAGTCCATGTTTTCTCAGTCCATGTTTTCTCAGTCCAGTCCAGTCCATATTTTACAACATGCCTCCAAATTGAACATAACCAACTAAACATCAAATTGCCACAATGACAGCAAATGGACAATTAATGCTGTCTAAAAACTTCCATTAAATACTAAATTCATTTAATTGTATCCACAAAACTCTCTCATTTCCTATTTTTGGTCTAATTCCTTTCTTTTTTTCAACCCTGCAATTCATATTGTCCTTTTCTTATACACCTTACTATGCTACTTTGGCACCCTGTTGGCTAGGATAAAGCACTTTATCTTCACACCAGAGTATATGTCTGATGTATGAAAGGATTTAAGACAAAGAATTGCAAAGCAGTTTTTGTTGCAATGTGTCCCAGTTTTGTTGTTTAATCTTGCAAAATGGGATTTTTAAAGGGAAATACTCCTCAAGTCATTTAATGTATTTTCTATAGGTAAGCTGTTGTGATGAATGTCTTCGTCATAACTTTGTACTTGGTCTCTTAGGAAATGTTGATGTAATTATTATGATCATTGTTGAATATATAAAATGGGCTGCTTGTCAATCAATGATACAGCAAATCATTCAGCTCTAAGATTGTATATTCCCATTCTTTGATATTCCAATAGCTTTCCACACTATAAACATAACATGCCTTAGCTATGGGGTTTACTGTTATTTGCAGGGAGTGAAACTGGAGGTTTTACCACTTCTACAAAGTCTGGATGCATAAAAGTTGCATCTGCTGTGCTGCACTTTACCAAAGCGTACTCAACTTACGAAAAAGATAACCTAGAACCTGAAGAATTTGCCGAAATAAAATACTTTTTGAAAAATACAAAAGGCGTTTTTATGACCAACGTTGCCAAAATCGTCCGATTTTCAAGTTTCTGGAGACGTCAGGTGTGATCCAGCGTGATGACAATAATGTTCCCATTCTTATGATCCACTCTTATGAAAAAAAAGAAGTTCAATCTGTGCGACAAGTTATTTATGACGAGGTACTTGATTCTGCACTAAATCAATTACATCAAATTAGAGGCGTACATGGTGTCACAACCTGTCTTCCTGGTGGTATTAATGCTTTAGCTAAGCTATTTAGTCAAAAGTATTATTACAAAAATTTTTATAAGTATATAAGTGGCTACCTTGCTAAATGTGAGTCCTGTAGGATAAACAACCCCCTTCCAGCCACATGCAAAAAGCCTCTAACTGCAATTCGCAGTTACATTCCACATTCAAGAATTCAGTGCGACTTGATTGACATGGCACCCAAGAAGTACCGCGAATTTATGACACATAACAAGTGGAACTTTCGCTACATCCTTTCTGTGAAGTGCTGTTTTAGTAAATTCTGCTGGCTATTTCCACTGAAAGGCAAAGGTAAAGATGACGTTGCACCAATTCTTAAAGTTCTATTCTTGAAAGAAGGGCCACCGAACATTCTTCAATCTGACAATGGAGGAGAATTCGTAAATGATCTGATAGATGAGCTTGGGGAAGTAATGGGCATCAATCTTGTGCATGGGAAGCCCTATCATCCACAGTCTCAAGGGCAAGTAGAGAACCTCAATAAGCAAGTAAAAAGACATCTTGCCAGGCTTCTTCAGAGGTTGACTCCAGAAGAACAAGCTTGTGTTTGGCCCCTTCTTCTCAGTGGTATTGCTGATACCCTAAATCGTAGCTGGCACAGTACTATTGATGACGTACCATTTAGAGTGTACAAAAATCGCGAACCATCTCAAGTAATGTCCCAAATCATACCTGATGACGAAGACTGGCAGGCAGGAGAAGAGGAAGAATGTCTGTCAGATTTACTTTTTGATGAGAGCGACATGACTGATGCTGGAATGGATGCTGCCAACTTCGATTGTAAAAGAGTACAAGAGTTGTGCCAAGACGTTGTGACACTCAGCTCTGATGCTATCATTGCATCGTCCTTTGGCCCTGCTGATGACGTTACCATTAATCTTGATCAGGCGATACAAACTTCCCAGTACATCCCATCTCTGACGAAAATAAATGAAGATGAAGTCTTGCAAGACGACCTCTGGGAATTTAAATCAGAACGTATGGATGATTGTCTTGAGAATTTTCAAAGCTCATGCAAATTGTCACAGCTCAATGCCTTGGAAGCCACTGAGCATACTATCCATAGAAATCTTAAAAGGTCCCTAATGAAAGCAAAGGAGAGAAGTTTCCAAGTTGGAGACAAAGTTCTTTTTAGGCATCCGAAGCAGAGTAGAAAGAAGTTTTCGAAATCTGATCCGTTTAAACCTATAAATTGCAGAGGGTCAGTTCTTACTGTTCTTCCAGGTGGCATGTACCGTGTCACAGAAATCGAAGAGAACAGTAGGGATGCTTGGACGATATTTGGTGGTCAGATGGTACTTATTGCATCTTCAAGCCAAGAAATACCTTGTGATCCCAGTCCTAGCCTTTCGTATGATTCCATATGTAATTATATTTCTGAATTCGGGCTCACAGTTAGGAAAGAAGTTTATGAAAAGCGCATGCGTAACAAGAAACAGATGGGCTTGCATTCTATTGACTCGCTTTTCAAATTCTACTCCGAAACCTCAGACTTCGGATTACTTGCAATGGTTTCCTCTTTGTGCGGGAGGGAAGAGGAGAAAGATTTTTTTCATGATAGATTTAAAGAGGGGATGGAAACTCTCACCAATAGTGGATTCCACTATTTTCTTTATGGAACAGTCATTACTGTAGATAAACTAAATCATGTTTTTTGTGTTTCCAGGGTGATGTGGATGGAATATTGGTCGGAATCTCCCGTACAGCATGGCGGATAGGTTTGCATATGAAACGAAGCACGTAAAGAAGCTGAGGTGTACTAGTTATCCTGTCGTAATGACTATTGCAGATATGGACAGGTGGGATGACTGGAAATACCAACTCAAATGTCGTTCACGAGGGAGGTTTGTGTACTACCGGTGGGATATGGCGATGGAGGTATGGTGTAAGGAATTCCGGTCCCAAGAAATTGACGTGAAGGATATAATGAAACGGAGCAGAGAAAATGGTTGGGTGATGCTTTCTCTAAAGGAACGTAACATGCACGAAACCTGGAAGAGAGTGAAGTACGAATAGCTGTGTACCTTGAACCTGTCAGATGACGATTTTGATTGATTTAGTGGTTAAAGTGCCTTTTCGCATTAAGCTTACAGTCTACACTTTAGGTTTAAATTTGCATATACATTGTCCGATCAAAAATAAGTCCGTGTCGGATGGTTAAAAGTATATTCTTTATGTTACTGTACATTGTTATGCACTTCTGACATAAAAAAAAGTCCGAGAAAAATATTGTTCAGTATTCATCCCCTTTCCTCGCTGATTTGCCATTTAAGGTGGATCGACCCAGTAATTTTGTGCCTATGCCAACCATTTGAACCTCTCATATAAAAGCAGGTTGATTTCTATCGCACATCAAATATAACACACATACTACCCATAGACTGAAATACATGTCAGTACAAAAGTTGGGGAGATCGGAGTTAGATCACGTGACAATTGGGCCACGCCTATTTCCACTCACCCCAGTTTCAGGCTGTGACGACATTTTTTTCGAAAATGCTCTACGGTACCTCGAGATTGACTGATTGCCTACGTGTAACCGAAGTTTGACTAAATTCTACAAGACCGATCTGAACTCTGGCATATTTATTCACTTCACTGAATTTTACATAAATTATAGCCATGATTTTTAAATCTTCAAATCGGTCTTGTAAAATTTAATCAAACTTCGGTTACACGTTATTATTATGGATTTTTTAATTTTTACCATTACCGAGGCCTGATCTCCCCAAAGAAGTTGAATCTTTTCATACCTTGTTAGTGTATTTTTTAGAACCATAATTCGTTTAAGACCCCGTCCACACTACACCGTTTTCAAACGAAAACGGATACTTTTTGCTCCGTTTTCAAAAAGATTTGCGTCCACACTTATCGTTTTCGACCGTCCACACTACAACGCGTATTCGTACGAAAACGCTCTTATGCATTCAGTGGGCATGCTCAAACAAGCTCGAGGCATGCGCATTTCGATCTGTTGGCCCGCGAAATTGGTCGGGTTTGCTGTGGTGACGTCATCGTTTTCAGATAGCATCGTTTTCACCCGTCCACACTAGAAAACAGCGTTTTCAAACAGCTCCGTTTTCAAATCGCTCCACTCTGGAGAGCGTTTTCGGATTGATCCGTTTTCGGTATCGTTTTCGGCGTTGTAGTGTGGACGATAGCCGTATCCGGAGCAAAAAGTATCCGTTTTCGTTTGAAAACGGAGTAGTGTGGACGGGGTCTAAAAGGCCGCTGTGTCGCTTGACTTGAAAACGGGCACTTTTTGATTTCGTTTTCCATTTTGGAGATGTATATGTCAAGACATACCAATGCTATTGCAATTTTCATCTAATTATTCAAAGAGCCTAGCTCTTCTAGATTGTCTTTCTGAGGAAAAAAACAATTAGAAAAGAAGCTTGGCAAACTTTAAAAAAATCTTACTGTATTTGATGAGGTTCTTGAATGACTTATATTGCAGGAAATATATTACTAAAATATTCACATGCAAAGGCAATGATAATACGGCATTGATAAATATTCAAATGATTACATGAAAGATGCACACCTAAATTGGGAAACAAAGCAAAAACTATTCTAAGCTATTCTAAGGAAAAACATAGGATGACTTGGGGCAAGTCTATTCTAGGAATGGACCTTTTCAACTAAAAGCACGCGCGTCCCTCAGCTACCAGCTACCAGCAGCACGCCGCAACAGGTGAGGTTGCAGAGACAGACCACGTTTTTCCACGTAGAAAAGATCGAGCACACAGCGAACAATGTCCCGGGAGGAAAATGTATTGCAGACGTTGTCTAGCCTCCTATCGCAGAGACCAGGAGAATGAACACGCAAGGACCTGCGAGGAACAACCAGTCACTTGCCCTTTCGATTGTGGCACACACCTTACAAGGTAAAATAAAGTATACTATGAAAAACTGCACCCTTGTCGTCCGGTTGACGTTCGACTTCCATTATGATTTCCTTATTACAACACAACGCTATACTTGTTGCATCAGCCCGCGCTATGCACTCGCCTTATAAAATTTTCAGAAAATCTGCAATTCAATCAAGGACAAATATGAAAATTAAGTGTTTTGCTCTACATTTCTCTTTCTAGATATATCCGCCTTGTCCGTAGCCATTTAGCTCGACTAGCGTCTGCTATTTCTAAATGGCTGGTGCTCATAACCACATTCGTAATTTTTCGTACAAATCCTTGAATTACCTGTGCTAAATAAAGATGCTATTCTAAGGAAAAACATAGGACGACTTGGGGCAAGTCTATTCTAGGAATGGACCTTTTCAACTAAAAGCATGCGCGTCCCTCAGCTACCAGCAGCACGCCGTCTCCAGCAGTCTCCCTCACTACTTTTTCAGTGCTCTACTTATTCTTTTTGGAGGCATAAATCACTTTGCCAACATTAACTCTTACAGTTAAACCTCACATGGAATCTGTTATACGGTGAAGCCAGCACGTGGCATTGTCATGTGATGTGCCGCATATGCTCTCCTTGGCTACAATGTCCATGGCAATAGATGTGATTAGCAGTTAAAAAGAAAGGAACATGTCAGAAGGAACCAGAATCAGAAGTATAATCAATACAATGAAGGTAACCTATATTAATCTATTAAATGATCAGTGATAATAAATTTGATGTCCAATATTTTGTAGGCACAAAAGACCATAGAGCAAAACAATCAGATGGACTACAAAAGGTCCAATCCAAAATATCAAGAGACCCGAATAAATTAATGATTGACCTTTTCTTTTTGGAATTTGGTGTTAGATGTTCTAGCGCTAAAATCTCTATGGCCAAAGACAAAGCTGACTCATGGTTGTCAATGTTGGGTTGTAACTTATTTCTATTTTCGCTGTTTCTAGAGAAAGGCTAACAAGGAACGGCATCTTACCAAGGGCGAGTTGGAGCTGGCCAACAAATTGGTGAGTATCAAAGTATCCATTTCAAACCATAGGAACTTGATTTCAGGTGATGATTCAAATTGACCCACTCTTTTCCTTCAGGTCCAGAAAATTGCACAGTGTATGTTTCTCTGGTCAGGACGTTGCGATTCTTTCCTTCTGGGAGAGACAGTGCAGATATCACTAACCAAAACTTAGTGCTTCTTCATGACGATGGCTCGACCACACTGAAGTTCCACGATTTTAAGACAAGGGCCACCATTGGCAAAGACTGCACCTCTTTCACGGTGTGCAACAATAATTTTGATCTGATGGTGACTGCAGTTCTTGGTTTTCAGTTCATAAGATGAAAGTTAAAAAATGCCTTAATTCATTCATGTTCAAATATTGCATACAACCCCTTTGATAGCTGTTGAAACACTCGTGGCTTTTATGATCACAGGCTTCAGAGTCAAACTTATCTGAAATCAACGGCCATCCTATACACTGACGTGATCCAGGGGCATAAGCCTGTGCCCAGTAAGGTAACTTGCTATTCAACGTCTCTAATGCGGTAGACACAATTTATAGCAACAATCTATCAATCTTATTTGAGATTGGGAAGTCAAGAGAAAGAATTCGGTGAGTTACGTAACTACCTACATTTGACTGGCAGTAGTCAGAGGGTTTCAAAGCATCACTGCTACATGCCGTCGATTTTACCATCTGGTGAATAACTCTCGATTTGGGGGGTGCGTCATTGAAGTCAAAAGACATATGTCATTTCATTATCAATAAAAGACCAGGCTACGCAATAGTTAATGTTATACTTGTAATCGAAACTAGAACACGAGATACTGTTACATTCCTGTGTTTGGCGCCTTCACGTTCGGTCCGGTGGTGACATGGGACAAGACTGCAGCTTTAAAGAAGTGATCTTGGCTAATTGTCAACGCCAAAAAGATGGTATGCTCTTTCTGAAAGTCTTTGTGGCTGCAAACCGAGGTTATTGGCTAAATACAAGTTTTTTGAGCGCTTCCCAGGCGAAATATCAAAGGTTAAACTGCAGGATGTCTGGGTTAAAGATGGCGGGTCGACTGCTCCAATGTCCTGGTTTCAGTCACGGACGATTACTTCTATGTTCATGCATGTTCATGTTCATGCTTTTGGGCTCATCAGCGGGCTTGTGAAACAGAATATCTAGAACTATGATGCCAAAAAGCTAGTTTTCCTGATTCTTCGGATTTGTTCACGCACATTGCAGAGCATATCAACACTGTCGACTTAGCTCATGCTAGATATCATCGAATGGAGAACCAATACATTCGGACAATATTTTTTGAAGGACCTTTATTGATAGGACGAGGGGGGCAGACCATGTTCACGAGAATTAGGATATCGAATAGTAGTAGATTGGTGCACTATACTGCATAGTTGTGATAATTTCACCTGGCTGACGGTATAGCCCACCATAAACTAGAGTTGGGGATATCCGAAGTTTATTGTAGATATTTAATTATTAGAGACCCGGGGCACTATACTGCATAGCTGTGATAATTTCACCTGGCAGACGGTATAGCTCACCAAAACCTAGCGGTGGGGATATCCAAAGTTTATTGTAGATATTTAATTATTAGAGACCCGGTGCACTATACCGCGTAGCTGTGATAATTTCACCTGGCTGACGTTATAGCTCGCCAAAAACTAAGGCTGGGGATGTCCAAAGTTCGTTGTAGATATTTAATTATTATTGACCCGGTGCACTATACTGCATAGCTGTGATAATTTCACCTGGCTGACGGTATAGCTCGCCAAAACCTAGCAGTGGGGATATCCAAAGTTTATTGTAGATTTAATTATTATTGACCCGGTGTACTATACTGCATAGCTGTGATAATTTCACCTGGCTGACAGTATAGCTCACCAAAAACTAGCGGTTGGGATGTCCAAAATTAATTGTAGACATTTGATTATTAGAGACCCGGTGCACTATACTGCATAGCTCTGATAATTTCACCTGGCTGACGGTATAGCTCGCCAAAAATTCGCGGTGGGGATATCCAAAGTTTATTGTAGATATTTAATTATTAGAGACCCGGGGCACTATACTGCATAGCTGTGATAATTTCACCTGGCTGACGGTATAGCTCGCCAAAAACTAGCGGTGGGGATATCCAAAGTTTATTGTAGATATTTAATTATTAGAGACCCGGTGCACTATACTGCATAGCTGTGATAATTTCACCTGGCTGACGGTATAGCTCGCCAAAACCTAGCGGTGGGGATATCCAAAGTTTATTGTAGATATTTAATTATTAGAGACCCAGTGCACTATACTGCATAGCTGTGATTATTTCACCTGGCTGACGGTATAGCTCACCAAAAACTAGCGGTGGGGATATCCAAAGTTTATTGTAGATATTTAATTATTAGAGACCCGGTGCACTATACTGCATAGCTGTGATAATTTCACCTGGCTGACGGTATAGCTCGCCAAAACCTAGCGGTGGGGATATCCAAAGTTTATTGTAGATATTTAATTATTAGAGACCCAGTGCACTATACTGCATAGCTGTGATAATTTCACCTGGCTGACGGTATTAAGCTCACCAAAATCTAGCGGTGGGGATGTCCAAAGTTTATTGTAGATATTTAATTATTAGAGCTGACCCGGTGCACTATACTGCATAGCTGTGATAATTTCACCTGGCTGATGGTATAGCTCGCCAAAAACTAGCGGTGGGGATATCCAAAGTTTATTGTACATTATATTACTAAACGTCTGTGAGATAATATTCTCAACAAATTCAGAAAAACAGTGCTCTTGAAGTTGGACAAAAATAGCTAAGCCTCCTACGTAAATTGTTAACTTTGTTAAGGTGATGAACGCGTGTAGGCTTGCCCCTTGAACATAGCATAATTGTGACCCTCCCCCAGTCGTAGGTCAAAAAATTAGGACCCTCCCCTGTCCCCTATTTGACCGTGTAGAAGACAAAGCAACACGTTCTTCAGATGTAAAGTCATTCATTTTTCTTTTTTTTTTTCTAGCTAAATAATTTCCTTGAGGATTATTCTCCAACCCTAATTAATTAATAAATAACCCTAAATCTAACCCCGTTTTTTTTCTGTGCCACTTTCAGTATCTTTGCAGTGACCCCCCTCCCTAGCTCCTTCCAGATGCAAGCCAAACCTCATGTTGTGCCGGTGCATTGAAGCACTATAAATCAAATGCACAAACAACAACTGCCAATGGCACGGTTTCAACAGAGAGGTCAGCACAATCAGGAATGCGAATTCCGGGAAATAACGTGCAGAGACAGGCCACGTTTTTCCACGTAGAAAAGATCGAGCACACAGCGAACAATGTCCCGGGAGGAAAATGTATTGCAGAGGTTGTCTAGCCTCCTATCGCAGAGACCAGGAGAATTAACACACAAGGACCTGCGAGGAACAACCAGTCACACACACCTTACAAGGTAAAATAAAGTATAATATAAAAAATCGCACCCTTGTCGTCTGGTTGACGTTCGACTTCCATTATGATTTACTTATTACAACACAACACTATACTTGTTGCATCAGCTCGCGCTATGCGCTCGCCTTATAAAATTTCCAGGCGATTCCGCTAGCAGTTCTGACAGCAAGGACGGCAGCCTCTCTGAAATCATCGTGGACACTGAAGAAATGGCGGAGGACCAACATACTGCACGTGATTCCGACGCTGCAACGTCGAGCCGTAGTGGTGGGGGTATGCGCACAAGTTACACGCCCTGCAACGATGACGGCACGCGAAGACGTTAGTAGGCCTGGTGAACTCAAATGGGAATCATTTTCGCTAGATTTTGTTCGTTTCTATTGTGCAATTTAATGCGGATGGTGAGTGATTAGCAGTTAAAAAGAAAGGAACGTGTCAGCAGAAAACAGAATCAGAAGTATAATCAATACTATGAAGGTAACCTATACTAATCTATTAAATGATTGTGATAATAAATTTGATGTCCAATATTTTGTAGGCATAAAAGACCATAGAGCAAAACAATCAGATGGACTACAAAAGCTCCAATCCAAAATACCAAGAAAGACCCGAATAAATTAATGATTGACCTTTTGTTTTTGGAAATTGGTGTTAGATGTTCTAGCGCTGAAATCCTTATGGCCAAAGACAAAGCTGACTCATGGTTGTCAATGTTGAGTTGTAACATATTTCTATTTTCGCTGTTTCTAGAGAAAGGCTAACAAGGAACGGCGTCTTAGCAAGGGCGAGTTGGAGCTGGCCAACAAATTGGTGAGTATCAAAGTATCCATTTCAAAACATAGGAACTTGATTTCAGGTGATGATTCAAATTGACCCACTCTTTTCCTTCAGGTCCAGAAAAAGCTGCTATGTGGCAATTCCCCCTGCCAGGGTACTGGACATCAGGACGTTGCGATTCTTTCCTTCTGGGAGAGACAGTGCAGATATCACTAACCAAAACTTAGTGCTTCTTCATGACGATGGCTCGACCACACTGAAGTTCCACGATTTTAAGACAAGGGCCACCATTGGCAAAGACTGCACCTCTTTCACGATGTGCAACAATAATGCATCTAGAGGATGGGCAAGAACAGGGCCGCGTAGGACATCCGGACACTGATTTTACACTGAGCTGCCTTCTTTTCAAGTACTTATTATTGTTTTTGAACATGTCTCCCACTTCCGGTGCAAAGAATACCGCGGTTATGTCCAATGTAGACTGCAAAACGCACTTAAGGCAGAAACTCGACATACCTGAGAATTACATGGATTTCCAACAGTTCTCTGATGAATATCGCTGCGGCCACGGCTGTGGTGAACATCCCGTTAAGGAAAAAAACGTAGATTATTCCTTAAGCGACCAATGGCACCAGCGCAATTCCTCAGATAAGAGACGTTACAATTTCTAGTGATTTATCATGGAATCAGCATATAAGCCTCAAAACACCTCCAATGGTTCACCTTAAGCGGGCAGGAGGATCCTCTTAAGATCTCGTTCTTTTCTCTGCATTTGATCTATATTAACGTGCGCCACTCACGTTTTCTATTTTGCATTACCTCTATATTTGCAGCGGGAGCTTGAACGTGTCCAAAAAAAGAGCCCTTTCCATCATTAGCCCAGGTTAACCCTTTCCATCATTAGCCCAAAGGTTATTATGAGGCGTTAGAGGCTGCCCCGCCCTTTCATTTTGAAAAAGAGCAAACAACAATAACAGAAAATAAAAGAACACAGACTAAAACAAGAAAAGTAAAAATCGCTCCGCTGAAGAAATAATTCAAGATCGTGGAAACAGTTAAGAAGGGACCCGGCATATGAAAGAAAGAAATAAAAGTATAACAACACCTTGCACAAATGCTTCGATATTGCTATGGATTAACGCTCACGGTTACTAGATATCTTTTTACTTTAGCCTGCCAAACGAAAACAAGCCCTCTCACACGGAATTTCGGGGGCTGTAGTGATTCCATTGACCATAGAGGCGAAGAAGACAAGACTGTTTATAAGCGCCAAAATCTTCCACAACAAGCTACTGCACGATGCGGTGATGATGAAAGAGAATTTAGCAGCTTCAAGAGAATTTAGCAGACCAAGATATTAACTCTGTACTTAGCGCTGTTGTAAAGCCTATCGCAAAGACGCCTTTATCATTGCTGTCAACACTAACAATGGTCTGGAACGACATAATGAGGCCCTTAATTATCAGTACCTCGATAGATACAGGAGTTGTTCTCTCAGCGAGATGCTAACGGTCCTAGTAACGCGCTTCATACCAGATTCCTATATGAAGTAAGCATCAAACACGGCAAACAAATCGTACGCGTGTCCGTTTCGAACTTCATTCAATAAAATTTATACCTATATTTGTCATTTTTATTCTGTTGTCGTGATGTGTGTGATGTATTGCTGTAGCCTGCACGATATTGCGTTTTGAACCTTAATTTACAGTATTTTATTCTACTGATTTGGTTTATACTTAAACATTCGCGTCTCGGTATATATCCACCACTATTCACCTCCCCTTCGGGGGATAGTTGTTAACTACATAATAATAATTTAAAAAACTTTAAAAATTAGTGCTATTCGACACGATTCAAAATATTCCCATGGAGGCAGCAAAATTGCATCGAAAAATCGGGATATCATTAAAGAATCGGTATCACCTGCAAATTCGCCGGATTAAAAAATAACTAAAAATGATAACGGCTTCAAACTTGCATTTTTAAAGATTGCTAGCAGAGACCTTTCATTTGACAGAGTATCAAAAATTTCGAACTTTCTATCTTTTATAAGTATAGGGTGTTGCTTGTCGACCGATTACGAGCAGTACGTCATCCACTGGTCGGACCTCGACGTGAGCGACTCCTCAGCAAAGGCAGATCACGTTCTCCTGCTAGAACGTCCTGATGTCCTGGCAGGTGACTGGTCCACCAGTGAGGAGGTGATACCACCGTCCTCGAGCCCCGGGGCGTCGGCAGTCAACGAGCTGCAGCAGTATGGGAGCAGCGGGGAAGACGGCGCAGTCGTTTACTACGACCCCACGAGGCCGTCTTCTTCCTTGTTCCCCCCCCGGATGATATGTCATTCCCATCCTTTTCCTCATCCGGGGGATGCTGCTGCGGCAGCAGAAGAGGCTGAGGAATTAGAGGCTGACCCTGACGACTATGACCCACCTAATTTATACGACGTAAGTACAACCGTATTTTTAGTTGCATTATTTAATTTTTCTTTGTAAATGACGTTACGAATTTTTTTTTTCATGTAGCTGCCACCTCCAAGGAAGAGAAGAAAGAGGTGTCGGGAGGTAAAGCTTGAAAAACTGACCCCAAAATCCAGCGTTGTTCGGAGCAGTTGCTCATTGTTGTGCCAGCGACGGCTAGCCTCCTGCAGTGCAACAACAAGGAAAGAGGAAGGCCAGCCCCTCTCTCGCGGAAATTCCATGTCTTTATGTTGGAACAGCCTCCAAGTGACGCTTCGCTGGTAAGTAAAAAAAAAGAAACAGCCCAAACCGAGTCACCCCCACCCCCACACCACACGCAATTAACTTGCACTTGGTACCATTTCATAGAATCCCGGAAAATCCTTTTGGTGGCTCCTTTTCGTAGCCTCGGTGTAAATTAACACCATTATATTGCATCTGCCAACGGAGCTCAAACATTCCATTAATGAACAAAAACGATTTCGAAGAGGATTCTGGTAGATGTGGTTATTAAGATGATAATGGGATTTACGAATTACTTCATGTGACATCCCACTGTCACACGAACCCCGATCCAACGTGACCTGAACTGCTGTATATAGTTACACTTTAGGTGCGATGTTTCGAGCGATTCTGACTCGGAAACACAGCAAAACGAACCCGTTTCAAATTTCGCACCTCTGCTGGCTTAGACAGAGGACATGCCTCTCTCCCCTGTCGTTCGCCAAAGTGCAAGCAGCACTGCGACCTCCTCAGAACAGTCAACGCAACAAAAGCAACTCCTTGACAGACAGATACGAGGCCAGTGCTTGTAGCCAGCAGATTTCTCCAGTCGAATTTCAATCGACATCCAAATAAAAAATACACCATTGACCACGCATGCCTCCCAGAAGAGACAAGAGTTTTGATAAAGGAAGTAGAAGATTACTTCACCAAGCCTATCAACTTAGAGCGTCAAAGGCCAGCTATTGCTCTCTCCAACGAATTAAAGCCAGTACTTTTGTTTCCTCAGGTAACCATAGCAACCTGTGCGGTGTGGATTAGGTGGGGTGGCACTCAGTTCATCACGCAACGTCTGGTGCGCCTGAAGATCGAGTAGGTTTTGCTGCTTCGAATATACAAATCTTATTCTTATATTGTTTTCCAGGTTTTGTGGGCTTTATGAAAGATGTCGCAGGCGTCAGTCCAATGCCAGAGGCCCTGATCAGGACACGTCTGATAAAAACATATCTCACTTTCTTGCGTGACATTGCTGTGTATGCAATGGAAAGATATGGTGAGATGGGGAGATAAAACAAAGAATTTGTTTCTTTAAAAAAGTGTGAGTTTTGTCAAATTACAGGAAAGCCGTTAGCTGGCAGATGCTACAATAGCAAACCATGCAGCATCTTTGGTGTACAGAGTCAAGTTTTTGCACAGGGAGATGGCCCCAGCTAATGAAGGCGTTGATGTCATTGGCCAGTTGAGATCAACTGTGAATACTTTGCAAAGGCAAGCTTGTAAGAGCAAAATTACCGACTTTGTTGAATAGACGTTTACAGGACGTTTGCATATTGATGTATAAAGTCAAGTATAAATTGACCTTAGACAGCCAGATTTTTCAGTGCCCAGGTTTGACACTATAAAATATCGAAAACACTCGCTACGATATCTAGGGCCGAAGTTATGGGGCAAGCTCTCTTCGGAGGAAAGAGCAGTCAAACCATTGCCCTCTTGGCTATATTTTTAAATGATGGATGTAAGAATTGTAGCTTATGTAATTCGTAGTATAAATGATATAGAGTATTTTATTGTACATACATAGTTTTATATCTTTACATAGTTACTATTTTTATTATAATTATTTAGCTCTTGTGTAATCTTTTTTTCTTTTGATTTTTTTTCTGTTGTGTCCCCACATTAGTATGGGATTTTATCCCAAGCTAATAGCTTTAGAGACACTTTACCGACTGCGAGAAGCTCAGGAACCATTTATTAGACTACTTAGATCACCACAGCAGCATCGTCGATACGCTACCGCGCTGCACCAGTAGGCCAGACCAGTTTGATGCCAAAACTCTGTTTTGCAACTCAGGTAAATGATCTCGTTTCTCAAACGTTGAAAACTCAGTTCATTTTTTTTTCTAGCTAAATAATTTCCTTGAGGATTATTCTCCAACCCTAACCCTAAACAGACTTAACAGAAACAGAACCCGGAAGTGGTTCGATAGCAGGATATCCGCCATCTGCTAGGAGATAAGCATCTCGGGGGAAAAGGGAGCTCCCGGTTGAAGCCCATCGGAGGTCGACGCCCGAATGTCTCCGCATCAGTTGCGTGACCGAGAAAACCTCCTCTCACAAACCTGTAGAACAATCGCGGTTTATTATGGTGTAGCAATTTCAAAACTGGGCAGAGGTAATGGACAAACCCATATCGACAAAATGTGGTCATAACATTTGTGAAAGATATTTCAGCCAACTCGTGACCATCAACATGCTTCCTTGGCATTGTCCTGTATGCAGGGAGGATTTTAGAGAAGGGCGGTGCAACCCAAACGTCCTGTTGTGCACTATAAATCAATTGCACAAACAACAACTGCCAATGGCACGGTTTCAACAGAGACTTTCAGGAACGCGAATTCCGGGAAATAACGTGCAGAGACAGACCACGTTTTTCCACGTAGAAAAGATCGAGCACACAGCGAACAATGTTCCGGGAGGAAAATGTATTGCAGTTGTCTATCCTACTATCGCAGAGACCAGGAGAATGAATGCGCGAGGACCTGCGAGGAACAACCAGTCACTTGCCCTTTCGATTGTGGCACACACCTTACAAGGTAAAATAAAGTATACTATGAAAAACTGCTCTACATTTCTCTTTCTCGTTATATCCGCCTTGTCCGTAGCCATTTAGCTCGACTAGCGTCTGCTATTTCTAAATGGCTGGTGCTCATAACCATATTCGGAATTTTTCGTAGAAATCCTTTAATTTTACTATTACCTGTGCTAAATAAAGATGCTATTCTAAGGAAAAACATAGGACGACAGTTAAACATCACATGGAATCTGTTATACGGTGAAGCCAGCACGTGGCATTGTCATGTGATGTGCCGCATACGCTCTCCTTGGCTACAATGTCCATGGCAATAGATGTCATTAGCAGTTAAAAAGAAAGGAACATGTCAGCAGGAACCAGAATCAGAAGTATAATCAATACTATGAAGGTAACCTATATTAATCTATTATATGATTAGTGATAATAAATTTGATGTCCAATATTTTGTAGGCACAAAAGACCATAGAGCAAAACAATCAGATGGACTACAAAATCTCCAATTCAAAATACCAAGAAAGACTCGAATAAATTAATGATTGACCTTTTGTTTTTGGAAATTCAAACTGCCAGGGCACTGGAGATCAGGACGTTGCGATTCTTTCCTTCTGCGAGAGACAGTGCAGATATCACTAGCCAAAACTTAGTGCTTCTTCATGACAATGGCTCGACCACACTGAAGTTCCACGATTTTAAGACAAGGGCCACCATTGGCATAGACTGCACTTCTTTCACGGTGTGCAACAATAATGCATCTACAGGATGGGCAAGAACAGGGCCGCGTAGGACATCCGGACATTGATTTTACACTAAGCTGCCTTCTTTTCAAGTACTTATTATTGTTTTTGAACATGTCTCCGCCTCTGTTTGCGTCGATCTCTGCATAAGACATACGAGTGTGATGTCTCGGCGATATGTGTTAACACTCCAGGGTCCTATCGATGCGAATGTCCAACAGGATATACAATGAATGATCATGATTATGAGGTGTCCTCTCTTGTAAAAGCCTTTTGGCTTCCTAGAGGGCACTTCGCCACTTAAACCCAAACTTATGTATATAAACCTATAAAAAATTGTGGCAAAAATAAGTGATGATGATGATGGTAAGACATGACTTCCTTATTATGGATACGCGATCGCTAAAAAACGTGACGGACTTGTGGCAACACAATGTACCAACAATCCAGCACTTATTCAAGAGTTTAGCAAAGAAACGATTGGTAATTTTTTGGAAAGAATCTATCGCATAAAAATTAATAGTGATATTAGTTGCCGCACTTTTGTTGTGGCCACTTCATGTGGGGAGCACACGAAATCTGTAAAAAGATGCAACAGAGATCAAAATCGCTGGTACAAGTACATGATGTATATCTGTACTATCTCTTCTTGTAAAAGCAACCACTTTAAGGGAATTTTATTGTATTTTAGTTACATTGCTGCTGGTCTGTAAAAAGTACAGGAAATTGTTGAGACATACACGAGAAGAAAAAGCCAAACATTTCCTTTTTTGATCAGAACAAGATCCACTGTTATTCACCAGACATGGCATGACATGCTTGTGACATGATGTGTGTGGTGCGGGCGTACCAACCAACTTGCCAAAGCTACATGGATCAATAACAATTTATTCACAAGCTTTTCTTCAAGAACATAAAAAATAATGGACCAGATGAAACCCATTTGGATGACTCTACCGAGGATGTCAGTCAAGGCATTAAGGGTTATGAGGGGATTATTAAGGAAGTGCTACTGGCCCCTTCAAAAGTTGCTAGTTTTAGCAGACTCCTTGCTGGAGAAAATCCAAGGGAAAGATTAATGATCTCTCAGGGAAAAAGCTTGCTCAGAATGTTGCTGAGTTGATGCCTGGAAACAGCACTAAAGTAAAACAACCATCAGTCCGCATCCCTTATTTTACAATAGATGATGGAATAGGGAATTGAATTTTCAACTCTATGGGCCTTGCTACATGTCTTCAGACTACAAGCTGGAATGACAAATATATATTAAATTAATCGGAGAAAGGACTTGATGTTTTAATGGAGCACACCGAGTATAGTAATTACGCAAATTTTAGTAACGATTATTCAAAATCTGAAAGGTACTAGTTAAATTTCAATTTAATGTACGGTGGAAGGCATCGATATTTCATGTTTCCCCAGTTCAATTCTTTTTAAAAAGATGCATGTCTCCGCAGTTTCCCATCCATAGGAGTATGTTCAATGGCATTCCTGAAATCTTAAAAGCAGCGTGAAAAATGAAAAGAAAACTAGAAATGCCCGAGAAATATGTCTTTCAATACAGGCGAGATAATCCTTTAATCCTATTGTGATGTCTACTCGGTTCAGCGCACATCATTAGCATTTTCGCGTAACATACGGGACATTTAGGTGACTGTTATGGTCCGCCATATTTTGACACACGTTGTTGTTCTCCGGTTTAGTGTATAAGTGTCGTGTAGAAGCGATTTTTCTGAAAATTCTCTGTTCCCAATCATGGGGAAGCGAAAAATGCTTAACCGCAGTCCTTGGGTCTCAAAGCGTGCGAAAGGAGTCAAAAAAGCCAAATCTTTAAGCTTTCAGGAGAACATGAAAGAACAACTCGCTCTGTCTGACAAAGGCTCGTGGTTCGATCAACCCAAATCCAAGGAGAATGCTGAAGACAAAGAACAGCGGACAGAAGATCCACCAATTGCATCAAGTTCGAGAATAAAGATATTTTGACTTGATAAAGAATCGTCTGAAAGCCAAAGCGATTTGTCTTTGTCGTTTTTCTCGGCGCGCGCCTTTGCTTTGGTTTCGTTTTCCCTTTTCAAAGTTTGGGCACTTCTTAGAACTCGGTTTTGAACGCGGCTTAACCATACCGTTTGATTTCGAATTCCAAGACGATAATAAATGTTCGCTTTGACAATTTAATACGAGAGACAGGAAAGAAGCCTCATTATCTATTCCGCGCGAAAAAGTATGTCCTTGCTGGCACACCGGGGGTGCCTGCCGTGATTGGCTGGAGGTGAAGTGCGTGATGACAGATTCGTCACTAATCCCTCGTATGTTTACACAACTTTAGAAGCCCAAAACTCGCCTTTAAGATTTCGCTAAAACTAGTGTATAAATGCTTTGATAGACCAACAGGTTTTTAACGGAATGCTTTGAAATTTTGCCATGAGATAGATAAATGGTTGGGGAGCAAAAGTGTGCCGGGCTTTTGTGAATTTCGAAGTATTTCAAAAATTATTCATCACGATAGGGTCCCAGTTAACAATTAAACGCAAGATCAACTTGATCGTTCGATCATTCCTAAAAAAAGCCTTCAATTGAAAAAGCCCGACACACTTTTAGAGACAACAATGTGCTGATTGATATTGCGCAGTCAGATTTGCCAAGCCTGTAAACTGCCGCGGCCTATCAAAGCGTTTATCAGGGGCGGTCGAAAACGCGGTTTTTGCTGTGTGCCGTAAATAATTTTCATGAAACTGCTACAAAAGCTTAACAGCAGATAAATTTCACATTTTATCTTTAAAATGATGTATTGGTTATGTTTTGATAAAGGAAGTAGAAGATTACTTCACCAAGCCTATCAACTTAGAGCGTCAAAGGCCAGCTATTGCTCTCCAACGAATTAAATCCAGTACTTTTGTTTCCTCAGGTAACCATAGCAACCTGTGCGGTGTGGATTAGGTGGGGTGGCACTCAGTTCATCACGCAACGTCTGGTGCGCCTGAAGATCGAGTAGGTTTTGCTGCTTTGAATATACAAATCTTATTCTTATATTGTTTTCCAGGTTTTTCGGGCTTTATGAAAGATGTCGCAGGTGTCAGTCCAAAGCCAGAGGCCCTGGTCAGGACACGTCTGATATAAAGGTATCTCACTTTCTTTCGTGACATTGGGTGACATTGAGATGGGGAGATAAAAAAAGAATTTGTTTCTTTAAAAAAAGCTAATGAAGGTGTTGATGTTATTGGTGAGTTGAGATCAACTGTGAATACTTTGCAAAGGCAGGCTGAAGCAGATAGAGCTGCTACTAAGGAAGACCTACTCGCCAAAAACTGCTGGCTTGAATGGTATTTGTTTACTATTTAGCTGTTATGAAGGCATATAAGGGAAGGGCTTTCCCACTAGCCACAAAGTCACAATATATCAAGGCAAGCGGGGTAACATGCATCTGAGATCCAGAATCCACATAGCTCAGATGGGATTCTCTAATGCCAAACATTCTATTAACCATAATTGTGATTTTCCTGGCAAGTTAAAAAGAGGAAGAGGTTGTTGAACGCGTTACTCTACTCTTCAACAGGAGAGGCTTGACGGAGCTAGGTAAAGATACTAAATAGAAACATTCGACCATGAGGGAGGCATTAGAGGCATTAGAGGCCCTACGAGACGTGCAGCGAAATTGAAACTCATGTGATGTGATGTCAAATTAAATATAAGAGCTTTTTTCGCCTTTTGAAAATTTAGCATGCATGTGTTATCCGTACTATCTCTACTTGCAATCACTTTAAGGAAATTATGTTTCGAGAGAATAAACAGCACAGGGATTACAAAGCAGTTGAAGAAAGGCTTGGGCGGCATCTCGGCCCTGCCAAGACGACTAAGGGTGAGCTTGGCGAAGGCCTTCCACAGAAGGCTGGAGATGGCAGGAGCGGCCAGCACATTTTTGGATGAAGTGGATGAGTGTTCAGGTGGGTCAGGTCAGCAAGCCCAGTGAGTTGCTTTCAAAAACACCATGACGGGCTCAAAAACATTGTAGGGTGTATTTATCAGGCAATATCGCCAGCAAAATAATCCACCAAAAATAATACACTCTCCTAAGAAACGTCAACAGTTTTTGCAAGCAAAATATTCAAAAACGCACTAACACGCTAGAAGCGTTTCTTTTAATAGCCAGGCTCGCAACGCATTCTGGGTAAACCCGCGTCGAATCTAATACCATGTTTTAAACGATTAAAAACGCATGCTTTTAACTCGCCCTCACTAATCCAAAATAACGAGCCTGGTATTTTAAATATACTTTCCACATATAGTCGCCCTGCTGTCTCGATTACAGCCCATCACGAAGTGCATCATACATTCATTGTGAAGTGTGTTTCATGCACCACTAGCAAATAGGAATAGTCCGCGCGGCCACAAATCGCGTGATCTTGAAAAACGGCAGGGGCAACGAAAGACGGAACGAGTGGAGGTCAACTGCTCTGTAGAAGCGCATGGCAAAAGCGCATGCTGAAGCAGCAGAAGCATCTGACGAATCATCGGCTGACCCTGACTCTGACCCACCTAAACTGTACGACGTAAGTACAACCGCATTTTTAATTGCATTATTTAATTTTTCTTTGTAAATGACGTTATGTATTTTTTTTTCATGTAGCTGCCACCTCCAAGAAAGAGAAAACAGAGGCGTCAGAGAAGTTGCCGAAAACGCCGCCGGGATCACTAAGCGGTTCCCCGCGCTACTTGCACACACTTGACATACAACACTTTACTCTGATTACATACAAAAAAAAACGAAAAAAAAAACACACAGGGCCTGCACTTGATGCTGGCCTGCTAAAGTCTTTCCTGGTATGCTGCATACGCAGTAAAGGGTTCAAATCCCTTATGACTTATATTGCGGCCAAAGCATCTCTTTTTCCCTGGCTCTACAACATGTGCAAATATCGTTTAAATATTGTCATGACAACGTGACGTCATGACGTTACGTTTTATTACTTATAATTAACGTAAATGAAAAGTACAATATTTTGTGTAGCCTATATTTCCTTGGCGTTACAACCCCTGACCCCGAAACTCCAGATTCTGTAAAAGCCCCGGCCAGGACTCTAAAACAACACAATACAGAGTACACACAATGCACACACAGGGCCTGCACGGCGATGCTTGGCGCGCCCAAAGTCGTTCCTGGCATGTTGCGTAAGCAGTAAAGGGTTAAAATCCCTTACGATTTGCTTAGTGGCCAAAGCATCACGTGAAGGTGTACGATTTGCTTAGTGGCCAAAGCATCACGTGAAGGTGTACGATTTGCTTAGTGGACATGTGCTTAGTGGCCATGTGCTTAGTAGGACATCAGGACACTGATTTTACACTGAGCTGCCTTCTTTTCAAGTACTTATTATTGTTTTTGAACATGTCTCCCCCTCTGTTTGCGTCGATCTCTGCATAAGACATACGAGTGTGATGTCTCGGCGATATGTGTTAACACTCCAGGGTCCTATAGATGCGAATGTCCAACAGGATATACAATGAATGATCATGATTATGAGGTGTCCTATCTTGTAAAAGCCTTTTGGCTTCCTAGAGGGCACTTCGCCTCTTAAACCCAAACTAATGTATATAAACCTATAAAAAATTGTGTCAAAAATAAATGCTGATGGTAAGACATGACTTCCTTATTATGGATACAGGATCGCTAAAAAACGTGCGGGACTTGTGGCAACACAATGTACCAACAATCCAGCACTTATTCCAATCATTCAGACATGGAGAGAGGGTTCAATATATGGTCATGCCAATATCAATTTGATTGCTTGTCTTCAAGAAACGATTGGTAATTTTTTGGAAAGAATCTATCGCATAACAACTAATGCCACTTAATGTGGGGAGCACACGAAATCTGTAAAAAGATATGCAAGGGAGATCAAAATCGCTGGTACAAGTACATGATGTATATCTGTACCATCTCTACTTGTAAAAGCAACCACTTTAAGGTTATTTTATTGGATTTTAGTTACATTGCTGCTGGTCTGTAAAAAGCACAGAAAATTGTTGAGACATACACGAGAACAAAGAACATGACAGAATCTTTGAATCCGCTTACTGAAAAAGAATTATAAGATGTGCTAATAGAAAGTGCATTGAATGAGGACGCAACCAGGCCAGGAAAGTCAAATCGTTACAAACGTAGAAGAAAAAGCCAAACTTCACTTCACACATCTTCCTTCATATCACAACACCTAGCGCGTCAACTGCTTTGAAAAAGATGGGCTCCACTCATTCCGTCTTTGACAAAGAAGAAGGACCTAGTACTGCTGCTTATCTCCAGAACCCGAATCCACTGCTACTGATGACGTCCAAGCGAAGCAAGGCGACCACAGATGCGCCACAGCTACAAACCAAATCTAGGCGAAAATATACCCTCGACCCTAGCGACCTTCCAGCGGCCATCGAAAATTTCTCGGTAAAGTCTTCAGTATGGCCGTAAATCTGGAAAGGCTGGAAGAAAACTTTACCAAAGTTTGGTCACCTAGCTAAGCTCCTTTCCCGGGATATTTTTTATGACGTCATCGATGACGTCATGCCATGTGACTTTGGTCCTGGAGCCCCCTTGTCACAAAGATAATTTTACCCAAGTTTGGTCATGTAGAAATGTTCTCGAGATATTATGACATTCGTCATGACATTCGCTCACCACAATAACTCGCGTATCCACGATTTAAAAACGACAGTTTTGGCCAAAAAAGCCATAGGGGAATAGGACAAAATCACACGGTGAGCTTTATTAGGCCTGGTGAACTCCACTGGGAATCATTTTCGCTAGATTTCGCTAGTTTCTATTGTGCAATTTAATTGCAGAGGTTGTCTAGCCTCCTATCGCAGAGACCAGGAGAATGAACACGCAAGGACCTGCGAGGAACAACCAGTCACTTGCCCTTTCGATTGTGGCACACACCTTACAAGGTAAAATAAACTATACTATGAAAAACTGCACCCTTGTCGTCCGGTTGACGTTCGACTTCCATTATGATTTCCTCATTACAACACAACACTATACTTGTTGCATCAGCTCGCGCTATGCGCTCGCCTTATAAAATTTTCAGGAAATCTGCAATTCAATCAAGGACAAATATGAAAATTAAGTGTTTTGCTCTACATTTCTCTTTCTCGATATATCCGCCTTGTCGGTAGCCATTTAGCTCGACTAGCGTCTGCTATTTCTAAATGGCTGGTGCTCATAACCATATTCGGAATTTTTCGTACAAATCCTTGAATTTTACTATTACCTGTGCTAAATAAAGATGCTATTCTAAGGAAAAACATAGAACGACTTGGGGCAAGTCTATTCTAGGAATGGACCGTGTCAGCAGAAACCAGAATCAGAAGTATAATCAATACTATGAAGGTAACCTATACTAATCTATTAAATGATCAGTGATAATAAATTTGATGTCCAATATTTTGTAGGCAGAAAAGACCATAGAGCAAAACAATCAGATGGACAACAAAAGCTCCAATCCAAAATACCAAGAAAGACCCGAATAAATTAATGATTGACCTTTTGTTTTTGGAAATTGGTGTTAGATGTTCTAGCGCTGAAATCCTTATGGCCAAAGACAAAGCTGACTCATGGTTGTCAATGTTGGGTTGTAACATATTTCTATTTTCGCTGTTTCTAGAGAAAGGCTAACAAGGAACGGCGTCTTACCAAGGGCGAGTTGGAACTGGCCAACAAATTGGTGAGTATCAAAGTATCCATTTCAAACCATAGGAACTTGATTTCAGGTGATGATTCAAATTGACCCACTCTTTTCCTTCAGGTCCAGAAAATTGCACAGTGCATGTTTCTCTGGTCATTGAAAATGGCTCATTCTGTCTCTCTCTTTCCATATTTAGGAAAGAAATTGTCAAGTGTGCTAGTATGCAGCGCGAAAGGGTTGACATGGCACGGACTGCGGTAAGCACTTGATACTGTGCGCACTGTGGATTATTTGGAAAATGATTATAATAATATTTCAATTTTTGCAGGTGGCTCGGGCGAAAGAATTTACAGACCTACTGTTGACAAGCTGCTATGTGGCAATTCCACCTGCCAGGGCACTGGAGATCAGGACGTTGCGATTCTTTCCTTCTGGGAGAGACAGTGCAGATATCACTAACTAAAACTTAGCGCTTCTTCGTGACGATGGCTCGACCACACTGAAGTTCCACGATTCTAAGACAAGGGCTATCAAGGGCTAGCCCTTTGATAGCTGTTCAAACACTCGTGGCTTTTATGATAACAGGCTTCAGGGTCAAACTTATCTGAAATCAACGGCCATCCTATACACTGACGTGATCCAGGGGCATAAGCCTGTGCCCATAAATTAAACTTGCTATTCAACGTCTCTAATGCGGTAGACACAATTTATAGCAACAATCTATCAATCTTATTTGAGATTGGTAAGTCAAGAGAAAGAATTCGGTGAGTTACGTAACTGCCTACATTTGCTGGGGAGTAGTCAGAGAGTTTCAAAGCATCACTGCCATATGCCGTCGATTTTACCATCTGGTGAATAACTCTCGATTTGTTTTCGCGTGTCGACTTGAATTTAATGCAGTACTTTACATGTGCCTGGAACCCAGCGAGTCTGCGAACAGGACATTAGTCAACAACTGCAAGATCCACAAACAATCCTCACGAAACCAACGGCAGGAGGCAGGGGGTGAGTCATTGAAGTCAAATTTTATCCGAGATGTGTCTTATCAAACCTTTGATCAGCAATTTTTGAAAATAACAAATTGAGCTCCTTGATAGATCAGACATTACCGACCAGTCGTTTGTTGATTTTGGTTGAATAATGTCCAGCCCTGTTTGTTTGCATCTAGAGGAGGGGCAAGAACAGGGCCGCGTAGGACATCAGGACACTGATTTTACACTGAGCTGCCTTCTTTTCAAGTACTTATTATTGTTATTGAACATGTCTCCCCCTCTGTTTGCGTCGATCTCTACATAAGACATACAAGTGTGATGTTTCGGCGATATGTGTTAACACTCCAGGGTCCTATCGATGCGAATGTCCAACAGGATATACAATGAATGATCATGATTTTGAGGTGTAACAATCCAGCACTTATTCCAATCATTCAGACATGGAGAGGGTACCGAGGATGTCAGTCAAGGCATTAAGGGTTATGAGGGGATTATTAAGAAAGTGCTACTGGCCCCTTCAAAAGTTGCTAGTTTTAGCAGACTCCTTGCTGGAGGAAAATCTAAGGGAAAGATTAATGATCTCTCAGGGAAAAAGCTTGCTCAGAAGGTTGCTGAGTTGATGCCACTTCTAGGAGTAGGAGGCATAGAAACACACTCAATACCTGGAAACAGCACTAAGGTAAAACAACCATCAGTCCGCATCCCTTATTTTACAATAGATGATGGAATAGGGAATTGAATTTTCAACTCTATGGGCCTTGCTACATGTCTTCAGACTACAAGCTGGAATAACACAAATATATATTATATTTATTGGAGAAAGGACTCGATGTTTTAATGGAGCACACCGAGTATAGTAATTACGCAAATTTTAATAACTATTTAAAAAATCTGAAAGGTGAGAAGAAGTTTATTCTACTTACACCGTTATCGATACATGAGAATACATACGTACAATACATCATACAAACATTAAGAGAAATGGAAAACTGTACCAAAATCATAGTAGATCATACATATCATTGATAAATTTAGCTGTCCGATTAATGATCGATTCGTCATTCATTGAGATACAATACAGAAAGAGATCTTTACAACTAAAAAAAATAAAAGTTGGATTGATCTCTTTCACATAATGTAGAAATTGACTTCTCATGGGTAAAATCTTCTCATTACAACAGAAGGAAAAATAGTGTTGTTCATCACCAATCTCATTTCGGTTACACAGTGTACATATTCGCGAGTCATGGTCAAGTCCTGAATATCTCCCAGATTCAACCGGAAATCGATGGGCTGAAAGCCTAAATCTCACCACCGCCTTCCTGTATTGAACATTTGCAATTTTAAACAGAAAACAGGAAAATTCTAAACGCGGTTTTAAAAGATTTAGAGTTTTAAGCTTTCTAGACAGTTGGATCTGGCACTTCCATTCATGATCATAACATTTATTCAAGGAATCATTTACCCTATTCAAGATTGACGTGCAGACTGACATGCAGTTTTGCTAAACTTGATGCTACACTCAGCAGGCCTACCGGAATTATGCGCGGATGCGGGGCCGCGTAATTTGGCTTTTTTGGGACAGCCCCGCATAATTTTGAAAATCCCGCATAATCCCGCATAATTTCGGAAAATTTCGAAAAATATATAAATTAGGTATTATATTCTCGGTAAGTACGGACTTCTTACCTCGTTTTAAAGGCAAAATAGCAGAAAATCTGAGGAATTTTTCACGAAATCACTCGTAGAACGATGTTTTCACTTCGAAAATGACTAGGCGTTCTATGCCTGTGACCGTTTGGGGCTTGTTGACTAGTTATTATATAACGAGCCATTTTATTGGAAGAAGGGAACCAATCAATTCTTAGCATAAAAATACAACACTTCTCGCGGGAAAAGACGAATTTCTTTCTGTTTTCTGTCCGCCATGACAAAGCAGAATGGATAAACTTCTGACTAAAACGAAACAAAGTGAGAAAAAAACTAAGAGCCATGAAGCGACAAAAGTCACAGCTTGTGATCGTGCCAAGCAATACCCAGTCGGAACATTCCACGAGGATAACGGATTATTATTTTGTTCAGTCTGCAATGTAGTGCTGGAGCACTCAAGGAAATCAGTGCTTGATAGGCACCTTGAAGCGGCTGCACATAAAAAACGTCTTGAATGTCACGGGTCTAACCGCATCAAACAAAAAACTCTGAAAACTTCTTTTAAGTGCAGCACTCAGGCGCAGGAGAAAAGAATCGATGTCTGTCACGAGTGGATCCGGGCTTGCACGGCGTCAAATATCCCACTCAGCAAGTCCGACCACCCTGTACTCCGAGAGTTTTTGAAATCTCGTGTTGTAAATGGTGGAGCTATCCCCAAGGGCACGCAGTTGCGTGAGTACCTCTTCGATGTCTATGAATGCGAAAAAGAAGAACTTAAGGACAAAATAAGAAACAAAAATGTCGCGGTAATGGTGGACGAGTTAAGTGACGATGATGGGCGGTACGTGTTGGATGTCATGGTTACTTTGCTTGATTTTGACGAGCTTTCACCAAGTGGCAAGAATGTGGCCTACCTGTTAGACACGCACTTTCTGCAAGAAACGAACAACAAAACTGTATCTCAAGCAGTCGTTAAGACAATGATTGAGTATGGAGTCGATTTTGACAGTGTGCTGATATTTAACTCGGATAACGCTAGTTATATGAAGAAGGCGTTCCAAGACACACTGTCTTGCTTGTTTCCGCGTTGTTTCTATATAACCTGCCACAGCCATATAATCAATCTTGTAGCTGTGGATTTCAAGAAGCAATTTAAGACAACAACAGAATTTATTAAGTGTTTCAGGAATTTATTTTACATTCCGAGTGGTCGGAAAAGTCGTTTCTTGAACTTTCTTAAATCCACCGCTTGTGAAAGCAAACCAACTATGCCACCACATCCGAAAACGAAGAGCTGGTCTGCATGGTTCGAGTCGGCGGCTTACCACTCAAGGTACTACTCAATTTGTGGGGAATTTGTAAGATCTGAAGTCAAGCGCTGTGGTCGAAATGCAGCAAGTTACTCACTGTTGCGGCTGGAAGAGATGTATGACGACAGTTCATTTATGAAGAGTCTACACGCACAGTTGATGGTTATATCGAGAATGGCGCCGCAGTTGATGATTCTCTAGATTATTTCCAGCAGAGAATCCCACACGTGACTCAAGCGAAAAACAAGATGGAAATCCTCCTCAGTTATCTACACACTAGCTCGTTGATGAGTGAAGAAGACATCGGGTTTTGTTTTGAAGGAGATTTCAGGTACGCTGGAATTTTATGTTAAATCTTTATCAAGAAAATAGCGCAGCCAATAAAAACCTTTTTAAGGCCTGTTTACACTTACAATTTTTGTCGCGCTTGTCGCGGCGATTTTTCTCGCACGAGCGATGCAACTTCGATTTGCAAATGTAAACAGCGACGCAAATTTTGTCGCCGCGAGCCGTGCGACTTTCGTAAACAAGCAATCTAAACAGTGTGTTATTTCAACGTCCTTTATATCTTAGTTTGTTTCTCCTTTCATGCTTTCTTATATTTTTGAACACAAAATGAGAAAACACAAATTTTGTTCAACTCGCATCATCAAAACATGCCCGTGGGTCCCCCTCTAAAACGTCACGTTTTGCCAAAATCTATGTTTTGTTCTTTGTTTGCTTTGTCAAAATCCCGCCAAAGTTGCATCAAGTTGCAAATCGATGCGTCACGCGCTAAACATTGCCTTTTTTAGAAGAACTGGAAGACAATTGCCAAAATCATCGCTATTTTACTTCCATTATTAGGTTTGATAGCAGCGAAAAATCGGAAGTGCTGGAGACTGTGCAATCAGCATTCTCAGATGCACATAAGAAGCTAAACAAGTATGTGGTTGAGGGTGAACAGCCAGGAAGCCCTTTTCTAGAAGATGTCAGGGTTCTTGATCCCAGAAATCTCATTAGCTTTGACACAACTCGTCTTTCAGAAAGCTGTATACCAGGAATGGCTGATGTCCCAAAGGCTGAAATCGATCTCTACGTGAATGACCTTGGCCCTGGAGCTGTCAAAGCGAGCATTGGCGGTGATTTAGATCTTACGCTCTTTTGGAAATCCAATGCAGGCGCACTTCCAAGCCTATACGAACTTGCGTCGCGGTACTGCACTGCAACGCTTGGCTCATATGAAGTGGAGCGATCATTTTCTATGTATAACAACGTTCTTGATCACAAGCGGCTCTCGATGACCCCAGAAACTATCAGGGCATACCACTTTCTAAACTGGAATTTGCAGGCAAAGTCGGTAGCCTCTGGCGAAACAACCTCTAAGGTCTCAACACCTGCTTCAAAGTGGACAGATTCTACAAATTCCAGTCCCAAATTTGCAGACCAAGGTAAACTAAGACCATGTCTCTACATTCATGAAGTCGCATTAAGTTCAAGATGGTCTGAAACATTAAAGAGGGCCAAAAGTTAGGTAATACCCGCTCATTACAGCAGAAAGTAATAATTTGTTATATATTTGTTACAGCCCCAAAGTCCGCTGGCTCCGTCCCGATGTCCACTGGCTCTGTCCCCAAGTCCGCTGGCTCTGTCCCGATGTCCACTGGCTCTGTCCCCAAGTCCACTGGCTCTGTTCCCAAGTCCACTGGCTCTGTCCCGATGTCCGCTGGCTCTGTCCCGAAGTCCGCTGGCTCCAACCCGATGTCCACTGGCTCTGTCCCCAAGTCCACTGGCTCTGTTCCAAAATCTTCATCACTCTTTCACCCGGCACCGGCAGTATCAAAGCCCAATGATCGGAGATTCAAATCAGGAAAAGATGGTGGGCAGTCATCAACTGCCTCAAGGAAACGCAAACACAGATCTGGTGATAAGAAATCGGCAGGAAAGCTGTTCCGGTCAAACTTAGGAAGCAAGAAGTCATTTAAAGTCCAAAACAACAATAACCAGGATGTACTCGCTGGTCTTGACAAAGATACCTTAGCAAAAGTACCGAACGTGTGCGAGCAAGTGCCTGAATTCCCATGCCAGAAAGACGCCATAGTCGATGCTATAGTCAACGGAACTGTGAAATTTAGAGGAAGCCCTTTGATATCTCCACAAGACCTGCAAGGTCTCAAAGGTGGACATAGCATAGATGAAGATAACTACTTGAGTAATTTCACCATCGATGAGTATCTGGAAGTTCTCACGAAGGCAGCGGCTTGTGATGTAGCGACCATGGAATGGGAGGTATTCGAAACATCGGTTGGATGTCAACCAGCTGCAGATATTCTAAAAGACAAGGCCGACCTACTAAATCAAGATTTTGTCTTCGTACCATGTAACTCAGATAACAGCAAGCACTGGTTCCTCCTCGCTGTCATGCCAAGGAAGAAACGAATAGTGGCCCTAGATAGTTTACAGGGGTCTTCAGTAAAGCCGACTCATAAAAGGGCAGTCACCAAAATGTGGGAGTTATTGATGGAATTAGATCCTAGTCTGGACTGTCATCAATGGGCCTTCCTGTGCAATCTGAAGACAGAAATACCACAGCAAGGAAACAGCTACGACTGCGGGGTGTATGTGTGCCTGTACGCTCGATGCCTTTTGGATTTGACAGTCAGATTCCCAAGCAGCGACACCATCAATAATTTCCGCAAACAGATGATACTCGAACTTCAAGCCAGAAGAGTCGAAGACGCAAACCAAGTAAAGATCGGTGCGTACTATGCTGTGGACTACCAGAAAGCATTTTACATTGGTCGTGTCTTGGCCCGTACCAATAAAGCAGTATCAGTCAAGTTCCTCCACTCAGTTGGGGCCAAAGTGTTCGACTGGCCACGGAGAGACGATATTGATGACTGTTCTCTTGCTTGGATTATCCATGGCCCACTGTATATACAGGGATCGGGCCCTTTTACATTCCCGCAGTTAGAAGAAGTGGAGATTGCATACCAGTGTCTTAAACGAAACAGGAAACCGAGAAGTTAATTGATGGTCCCAGCGATTTCTCACTTATCATGAAATATACATTGCATATCGAGATATCGGACTACGTTTAAAAATGAAAGAGAACTGTGAAGTTGATTTCAGTCAGTAGTAGACTGGTCCCAGCGATTTCAGAAAAAGAAACACTTCTCATGAGGTATACCTTACATATCGATGTCGGACTCAGTACGTTAAATGAAACAGAACTGTGAAGTTGATTTCAGTCCGTAGTAGACTGGTCCCAGCGATTTCAGAAAAATAAACACTTCTCATGAGGTATACCTTACATATCGATGTCGGACTCAGTACGTTAAATGAAACAGAACTGTGAAGTTGATTTCAGTCCGTAGTAGACTGGTCCCAGCGATTTCAGAAAAAGAAACACTTCTCATGAGGTATACTTTGCATATCGATATCGGACTCAGTACGTTAAATGAAACAGAACTGTGAAGTTGATTTCAGTCCGTAGTAGACTGGTCCCAGCGATTTCAGAAAAAGAAACACTTCTCATGAGGTATACCTTGCATATCGATATCGGACTCAGTACGTTAAATGAAACAGAACTGTGAAGTTGATTTCAGTCCGTAGTAGACTGGTCCCAGCGATTTCAGAAAAATAAACACTTATCATGAGGTATACCTTACATATCGATGTCGGACTCAGAACTGTGAAGTTGATTTCAGTCAGTTGCGGTAGTCCGGTACCATTTTGGTACATGCATATGTTTTGACTCACAGAAAACTCTGCATTTACGTGCAATCAGGAAAGTCGTTGTTTATATCTACAAAAATAGGTTGTACTTGGGTGACACTGAATGTTGTCGAATACCAAGAAGAATTAAAATATGTTCACTGTTATCTGACTTATTTCTTTATTTATCTGACCATACACGTCAAGCCAAATTAAAGTCCTGTGTTCAAGGTCACGCATTGGTTTCAGTGCTTGTATCACGGTCGATCACCATTTTGTTAAGCGCGATAATACAGCTCGTGTATTCCCTTAACGGCTAACGTCCGTGAATGCAAACCTGGATGAATTGTTTCGTTTTTTTCCATCAGTTGATCTTGGAGATTTATTTCATGCGCGTTCGCAATGATTTACGTTCCTGGAATTGAATTACAAAAGTGATGTTGCCGTCGTAGAATATTCCTAGCCACTGTGACATATAAAAGACATTTTTGAATGAGCTGTACTGGTTTCGCGACTTTTTGTAATGAAATGCAACAGTTTTTTAATCGTTTTTAACGACAAATTCACGCCTTACCTCCTTAGAAAATTTTTTAAAAAATTGCGCAATCCGCATAATTCCCGCGTAATTTAAGATTTTTAGCGCATAATTTGCCCTACAAATCCCGCATAATTTCCGAAAAAATTGCGCATAATTCCAGTAGGCCTGACTCAGTACTTTTCGATAAACTAAATATATTCGCGCCAGCATGACAATAAATATATGGTTCATGGTGCAACAGAACTTTAACAAGGTTTTGTTTTGTTTACGTGACAGCGTAACCTTCAGATCCATAGATCATGGTAATACCTACTCCCAGTCTATGAGCAGGAGAAGGCTTTTCATGAGCCGAGTGCTCGGGATCTTTCCATTCTACATGGACAGAGAAACATTTCTAACCTGGCTCAACAGTGATGGCTGCTACTGGTTACAAGTCTACTTTATGTTCTGTCAACGACGGTAATAGATGTCTAGGCCTTTTCTCACTGGAGTTCTTTAGGGACGTGTCATTATTTAGCGGGGGACCCTCCCCTTGTCTACTTTATGTTCTACTTTATGTTCTGTCAACGACTCTGTCAACGGCTCAACAGTGATGGCTGCTACTGGTTACAAGTCTACTTTATTTTCTGTCAACGACTGTAATAGATGTCTAGGCCTTTTCTCACTGGAGTTCCTTAGGGACGTGTCATTATTTAGCCCTTGAACATAATAAAATTGTGACCCTCCTCCAGCCGTAGGGTCAAAAAATTAGGACCCTCCCCTGTCCCCTATTTGACCGTGTAGAAGACAAATGAACCAGAAGCAACTCGTTCTTCAGATGTAAAGTCATCAATAAAGAAGCCAAGTAGGTGGAACGCTTTTTTTTTAGTAAGTAGCAGTGAGTATGTTTTGCCATGGTAGATTTCCTGGAACATTTTGACAAGCTTTCTCGTTCACCTCAGCGGGTGTGCAACGATAAAATAAGCTGAGTTACTGTCAGACTGTAGGATAACTTCGTGTGTTTTTATCATTTCACAGCCTGATGCCAAGGAAGGGAGTGGGACAGGAATCTACCAACCTTTTATTTCAGACACAGATGCGTCCCAAGACACAAAGTCTATCAACATTGATTATGCAATACATTTTTTTACATTTTGAAATGGGCTCTGACCTCTCTCTGAGAGAATCTCTAGATTTCAAATATACTTATGATTCAATAATAAAGTTTTTAAAAAATGTTGAAGAGGCAAATATCGCAATAAAAAATTCACCTGAGACCTCCCGTCATCTGGAATACGTTGGATCATTTATTTCGTTACAAACTTACCACGACTTTGTGTTGGGTGGACACGTTTTGAGAAACCCTGTACAGTATACATGTAAACGCTCACGAATGTGACCTTGTTTGAGATTTGGAAGTCAAGAGAAAGAATTTGGCGAGTTACATAACTGGCTACTTTTGCAGGGCAGTAGTCAAGAGGGTTTCAAAGCATCACTGCTACATACCATCGATTTTATCATCTGGTGAATACTCTCGATGTTTGTTTCCGCATGTCGACTTGAAGTGAATGCAGTACTTTACATGTGCCTGGAACTCAGCGAGTCTGTAAACAGTCACTCTAATTTTGACAGGGTAGTTAGCCCAGCTCATCATTATCACGCAGAAACTCCCGTAAACGACATTAGTCAACAACTGCAACATCCACAACAATCCTCACGAAAACAACGGCAGCAGGCTGGGGTGAGTCATTGAGGTTAAAGTCAAATTTTATCCTAGATGTGTCTTATCAAACCATGGGAACAACACTACAATGCAGGGCACGTGGATGATCAAAAAATGTGAAGCCCATAACAGAATCCGTTGTGGATTTTTACAACATGGCGAAGTCAGAGACATTTGATCAATTTTCAAGAGGGAAGGCCATACAATATTTTACCTTCCAACAAAGTAGGCAGTGGAATGTAAAAACAGCAGTTCACGGTTAAACAGAAAGTGCTTCCTTTCTCATGGGAACAACACTACGATGCAGGGCACGTGGATGATCAAAAAATGTGAAGCCCATAACAGAATCCGTTGTGGATTTTTACAACATGGCAAAGTACGAGACATTTGATCGTGCGACCGAAGAGATTCGCTGTAACTTGGTATTTACATCAAACACAAGTAGCAGTAGTATAATTATAATCATAAATACATTTTAGTGTGTTAGCATACCTTTTATATAGTTTTTAATATAGTTTAACTTTTGTATATATCTTTAGATTGTAACTAACTTTTCTCTGATTATAATTTGTATATTTTTAGATTCTGAATAAAACTTAGATTAATATATTACAAATGTTTTGAGGGTACAAGAAGTGCATTGTAATAGCAAGGGGAAAGGGACTAAGAGCATGACATGCTTGTGGCATGATGTGTGGTGGGGACGAAACGTTTATTGATGCTACGACGACGGTAATAGAGGATCGTCGTGTCCTGCATTATGCTTTTTTCATGAGGCATCCTGTTACTGAACTTATCGTCTCGAAGCAAAATGTACCAAGAAACCAGCACTTCTTTCAATCATTCAGACATAGATGGTATGTGTCGTACGTTATACAAATTCAAGTATCTTTATGGACGTATGTCAAATGCAGAGCTGGTATGTTCAATTCTACTGCCAGAGCTGCTAGTCTGGTATGAAATGGTAAAGAAAAAATGGCGTTCCAGGATGTTATGAAATCAATTTTCAAGAGGGAAGGCCATACAATATTTTACCTTCCAACAAAATAGGCAGTGGAAAGTAAAAAAAGCAGTTCACGGTCAAACAGAAAGCGCCTCCTTTCTCATGTGAACAACACTACAATGCAGGGCACGTGGATGGTCAAAAAATGTGAAGCCCATAACAGAATCCGTTGTGGATTTTTACAACATGGCGAAGTCAGAGACATTTGATCAATTTTCAAGACAGAAGGCCATACAATATTTTACCTTCCAACAAAGTAGGCAGTGGAAAGTAAAAAAAAGCAGTTCACGGTCAAACAGAAAGTGCCTCCTTTCTCATGGGAACAACACTACAATGCAGGGCACGTGGATGGTCAAAAAATGTGAAGCCCATAACAGAATCCATTGTGGATTTTTACAACATGGCGAAGTCAGAGACATTTGATCAATTTTCAAGAGGGAAGGCCATACAATATTTTACCTTCCAACAAAGTAGGCAGTGGAATGTAAAAAAGCAGTTCACGGTCAAACAGAAAGTGCTTCCTTTCTCATGGGAACAGCACTACGATGCAGGGCACGTGGATGGTCAAAAAATGTGAAGCCCACAACAGAATCCGTTGTGGATTTTTACAACATGGCGAAGTCAGAGACATTTGATCAATTTTCAAGACAGAAGGCCATACAATATTTTACCTTCCAACAAAGTAGGCAGTGGAAAGTAAAAAAAAAAGCAGTTCACGGTCAAACAGAAAGTGCCTCCTTTCTCATGGAAACAACACTACGATGCAGGGCACGTGGATGATCAAAAAATGTGAAGCCCATAACAGAATCCGTTGTGGATTTTTACAACATGGCGAAGTCAGAGACATTTGATCGTGCGACCAAGAGATTCACTGTAACTTGGTATTTACATCAAACACAAGTAGCAGTAGTATAATTATAATCATAAATACGTTTTAGTGTGTTAGCATACCTTTTATTAGTTATTAATATAGTTTAACTTTTGTATATATCTTTAGATTGTAACTAACTTTTCTCTGATTATAATTTGTATATTGTTAGATTCTGAATAAAACTTAGCTAAATATTATTACAAATGTTTCGAGGGTATGCCCTGAAGAAGTGCATTGTAATAGCGAGGGGACAGGCACTAAAAGCATGACATGCTTGTGGAATGATTTGTGTGGTGGGGACGTAACGTTTATTGATGCTACGACGACGAAAATAGAGGATCGTCGTGTCCTGCATTATGCTTTTTTCATTAGGCATCCTGTTCCTGAACTTATCGTCTCGAAGCATTGCTAGTTGCGTTGCTGCTTGTCAACAAAAAGCAAAGGAAATTGTTGAGACATAAACGAGGACAAACAACATGATAGAATCTTTGAATTCACTTGACAAAAAAGATTTACAAAATGTGCTATTAGAAAGTAACCGTTTGCAAATCTCCTGGGCCTTTTAAATGTGATAATCCTCAACATCTAGTTCTGGTGTTGCCGCACTTTTGTTGTGGGCATGGGGCACACAATATACAAAATATGCCAAAAATGACATGTAATTAGCTAAAATGTGTCAGGATCGTGTTGGGTGCATTACTTAGCTGGGAATCTTATATTAAAAATTAGAATCCAAATATTATTTTTCATTCACAACATCATGAATCAGCTACAAAAAGCGCTAACTTGTAACTAGAGATTTGCTTTAAATAGTCTCCGGTGATTGAGAATAAGTTAAGCCACCTGCCAAACATGGAGTAAAACTACAAGAGGGCTGGGCTTGCATAGCATATGATTTCTTGAAAAAAAGGCAAATCCTTATTGCGCTATTAGTATTAAATGGGGAGAGGAATAACACTTGCATTCTAGGCAACAAGGCGTGAAATACTCTTTTAAATCGTTTGGCTACTGCACCCAGAGTTCAGTTTAAAGTGTATATGAAAGCTGAGAACGAAGCAACTAAAAAAAACCTATGTGGAGTTCATGGGATCTATGATGCGATTGTTAGGAAAGGGCGTCACATATCAGGTAAGAAAAGGGAACATTAAATACATTAATTAACCTGAGGGGGAGGGAAGATTTTGCATCCCAAGGTGAATATACCGGTATTGAGGAGCCCCCTTTGCATTATAAGATTTTTTAATGCCCCCTCTAATGGCTAACACATTTTTTAAAGCCCCCCCCCCCCCCCCCCCCGAATCACCACTATCTCAGTGGAGAGAACTACAGAGTTTAACACCAACAATGGTGTTGATGTAGATGGATGGAAGTATAAAGAAGCTCCTGGTAGGCCAGTAGCAGCCCCCGCCCCCCAATCACCACTATCTCAGTGGAGATTTTTCGTGACATAACAGCCAACCTAGAGTGAATGGGACTTCCCTCATGTTTTGCATTTTGCTGAAGAGTGGGAAGACTTGCAGACTTTCATGTCTAAATTTACTAAACACATGGTTATAGCAGAACAAGTAGGAAGATGAACTCATCAACCTATTAAATCATGTCTAATTGTGGGACTATACACAAGGCTGTGAATTTTCTTGGATTTAGTGAAAATTTGAATACCCTGTGTCAAAAATCAGTGTGAAAAGCCAGCGACCGGCCAAAAAATTTAACTTATTGATTGGGGTGTGTTAACAATAGGCATACCTGTCAACCCAACTTGGTCAAAAATCTTGAGATTCTCCATCATGTGGCAGGTAAATACAGAAAATGTATGAAAAAATTCCAGAGAGTGACAATGCGAGTGAAATACAGTAACTGTATGAAAAGTTTCACAAGAATCATGCGGGTGACAGGCTTCAAAATTTTGTGACACCCCCCTAATGCGGGTGAGTTGACAGCTATGAATATTAGTTGAGCCTGTGTGCAAGCATTTCATTCCTTCCTCTCCCCTTCCTCCCACCCCCAAAAACCTTTATGAATGGGTTTGGGTTTTGTGCTAAGGTTGATGTTTGTTCACACATTTCTCTGACCTCTAAAACGCTTGCTATGCAGGTTAACTGTGATAGCAAATATTGTATCTTTCTTATCCTGTCTAGTCGTTGAGTTAAAATTCATTCTTCACATCAACTTTAGCACAAAACCCACTTCTAAAGATATGAGTCGGCTCAATAACCCTTGCAATTTTCTGTAAATTATCAATCATGTTATCCAGTTCTGCCTCCCTGTTTGTAGATCTCGAACGTTTTTGAAGAACACGTTTTGCAGCTTCTACTGATTTCCCAATACAGTTGACTGAAATCTGTTTTTATTTTATTGAACAAAGGTGTAAAGCCACAGCGTGAAACGCATTCCTCGACAAAGTGTTCACCCCAGAAGGACCTTTTCAGTTTAGAGCAGATTTCGTATGACTGTGAAAAGTGCAGCGAAAGAGTTGTACCACTCCGCGACCGTGACCGTACCGCGCCGTGTCACGGTACTTTTCACAGTCATACGAAATCTGCTCTATTTTGACCACATATTACAGTAAAACAAACCCCGGACACTTAACGACGCTTTTCTACGAATGTTTTGCGATGTTTTGCCTTTAAAAGCAATAAGGCAGGAATAAATTCGCACAAAACCGCTGCTACCAGCGTCGCTTCCCTCGTGGTTCATGCCACACGCCAAATTCTTCTTGTAAACAAAAATCGAATACAGAATCCTTCTAGATAACAAAACGATCCACTTAACCCACAGGAAAAGCTTTACGAATACTATTCTTACCTTCACAGGGTTGAAAAAGTCTTCACTTGCCACAAAATGCCAAACTTTCGCTCCCAAACTCAACAACCACACATCTCACCACACTTCGCACTGATACCGGATACAAGACGCTAAACATCACGTGATGTACCACAGGGAGCCAGAAATTCAGACAACGGGACCACAGGGAGTCCGGCCTTAAAATAGAACAACTCGGCACCAAAATATAAACCGTGCTGGTGCCAAAACATAGTATATTTGTATGGAGGTATATTAATGACGAAATTCATTGAAGGGATATGGAAATTCTTTAGTCAAATTTGGCATCCAGAGAGTTGATTTTGTCAAAACGAGATTGGTCAAAATCTAAGAAGATATGTAGTCTCTCGTTCCCAGACGCTTTGAGGCGGTTTTTTTTAAGGCGCGCAAAGATTTGTGGGATAGTTTTAGCAGGGCGCGCAGATAGTTATGGGATATGCGGAGAACTCGTTCCCAGTCCCTACGCCTCCAAAACAATTTTCATAGAGAAATCACCGCAAGAGACGCAAAAACATAACGTCTGGGTATGAGACGGGCGATACATCAGTACCATTGTGGAAACTCTTTGATGACTGAAAATAGGCTCGTTGTTCAGCTTGCAAAACTTCACTTGCAAAATAAGACTTTATACAGCTAAAAACTACTTGAGAAACACTTTCAATTGTTTTTTCTAGTCCTAAATACAGTTCTTTTTGGTTACCGGTTTGTATTAGATGTTTTTCCCTCTCTGTATCTAGAGACGTGCCGCTAAGCTCTTGCGCTAAATAGTTACTCGGCCTAATCGACACGCAATGGTGATGTATACTACGATACTATCCTATATTACCCGTGGTTCGATTATGTCTTTGCGTTTGATGGGTTAAAAATAATGATAATTTGTTTAATCACAACCTTTGCAGTTATAATCTGAATTACAGGTTGGGGTCAAATACAGTGATTATTAACCTGTTTCCGTTGCGTATGCATTCGCATTTTGTGAAATAGTCTTTGACAAAAAGGGTTCGACAAAATACACTTGAAGTATAAAAGTTGTAAAGTGCTCAATAAGGCCAAACAAAGAACATACAACTCAGAAAATCGACAAAATTACAAAATTTTTAATATCTTTGCTAATCATTAATGATGGAGCATGAACTTTCCAGGATAGTTAACAGTCGTCGAGTGAAATGTTTTAGTATGGAATTTGGGCTAATACACTGGTCACGTGACCAGTCACGTGACATTTTCATGTTCAAAGTTCAAAAATTTCTCCGGTGGTGAGTTTCACTCCTTATGGAAAAGCTAATGGCCAATAATATTTCTGTTTTGGGGTTCTATATAGTGGTGTCTTAGCTGGTGGAAAAAGTTTGCTCCTTTAAGGTGTTTTAAGGGGCTGATATGTCGATTGGGTCACGTGACCTGATTCCGACCCTTATATCTCGTTAACGGTAAATGATAGCTCAGCAGCCAAGACAGTACGATGTTTCTATTCCTGAGGCATATCCATTTTCACCATAATTGTATAGTTAGATGTTTTCCCCATCACCGGAAAAGCAATTTACTGTTTAGTCACGTGACATGGCTTGTGACGTAACTCCGTACTAAAAAATGACAACAAAATTTTAAGTTCGTCGAGTTTTATCACTACACCAAAAATTTGCCTGCCTTAAATAGATTAAAGCAATTTAAGGCAAATTTTACGTTTTGGGGGACTAGCCCCAAGCCCATTTAGAATCCCAGGCCTTAACGTGCTTGAGAAACGCGATTTATGGTTTTAGCGGAGCTCCCGCAACCCGCATAGCGGAGCACCATACATAAGGAAAAGCGGTATCAGACATGTATAACCATCAAGTCGCTTCCCTCTCGGTTTTTTTTTCTCCGCTTACTAGGGCTAACGCTCACAAGCACACATGGGACATTTCATTTTATACCACAACGCGCGCGTTTCTCGAGTTCTGATTGGCTCTCAGCCGTGGGTACATAAGAGGACATACCACGGAACGCGCCATCATCAGCGCGCGCGCTTAAAAGAACCAACGAAAACACCGTTTGGTTGCACGCGCGCTGCTTTTGCCTTTTTATTTTTGCCTTTTTGTTGTGGTATAAAACAAATGTCCTCTGATTTTCCGTGGTATGTCCTCTTATATACCACGGAATGACGTAATAAAGTGGTCAAAATGTTCTGCGGACCCACTCGGCTGTGCCTCGTGAGTCCACAACATTTTGACCACTTTATTACGTCATTCCGTGGTATATAAGAGGACATACCACGGAAAATCAGAGGACATTTGTTAAAGCACTTTAGCTTTCACACAAAGTTAATTCCTTATCTCCACTCTGAGTGGTTTTTGTGACGTAAATCAGTGACGTCATATCACGTGACTTTGACGTTAGATAGTTATCAACCTGAAAGCAATGTTTGTCAAGTTTGGTCATTATTGGAGCTTTATTTCCGGAATTTTGATTTTCTTTCCTGAATAGAATCTAAAGCGGTCATTCCGTGTGTGTGTCCAACACAGTTATCCCAAGTCTAGGCGAAAATTGTTTAGAGGGCAAGGGGGTGTGTGCAATATCGTGGTCATGGTGAGATATGGTGATCATTGACCAGGAAAAAGGAAAAAAGCGTATCTTTAGAGGGTAACACTGTCAGGCAACCAAATTTAGTCCAAAGCTGTTTCAAGGACAATGGGGGGGCCAACACCATGGCCACGTGACATGAAATGTCATATTTTCGGTTTTTCAAAATTGCTTTGTACATACACAAAATTAGACTTTTCAACGTCTACAAGTAGCATTGTCAAGACAAGACGCAGCCTTTTCCCAGGCGTTCCTTGCGTGCAGTGAGAAGGTAAACCGCTGAATGAATGTGCGCGGACTCAAACACTGCCACAGAAGCTTTTCCTGTGACGTCGCGCTACTACCACAGGAAACCCGCCCAGAACGCCAGGGACTAAGCTGGACAAAACGATTATTAACTAGAAATCTACTGACCTGCACTTCAAAACGGCGACTTTTGTAATTTTCGTACACCCAAATCCGCGTCCCTCCCCCCCTCCCCATGATCCTTTCCGTCAACGCACCTTTCCCAAATGCATTGCGCGCTCGCTACCAGGACACTTTGCATGTTTTTTATGTGGCTGAATGAAATTTAGACGAAGTTAAACCAGAGTCACCGCGAAAGGCCTGGGGTCAACCCTAGTTCGACCCCTGAATGAGATCACGGCCGCCCCGCTTACCACCGGCGTCTTTGGCACTTACAGACGTGGAAACGCCGCCATGTTCCCTTGGGCTCTCATTGAATTCGGATCCCGTCCCTCTCCCAGAAGTCTATTGGTAAGTATATTCCACTGAGCAATAAGTGTGACGGGTACTCCCAGTGTGGGAGGGGAGATGTGGCCCGCTTGCTATGGTTCCTCGGGTGCGCTTGGTCGAGCGAGCTGCATGCGCACCGGTACCTAACCTCAACTTATCAGACGATGAGTTTAACTTTCTGTTCCTACTAAATAGAGACGCCTAGGGACGAGGCAGGTCCCCGTCCCATGTCCCGTCTTTGTCGCGTTGTTACTGGCATAACGTCATAACGCTTCACGGAAACAGATGAATTTCATCAAATGTTTGCTTCAAGAAACGTGACTGATGTTGCAGGATCACACAGTTGTTTTAACAATAACACTTTGGCTGGGTTTTATATGTATTTAATAATATTAATAATAATAATAACAATAGTAATAATAATAATGTTCTGATTTAGAGCTATATACAAAATCACCTATACTGCTTCACAATACCAATCTACAATTCTTTACAATATCAATCTAAGATATCTAGTTAACAATTAGATCTCTCACCAAAAGCCCAAATAGCGCGCGCTTTTCAAACTCGGTTTTTGCTAGAGTGAGCATGCTATGACGTCAATCGTGCGCGTATACAGTAATCACGCACGGCCTGTGAACCAATCAGAGCGCGCGTTTTACTGGTGGTGTAGTATAAATGCATATACAGGTACCGTGCATGCACAATGTGATGTAGAACAAGCTATAGCGCTTTTCACGCTGACGTTATCCATTGTTATTAATCCAACGAGTAAGCAAACTGTCAACTCCTAGAAGGTCTAGCTCACAGCCATTCTCGAAGCTAGAGCTCCCCGGTCTCGTCACCTCGCGGGAGACGCTCAGATGACAGCCACTGACGCATGCGCGAAATTTGATATACAGGCGTTCAGAAAAAGAGCGTCCTGCACATGCTCGAAAGTTCAAAATTAGCCAATCAGAGCGCAGGTCCTCAAATGGAAGTCACCCTGCGAGACGACGAGACGAGAATGATTCACGTCTTGTGTGGTTCTTTGTCTCTGATTCCTGGCAAATGTTGACGTTTAGCGATTTTGTCTGAAGTGGCTAAACGTGACGCGCAACAATGTTTCATTGTTTAGCCAGTTCAGGCAACATCGTTACCTTTCTCTTTCTGACGAAGTTCAGAAGCATTTTTCCAAATTGTTGCGTTGTATGACCAATCGCGGAAACATTGCACGCGCATGAAGTGTTGCCTCTATATATATATGATTCCCTGCGAACATTAATTGCATTGATTGCAAAATCAACCAAAATGGTTTTAGAGCTATCCTTTAGCTTCCTTGCTTAGAATGTTTAACTTTCTGTTCCAAAAAATTGCCATTAAAATTTTCTTGCGTTAAATCGACAATCGCAACAGTGAATTTTGAGGTCGCGTAGCGATGCACACGGTGGTAAACCGACGGAAAACAACGCTATGAGAATCAGAGGATTTGCAGGACGAACTTTACGATTTGAGAATAGAGCAGAGTGCGGAGTAGAGTGTAGATGACTGTAAAGCTCAAAATTCACTGAAAACGTTAATAAAATTGTTTATTTTTTCAGCGGTCTGGTATCCATCAAATCGCGCGCTCTGATTGGCTCGCGAGCGGTCCGGAATCCTACGATCCGGACCCCGGGTCCGGATGAATCGCGCGCGCGCTAATTTCTGTAAAGTTTAATGCTGTTTCAGTGAAAGCAAAAAATATAAATATATTGTTTACCGGCTTGGGGTCGGTCCAGATCGTGAAGTACCGTAACCTCGGCCTTGAAAATACCGAGGTATTTTCAAGACCTCGGTCATGGTATTTCACGATCCGGACCTCCCAGCCGGTAAATAACATATATATATATATATATACTGTAGAATATGGTGAATTGTGGAGCCAGAACAATCCCTACCAGTAGAAGGATCCGCAAAAGGATTCACAGTTGGTCGGCTTGATAATGAAGAGGAGAATTGAAGAATGAGCCAAACCAGCAACTTCTAAAGTTCCATAAAAATTTATTTAAACGTTTCGGCATTCGGCCTTCATCAGTAAAAATTTTTAAAACTAGTGTCCAAACTGAATAACTAACGGAATTACAAGTAATAAATAGGGTTAAAAAGAATAGGGTTAAAATACAAAGCTGATTTTGTTCTTCTTCGTTCTTAGTAGATCCAATATATTGGAGTCTACAAAGATCGTAAGCTGCAATGTTATATATTTAGTATCGTGCAATCTTTGTAGACTCCAATATATTAGATCTACTAAGAACGAATTTAAAGTCCGCTTTCGTAACCATAAATCGCATATGCGCGCCAACAGAAAGACCTGCGAAGTTTCAAAACATTTTAATAGCTCGCCGCACGCACTTAAGGATTTCGACTTCATAGTCATAGAACAAATTAGAGCCCGTGAGAATTTAGAAACAATACTTTTGAATCGCGAAGCTTATTGGACCTCGCAACTTAGATGTCTCCAGCCACACGGTCTAAACAAGCGTTGTGAATATAGGTCATTAAATAGAATAAAGTTTACATAGTAGAATGCTTGCAATGAATAGTGTTAAGGTTTTTAAATCTCCTATGTTTCCTTAAATACATTTTTAACACAATCAGCTTTGTATTTTTAACCCTATTGTTTCTAACCCTATATATTACTTGTAATTCCGTTAGTTATTCAGTTTGGACACTAGTTTTTAAAATTTTTAGTGATGAAGGCCGAAGGCCGAAACGTTTAAATAAATTTTTATGGAACTTTAGAAGTTGCTGGTTTGGCTCATTCTTCAATTCTCCTCTGTGTATATATATATATATTCCAATTGTTTCGGTCGATCGATCTTCCTCAGTGGGTCTGCAAGCACTCCACAAAACAAACTTGTAAGAATAAAATGAAAATCTGACTGATACTTATAGATTACAAAGATTTATATATACCTATCAGACGACATAATAATAAGATATTCTGCGCAAATCTCGAAATCTATAAGAAAAATGGTTAAATATATGTAGCTGGCTCTCCTTAATTCAGTTCCGCTTAATATTTGAGTTTTTCCCGCGTGCATTCGGATATTGTCAATAAACGATTAATTGATTGCATTTGATTTTTTCGCGTACAAGTACCACTTTAAACTCAAAAAAATGTTCAAATGGAGAGTAAGAAAAACCTCCTGTCAATCATTTTTCTTGATAGACACTTTTTCGAACAGATCTAGATTTTCGGAGGGTTTTCGGAGTAACCGAATCTTATCCGAGGTTACGATTCATTGACTACCCCCAGGAAGACATGAAACCCGCGGCCAATCAGATGCATTTGAGGTAGAACATGAATTTTAATCAGATCGAGTTAATGAGGCGGGCAAATGTTCCTGATTGTAAAGCAATTCTGCCCCATGCTTCGCCTCTGATAAGGCATGATGCTTTACTAGCCCCCAACCCAGAGATTCAATGAATAAGGCAAGTTAGGCTGAGTATAAGAACCCGAGGTTGGATTGCATCCGAAATCATAATGCGCATCTCCATGCTTGAAACTCGCATCACCTTCCTCGGTGATTCCTATGCCATGATCAGCCCGATCACACCCAGGGCCACCACCGCCTATCATTAACACTGCACCATCGCCACCGTCCCAGTCACACCAAAACCCGATCCTATCCCAGCTCTGAATATTACTACTACATCCCGCTTTCTCAAATCCATGAGTACTCGAGTATTGCCCTCCATACTGTACTTGGCAGCTACCCAAGCATCTATTACTCGCCCACACCCGCCCATTTCTAAAGTTCCCATAACCACTCATCTTTGCACGAAACGTTTGTCCTCCTAAACAGTTCCCAGTTGTCACTAAGAGAGCTATGTTGCTTGAATCATCGCTTCGCGTGATTTTAAACTCTTTTCCTGTCACTGACCAAAACGCTGGAGAAATCATGTCCGCATTGGTAAAAGGGGTCGTGCAGTGTCCTACAGCAGACCGCTGGTCGTACCACCAATATCCGTCGGTTCGCATCCAGTTTTTGTTATCTGCGTTTGAGAAACGAGCGATCAGCTTCCAAGCTCTACCGTCGGATGTGATATCGTGGTAGACCTGTCAAACGACACGGCAGTCAGTCAGAGCAATCACAGAAAGTCAGTCTAGTTCACTAGTTCAAACTCTCAAAAGTTCAGAACGATACCAGTTTGTCTACTTGAACAGGAGCCGCATAAAGTTGGGAGGTCAATGGCAGAAAAAATTGTAGGAACCACTTTGAAAAAGCGACGGAAGCCATTAGAAGGCACTAGGCGAAATAGACCAAGAACTTGATTGGCTTGGAACATTTGCACGAAACATCAACGATATTGTGAATTTACGCTACAATTCTTACCCAGAATCGGCTATAACCAACTGTAATCTGGTAACTCCCGTCTAGAAACAAGTGAAAGAAAAAATTAGGAGTGTATGTGCCGAACTATCAAACGTATCCACCAAAGGAATCATCACATGATCTGAATCGGGTGGCAACAAGATGTAAACACCATTTAGCCAATTTCGTCTATTCATATACATCAAATTTCTTTAAAATTTAAAATTATACCTTTGGTCATGGACGCTACTCTTATACTCTTAATCTTGAGCCTACATATTGAAATATGACGAAGGGCATTTTGGACCACAAAATAACCCGTCAGTTTGTGACGAAAAAGTATTTTAAAAATGATTTATCTCATGAAATTTTCTTTACTGAAAAGAAGTGGAGAGTAGACTCCGTAATCTGCAAGTTCGGGACTGAGCTATATATTTACGTTGCGGGCTTCCTGTGGTGCGCTCACGCCTGTCAAAATTGGCGGGGAAAAATAGCAAATCACAAAAAACGTTTCCCTGTCATACGCTAAGGATTTCAATATACAGGGGCGTAGCCAGGGGGGTCCAGGCGGGCCGCCCCCCCTTTCTCGGAAATTTTCCCATACATTTACTGTATTTGCTGGAGAAAATTTGAGCATTTTCGTCCCAAGTTTTCACTATCCGCCCCCCTTTCAGAAATTCCTGACTACGCCGCTGATATATAAGATAAATCAGGGACAGGGCCTCGGTGTTGCGGTATATTTTGAAAAAAGTCTTATTCTGTAAATGCATTAGAACCGAAGCGTCACCTGTTGGGTGTTGACAATTAGTTCCAGTGTAACCAGGGGCGCACGTGCAAGTATATCTGTTCACGTGATCGGAGCATGTTCTGCCATTTTTACACGGGCTGCTAGCACACTCGTTTATGTCTTGAAAAGAGATTACAATATTAAAGAAGATTTCATGATAGTTTTACTGTGCGACTACGTCAACCGGGCCATCCCGTAAAAAGTTTGTCATTTAGAGATCCAAACCATTTTAGGCAAATTTAATACCTGCAATACATCTGACGATGAGTAATTAAGTGTTTTGAAGTTATTTCTGCCCATAATGTCCACAATTTTTACGAGAAAAGCGATATTACGGTGTCTCAGATCTCAAGAAAGTCGAGATCCTTTGTTCTGTACTCGCTTTCTGATTGGCTAACTTCTTACAAAATGGCCCGGTTGACGTAGTCGCAGAGTAACACAATTCTATAAAACTAGGCCAGTGCAGTGGCTGATCCAGGGTAGGTGTGTAAGGTGTGGACGCACCCCGTTCAAAATACAACGTTCTAGTTGCTCTACTGACAAATCTGGCTCTTCAAACGACAAACGCACCGCTTTCCGGAAACTTGGATCCCCCCATGCAGTGGTCTGCATAAACAACACAGAATCCTATGTTGTTCTCTCCGTCTAAGAGCAAATCAACATTGGTAATACCGAACTCGTACTGCCTGGCAGTTGAAAATGTGCTTATACCCGGGTGCACACAAGCGACATAACGACATATTTTCCATGGATCATTAGACTACAACACCAAATCAGTCATGTTAGTTTTGTGAAACCGCTAAATTTTGTTTGCGTTATATTTTTCTTATGTCCAGGCTTTTACAAACCTAGCAGGCCATTTTGCTTATTTCTCGAATTTTCGCAATCATTGGGAAGCAAAAACTAGATTTAATCATCATACAAGTTAAGCCTATGGTACAATATTTTGAGTCTGTTGCTAAGGAAATCTGGTATTTCTATAAAATCTAGTGGTTTTCATCTATTTTTAAAAAATATTTTCAACATAGATACTATAAAAAAGAACGACGCGAATGATGACGTCATCAGACCTCGCCCATGGTCATGCGACAAAATAATATAAAAAAGAGTTGAAAACATTTTTGTTGATATTTTACGCCAATATTTTTGCAATGAAATAACTATTTATTGTTTAAAACTTCACGTATCAGATAAGCTAAGCTAACGAATATCAGCTAATAACGTTCGCATTTCCGATTGTTTAAAGTGGTGAAGTAAATCGTTTTGGCGCAAAAAGTTTCACAACTCTTGCAAACTGTTCAAAAAACTATTTTTCTCGCCCGGAAACGACTTTTTCAGGGCCCGAAAACTGAATTCTTTTTTTCGAAAAAAGAACAAGAAAGAACAAGAAAGTACTATCAGCCCAAAATTCAATTCGCGTCCGAGATCATATTGGCGTACGGATTATGTTGCTATACTGTCCTACGTACTTGTTTCACAGCGACTTCCTGCAAACCCTGCTATGCATGTGCAGCTGAAGCTGTTGACCTTGTCAACACAGTTGCCTCCATTTTGGCATGGGTTGCTAGCACACTCGTTAACATCTGTGAATTTATTGAAAAAGAAAGAAATCAATCAAAATATAAACGCATCTTGCAGATGTAATATTATTACATTCTCTGCACTTTATAGCATTCTCGTACCCAGTGCTTCCCGCTTCGTCACCTTGGGAGTGAGGCTCTGGTTTCACGCGCGCAGAACGAGTGCGCATGCGTACGCCCCCTCCCGCCGAGATTTGAAAATATCTGTTTTGAGATAGTTGTGGTTTCAGAGCCAAGAATACTGCTTAAGTTATTTGCATCATTTGAATCATTTATCATCCCTATCCAAGATCAATCACTGCAAGTCTTCAGCTATTAGAAAGTTTCAAAAAATGCATCCTTGCCTACCTTGAGAATTATTCGTTGTAGCTGAAGATGCTGCACTGGCAAAACAACTGCCAATTTTGTTCCCATATGTGCGACTAAATGCCGCCATCTTGGAATTTTCTGCAGTGTTTCGATCTCGCGCATGCGCAGTCATTCGGGGCGCGTGGAGGCTCTTGAACGTTAGGACATGCGCAGAAAGTTCTATCCCTCAACGGCTCTGTATCACATCTCGCGCATGCGTTAATGTCACCAGAGCCTCCTCCGCGAGGAGACGAGCCGGGGAATGTGAACTTAGAAATTAGCAGCTTAGCTCTTGCATTTCCCTTACATGGTGCGACTTGTTAATGCCACGGTAATGGCTGCTTCGCAGGCAAGAGGCAACCTCCACGTATTATATTTAGGGTCATATCTTACCAGTCTGACAATTGGTCCCAGCATAACCAGCTGCGCATGTACAAGTATATCTGTTTACGTGATCAGTGCATATTCCTCTATTTCGACACGGGTTGCTAGCGCACTCGTTGATATCTCGAAAAACAAGGGTGAAACAGAATATATCACAAAGAAGCCAAAAATTTGTTCTGGATTAAAAATGTATCAGTACCTCAAACCAAAGTTCATAGACCGGAATTAAAGCTACGGGAATATAATCCCACGGGAACGGCTGCTTCGCAGACAAGAGGGGACCTCCACATATTACATTCAGAGTCATTTCTTACTAGTCTGACAATTGATCCCAGCATAACCTGCTGCGCATGCGCATGTATATCTGTTCACGTGATCAGTGCATGTTCCTCCATTTCGGGGGCTCAGGGGCTCTCTATTAAATCTCGCGCATGCGTCAGTGGCTGTCACCAGAGCCCCCCCCCCCCCCCCACAAATTGATCTGGGTTTGAGAATGGGTTTGGGTTCTGGGTTTGAGAATGGGAATGAATCCACAAGAACGAAATCCGCGGGAATTATAATCCCACGGGAACGGGAGACCTCCACATATTACATTCAGAGTCATTTCTTACCAGTCTGACAATTGGTCCCAACATAACCAGCTGCGCATGTACAAATATATCTGTTCACGTGATCAGTGCATGTTCCTCCATTTCGACACGGGTTGCTAGCACATTCGTTGATGTCTTGAAAAACAAGTGTGAACACAGAAACATCACAACAAAGAAACGAACATGTTCTGGTTTGAAAATGTATAAGTACCTCAAACCAAAGTTAATTAAGGAATTAAACCCACGGGAATATAATCCGTGGGAATTATTATCCGGGGGAACGGCTCCCTCGCAGAACCTCCACGTTTTACATTCAGAGTCATTTCTTACCAGTCAGACAATTGATCCCAGCATAACCAGCTGCGCATGTACAAGTATATCTGTTCACGTGATCAGTGCATATTCCTCTATTTCGACACGGATTGCTAGCGCACTCGTTGATGTCTTGAAAAACAAGTGTGAAACAGAATATATCACAAAAAAGAAAAGAACATGTTCTGGTTTGAAAATGTATCAGTACCTCAAACCAAACTTAATTAAGGAATTAAACCCATGGGAAAAATAATCCGTGGGAATTATTATCCCACGGGAACGGCTCCCTTGCAGACAAGAGGGAACCTCCCCCTTTTACATTCAAAAGTCATTTCTTACCAGTCTGACAATTGGTCCCAGCATAACCAGCCACGCATGCGCATGTATATCTGTTCACGTGATCAGTGCATGTTCCTCCATTTCGACACGGGTTGCTAGCGCACTCGTTCATGTCTTGAAAAGCAAGCGTGAACACAGAAGATATCACAAACAATAAAAGCATACATGTTCTGGATTAATAATGTATCAGTACCTCAAACTAAAGTTAATCGAGGAATTAACCCACGGGAATATAATCCGTGTGAATTATAATCCACGGGAACGGTTGCCTCCCAGAGGCAAGAGGGGACGTATAAATACAGCAGGAGCCTCAATTTGAAGGCGAAAAAGTTGTGAATACCAGAAAATCACGAACATTAACTCACCAGTTTGACAGTTGTTTCCACCATACCCAGGTGCACATGTGCATTTGTACTTGTTCACGTGATTAGTGCATGTTCCGTCATTTTGACACGGGCTACTTGCACACTCGTCGATGTCTTAAAAAATAAAGAAAAGTTCATGATGAAACGGGAATCATCTGTCCAAGAAAACTAAAGGTAATTTTGTATCTCGGAAGGGGGGATGGGAAGAGGCGAGAGCGCCGGGAGGAGTTATTTAAAGTGAACTATATTTAAATGCATTTTGGTGACCAAAGCAGAAACATAACGTACGCTATAGATTTTTTTCAGAGAGAAAGGCAAACAAATACATCTCAAGAATAAAACTGCCTAATGCAACCAAACTTGAGCACAATTATCTATGGAGCAATACCTTTTCTACGCCCTAATCAGTTCCACTGGCGCCATCAATGAAAAGAGGAATATAAACGAAATTAACCCGGCGGATTCAAATTGTAACAAAAAGTATACGGATTCAATTTGAACTCGATAGATATACGATTTTCCCTTATGTATGGTGCTCTGCTCGGGCGGCGCAAAGAGCTCCGCTATGAATCCACTATTACTAACCTTTACACTGACTGCCATCCCCAGTGTAGCCATCATTACATTTACAGACGTACGACCCAGGAATATTGGTACATTGTGCGTTGCCGTGGCAACCATGTTGCCCTTCACACTCATCCACGTCTATGAGAAAACAACGGCTTATGTTAGAGCGGTTTTCAGATAAGTATCGAAAATGTTTTGTATTTGCGTTCACTTTTATTAGAGGCAAACGACACATTGATAGCTGTGATGATTTCACAAGAGGTGCAAATGGACGAGTTAAATGTTTGAACATGTTTAGTCTGAACGTGCTTCAGCCCTAGTGTGGACGCACCATAAGATGATATTCGAAGCATGTTTAGTCTGAACGTGTTTTAGAGCCAGTGTGGACGCACCCTAAGATGATATTTGAAGCATGTTTAGTCTGAACGTGCTTCAGCCCTGGTGTGGACGCACCTTTAGATGATATTTGAAGCATGTTTAGTATGAACGTGCTTCAGCCCTAGTGTGGAAGCACCCTAAGATGATATGTGAAGCATGTTTAGTCTGAACGTGTTTTAGAGCCAGTGTGGACGCACCATGAGATGATATTTTAAGCATGTTTAGTATGAACGTGCTTCAGCCCTAGTGCGGACGCACCATAAGATGATATTTGAAGCATGTTAAGTCTGAACGTGCTTCAGCCATAGTGTGGACGCACCATAAGATGATATTTGAAGCATGTTTAGTCTGAACTTGTTTGAGCCCTAGTGTGGACGCACCATAAGTTGACATTTGAAGCATGTTTAGTCTGAACGTGCTTCAGCCCTGGTGTGGACGCACCATAAGATGATATTTGAAGCACGTTTAGTATGAAAGTGCTTCAGCCCTAGTGTGGACGCACCATAAGATAATATTTGAAGCATGTTTAGTCTGAACGTGTTTCAGCCCTAGTGTGGACGCACCATAAGATGATATTTGAAGCATGCTTAGTCTGAACGTGCTTCAGTCCTAGTGTGAACGCATGCACCATAAGATGACATTTGAAGCATGTTTAGACGAAACATGATAGTGTCGGCGACCAGGAGCCCATTACCTAGGAGCGTCCATCTCCCATGTTTTCACAATGTTACAGCGAATTGGAAAATGAAGCCTGTATGAGGTTATTTTTACTTTCAAATTTTCCCGCAGAGCTCACGTCTCACATAGACTCAGCCATAGAATCCTAAAGTGATGACGTCACAAAACTCAAATTTTTGATTTAGCAATATTTGTCCCTTGATTTTGAAAGGGCATATGGAATGAAACAGATGAAAGCTACATACCAAAAAATGGCGCAAAACGGTTGAAACGCAACCGAGATATTTCCCGCTGAAAATTCAGTTCATAAAGTTTTGTTCAACTGTGTCTAAAAGACAGTGATTTGTTAAAGACAATTATGGATTCATCCGGCCATATCTCGGTTGTGTTTAACGTGTAACGTTCTTTGGAGTTGGCTTTCATTATTTGTGGACTAAAATCTGAAATTCGTTTTTTTTTTAATTTGTGACGTCACGCTCTAGGAAACTATTGGACTGCAAGTAGTGTATGCTTTGTTTAGAGAAGTTTATTCAAGCGGCCAATCATATTGCTCTAAAAATAACTTCAGACCTTCCTATCCCTAGATGGACGCTCCTAGCTAATGAGCTCCTCTGGCGTAAATGATAAAGGTAAGCTGGATGGTAACAACTATACTCAAGTACCTATATATTGCAGCTTAATACGATCTGTCATTGCATATGCTGCCGGGCTTCCCCAGTATCTATCTTCAGCCCTTGAAAACGTTCAGCATATCAAGATAGTTCCCGTTGAAATGTGTCGTTTTCTAAAATTTCCTTATATAGAAGTTTCTACTTACCATATTTGGAAGTCCGGAAGATTTCGTAGCTTATTTCTTGCCCTAAATTGTCAAAACGTTCGCCAAAACTTGCAGGTTTTGGAAAGAATCGCTGTTCTTATAGGCCGCCATCTTTGTTTTGGCCCCAGGAGCCCGGCAATTCAAACACAGGTAGCCCGCGTTACGCACGGGTTGGCATTGACAAGAACGACACATTTATCTTGATATGCGTAGGGCGCTGGCTATAATCTGGCCCGTTGGTGTGAGGTATGAAGCGGCACTTGTCAACGCTGGCCTTGATACTCTTGCTGCACGACGGGAATGTTTGTGCAGCCGTTTCATGAGGAACATCGTGCCGGATAATCCCCTGTGGCTCGTTCGTTTGCTATCCCTTCACGGTATTCCCTGCGTTAACCCTATCCAGACTGGGGGGGGGGGCTTTTCGAGCCCCCCCTCCAGTAAAATCCTGATTACTCTAAAACCACTGCAGCTATGATGGTGAAACTTCGTGACTTTTCCTAAAATTTATCTGGGGACATTTTGGTGTCAATGACATGTCAGTGTCAACGACCCAGTTTCCATGGCAACCACTTTTTGACATGCATGTTTTGCAAAACTCGAAAAAACGTGAATTTTTCATATTTCAAGCTTAATGTTGGACAGATTGCCCAATTTATGACTATCGGAGCTTGTACTCCTTAGTAATTTATGTACAGGCTAATTAATTTTTGACACAACATCTTTGGGGGGGAGGGGTAGGGGGATTTTGTTCATTTTAACATATGGTCTAAAACTAGCTCTGGGATTCACAAGTTTCCTTTTAATTCAACTTTTTGAATGTCAAACACTTCTTTGATGAGTATTTTGTACATTTTGACCATTTTTTTCTCATTGAGTATTTATCTGAAGAGTCAAATGGAAATTAAATGAAATCCAAGATGGCGGATCCAAGATGGCGGATCCAAGATGGCGGACAATATTTTCAAAAGTCGTCATTATGACACAAGTTTAATAAAATTTATGTGTTAATGTCACAAATTATTACATTTACATTATCTTGATGTTAATTAGTTGGCTTTTAGAGTATTATCTACCAAGTTTTTGGAAGTTAATTAAAATTACTTAAAAATTGATAAAACATTGAGAATGACGTCATTGTGACGTCACATTTTGCTCCCACGTGACAAAAATAGGTGTGGTGATTTGTCTAAGGCTCATGGTCATTGTGTGAAAGTTTGATGATCATAGCCCCAGTGGTTCCAGAGATATAGAGGGGGGCCGAATTAGCCCCCCCCAGTCACAGATGGTCAAAAAAGCCCAGTCTGGATAGGGTTAAGGGAGTAACCGTCGCCCAGTACCCACCAGGACCAATAGATTTAGTGAATTTGTAACTGTCAAGTATGCTTAGAGAAAACTATTCTATGCGTTATATATATGTTTTATAAATGTAAGGGCGCACTCACCCTGCAATTCAGTTCATAACTGCAAAAGGGTAGAATAAACCATTTATTTATTGCATTTCCGACGAAGGAGGAAACGCCACCTATTCGGGGAGGTTTCGGGAGTTTTCGGCTGGATGCTATTTTATTTTTTTATTTTTTTTGACAAAAACCTTTTTTTTATTTTTATATTTAAACTTTTTATATTTAAACATTTTTATTGGTATTAGAGTCTATATAAATTTTTACACCCTTCACTCTAGTACAACCCCCCCCCCCTTTACATCACTTCTTGACACGTACATAAATAATAATAATAATAATAATAAAAGAAAACAGACGAGAAAAAAAAGTGCTTGTTTGTTAGATTGCACTTGACATTTTGCGTGGTGCGCAAAGCAGACAGGGGATCCCCCTTCCTTTTTTAATTGAACAAGGGTCTTAACGGGCCCCATTTTTTATCGTGAAAACCTATTTTATTTCGAATTCTCGCGGCTGTTTCTTCTATTTCACAAGTTCGTTTAAGTAACGCAATAAAACCATCGAAGGATGGGTGTCTTGTTTTTTGTTTGCAAAGGTGTAAGAAGAATTTAACCTCCAGGATGCTATGCCATTTTACATATCAAGAAAGTGCTGTCGTTTTTATGGCAAATCCGCGCGGGTTGCCTGTGGTGTTCAAAACGTGACTCAGGCCCCTCGGCGGGGGTAAAAACAAAATGGCGATCAAGAGAAGGATGTTTCTCGAGTATCTGCAAGTTTTGGTCAATTTTCCTGCTTTTTTCGCTAAGATATGAGGAAAAGTACTTACAGACCTTCCAAATAAGGTAAGGGGGAATTTGATATGTCCTCGAGAGTTTGAGACTTTGAGGAATGGCCTCGTTTTCATGCTAGAGAAGTGACGTAATATTTTAGCGCCAATGACGTTCCCAGGGGTGCTTACCATTGGTCATGGGAAACAGGTTGGTTTGATCAGCGTCCAATGGTACAGAACATTTCGGTTGGGAAGAAATACCGAGTGGAATGGCGCTTACCATTCGCTTATTCGCATTTCGGTTCGGATCGGCTACCATATTTGGTCATAAAACCGGTTGGAGTGCCAATGGTACAAACCATTCCGATCGGTTCGTTCCAACTGGAATGGCGAGACAACCTCTGAAGCTGGGGTGCTTACCATTGGTCACGAAAAACCGGTAATTTCGGTTGGGATTCCAGTCGGTGTTTCGGTCATTCCGGTTGGTACGAGTGGTTCAGCTTCAGAGGTTGTCTCGCCATTCCAGTTGGAACGAACCGATCGGAATGGTTTGTACCATTGGCACTCCAACCGGTTTTATGACCAAATAAGGCAGCCGATCCGAACCGAAATGCGAATAAGCGAATGGTAAGCGCCATTCCGCTCGGTATTTCATCCCAACCGAAATGTTCTGAACCATTGGACGAGGATCAACCAACCGGTTTTCCTTGACCAATGGTAAGCACCCCTGAACTGCTCGTACCAACCGGAATAACCGAAACATCGACTGTACCATTGGAATCCCGACCGAAATTACCGGTTTTTCGTGACCAATGGTAAGCACCCCAGACCCCTAGATCGTTTTGGGACGACCGTTTGCGCATGTCATAGAGATCGCGGGCTCAGAAACATGCCTCGTTTTCATGCAGAGACATGCTCTTTCACGGGAAGGCTGTTTTTATACCTCGAGGTGAACTGTTGACGAGTCACTGAAGTTCTTGTGCGTGGATTTTTTCTGTTTTTTTTTTTACTTGTGCTTGGACAAAAGACTCAACGAGAGGTACGGGGTATGATCACAACATCAAATCACTCTGCAGTACATTTTTGGCTAAGAAAACAACGTTATATTTCTCTCTGAGCGCGAAATCCATCCAAGTTTTTACGGCGAATCGATCTTCGCCACGAGGGTGCGTGTCTTCGACCGAATGTCGAAGAACACAGAGAGCAGAAATTCAAGTTTCTTCGCTGGGTTGCCTGATTTTGGTCTCAACGACAACACAAATCCCAGTTCCTTCGCAGGGTGGCCTGATTTGGGTTTGAACGTCAACACAAATCCCAGTTGCTTTTTTTTTGCTGTGGTCTGATTTGGGTCTTAAAGTCAACTCAAATCCCAGCTCTGATTTGTGCCAAATGTCAGTTTTCTATGATCGGACTTTAAATACAATTCCTACTTACTTGTCAGAATGGACAGTTCACAGCCCTACATATAGCCTTTCACATGTGTGTTCAAAATTTAAACATAGAACCCTGTATTCTGTTGTAGTCCGGCGGATTAGCGTAAAAATTGCGCAAAAGACACCAAACTTTGCATGTCAATAGTTTTAAGTAGTTTATTGAAGATAAGATATGGAGGCACGCTAAATTTTATTCGTAGCGAAAGCTAGAACAGTTTTAATGTGAACCATTGTTTTGCCATTGGCAGCCATCTTTGAAACCTTTGTTATTCATTGAGCTCTGCGGCACTTAATGAAATCTTCTATCGTCCGTGTTTATAGAGTATAGCAGAGTACTAGGTAGAAAATATCATGTGAAAGTTTCAGAGACAAGCTTCTTTTTACTTATTATATGGATGCCAGTGTTTTACCGGAAACTAAAACACTCGTATTTTCCATATCTTCACTAGTGAAAATATGAAAAAGTTATGTACCGCATGTCCCGGATGTGCACGTTTGCAGTGTTGTTTTCCTGACTTCGTCTGCAGTGAAATCTCCGTCGCTCGGTCATACGAGTTTTAAGCCACAAAACTAAGTTTTGTTCTAGTTCTAAAGAGAAAAAACTTATTTCAACTATGGCAGAGAAAGCTTCAGCAACACAAAAAGGGAAATTAGTTCTTAACGACACTGGGAATCAGAAAGATTGAGGGAGCATTTCACAAATAAACACTTTCGACTTTACCAAGTGAGTTGTTCAATTTGTAATATTTTGCCGCTATGTCAATTCTAATCCATATAATAAAAAGAACATTACACGGTGGCTTGAAGATATGGATTTCATTTTCTCGTGTCAAAAACAATATTTTACTCACTCGCTGCGCTCGTTCGTAAAATATTGTTCTTGCCACTCGAAAATAAAATCCATATCTTCGCGCCACCGTGTAATATCCTCTATATATTCGACACACGGTACCAATTATCTTGATATTTTTTAGAATGTTTTGGTCATTCTTGAAACATTTTATCAAATCTCAGTCAGGCTATTGTTTTACAATATAAATTATAAACATTCCCGATAAACTGGTTGTGACATTTAATAATCACCCAAAACTCTAAGGAGACGTTCAACCGAAGTCAGTCAAACCAATCCATAGTTCAGAAGTAGCAAATGTTGAGCTTCTATGGCTAGGCAGTCTAGAGAACAACTTGAAAGTTCGCAAAGCTAAGTTCTAAACCTCATTTGAATAACAAAGCATTCAAAATGGCTGCTATTGAGCTAACAATAGTTCACTCTAAAACTTCCCTAGCTTTCGCTACGAAAGAATTCTAGCGTGCCTCCATATCTACGATTTAAAAATACATTGAAAACTATCACCTGGCAAAAAATTGGAGCTTTAGCCTAAAACGCGCAATTTCCTCGAAAATTTGCTCTAATCCGCCGGACTATTGTATGTGGCAGAGCTTCTGACATTGTGATCAATGTTTCCAGAAAAGAAAAAAGTTATGCTTCTGATGAACTTGACACTGCCAGTTGGCAATGTAATGCATAATATTAGAAAAACAGTAAGGAGTCCTACTAGAAAAAGCAAACTAAAGAGAATTGACAGAGAGCCATCAAGGAGTCTGTCTGAGCCAGGACCAAAATATTCCTCGAAAAATACATGTGCCATGAAAGCTCAAAAGCAATTGCATTCTAATGATCTCAGTCTAATAGGCATCTCAATGGGCTGTTCCAAAAAAAATTGTAACCCCGGCCCTATCGAGGAACCTTGAAATTCCACAGGGGTTGCTGTATTTGTCCCTGAAATTTCCACAGGGTTTGTTGATTTTGACCCTGGAATTTCCACGGGGGCAGTGATTTTGACCCTGGAATTTCCACAGGGCTATCCATTTTACCCTGGAATTTCCACAGGGTATCAATTTGCAACATTACTGTCGAATTTCCACAGGCCCAACAAGAGAATGAGGAATTTCCATAGGGTTGCTTCAAATTTCCACAGGGGCTGCTTCAAATTTCCACAGGAGTTGTACAGGAGTCTGGAAGGGGTAAAGCAATTTTTGAAAATTTGGAGTTTTTGGAGGGTACAATTTTTTTTGGGAACAGCCCAATTGTTCAAGGAAACGCACTTATTAATCTTAGATTATTTCTAGTTTTATTTTTATTTTTACCTGTTTCACAGTTTCTTCCGATGTATCCACTTGCGCATGCGCAGTAATAATCCTGCTTTGCATACAATGCTACACATCGGCCGTGAGCTGAGCAGGGTATGTTTTCGCATGGATTCTACAAAAACGAAACTCAATTAATAGCTTTTTTTTCCTCAAGGGGATTAAATGGTCCAGGGCCAGGAACGCAGATTTAAGAGGAAATAAATTTAAGGGAGATCGAGCAATTGCAGGTTTTGGTGAACAAAATATTACCAAGAAATATTAGGGATATTCAAAACTGTTCACATTATTTTTGCACTATCTAAAAGCTATGGATGTTACTTATTAACTGTAGTAACAAGCAAAACCCCATTAGAGTCTGTTAAAATTAAATTCAAAGTTGAAACAAATAGTGCAGACACAGAAAAGCATTTGCTGTCAAAATTCGTTCAACTTCAAACTTCAAACTTCGTTGTGATTGGTGTTTTCAGAATTGGTTTATTTTCAGAATACATGGAAAACAATCCCACAGAAGTTTGAAATAGAACACAAATGATCTTGGTAATGCGTGGCTTCTTAAAAGCCCGTAAATGAGAGAGGAGGGACCTAATATGGAAGATATTTACTCTTAGTAATTAATGGACTATTGACGTAACTGAATATAACGGAAATAAATTCGAGCCGGTTCTTCCCACGCCCTTAAGTATATGGATAATGGTAGATAAATAAAAATACCACAAATTATGCAACTTCAAATCCACTACTAAGACCCTGTTCACACGAGACCGATACAAAACCGTACCGGTACAATTCTTGCACGTTTAGCAACAGGATTCACACGGCCTAGTCGTGCCAAAATTGGTCCGGTACTGCATGTCCTGTGTGAACGCCAGACTGTACCGTACCAGAATTGTACCGGTCTGGTTTTGCACCGGTCCCGTGTGAACGGAAAAGGAATCTCCCATAATTATATAGAACTCGCCGCGAGTCATGTGAGTTATGTGAGGCGAGATAAGGAAACATTTTGCCAATCAGGAGCAAAAGGGGTTAGGGCGAGATAAGAATCCAAGATAGGCCTTATGCACAACCGCTGTTAAAATAATATCTGGAATTTGTAATATTGCCCTATCCAGTCGAGTTTGGAGCTGCTTTTGGTTTGTCAATAAGCTAGCTGTTACCATAGCTAGTTGCGAAGTTAATGGTAATTAGGTAATTTAGTCTTGTGGTCCCCAATATTTCAGGGCTTTGCCCTTCACTTCACCCGTTCATCTTAATATTGCTTATCTTAGTTTTGTATACCACAACGTTTGTAAAAGACTCAGTTCAGAGGAAGTTCTCATGAAGGTTTATATCCAATAGATCCAGAGTCATAGATCTAAATTTATAAACCCCAAGTTTTTCCACGACATATACCTATGAGAAAATCAGACAGAACAGGTCCTTTCCTAACCAGTACCTTGTTGACGAACGACCACGCTGAGCTGAGCCTTATAGCAAAGAAATCTAATGTATTTCCAGTTTCTTAGTTGAACCGAGTAAAATCATAAAACAAGAAGAAAGACGCTTGTAACAACAGAAATCGAGAAAAAGTCAAAATTTTACTGTAAATAATATACACGTGTTATATAGCAGAAAATATACTGCAATTATTAAGTCAAAACAAATGTATTTCAAGAATGAAAAGTTGCACGCGACTGCATCATGTAAAGGGAAAACACTCATAAACAACACAATTTTCTTGCATTAGCAAAAACTTATCAAAATTAGCAAAGGTTTTTAAAAAGACTCGCGTGTTTACAATAAACTTTCTCTTTTTTCCCGCTCTCAAACGCGACGCGCGAAAGCAATATTCCCCGACCAGTCAATAATTTTTCGAAATATTGACTGATCGGGGAATATTTGATTTGTACTTCACCATGTGACCTTGATTTAGCCAATAAGAGCGCGCGCTCGGTTGGAGTGAGCACTCGCTATATAACAATGACAGTTATCCAAAGTTGTTTTATTGTGGTTTTTGCTTTGAAGCAAAATTAGAAAGGGCATTCCACACACAACATTGCAGGAATTCCTTTTGCCTGTCATTATTTTCCTGCAATCTGATTGGTCAGTGCCTTTTAATGCTAAATCTGATTTGTTAATTTATTTCAGTGCTTCATGTTTGATTGGCTGAGGAAAAGATTTAGACTCAACATGAATATATTCCTTACCTTGATGCTGAAGTGCTCAAACTCTTTTTCTGAAGTGAAGAACTCGGAATGGTTAAATCTGTCTGTAGATAACAGCTCACAGACATGCATTCCGTTTTTCTCAGCTTTGGTTTTAAGATTAAAAGAATGACACCAAGGCTGACCCAAGCACTCTAGCGTACAGTCCATACTATCCTCAACCAAGACACTGAGTTGTTGCACGTCTGATATGCGAATCGGTAAAGAGAGACGAGAGTGCTTGCTTCGGGTCATTTTTGTAAACATCTCATCCTCTTGTTCGCGAAGCTGCTTTGAAAGAATAAGAATGGGAAGAAAGCAGAGTATTATAAAGCATCGCAATGCTGTTTTGATTCCTGCTTTACCGCTACAGAATACCATGCCTTCCTTTCTCTGTTTCTTCAATTTAAATGGTGTCCACGTTGACTTCTGTTCCTTTAAGGCCGCCAGACACCTATATACGCCGTCCTTGATGGAGATATTAGACTGACTTGCAAACGTGCTTTCTTTGTTTAAAAATGCATGAAGTGCAAAAGTGTTTTCTGTGTTTGAAAATGCATTAGGCGCATAACGTTCTTCATTCGTCATTTATTTATTTTCAGAGAATTGCCCATGTTCGGCGGAGAAACTACAGCTAAAAAAGCTGATTTAAGAATTTACAGACTGAAATTTGTCGTTGATATATACCCACACCTATAAGAAACTATTCAGCCTGGCAATGAAAAATTAGTTCTTCAAGGATCTACTCAATTGTGTGGGAAACATGATATACATAACCCAAAAGTGTATTTGTTCTTTCAGAAGAAAGGCAAGCATTATTGCTAAAAATATAAGTGCTTAACCATATGTCAAATTAATGGCGGAATATTTCAGCCAATGGTTCACTTCGATAACCTCTAAAAAATAAGAACCTATTAGAAGCCTTATTAGCCGGCTGAATTGAGTATATGTAGATGTTCAGGCAAGCCTGAATTGAGATTTGAAATAAACTATCCCCTCAAAAGAACCTCCTCAGCCTGATCCATAAAATTCTTGGTGGAATTTAAAATTAAATTCTTAATGCGGGTGTGGTATAAAGAGTAAATGACACGTCTCACTTTTCACTTTCTTGATGATTTATCTGCAATTTCCTATTGAAACGCTGGGTATATCTAGTTCATTGTTTATGGGTTAGAGACTTCTTAAAAGTCTCTAACACTTTTAATATACAATCTGAGTTCACGGCGTGGACCTGCGTGAAGAAGTATCAGAATGGTTTTCCCTGACTAGACTCAACTTTTACTTCAAATGCAAGCATTTTAATTGAATTCGGAATACTTAGGTACATGAACTGCATCCTGATAGCTTGGAAATACAGAAAGCATAAATAAATTATTGATAAGTATTAATTTAAGTTGCAAAATCAAGAGAGATTTGCACTTGCAGTGAACACTGCACGATTTTTGTGCGTTATTGCCAATAACGCACTCGCTTTGTTTGATGTCGCTAGGTAACAGAAAATCACGTGATCAGTTTTAACCAATGGGGTCCGCTCATTTTGTCCAGTGAACGAAGATTGTATATTAAAACTCAATAACGCAACCAACATTTAAAGCCCTGGCCAAACGAAACGCAAGCTCACGCAAGTCGATACAAGTTGTGACTTGCACAGACTTGCGTTCGCTTGCGTTGAGGTGGCCAAACGAGATGCAAGTTGAGTGTTTAGAGGTGCTTTGCGTGCGCTAATGACGACATGATCACGCCACTTTCGAACACTAGCGCGCACCCAAGCTGTTTTTTTTTTTACAAACAACAGCTAGAAATATAAGTGCAACATCTTTATCACTTATTTTGGTCATAATCCTTCGATAATTTGGAAAACGAAGAACATGGGAAACTTGCATCAATTTGCTTAAACTTGCGATGTGGTGGCCAAACGTAGTCCGGTAGTATATAGCCTGATAGCCCGGTAGTATATAGCCCGATAGCCCGATAGTCCATTGTACTTCGCAACGATATATAGGTTGACATAGTGTTTTAGTTAAACTAAGGACGTGAATCACTGTTTTTCCAGGACGTGCCGCGAAGAATCTCATACCTAAACCGGTAATCTATAGATTTAGGCGCTGCCTAAAAGCAGAGCTCCCGGCCGCGTGGGAGCTCCACCATAACGTGCACAGAACCCTCTTTTAACAGAATAACTAACATTTGTTACGAGGGGTTTTCGTGCGGGATCAATGCACACTGGACAGTTGCAGTTGGTTCAGTTCCTGGATAGTTCCTTATTGTGTGTAATGTAGGTTAAAGCGCTTGGTGTGACGGGAGGTACAAATGGTTTAACTCAGAGAGCTCCAGAACAAGAGAGTCCGGATGTCCAGTAAAGGCAAACCTCAGAGCAAGTCTAGTAATATCTCAAAGGTGTCAAGAAGTGCATCTCAAGATGCACCTAGGCAAATATAAAAATGAAGAAGTGAAGAAATAATCATAAAGCTAAAAGCCAAAATGAATGAATTTAACTTCATAACACATTTATAGGTTTCTTTGCAAATGGGGTGATTTACTTTTAGGGTGTGATTTTCACGGTATTAGCCATGAGGCACCTTAAGAGCAAGTTTCTGTAAATATCAACCAAGTCGGGAAGAGTCGAAAAAATCAAAATTTTTCAAACTTTGCTTAAACATAGTCTATGATGTACGGTGGCCCATAAGTGCACGGCAAAACTCTTACTTCTCGCGGCAAAACTCTTACTTCTCACGGCAAAACTCTTACTTCTCACGGCAAAACTCTTATTTCTCACGGCAAAACTCTTATTTCTCACGGCAAAACTCTTATTTCTCACGGCAAAATTCTATTGTTCACGGCAAAACTCTTATTCCTGACGGCAAAGCTCTTATTAGTCAAGGCAAAACTCCTATAGCCACGGCAAAACTTTATATCTTCCACGGCGGAAGTGAGCTTCACGGCGGAAGTGAAAGCAACCGGGCCCAGTACGCGACGTACGCGACGTCGTGCATTCGCCGACATATCCGCCATTCTGCATTCACTTCCGCCGTGAAGCTCACTTCCAATAAGAGTTTTGCCGCGAGAGAGAAATGAGAGTTTTGCCGTGAGAAATACAAGAGTTTTGCCGTGAAAAATAAGAGTTTTGCCGTGAACATTAAAGTTTTGCCGTGAGGAATAAGAGTTTTGCCGTGAGAAGTAAGAGTTTTGCCGTGCACTTATGGGCCACCGTAATGATGAGGTTTCTTCGGCGCTGAAAGAATTTTTTGATTTAATTTAATTGTCGGCGAGAAAACCTGGATTTTTCATTTTTTGCCCCAGAAGGGGTGAAAACCTAGTAAATTTTGTTTTCTGAAAAGTGCATTATGTCTTCGTTTGTTTTAACTTTTTTTTGCAGAAAGTTCCGTTACACATACAATATTTTCTGTATTTTTAAATATTTTTGAAAAAGTGCACGTTTTCGAAATGTAAAAAATAACCATATTTGCGACCGAATATCGCCCATGTTGGGACAAGTTCGAACATAAGAAAGATATCATAGAAAAGGGCATTCATTCCCCTTTCAGAAAATACAAAAATATTTTTGTGCAATTAAAATGGCGAGTTTCTGCAAATCCTTGAAGACGACGCTCTAACCGCCTAAATTAACATAGGATTTCTATGTATATGCAGAATATTTTGTTTTTACCACGCAATACCTTTCTGTCTATTTTTAACACTAGAAATGTATGGGCATAAATTTTTTAGTCTACTCATAAACATTCTCCGACCCGCTGCTATGCTCGCTGCTTGTAATTGATGTGGAAAACAGAGCGTGATTGTCTCACAAAAGGAAGTCAGGCATATCACGCTGATGGAAAGAAGTATATATCATAATTAATGTCAATCAAATATATCGAGTATGGAATTTGACACATCCACATTAGTGAAACTATAAAATGTGGTAAAGATTTCTTCTACAAAGAAGAGCTTTCTAAAACTATAATTCTGTCTATTTTCAACACTAGAAATGTATGGGCATAAACAACATCCAGCAGGGCTGGACTGCCCGGGGGCATCAATAGCCGTAGAACATTGCATATATTTCAATTCAAATCGAAAACGATATTGGCTAGCGTACCCGCAAATTTTACGAAGCTTTGCAGTTCTACTAGACTGCTTGCAGTCGCTTGCTCGGGGAACGTCCGTATAAATAAGAGGGTAAAAGTCTTACTTTGCGCGCGCCTACAGTGACTGTGTATTTATGCCGGGGTCACGTCATGATAAGCACGTACCACAGGGTCATGTCACGATAAGGGGGTGAGTCTTCCTGTTGTGCGCGCTTATCGACTTTTACGGACGTGCCCCGAGCAAGGGACTGAAAGAAGTCTACAGTTCTACTTATGTTGTACATGCGCCAAATTTTTATCCTGAAAATGTATTTCTTCACAAATATGACATATTATTATATTTTAATGGAATTTGTTACAGGCGCGTACTGATTAACAATGCCCGGAGAACAATAATAATGCTGGTAAAGGAGTAAAGGTCATTTTAGGGATTGTTGACGTGTATAAATCAATACTACTGAACAAGCGAGTATTTGCATTTTATTCATATTCGTGGACTTATGCAAAACGATCTTTTTATTTCTATTCCAAATATCAAAATGAAAATCATCTGCGCGGGTCTTTATAAAACAGGCACTAAATCGCTTGCCTGGGCTTTGAGGCATCTTGGCTACTCCGTGCACGACTCTCAGGATCACTGGGATCACAACTTGGATAACTATATCCACGCTTATCAAGGCAAACTACCCGACTTCGCTGCGATGTACAAAGACGTAGACGCGGTCACCGATCTGCCCCCGTGTCATCATGTAAAAGACATTTTCAAAGCTTTTCCTCGAGCGAAAGTGATACTCACTGTTCGAGACAGTAAGGACGTGTGGGCAAAAAGTTTGTCTGATTCTTTGGGGCTTTGGTATGAGGTTATGACCAGCCTTGGCTTAAACTGGCACGTCGTGTGACTCCTACTGGAAGGAAATGGTGCAAGTTGATAAGCCTGCAAGTTCCTGTTATTGCAGCGTGCGATTATGACGACCACAATGAATCAGTTTAAACATTTGGTCCCCGCTGATCAGTTATTGGTTTACAATCTGAATGAAGGGTGGGAGCCGTTGTGCAAGATTTTAGGTCATGACGTGCCTGAAGTTCCATTTCCGAAGCTGAATAAAAAGAGTAGCTACATTCCAGACCTGATCAACACAGCTCCGATCACCGAGCGAATGTGGAGAGAGTTGTTGCTGATCGGAAGTGCTGCTTTTCTGTTTATTGCCTTCTGTGTAGTGCAAGTGACATTGCTGGTGGGCTAGTCTTTTTCTAAAGGGGGACTCTTGGCCGAAATGTAGGTCGGAATGAAGGGTACTGGATTGCATGAAACAGGAGAAATTTTTAGTGGTATCACCGGACGGTATAAACTGCAAGGTGCAGGGCATGCAGGGCGTGCAGGGTACGCAGGGATGTGCGTGAGTTAAGGGAAACCGCAAACCTTCCCGGATACCCTTTCTACGCGGCGCATTTAGACTCCAATAAACTATATATCATTTTAAAGCTTAATAAACGCTGAAAGGAAAACGATAAAACGGTGCGATTTAAATACGCAAAATGATCGTCTAGAAATACGGCACGCATTGGCTTTAATTCATATAACACTACTAAAAGTTGAAGGTTCAGACAACCTTGATGGACGTTTTGGATTCCACACTGAATTTTTTTTTTTGAAAACTCGAAACGGTAAGAATAGTCAGAATCACTGCGTCTCCTCTATAAATAGCTTATCGCCTTAACGGGGCTCGACAAAAGACCCGGAAAAGTATTTTCCCAGAACCTACTCGAGAAAATATAATCCAGCGATATTGTACGCTAAAATGTCTAATAAGATATAATGTATGTATCGCGATTCACCCTGTGACTCCTCTGTGTTGTTGTGAGCCGTCAATTTAAAGCCGGGGAAATACGAGGCACAAAATCCCTCAACTTGTCGCGCAACATTGTTGCGTTGCAAGTTGATGATCGATGTTGCGCGTTTTTCATCTCGCGCCACAACTTTTCGCGCAACAAAAACATTTGTTGCAGGTTGTGAAAACTTGTTACGCGAAGTAGAACGCGGGTCTACTTTGAGACACAAATTCTGGCTTTGTTGCTCGTTTTTCATCAAACACAACTTGTCGCGCAACATTTTGCCTACGATTCAAGTTCGTTGGTCAAAAGAAATGAAGTGTTAAGGGGCCAAATTCGTCATGGCCTCGCATGTGTGATCATCAAACAAAATGTTGCGCGACAAGTTGTGAATTTGATGAAAAACGAGCAACAAACATTAGACTTGCAACGCAGCAATGTTGCGCGACAAGTTGAGGGATTTTGTGTCTCGTATTTCCCCGGCTTAAGCAATAGAGAACTTTTACCATATCTACATACTCTGATGCAAACACGAGGGGAGGCTGGGAGAATTCGAGACAGCCAATCAGAGGTCGTGTTATATCGCATGTGACAAGACAAAAGACAAGACTAGAAGTTTATGTTGTAAATACAGAAAGTTAGGGAAAAAAGGTAACGCCACCCGCAAATAGAAAAACTAGTCGAGGCGGATGGCATTAGATTTTTAATAGGGGGAGGGGGGTGTGGTGAATAGGGGTCCTCAAATCCGCCGAACCGTTCGATTTTTTTTATGAAAATCCGCCGCTCCGCACAAAGTTTTCCTCAATCCGAATCCGCAACGTTTGATTTATGAAAACAATTGATATTAAAAAAATACATTTTACCGTATCGCTTACGAACATCCCTCTTACTGAGGGACGTGTCATTACTTAGCGGGGGGAGTGCTACCATCTTTCTTAAAGAAGGCTCCAAAAATTATATATAAGGACCCTGTCCTTGAACAACAAAGAAGACATTTTACAGAAAGAGGGGGTCACATTTTTCATTTTGTTGAAACGCATTTCATCAAGCCTCAGAGAAAGGGTAGATTAACATCCGTTTTTTTGTGCATAGTAAAAAAAAAACCTTTCAGGAGCCCAGGAAATACGCTACCTCAACTATTTAGGTTATATGAAAGCTCTTATTGATGAGCTCCTGAGCCTACAGGTTATGTTATTCATGCGCGCAAGTGCGCGCCGCAAATGACGAAATTATTAACGTCGAACTCGCGCTTACCTAACGGGTCTTCTTTGGAGCATAGTGACTGCCCGACATGCCTATCACTGCATTTTTTTGGTAGAGTTTATTTTTCCTCGTCAAGATACACTTGTTCTTATAAACGCGAGCTCTCAAAGAGTACGTTAGAGTATGTCATTCTTTATACGCTTGAAGCGCGCCGAAATTTTTATTAAGTATGCGTAATCAAGTATCAAGTATGTGAAATGCGAAAACATATTAACGGCCAACAAATGCAAACATCCAGGGCTATTTATCTGCAGGCCCTACAGTCAGCAATCGGCATATAATCCGTAGTTGTGATTAGCAGGATCCGAAATCCGAAGTCAAAGTCAAGGTCAAAGTTTCGTGGACAGTGCCACATTTAGTGCCGTCGGTGTTCGCCGATCGCCGGTAAGAATTTCATGTTTTGTTACTTAATGCTCCAAATCTTGTTATTATTCGTTCAACATATTTTCCTGCTTTTGATTGGTTGAGCGCCCCCGGCGAATTCTTGATGTTTTTGAAGGCGAGCGACTTATCCCATCATTGACGTCAAAGATTTGATAAGTTGAAAAATTATTGCACGCGTCACGCAACGCGTCACGCGTCGCACTTGTAGGCAGACAAAACTGCCTGCTCTCTTAAAGAAGTAAAGCAGGGAAATTCATTTTGAATGAATAATAAAACAATTGAAAGTTTGAATGAATAATAAAACAATTAATGAATTCAGCTTTCGTATGATGTGGAGAATTATTCAGATCTCGGGGTGTTATCGACCTCGGCCTTCGGCCTCCATGGCAACACCCCCTCGATCTGAATACTCTCCACATCATACTCAGCGGAATTCATTAACTGTTATAATTAACTTGTTAGCAAACGATTTTTTACTTACTCGGCTTGTGAAAGATCATCATTGAATAGCAAATTGAATAGGAAAGTAATGAATAAATTGTGATTTGTTCAATAATTTGATCTTCGTTGTTCTTTTTCATTTTGGCTAGCCGATTCGCCAAAGTCTCCAAATCTAGAATTTTAGTTGGGTCGCTTAACTTGATTTATTTTGTTTTTCTCCTCTTAGTACGAGCTGTATACTTTTAAAAAGTTCCCAGAAAGCAAAGAAATCGTTTCATAAAGGGAGGGAAGAGGATGTCGGAGGACAAAAAGATCATGTTTAAAGGCTATGTTACACGGGATCGTACGAAAATGTTGACAATCGTGAAAATTTATACGCGTGGGTTTGACTAAGGGACCGGTCATTATTTATCGCCTGGGGGGGGGGGGGGGGGGGGGTGTCAGAGGATTTTGGGTAATACAAGGTCAAAATGCAGTGATCCTCCCTCTATAAGTACAATGATTAACGTAATCCCCCCTCAGAGCAGTAAAACGTTTTCGTGACCCCCCCCCCCCCCCCCCCCCTATATGACCTAGTAATAACACAGTTGAGATGAGAGGGGATCACATTTTTCTTTCGTTGCGAAATTTGATAAACGCATTTCATCAAGCCATTTCATTGATAAAAGCACTTTCACCAAGAAAGTGTAGATGAACATTCCCTTGTTTTATGTATAGTAAGGCTGCATTCATATATTCATTATGTATACTACAGGGGGGCAGAGGATTTTGAGGGGGGATCTCAAAATTTCCCAACTGAAAAGGGGGGATGTCAAGTTTTTTTTCATAACATGAAGGGGGGATGCATATTTTGTTGAGGTATGATATGTATTTAAGACAAGGTTGTGCAGTTTGATAGTAAATGAAGGAAGCTCAATTGTCGAACAACGAGTTTGAATCTCCTGAAGAAAATCACTTGCACTACTATTCTCGTGTATTTACCCTCTTTCAGCTGATATGTTGAAAAAAGCTGCGCGCTTCGCGCGCATAAATAATTATAAACTTAAAAAATCGTAAAAGTCCTTCTTGTTTTACCACAATTCATCGAGGTCCTCTTCAGTGACTTTTGTCTGCCAGACAAAAACGCCTTCGGACTTTTGATAATAGTCTTGTAGCATCATTGTCAAAATTGCGGCACGCTGCGCGCGCACAACGGAAAAACAAACCAAACAAGCAAATACAAAATAAATGATTCTCAGTCTATGTAGTATTAGTATAAACCAACTAATGGTCTATTACAAATCCTGCATTCTGATTGGCTGAGCTACTAATGGTCTATTAGTGATAGACCGTGCCTGGCAAAACCACCACCTTTCTTTGCAAGAAAACTTGATTTTTTCAACATAAAATAATGGAATTCATTGCCAAAACCGACCAACTAGTTGGTTTATACTAAAACAATTAGACCTCTCATCCTTATGTGCTATGATATCAATAGACCATTTGGCCTTCGGCCTCATGATCTATTCATCATAGCACATTCGGCCTCGAGGTCTAATTGTTAAATTTAAGATTCCAATCGAGGAGCGCACCAGATCACTTGTTAGAAAGTCACTGCACACAGAAGAGTACAGCCACCTAGGATTTTTATTTTCATTTTTATGCTTTGTATTGTTTTATCATTGAGCCTTGTTCTGCATCTTTTGAAAAAGTGTTATTGACGCGACCCTGCATCGACATATAAATTGAAAAAATGTCTCCGGGGGGGGGGGGGGATTCATAAAAAATATGTTGTGCCATCGCGGCACTGAGCTTGGCTGGTCACTAAATCAAGCGACATTCGAGGCTCTGGAACCAGGGTATGGGGGATCTGAAAATTTTGCATTGTCAAAAAAAAAATCCTCTCTCCCCCCCCCCCCCCCCCCCCCCCAGTATATATAATGAATGCAGCCTAAACAAATCATGTATTTTTATTATTCATGTGCGGCCCAAATGACGAATTTCTATGCCTGTAACGTTGAACACACGTACGCTTACTCTTCTTTCGAAAAAAGTGACTGCCCGCCAGGCCTAAAACTGCAGGGCATTTTTGGTAGAGTTTGTTTTTCCTCGGCAAGAAACAGTTGTTCTTGTGAACAGGGTCCTGAAGGGGGGGTCCCAATCCCGTTTCCCGGCCGTTTTTTTTCGCAAAATCCCGTTCCCATGGTAAAATCCCGTTCCCGGTAGGACCAGTCGGTAAAATCCCGGCGCACGAAAACTGTGATGTTAAAATTGAGATTCCTGCTTTTTTCGGTACTATGTCTTGCTCCTGTAGGTTTATTCATGCACGCCGCAAATGACGAAATTGTTATTATTGCAACCAAATGACGAATTGCTATGCTTGTAATGTCGATTTCTTTCCAACATAGTGATTGTCCGCCAGGCCTATAACTATAAAGGCTTTTCGTAATCCCCCTGTTTGAACTAATGGGATATATTTTACAGGAATTTCTCTTCTGTTGCGCGTGAAGCGCGCCCTGTTTTAATTGATAAACGAATTTCATCAAGCCTCAGAAAAAAGGTAGATGAACATTGCATTTTTTTGTGTGTAGCAAAAAAGCATGTAGTTTGTATTCTTCGTGCACGACGCAAATGACGAAATCGTCATATTTGCCGCCCTACTGATAAATTTCTATGTTCGTAACGTCGATCTCACGCTTACGGGCTTGTTTCGAACATAGTAATTGCCTGCCAGGCCGATCACTGGAGGGCTTTTCGCGGGGAGTTTGTTTTTCCTCGCCAAGATACAAATGTTCTTGTAACGGGCATTCCATTTAAACGGCACGAGCATATTGTCTTCGTATGCGGGAGATCTCAAACGCGATATTACATGTTTGTTCCTTATGCGAAAATTTTAACGTATTGAAAGAAGAGAACTACAAAAAATGCAAATGATATAGAAATTGCTGGAATAACTCCGCAGGAAATTTCTTGTGATCCCCCCTTCCAGGGCTTCAGGTTTCGAGAGTTCCCCCCTTTCGCTCGCCCCAAAATGAAATGATCCTCTCTGCGTATGACATCTCGTCCTCAATTTTAATACAAGAGATATATCATACGATTCTATTCAAAATATGGTTCCGCCGTTTTGAAAATGCCTAATGCCAAGTTATCAAACCGTTGACCAAAACCTCGCAGATTCAGAGGGACCAAAAAATTCTTAATTTAGGTCTTAATTTAGAAGGGGCGAGAAGTGTAATTCTATTTTCAGATAGCCTGCTGTTAGGATACTCTAAACAGTCTTAAAATGCGAAAAATGGTATAAATTTACGACTTTTTATTAGGATACACAGGATATACAAGGAGAGATTTTTAAAATCTCGTTCCCGTTGAAGCATCTTGATTCCCATTCCCGGTAGACAAATCCCGTTCCCGGTAACCCAAATCCCGTTTTCCCGGTCTAAAAAAAGGCGAATCCCGGCTCCCGTTTTACCCCTTCAGGACCCTGTGTGAATGGTGCGAAGGTATAGTGTCTTCGTTGCGCGAGTTTGCAAAGACTATATTAGATGTTAGTATAAACCAACTAATGGTCTATTACAAATCCTGCATTCTGATTGGCTAAGCTACTAATGGTCTATTAGTGATAGACCGTGCCTGGCAAAACCACCACCTTTCTTTGCAAGAAAACTTGATTTTTTCAACATAAAATAATGGAATTCATTGCCACAACCGACCAACTAGTTGGTTTATACTAAAACAATTAGACCTCTCGTCCTCACATGTGCTATGATATCAATAGACCATTCGGCCTTCGGCCCCTAGAAAAATGCAAATGATAGCGAGAAGTTGCTGGAATAACTACTTAGAAAATTTCTTGTGGTCCCCCTTTCAGGGCTTCAAGTTTTGAGACCCCCTTTCGCTCTCCCCAAAATGAAGTGATCCCCCCAAAAATGTCCTCTGCCCCCTCCCCCCCAGGCGATAAATAATGACCGGTCCCTAAAAATCAAAGACAAGCCAATTCTTTGAACTTGTGGTTAAAGGATGGGACGACAAATGATAGCTAAAAAAGAAAACAGCACTGCTTTCACAATTTCATTGCTTCAAATGTTAATGTCTTTAAATAAAGGAGGCAGCGCAAACTTCGTCCCGGGCGTGACGTCACAACCGTGTTTACATGTCGACTAATGAGAGCGCGCGTACTATCTTAGTTATTTTATAAATACGGCTCGAAAATAGCTAGCAAAATAAGCCAAATCAGGGTTTAAGAAAAACCGCGAGAGTCCTGGGTCGAGGGGGATAAAACTTCACCGGAAGTAATTATCTTTCATATGTTTTACTGTAAAAAAGCTCGATTTTGAGCTCGATTAGTTGTGCTCTGTCGTTGTAATTCGCAGCTTTATACGAAAATATCGAGCACAGGATAATAGCTTAATCCTTTCTTCTCTAGAATCAAGGCAGTTTTGATCCTGAAATTATTTTCAGCTCAAGAAAACGGAGAAACGAAACTCGAGGTAAGTCGCTTCTCCATCGGTCGGTTCTCTACGGAATGACAACATCAGTTAATATGTTTTGTTTCCTTCAAAAGGACTATTAAAAGTCTTTTTATTTTTATAGATAAATCAGTTCTTTTCAAGCAATTTCTTCTCTATGCAGCTGTAAATGGCTTATTCATGAAATACTATTGACTTGAAACTCAAGGACGGCCAAGTAAAAAACTCCGCGCACGTGAAAATCTTTCAGAGTTTCGCCATAAGTTTCGGCGGAGGGGAAGGGGAAGAGCTCAAATGGCGGAACACAGCCACACTGCTGATGAAGAACTGACTGTTGAACATCGCACGGAAGTTCTTTCAGCTTCTTTCCACCCAACGAGGGAGTTCTGTCACAACTCCCGCGCCGTGAATTATTGGGGTGATAGGTGGAATTGCTACAGTGCGTAAAAGTATAAATCCTTGTCTGATGGAAGAATAATAAATATATTTACGTGAATATGAATAAATATCAAGAACATGTCATTAATAGTGCTTCTTGCTCAAGTTATATTATGTCACTTGCTAGAGAAACGAATGGGAAGCGAGTTTCGTTTCCTTGAGAAGAAACTAATTTCACGATCAAAACCGCCTTGATTCTAGTGAAGAAAGGATTGATTTAATATCCTGTGCTCGATATTTCAGTCCGTATAAGCAACTGCGAATTTTACAACGCGAGAAAGATTCTCGATTTGTTTATGTTTTTCATGTGCGCGGGTTTTTTTACTTGGCTGTCAAGAATCAAGAGGTCAATAGGATTTCATGAATAACCCATTTACAGCTGCATAGCGAAATAATTGCTTGAAAAGAACGGATTTATTTGTAAAATTAAAGGAGTATTACTGTGCGACTACGTCAACCGGGCCATTTTGTAAGAAGTTAGCCAATCAGAAAGCGAGTACAGAACAAAGGATCTCGAGGTATCTACTTCATCGCTGAATGCCATATAGTCGTCTACTAATAGAACGAGGCATAATCAAACAAAAGGACCATTCATATTCAAATAAGGCGGCTATTGTGACATTCAGCGATGAAGTATATACCTTAAAATCGGCTGTTCCTACTACCTGGTTACCAAGTCAGAGGCCAGGCTACATTTTGTGACGTATTTTTATCCCCCATCCATTCCCGGGACAACAAAAATCTCAAAATCTAACGGTAAATATATACACACGAACGTGACCGTCGCATCTTTTTTTCCTGTAGCAAAGCTCAGTCATTCCACCTGCAGATCTATTGTTATGAACTTTTGTTACCATTCCGTAAGATGAATTTCGCAAAACAAACATTAAAACATGAACAAATCAGGCAACAAAAGTCTGGATTTTGATGTAAATGTTCAGCTGTTGACAAAAATTGTTCACGCGCGCGCTGCTGACGAAGATCACGCCACTTTCAACAGAGCGCGCGCTCAGCTCTATGGTGGCCTAGGAGAGCCATAAGAAAATTCTTAATTTTCTGGCACTTTTATTTTATTTTTATGTCTTTTTATCATTTAATTTTATGAAAAGAAATGATCAAATATGAAATATGAAATTAAATATTATTAATTATGAAACATAAAGGAAAAAAGAAATTATGAAATATGAAATATTTTATTTTATTTTAAATGAAAAAATAAAAATAAAAAATTCTCGTAGCAGCCTATCGAGGCCATAGCCCACAATGCAATAGGGTCAGCGGTTGTACCCACGCCAGATAACTAAGATGGCGGCTGCACGAATCAGGAAGACAGGAACGATGAATGGACTGCAGATATTTTACTTAAAGAAGATTTGGAAAGATTCGTCCGTCAAAACTGGAGGAAAAAGGAGATTCTTGATTTTATGGAGACGAAGTACCCAATGTACGCTTGGAGTGAGCGAACTTTGACGCGAAGGCTACAGTATTTCGACATAAAAGTAGACTAGACGAAAAATTGAAAAAGTCCAATATTTAAAGAGCATACGGCAAATCTTAGTAAAAATTGGCGACCAGTGCCTTCCTATGTGATTTTTAACGCTGAATCCGAATTTTTCGGTCGCCAACGCTGATTTTGCGTTTTAAGTGGGAAATGACGTCACCCTGATTTGGCTTATTCCGGCCATTGTCTATAGTTAGAAATATCGCGAACGTTTAGCTATATTTTTTTAGCAATATCTATGTCAGAAACAGATTTTTTTCGCCGAAAAAGCTTTAAACGAGAACAGAAAGGTGCTCGAGCTCGTGCGAAAAGCCGTTGTGAATATTTCTTGTGATTTCTCTAAAACGAACACTAAGAATCGCGATACAAAACTAATTACGATTTTGAGACTTCAACACCTGAAAATATTAACTGCGTTGGAAGAAAAATTTTCATGTATTTGGCTCCGTCACTGCGCTGAAGAATTCTACAAAAACACAGCTTAGCGAAAATGAAGAAAGTTCAAAGCTTTGAATATCACTCAAGTCTTTTTCCCGGAAATTCCAGAAACTTCCTTCTCTTGCTAGGGAAGCACGCGGGCTTCCTGTGGAAGGAGTGCCGAAGAGCTATGGTACGAGGTCACGTGGCCGTGTTGACGCGAGAAGACAAGATGGCGGTATATAGGGAATAGAGCGAGATGTGCAATGTCTTATTTTCTTCATTTCATTTGCTCTGAAGGCCCTCACCGTCCATCAGAGAGTCTGCCAACTCTATAAACGGTAAAACTCTACTAAATCTTGAACTACACGCAGTCATGCTACAGGGTTTACTCAAGTCTTCGGTCCGTTCGTATTCAACTTGGCTTGACTTCAAAAAGCACATCCATGACAACAACTTGAGGTATTTATGCCGCTCTTTTGCTTATTGAAAACTAGTTTTCTATCGAAATATCAAACCACATACGAGTAAATCTATGTACTTGATTTACATCTTTGAACGACCAGCAAAAACCCTGCAAAAGTTCTTCACTCTTCAGAATGCAAAAATGTCTCACTTTCTTTCGTTTCTTCTGTGTTCTTTTATTCCTCTTTCCTTTCTTGGGAACCTTTCGTTTAAAACGACTACAAGTAATTTACATTCAAAGTAACAAAACCTGCCACTTATTATCACAAAAATCACGGACCTCGTAGTCAAGTGCGGTCGAGCACCATCCTGGATTTTTGGGCATGCATGGAGTGGAGTGATAAATCCAAAATGGCACTCGCCACAACAAACTCTGAGATCTTTGTCTCCAACGCCTGCTGGCAGGCTTCAGGGATCGAGATCCTAGCTTTTTTTGTTGGCAATCCAACCACAGGTTCTGCAAGCTCAGTGGGATTTTCAAATAATTATTTAAATATAGCTGAAGTGGTTTCAATACTGTTTGTTGTTGCTTCAATTACATGAACTTTGCTTCGCTAGCGACTGTATTACTATTGAGTCATCGCATATCCCTTCTGTAAGAAAAATAACAGTACAATAATAAACTTTCATTCAGCCATCCTGTGTTATGTAATTCTGGTATTCTAATGTTAAAAAGTAATTGTATTTAGCGTCCACACACTGTCTGCCTGCTCCAATCTGCTTAAAATCGGTACTGAGCAATAGCGAAAGGATAGAGCTATTCATCTCTCCCAATCGACGGTGGATAACTTATTGGGAGAGAATATGAATAGTTCTATCCTTTACTATTTATCCCTAATTTAACAAGGAACCATGTAATTAATTGTTTATGATATAAAGGGCAAAATTCAGCGCGCGTGTTGACTGCTCCTATTCAGACGTGTGCAAAGTAATTTTGCCCTCAATTAAGAAAAAAATGCCCTTGCTCTTAGCCAATCAGCATCGAGAAATTTTGCCCTGTATATTACAAGAATGTGTATTACTGGTATATTGTACCTTCCATATAATAATTATAAATCTTTATATAGATGTGTGCTTATCTGTATGTTTTATCTTCTAGGCCTTACAAAACTCTTTCTTTCTCCATTGCATTGAAGAAGCTACCAGTACAGTACTCCTTTTGGCTGGAATAGAATAACCATTGGCATTAGAGGTAAGATTGAATCAGTGCAAGGAGTGCTCAACAAGCTACTCTGGACTCCACCCCTCTCAATCTGCTCAAATCATTTTTTGTGTTAACTGGGAAGGTGTTGTTATTGATCACTTTAGACTTCAGCTCTTCTACGACATTGTCTGTGACTACCGGAAAGCATGTTAAGGGTGTTTGGAAGTTTGGTTGCTAAGTTACGTTTCATTGCTAGCCATGATTGGCAGTCTTTTCTCAAAATCAAACCACAAGATGCAGTTTTATTTCCAACATTTTCATTCTGGAGGAATGATTTTTATAAAGTAACTTTATTTTCCTAAAGTTTATTTCATTATATTGGTTCAATGTTCATTTTCGTTGTCAAAATAATTGAAAAACATAGTTTAGTTGGAGCGTTTTCCTGTTACTTGTTGTCTACCGGTAGTGCAAATCTACCTATAGCGTGGGATTTGTAAAATGTCGCCACTGAAAACTGCCCGAAATTCCGCTGAAGTACAGTACCAAAAATCTTGGCCAAACTAGCATCAAATTTATACCTTCTATCATTGTTGACTCTATTGCATTTCAGTTTTTCTGGAGTTCTTTAGTTTTTGTAGCTTTTCTGAAGAGAAAATACTGTTCAGCGATCGGAAAAGTTGGCTACTTTGACAAAAATTTAACCATATTGAAAAGTGGCCAAGGCATTCCCTGCTAGGACTACTATAATAATAGTATGCCCGAAACGTTTGTATTAAATTATACTGACACTTTTTCAATTTATTGATTCGATTTTATACTATAATAATAGTCCGCTAGGATTATTATTATTATTATTAACCTTTTTTATTAAACACCTTTAGCACGGAGCCGTTAAATTTTACTTGCGGGATTTGAGTCTTCCAGGAAAGTTTCTGGAATTGGGCATCTGCCTTTCGGTGGCGAAACCAGGGAACTCCCGCTGGAGATCTTCCCAGCTTTCCTCTCCAGTGAACTTGAGGGATTCCTCTATTGTTCGCCTTTTTGTCTTTATTTGTTTTGCTTTCTGTCCCATTTCCGTCAGAGAAATGGTATCGCTATTTACAAGATTGAGCAGTTCCACTCTTGTCTTCATGCTCTTAAGCCCTTGCAGTGGCATACCGAGCTAAAAAAGGAACCAAAGAGAATAGCATTACTATTTTTCTTTTTAATTTCTTGTATATTGCAGCCACTGTCTAAATGCAGGGCTCTCGATGATCATTGACGGCATGTATCCAGTCTCTTTCCATTGCCAGATCTTTTCTGTGATTCTGTGCTGTCAATAAAACATATTTACATCAAAATGAACTTGTTTTGAATATACTTGACTGTACAAAATGGTGTGCACCCGGCAAAACAAATGCAAAATAGTTTTTGATTATTGACAGCACAGCGCAGATTTGCCCAAACGAAAGCACAATATTAACTTTGTATCATCGCCATACTAGGAATTCGGCAGTAAGGTTTCCGTACATATTGTATGGACTTATTTTGCTCCGCTTTTAGCAGCTGACAAAAACGATGCAAATTTATCTTTCTCCTTTTCAGCATATTTGCAACGAAAGAAAAAAAGTATAAGAAAAACAGCTTCTGGTTACTTCTCCTATTTCAAAATACTGCACTGCACGGTATAATAACATTGACGAAATGTTATTGTTGTGGTTACCTTACGTTCTCACCTGGTTTTGAGTGATCTGTTTGTCTTTTTTCGCCCTACTGGGCTTTTGGTGCTGGGGCATGTCCTTCAGCTCATTGGCTCTAAACTTTATGTCAATTTGGACACAATGTCCCATACCCCCTTGTCCAGTAGAGCTGCCTAGAGAGTAGGCTCCAGACAGCTTTGTCCCTTTTTCTGCAAAAGATTCGAAAGGCACCAATCAGAGATAAATTTTAAAGGCCGTGCTACAATGAGAAAAACTCCGTAGAGGAAGCGAATTGCTGCAAACAACTAGTTGAAATGCCGCAAAGCAAAGTATTGGTACCAAATGAGCCATCGCAGCGGAAAAAGACCATATAAATCAATCAAAGGCACCGAGTGCCTCGGTGAAATAGTGGAATACCTTACATTTACGTTTGGTCGTCTTGCCATGTTCCCTTCCCGAGATATCAGTTTTTTTTCCTTCTATTTTGATGACGTCATTGATTACGTCATACTGGACCCCTTGCTGGTGGACCCCCTTGCCACGAAGATAACTTTACTTTAGTTTGGTCACCTAGCGATGTTCCGTTTTCGAGATATTATTTTTTCTGTTGAGCTAATACTTGAGTTTTGAGCGAGTGAGTTAGTGTGAAAAAATGGGAAAATAAACTATAGGAAGAAATCTAGAACCGGAATTGAATCATATCTCATAGTCTCCTTTTTGAACTACAGCGCCATCACACTACCCCGAGCGATAGGCTCACATAAGTAACATTCCAAGTAACTAAATCGAGTCAGAACATGTATCGTTCGATGGAAGCCAAAGCCAAATGAAATGTTGCTTCGGTTTTATAAAGTCAGATTCCGGGGCCGGATGTGTTTTTAGCGATGAAATAGCTTGCTGACTTTTCCTCATAAGTTTGGGATAGATAGTTTCAAGTACCTCATACGTATGGAAACTTCGCCGAAAATGTTTTGGCACGCTGCGCGCCATTCTGGCGTGGATGGAGGGCTAGGCCCGTCCTGTTATAGATAGATAGATAGATAGATATGTAGTTTATTATGACCTTTTGCAGCAGCGGCTGAATTACAGCAGGTTAGTAACCAGGTATATTATTTTTGGGGCGATCCCTGATCCCAAGGACAAATATTTGATCCCTGATCCCCAGTTCCCTTGAAATTGTGATCCCTGATCCCATTAGGAATAAGTGATCCCATGTACTATTATCATAGAATTCTAGGTCGTTAATCACATTCTTCAGTCTTTAAAATCTGGCTTGGCCTTCCTCGGACCATTTTTCATTGTGTACATTGCGGGGACGATCTATATTATGTGGCGTTACTGGAATACAAAAATGTGCACTTCGACCACTTTACCTCAGTAATCATCCTCTGTAACCTCAAGCCACTTTAGTTGGACCACCCTTTCGTTGTACTCGCCTTGCTCGTCGACAAGAACATCAGCGACAAGAACAGCAAGAAAAACAGGCTGGAAGTAGTGCTTATAGTTGTGTTCAGTGCCACAACGCCATCTTTGACGAACACGGCGGAGTTACTACGCTCATCTTGGTGCACAACGCTTTTCGTGCCTTGAATTTCGGCGAGTACATCCACAGATGTGGGCTTCGTCTGGGTCCTGGCCATGCTGAGTGCAAGGGAGGAGGGGGGGGGGGCGTTCCTGCTCTTTCGTTAGTCTTTCCTCTTGTCCTTTGCTGTCGAACACCTCTCCCAAATTACTTGACGAATTCACGCATCTCCTTAGCTTCACACCCTTTTTAGCTGCAACCGCTCTGGTTTTCGTGTGTAGTGGCTTTGGGGACCAGTGTAGAACACGAATGATGTCAAATTTTCGCGAATGACACAAATTTTCGCCTCAATCCGAATCCGCAACGTTTGATTTATAAAACAGTTGATAATTAGAAAAATACGTTTCACTGTATCGCTTATACACGAACATCTCTCACTGAGGGACGTGTCATTATTTAGCGGGGTTTTCGTGATCCCCTGTCCCCTATTTGACCTAGTAGAAGACATTTTACAGAAAGAGGGGGTACATTTTTTTCGTTGCGCGCGAAGCGCGCCCACATTTTGATAGACGCATTAATCAAGCCTCAGAGAAAGGGTAGATAAACGTTGAAATACGCTACCTCAACTATGTATGAAAGCTCCTATTGATGGGCTCCTGGGCCTGTATTTATACATGTTGACACTTTTGATATAAATGGCGCGGGGGGTAGTGTCTCGCTGCGCGAGTTTTGAAAGAGTAAGTTAGATGTCATTCTCTACATGCGCCGAAATTTTATTAGGTATGCGAAATTAAGTATGTGAAATAGGAAAGCATATTAACGGCCTACAAATTCGAACATGCAGGGCTATTTCTTTACAGACCCTACATTCAACAACCCGTAGTTGCGATTATCAGAATCCGAAATCCGAAGTCGAATTTTCAATAGATCCGCGATCCGGTACGTTTTAAGAATCCGAAAATCCGCTCGAGCTTTTCTTAAAATCCGTAATCCGTGTGCTATTTATGCCCAAATCCGCTGATCCGCAAATCTATTCACCTCCCCCTTTCCATGGCTTCGGTAATCCCTTTTAACACATCTAGGCCATCTTCTAATGATGTGGTTCTGTGGTGATCCCTACACTCTTGGTCTTCATCCAAATCAAACAGTTCAATGAAAGGGCTCAGTTTGTCAGCGGCCGATATGCTTGTAGCCTCTGTTGACATCAAGATGAATATCGTTGCGCTATAAAGGACGGCGTGTTAAAGCTTGGAGTGAAGCCGTCTTCGAATCCAAAAATTCGAAGTTATTGGAGAATTGCTGCTTAAAATACTGTGATGATTGGACTTAATTCATAAACTTTACAAAGTAAAATGTTTCTTACCGATCGCGTTTGCCATTTTCCCATGCTTCAATTCCGAGGAAAAATCATCAAAGACAAAGTAAATGAGTTTCCAGCAACACGCTCTAATGAAGAACGAAGCTTTATGGGATCCACCCCTATCATGCGGGGTAATGTTTAACTTGCTAAACTTGCCTTCACCAATCAACATCGCTTATTTAGCACGGGGTGCTACCTGCTGGCAGGAAGTTCTCGGTACCTGGTCTTCTTTTCCGGCCACTTTGCAAGCACACTTAAAGTTTGGTTTATCGTGCTTGTGTATCACGGTATCATCTATCACTGCTATCCCTCTATAAGCTCAGTGTTGTGATGTTTGTTGAGTAAAGAACGTTTTACGACCCCCTATCCCAGAAATATTGACATGACCCCTATATCTGAGAGGATGATCCCGATCCCAGTGGCCTAAATCGCGATCCCTGAGCCTCAAAATGGCACTGATCCCTGATATATATAAAGGACTATAAAGGACGGCGTGTTAAAGGTTGGAGTGAAGCCGTCTTCGAATTCAAAAATTCGAAAGTTATTGGAGAATTGCTGCTTAAAATACTGTGATGATTGGACTTAATTCATAAACTTTACAAAGTAAAATGTTTCTTACCGATCGCGTTTGCCATTTTCCATGCTTCAATTCCGAGCAAAAATCATCAAAGACAAAGTAAATGAGTTTCCAGCAACACGCTCTAATGAAAGAACGAAGCTTGATGGGATCCACCCCCTATCATGCGGGGTAATGTTTAACTTGCTAAACTTGCCTTCACCAATCAACATCGCTCATTTAGCATCACGGGGTGCTACCTGCTGGCAGGAAGTTCTCGGTACCTGGTCTTCTTTTCCGGCCACTTTGCAAGCACACTTAAAGTTTGGTTTATCGTGCTTGTGTATCACGGTATCACCTATCTCTGCTATCCCTCTATAAGCTCAGTGTTGTGATGTTTGTTGAGTAAAGAACGTTTTACGACCCCCTATCCCAGAAATATTGACATGACCCCTATATCTGAGAGGATGATCCCGATCCCAGTTGCCTAAATCGCGATCCCTGAGCCTCAAATGGCACTGATCCCTGATCCCATATACCTGGTTACTGCCCTGATTACAGGCCTGGTCAGGAACATAGCAGCATTACACAAAATACAAAAACAGTGGGGTTTACAAGTAAATACAATAGCAAACTTATTCGCGTGTGATACAATTCGCGTATTTGTTCGTCACGAAATTCTTGAATCTATTTGTAGCAGTGTTTGGGATGATAATGTTCGATTCTCTTGGTCTTAAAGCATAATTACATTGGGGTGAGATAATAATACGACTTTGGACTAATTTGTACACGGGATTTTCTGGGCTTAGATTCCTGATGAATCTTTCACAGGCGATTTCCCTTCTCTCGCAGAGTGGCTGTAGCCTGCTCTCTCTTAGAGCTTCTTCACTATATGACAATGCTGGATGAATGATCCTTAGGGCACGTGTTTGTAGTTTTTCTATGGCATCCGATGGATAGAGTGGTAGGTTTGCAAATACAACACATGCGTACTCTAAGATAGGTCTTACTAAAGAAGTGTACACAATAACTACATCTGCAGACGGGACACCAGAGCGCTTAAGTGCCCTAAGAGCATAAAGACGACGGTTGGCCCTCTTCACTATAAAGTTGCAGTGAACCGCCCAATTCAGATCTCGGTTATATAAACCCTGAGTAGCTTAAATGATCTGACTTGCTCTATTACAACACCGCCCGTAGCGACTGGCGGACATTGATAACTATTATAGTGAAGAAAGTGGACTTACAACACCTTACATTTCCCTGGATTCAATTGCATGTTATTAGTGCAGGCGAACTCCTGAACTTCAGACACTATGAAGTTAAGAATGGAAGGGGTGTTTCTAGGGATGATTTCAATACATGTTAAGTCATCAACATATTTTGTTCGAGGGCACCAGTCGTGTAGAAGGTCATCGGCCATGATAGCAAATAGGATTGGTGACATTTTTGTCCCTTGAGGGATGCCTCCATTTAATCTAGCAAAGGACGATGCTGAGGAGCCTAACTTAACAGATTGAGTTCTGCCTTCCAAAAATGCAGCTATCCAGCGGTAAAAACAAGGGTGGATCTGGAGTGATTTATCTTTTTTATCAACACCTGGTGGTCAATAAGATCAAACCCCTTACAAAAATCAGCGAAAAACCAGCGCACCCAGGAGTTACCACGGTCCAGAGCCTCCAATGCGATGTGAAGGGTCGATTTTCTAGAGATGGCAAATTGTTTGGGGTCTAGATGTGGTGTGATACCTGGGAGGCATCTCGTGAGTGTAAATCCTTCCATTACCTTTGTGATATGTATTGCAGGTGAGCGAAATCGGTCTCAGGTCGTTATTGATAGTTTGTGGAGGCTTCTGTTTAGGCAAGGGGCCGACAGTTGCACACTTCAGAAGTCTGGGTACGAATCCCTCTCTGAAAGAGGTGTTATACGTAAGTCAGCAATGATAGGGCCAAGCCCAAAGGCGAATGTCTTCAATATGCTGTTTGGGATCCCATCTGGTCCACACGCTTTGTTGGTCTGATCTCACTACACAATTCGTCAACACCACTAATTGAATGGCCATCTATCATTGAATAAACTAGGCAGCGTCTGTTGTTGATCTGTTCTAGATCTAGATCTTCTGTTCTAGATCTTCCATTTCATATCACAGTTTGCGACACACCTTCACCCTCTCCACCCACGTTGTCGACCGGCTTCCTTTGCCACACATGTTATGCACTGCCGCCTTTCTCTTGACCTGCTGGTCAGTCATGGTCTTTGAGTAAATGGACACCGTGACGTATCTGAGGTTCTTCCTCAGCCCTTCCTCATTACTAGCCTGAAAAAGTTAAGGTTTATCAGGGTTGGGCGCCAATTTGAAAAGGGTGGCAAAGAAACATCGCCTAACAGTTTTTGTTGCACTTTGCCTCTTAAAGTGGTAGTTAAGTTCAACATGACATTCGATTCTAAACTTCTAAACGGCTAACAAAATCTCTAACCGCAAATCGAGAGAATATGGCAACATTTATTCCAAATTTGTTGCCAAGAAATGCTTTTGATTTTCTTTGATGAACTTGACACCATTTTCAGATTTCAAGCAATTTCGCCCATTATCACGATTTTTTTTCTCTTGAACATATTTTTGGCTGGTTAAGATTCACTATATAAGGCAAGTGCTGTCCAGATATAGCGGATTCCGCCCAAGTTCCTAAAGCTTCTGATCGGCCTGTACTTGTCATTCAAATTTCAGCATTGTTTTCACAATTTCCCACCGAACGTTATCTCTTGAATTCAAGCACAACAAAAGGCGAACATCTTTAATTATATAATACTAGTAAGTACCCGTGAAAAATTCACGAATTAAATTTTCCTTGAATGACGAAAATTATCGGATTGTCTGCCGTTGTGGAATGAATAGTTATACCGCTACGTTTAGAGAGATGTGCTCAAAAATTTGTAACTACGCCTGTTTACTTTAAAGTATTAAAGTATTTGTTATCAGTTTATAGATAGGTGGCATACCGGTGTGAAATATTTGCACCATAGCATACGATAGGAAAGGCGTTTTAAATTAGATCTTTGACAATAATGTTCCTTGTGAATAGAAATGAGGCAAATGCCACACAATAACCCCCAAAATATTTCCTAACAAAGGTGTTGAGGCATTGGTTTCACTGTGGTTTTGGCGCGAAAAGATCGCGCGTATGTCGATCGATATGGTCGTATTTTCGGTCAAGAAAGAAAAAGGCTGAGCTGTACCAGTCGAACTTTTGGTTTTAGATGTAAATAATATCAAGAGAAGTCCCTCGTCTAGTGAATAGGAAGGTTTAGGAAGCGCCAGAAAGGTAAAGTAAAACTTTTTAGATTCTTGCTGTTTTCAATGGAAAGTTGTTTTGCACTGCTCATCATGTTGGACATCATGACCGACTTGTACAACTCGGTCAATTCGAATTCAAGTGTGTGTGATTTAAAAACTTAGCTTAAACAATCTAAGCTTATCAGTTAAACTTGGGAACATCGCTTGAATTAGACCTTAGCTCAAGTAAAACCTTTTCCAACAAAAACATGCACACTGGAGAGATTTCCTTCCGCTCGGGTTTGTAAACTTCGTTTTTTTCGGCTCGAACATCTCCGTTTTTAGTATAGATTTCGAAGATTTCATACATTTCCTCATTCCGGTCGGGTTTGAGAGCTTCGTTTTTTCGGCTCGAACTTCTCTGTTTTTAGTATAGATCTCGAAATAAATTGGCTGTCAAAGGACTGTTGTTTGTGAAGTGAGTGTTTGTTTATTTATAAATGGCGCGCCGGGGCTTTTTGCAACGCGTCAAAACCTTTGAATGGGATATATTGTTCACTCCAAACTTTTTGGAAAAACGACTTTTGCCTGAACATTACTGTGTTATTTGTGAGAGAATCGCGTAGGTTTAGACGTATTTGTTGCTTTCGGCTGCGAGAAATTGTTTATTTTTTGGTTTCTGTGGAAGACTTAAAATGGCGCCTTTGCGAACTCGAACTTCTCGCTTACGAAAACGCTTGAATTAGATATTCCGTCCACTTCATCGTTTTCGAATAAAATGTATCCTATAACACAGTTCCCCAAGTATGCAAGAAAATGGCGTGGTTTAGAAGTTCCGTGGTGCAGCCGTTTTTCCAGGCTGCTGGGCTAACAGTTTGACCTTGACCCCCCCAACATCACGTATTATATATAAGATAAAGCTTTACCTTAATGTACGCCGCTCATGACCGTTACGGAGCACCCATTCAAGAGGCTCTTGTCGGCCACTGCCTCCTCTTTCGATATTTCAGCAATCCCTACCCAGGGCTGCGAAGTTAATTAAATTGTACTATATTGAGTACGAAGGTTCTGCGTAGCGCTTGATGAGTACAAATTTACAAATAAAGATTAAAAAAGCGCTAAAATTAATAATGCTATTTCCGACGTTTCGAGGCTACTGCCTCTTCATCAGGGAAAAGCGAGCAACTCAGGGCTGCTGGTCCTTGGTATCAAAGGCCCATTTTTTGGATGTTTTCAGCCCGTAGTACTTTTCAACCACATTCAAGTCGAGAGGCCTATCCATCCATTGTTCCGGACAATTGACCAGCTTGTTTATGTGTAGCGAAAGAACCCCTATAGAAAAAAGGCTGTTATAATATGCAATTGGCTGCATTTTCGAAAGTTAGGAAGGTGGAAAATGGCAAAACACCAATTCTCTCCATGTGACTAGAAACAAAAGAAAAACTTACAATGTAAGTTTGATCGAACACTAATTTCAGATTAGTTTTAAACAGGATGCGCAGAACGCTTGTTTCCGCAAGAAGAGAGTACTGGATCGTATTTACTGAATTACTTAAAATGTGTGTACTGAAGTCTAAAAGTTTATCTTTAAAAATCAAACTTAAATATAACTCGATAATCCAACTTGAAATACCACTCGCCAAATAGTTTATTTTGGTAAATGTCGGAAGTAATTAGGAGAGAGGAGGCGTGATAAAGTCGTTACCTATGCGCTGTGCTTCAATCTCTTCGTCTCTAGTTTTAGCATGCTTGAGCTTTTTCTTCCCTGGTGAAAGCAACTCCGTATCGTCCATGGCGGCGCCAATCTTTGATATTCCCTTGCGGACGACTTTTCTCTTGGGAATTGCTTGTAATGGGGTATTTTGATGCTCCTCCTCGAGAGAACTATCTGAGTCTACTGCCTCATCTGCAATGATGGGCATGGGCGGTAAAGACGCTTCACCTTCTGGCTGAGGCCGGAAGGCCTTTTCAAAAGAATCAGCGGTCAACGGAACTCCCTGCAGTCATGACGGCATGTGCGGAGTTTCCTTAAAGTGCTTCATTTTGAAGACAGAGCTTGCCTTTCCACTGACGTGAGAAGCGTCGGTCACAATTAACTGCAAACATAAATTAAACATTAGTTACATATTGCAAGGAAATTTCAGTGATGACAAATTCTGTCACAAGAGACCTAATCCCAACCTTACTATAGCTCTCACAAATCTTTTGCACAATTCATTTAGAGACAACAAAACTGTCTCGTATAACTCACCCAAGGGCCCTAAAGGAAAATATTGTAACTGACCGAGTTTGTTGCTCCAAGGGCCAAAACGCCCTGATTCCCGGCAATCCAACTCGTAAACAATACAACACCCAGAACTGGAGGTGAAGACTGATTTATTAAGGTGGCTCCCGAGTATTTATTTCAGAAATAGACCTCAACTTCTAGCGTACGTTTGACCCTGAAAAAATCTTCCGATTTCCATAATTGTTTTCACAGAGCTTAAGCAACCTCTGCACTACCAAATGGTGTAGTTCATTTGATATATTAAGTTCGTCTGTCTTGGGTATTTTAAATTTTCCAAAGGAGGTGTTTTTAGAATAATTGTTATAACTTGAAAATTCGAGCGTGAATGCTCTTTTTACCAGCTAAAATCGCATCCATAGTAATAAGGGTTTACTCAGAGAAATGCCCAGGTCAGCTTTTACCATGCGATTTAAGTTGTAAACGATGTAATAATTTTGCCTCTAAAAATGTCTTATTCCGCTTCTGTTTAATGTGCCGAGCGCGGATGTCAGAAAAGTAGGAGAGCTCTTCGGGATTATATCGGCTAATGTTCACTCTTAATTATATAAAAGAGAAAATAGAATCGAGTATCTACAGAAAGCGATATTTAATAAACGAATGAGAGCAGCTTCTTGTCCAGAATGTGCTGTTGCTATAATATTCAATTCGAGCTCGAAACAACTAAATTGCTGGAATTGTTTCGTAAGTTTCTTTCGTGAGAGGTAGAGTACAACTAACTGAGAAGACTTACCATGTTTGGGCTCGTCTTTCCAATACTATGTTGAGAAACATTATCCAAACGGAGTCAGTGTTTCGTTGCTTCAACACAAACGCCAAGAAAACCCATATATTATGAGCGCAGTGTTCTCGCCTCAGTGCACTTCGCTAAATTCTTCACGTGCGACGCTTCCTAGTCCCGAAGTAAGACAAGTTAATATCCGGTAGCTTTTCCGATCCCGCGGGTCGAGAAAGCGTCGCACGTGAAGTATTTAGCACCATGTGCACTGAGACGAGAACGCTGAGTTCATAATATATGGGTTTTCTTGGCGTTGTGTTGGAGTGACGAAACACGGACTCCTTTTGGATAATGTTTCTCAACATAGTATTGGAAAGACGAGCCCAAACTTGGTAAGTCTTCTCAGTTGGTTGTACTCTACCTCTCACGAAAGAAACTTACGAAACAATTCCAGCAATCTAGTTGTTTCGAGCTCGAATTGAATATTATAGCAACAGCACATTCTGGACAAGAAGCTGCTCTCATTCGTTTATTAAATATCGCTTTCTGTAGATACTCGATTCTATTTTCTCTTTTATATAATTAAGAGTGAACATTAGCCGATATAATCCTGAAGAGCTCTCCTACTTTTCTGATATCCGCGCTCGGCACATTAAACAGAAGCGGAATAAGACATTTCTAGAGGCAAAATTATTACATCGTTTACAACTTAAATCGCATGGTAAAAGATGACCTGGGCATTTCTCTGAGTAAACCCTTATTACTATGGATGCGATTTTAGCTGGTAATAAGAGCATTCACGCTCGAATTTTGAAGTTATAACAATTATTCTAAAAACACCTCCTTTGGAAAATTTAAAATACCCAAGACAGACGAGCTTAATATATCAAATGAACTACACCATTTGGTAGTGCAGAGGTTGCTTAAGCTCTGTGAGAACAATTATGGAAATCGGAAGATTTTTTCAGGGTCAAACGTACGCTAGAAGTTGAGGTCTATTTCTGAAATAAATACTCGGGAGCCACCTTAAACGGAAGTCAAACATTTACATAGAGGTCTCGCGCCATATAAGGACCGCATGCCCAAATACGTCTCGGAAGCGCGGGAAATGCCAGCTAGTCTTTAGCCGATTCAGTTACACTATCCCCTTGTTTCAAGAAATGCGTCCAGCATTTTATATATACAAAACACAAACTTAACATCACAAAACACAGATCTAAAGTCTTCCAGTTTCTTCTATAAACTCCAGTTATAAATTTCGCACTGTCCGAATCCAGAACGCTCAAACGCCATGTGTCACGCCATGTGTCACTAAAACTATCAATGGAAACAAACGTTAAGCAGTTTTCATGTTTTCGTTTGGAACAGAGCACAGTTGCTAAAAACCCTGCTGTCGTTGTTACTTTAAAATAAGTCTTTTAAAGTAGTGTTGAACAATGAACAGAGTGCATAGTACTTCCGATGCAGTGTTACAGTGGTTCTTACGCAGTTTTGATTATTTTCGCCTTACGCTTACGTTATTCGTTCATCTGGTACTTTGTTTACCACGATATCTTCATTCAGTGGTGTTAACGAATCTAGTGTTTTAACTAATGAAAACAGAACTGTTTTCTGCATAATGTTTCCTCTCACCTAAGACACAATCAAATACTTTGTACTTACAGTACTTTTATAGTAGCTTTCTTTATCTCTATTGTAGGCAGAATGATCACTACAGAACCAGTGACTGAAAAAGCAATTGCTTTTATTCCCAAGGTGTAATGCATGAGCTTAATATTTAGTGGATAAGCAAATTATCCCACGAAAGGGCTCGTAAATCCTCCGAAGTTCAATTATCTCGAAAAGGGGCTCACGCCTCCTCCGAAGAGGCTCAATTATCACCCGAAGGGACTCATAAATCCACTGGAACTGCGAATTTGTTTTACAATAGCCGCCATGTTGGAATACCTGTGTCAACTTATCCGGTTGCTATGATCTTGATGTTTTAGAACTGAAAACAACACACCAATATATCAACTGCTTGCATTATTCCCCTAAACTGTAGATTGTTTTTGACGTAATTACGCGGTCACATGGTTAAGGGGTATATCTTAGTGCTGCGCGCATGCGCGCTGGCGGACACAAAAAACCGCCACAAACGATGCAATATTTAACGATAGATTGTCATAGAATGTGGACGTACCTTGTACAATGTCTTGTGGCCAGTCAATTGGCCTTTTCCTTTCCTTATTCTTGTCATTACTCGCCGAAGTGACCGAGATGCTGGCTTCCACCTTGTATGCAAATGAAATTTGGAGCATAGCTCCAATACATTGCTACAGCCGTAGTACCTCCAGCTCCAACGACAGCTTGTCCTTTTGGAGCTGGGCCAGCTGAAGCTCTTTACCCAAGGAATCTCAGAATGAAGGGGTTGGCGGGAGAGAATCCTCTTCAAGATAAACGCTTTCATTCTTTTCTTGCTTCTTCTTTGGTAAGAGAGTTTTTTTCCGACGTGGTCTTGCACCTATTCGTTCAATTACTTTGATTTCTCATCGCTTCAATTACTTTGATTTCTCTTGAGAAACGTAGTCACAGCTTGTCCGGGTTATCCGCCAATGTTACGAGGTGTTTGGGTACGGGAGCGTTGCTCAATGGAAAGTTGTGATAGTCTTAGTTTCTTGGTTTATTGAGTAAAAGGTAGATTACAGTGCTTGGCTGTACAAGGTACAAATGGGTTTGCTTAGAGCTTTAGAGAAGAGCGTCAAGTTATGTAGACAAAGACAAGCCTAAGAAGGCGAGGCCAACAGAAGGGATTCGTTCCTGTAACATCTTATATATAATACGCTAAGGAAAATTTCTGTTCTCCACCATTTTACGGAAAAACGGCTGAGCTAGAAACCCCCCGAAGCACACCATTTCTAAACGTTGTTAGAGAGGATTTGGCGAATTTGTCTTTTTATTTAAAACAAATCATGTGAACAGCAGTTCTCATTCAAGCGTTTTTCTAAGCGAGGAGAACGCGTTAGCAAAGACGCAATGTTGAAGTCTCCCACAGAAACTAAAACGGAACTCCGCTCACACAGCCGAAAGCGCCATAGACATTTACACCTAAATGGTTCTGTTACAGATTACTTACAGGCATGTACAGGGCTAATTCTAGTTCGAAAGCTTTCCGCTGCCTTGGTTCGCAGAGCGCGCGCTATGCCGAAATGAAAGATTTTCACAACACAAAGCCATGAATAATATTCTCTAAATATTAATCCGTGAATTTTTCACGGGCATAAGCTAGTTATAATTATTCGGATATCTGATCGGGCGATCTCTGTACTGATTGTTACAGGTAAGAAAAAGGCACAGTCTTTTCTTAGGCGAACGCAAATAGAGCGCTTTAGTTCCCGCTCTTTATATAAAGCATAAAGTACTTCGGATACGCATGAAATGCGATCTTTCTCCGTTTTCCATCGAAAACGCGACGCGACGAAAGAGTAACAAGAACAACACATAACATAACTAAGCGGTCCTCTAAGTGGCGATTTGCCTGGAAGTGCGACGGCGTTCTCCTGCGCCTGTAAATTCAGCAATACGATACGTCCAATGAGACCCTGTTGCCGCAAGTCATCCAGAGTTCCTCTTGGCACTGTTATGTCATGTGGGCCGGGAAGAAGAACTACTTCTCGGAAGAAACTTCCGACCTCCGCACTCGCGGCACCACGTCCACTTCCACGTCCTCTTCCTCTGCCAACAGCTGCTGCTACAGCTGCTGCGATGATCGCCTGTAACCTTGGATCTCCAAGCAGATCATCGATATCCGAATCGATATTCATGCCAACAAAAAGAATGAAAGCCGGGTCGACTAGTTGTGTCTAAGTATGATGATAATATGACCTTTTTCCAACGATGTATAGACCAAATCGTAAAGGCGTGGTGGCTTAGCAAATTAGTACACCAAAGCGAGGCTTATTATGTAAACAGCTGGAAGGAAGGCACGGAAAAGTACCGCCAATCGAGTTTCCTCGTGTATTTTGTCTTTTTTAGAGAGTTTTAGGAAACTCTCTTTCGTATTAGCTGAATTTCAGTTTGCTACGTGTATAAGGAAGTAGCCAAGAAGGCGAATTTTAGAATTAACGGTGAAGGAACACCAAAAATGCGCTTTCATCGATATTGAGTTTCACGAAATCATGTCGGGCGAAAATGGCGCCTCGATCTACAAAGCTGAGTTTCACGAAATCATGTCGGGCGAAAATGGCGCCTCGATCTACAAAGCTTACTTCTCAAAATTCCCTGGAACAGAAGTCAAACTTGACAAACTAACATAATACAATATAGCAAAATGTTGCCTTGTTGGAAAAGAACTAAAAGGACAACAGCAATGGGCTGCAAGTTTGTCAATCCAATTGTTGTATTTTTGTTGAAAAAATCGAAACCTCTAGATCAACATATTCGATTTGTTTTGTTCAAAGTTTCAGTCAGTAGTCTTAGAAAAGCAAAATGAATATCAGTACCTCAGATACCTTTGCTATAAGTTTCAGATAGGGATTCCACGCCTGTTTGACTCTCAATAAAGTGTTCTATATGTTTGGTACCCAAGAAGGGGATTCTGGAATGCTTGGGACCCCCTGGATACATCACTGTGGGCACACCACAATTTTAGTTTTCCTTTTGTTTTATAGGTGATTATTGGAGGTGTGCTGTCAAGTTTTATTAGTGGCCTGCCCTATGTTCACCATCATGAAACTGAAAACATTTTACGACTCTGGAAAGATGCATAAAATAAGAGAGCAGAAAATATGTTTGATAATTATATTGGCAATATCAGTGGCTGATGCAGACCCTTAAGAAGGGGGGCGGCTAATACAAAGGATATACTACAGAGTTCAGACCAAGGGGGTGGCTAATCTCAAGGTTTTTACTATCCATTGACTCATAGAAAACTCAAACTCGAATTAAAACAAATCCCTGAATTATTGTCATGCGCATACATACCATAATATGACTGTGCTGTTATCTAGACTATGTAGCTGTTCTGTTCCTCGAAGAAAGGGGTTTGGGTATGCGTGAGAGGGAGGATTGAAGGCATGACTGTCGGAAATGTGGAATACAGCTCACTCTTGCCTCACAGCCAGCTTGCACATAGGAGCACCCCAAGGGTAAACTCATGACAGTAAGGGTCCAACAGAGCTTTTTTTGCCAACCCCAAAAAATTAACAGGCCCAAAATTTCATACACAAAAAGATTCCTGGATACAGATTTTGTACCAAAAAAATCTGATACATAGTTCCATTGTCATTAGTTTTTGAATGAAATGAACTGTCATATTTGTGTTTAAGCCAAAAGAGTATAATCTGTTGGACCCCCACCCCTGGGAAAAGTTAGTCCAGATCAGTTTCCAAAAGAAATACATCTGTTGAATATTTAATTCATATCAGAAAGGAAATTGATGAAAAAGACTGGTTATCCACACAGTGTAATGGAGAAAGTTTTGAAATTTCACATGTAGGTGGTGGAGGGGTGAATACGACTCTTGCCAAGAGGAAATTCCATAAAGGGGATGGATGGGGTCCTAAGTATCGACTATTTTTAATATTATTTATTATTATATATTGTAGAATTTTTATCACGGCTTTTATGTAAACCAGCGGCTTAAATAAAAACTCTACTACTACTACTACTAAGGTAAATCCCCCTTCACCCTGTGCTGATAGTATGAATGATTTCTTGAATTACACAATTTGGCAATTTACCCCCCTCTTTACCTGCAGTTTCAAAATAGATGGTGATTTCTGTTAGTCAGCTGTAGCATGAAGCATGTATACACTGATAAATGTGACATGTCAGTTTTACTATTAGTTAGTTTTACCATGTCTGGTTGTAAATACCAACAACTGATGATTGGGTTGTTCTCCAGATGCCAGAAGTAGTATGATATCTGAATAATATTTTTCAATAATTTTTGGCATGACACAGTGAACAATGTGGGAGATATACAAATTCGCAAAGATATTCAGGGATTATAATAATTACACCTTATATTTCTCTAAAATACTGTCCATTTGACTCTGTCACACTTACAGAGGAAATGTAAATCTTTTGAAATCGACCTAAACCTATTTTTCAAACACACTAACTTTGGCATCTTAATTTGCTCAAATCTTAGCAATCCTTCACATCCGAATCCCATGAAATTTTCCAAACTAACTTTCCAATTTCATTTTCCATTTTGTGGCAATAATTACTTTCGTGTTTTCTAGGTGACCATCTCCTTTTTAAGCAGTGAAAAATGTCAGTAGAATTCAACACTCTTCAGATTCTATACATTGGGACTTAAGCTTATAAGAGAAATTAATTTGTAGTACGATTGCAGGGCCACTGTAGCAAGAAATATCAAAGAATTCGACTGAAAACATAAATTGAGAATGAGCTTGGAGTAGTACTGTTGGGGTTAAACTTTACTTTGGGCTTTTGGGGAACTACGAGCTTTCGCTTATCCACCTTGAGCTACATAGATATCGCCAGCTTGACCAGTCTCAATGTGCATATTCTTTGCGTACATCGATTGTTTCCTTGTTGTTTCGGTGTCATTCCACCACCAGTTGTTTACATGATATTGTACGTAAAACAGAAGTTTGCTGATATTCCGTCCTGTTAATAGTTTACATCATTGAAATGACATATTTTGACTCGCCTTCTGTTCCTTTTCCCTTCAGATTTCCATCTGTACCTGCTTTTTTACGCAGTTTTTTAGAGTAAAATCTCTTCGCCTACTCGACTTCCTCTCTTGGCAAAAAATTATCACGATCTCCGAGCAGACTTTGTTCGCGGCCTTTTTCTAGTTATTCCGTTACTCTTGTTTTTCTTTACACTTTCTTTCGCCAGTTTGTTCTTCATTTAGTATGTTCTTGAAAGCTCTTCATGTAATATCTCACGGTTCGGCAGAAATTAACCCTTTCCGATCCACCGAACGTTTTAGAAGGTTTGCAAGTACAAAATGGCGGGGTTTACATAATAAGCCTCGTTTTGATGCACGCATAAGGCGCGGTCTCTAAGTTTCGGATTTGGTCTATAGCATGCAATAAAGCCTAATTGTCCAGATACATAAGACTAAGCCGATGTCAGTCGCACATCAGCTACCATGACAACGTCAATCACAATTTAAAGGATTATTCATAGCTTTCGTAAAACATCCGTTGTGCATGCGTATCCCTTTGTCATGTATGTCATCATATTGTTGTATGTTCTTTATGAGAAATAAAATTTAAACGAAGGCCGGCGGTTGATGCGCGGATGTTTTGAGTGGACAGTCAAAATAACATTATCCCACGGCCGCTAAGGGTGGTTGGTTCTGTTTTCTTTGGGTTCCATTATGTTTGGCTATCCGTCTAGTTCCCGTTCCAATTCAGCGTCTTTTCTCGTAATAAAAATAATGATAATATGGTATTTTTATAGCGCTGCTTTTACTAAAAATCCAGCAGCGCTTCACAACTTTTACAAATTGTATAACTCTAAAGTATATGAACAACAATCATGTCCTCTGATGTTAATCTAAAACTCTAAAATTTAAACAATAAAAAGCTTCAAAAGATGTGTTTTTAGGTATGTTTTTAGATTTAAAAGATAAAAGTTCCGTGCATCCCCTCACATCTTCATGCAAGATATTTATAATCTAGGAGCAGTGTACGAGAATGGCCTGCAATCATATGTCTTTAGAGAGCAGGAGGGCTGCACGAGGAGGGCTGCACGAGAAGTCCCTTTGTGGCAGATCTTAGTGCCTTCTTAACTAACAATTGATGGCTCCCAATTGATCCTTACCGACAGCCTAACACTCAGTCCTTGACTCACCTCGCAACAGGTTTAAGTGGAAAGCTGTCAATTACTGTAGCTCACTAATGACATCACTAATGTGAAGCTCAATTAATAGGGTCGTGTAAGAAATGGCTTTATTATTGATATAAGGAAAAAAATGGGAAACAAGAAGCTTAATACATACTGAGCTGTCATAAACTGTTCATCGCATGTTCCATGCGCAGTATCGAATCGAAACGAAACTTAACGTTGCTGTTGAGTACAATAAACTTATCTTATAGTCTTGCTCTTTTAAGAGAAATCTTAACTGAAACAACAGCTTACAGTCACCAGAACTTTGCTGTTGAATACAATAAATATTATCCTACACCTGCTCTCTTAAGAGAAGACTAGACTGAAACAACAGCTTTTGTTATATAGCGAGTGCTCACTCCATCCGAGAGCGCGCTCTTATTGGCTAAATCAAGGTCACGTGGTGAGTACAAATAAAATATTCCCGATCATTCAATATTTCGAAAAAGTATTGACTGGTCGGGGAATATTGCTTTCGCGCGTCGCGTTTGAGAGCGGGAAAAAAGAGAAAGTTTATTGTAAACACGGGAGACTTTTTAAAAACCTTTGCTAATTTGATAAGTTTTTGCTAATGCAACAAAATTGTGTTGTTTATGAGTGTTTTCCCTGTACATGATGCAGTCGCGCGCAAACTTTGTAACTTCTCTTTTCATTCTTGAAATATACTTGTTTTGACTTAATAATTGCAGTATATTTTCTGCTATATAACAAAACACTTAATGACTACTCCCCCGGGAAACACCAGTTTTTGTTTCCCTCGAATCTCGATGTTTCCCTCGACTTCGTCTCGGGAAACATCGAGATTCTCGCGAAACAAAACGTTTCCCTCGGGAGCAGTCATTAAGTGTATAATACTAACCCAGTGTTTCTATTTCAAAGAGAGACATCTAATAATGACAATTAAAATAACTGAAAAAATATAATATTCAGAAAAAAGGTATTCCTACTTCTCAATACTTCTATGTAAAACCCGGTGCACACTCGGGACGTTGCAACGAAAATATCATGGGAAAATAATGGGAATAATCAGTACTTTCCATGGAACATAATAGATAACTTCACCAAAGCAGTCTTCTGTTATTTTTTTGTGGATTTCAATGTTTGGAAACCACTACATTTTGATTGCGTGATTTTTTTCTTATGTTGCAAGTGTACAAAAATGCACCTGCTAGGCAAGTCTAGACATCTGGCATTTATTCCCCATGGCATCTACATAACAACCGAAAGCAGAGGTGGAGTGTAAGATGGAGCAAGAGTCATTAAGATTAGAAAGATCAACCTCGTACAAGTATGCCGCAGTGCACATTCATTGTTCTTCAACTGTAGGGTCTCGACATGGGCTCTATCAGTGAGATCTCCTAGTAATGGTACAAACTCTTGACGGCTATGTTTGCGCGCAATAAAGGAAGTTATTTTACTTCGCATGGTGTTTGGTTTGATGGGTTGCTTTTCCACTGTCTTCTCGAATTTAGCATCTCTAGCCACTTTCCAGCGATCATCGTAAGACCATGGTTTCCATGTGGGAGAGGATACTCACCTCATACTGGTTACGGGTCTGTACATGTAAATGATTCATTGGGTAGAATCATGCGTTTGAATCATGAGTGATGAGTTGAAGAGTTGAACTCAATCAAATTTGACCCTTTTTATAGGAAGGTCTCTTACCTTCTGTCTATCTCTTGCAACAAGTGCAAGCTTTGAAATTTGACAGTTAACTGCTGTTACATTTTTAGTTCGGGCATGCACACTTGTATACTCAATAAAATTACAACTGTTCCCGAAATAGCTGTATACATCCAGGCAACAATACTACCAAACTCTTACCATTTAAAATTTTTCACCAAGTGTGGTTGATCAATTGCACTTGGGGCAAAAAGAAGAGCCTGGCCATCTCTTGCACTAAACACCTGCTGGACTAATGTTCAATTGTTGAATCAGATCAATTATTGAATCAATCATGCATCAATTGCCGCCTTTACGTTTTTTGCTATTATCAGTGTACCCATTATTGTTTGTAAATGATCACCATATCATTTAACACGTTTCTTTACACATACCTATGTCCGAGTTTGGACTGTTAGGTGATACACTCTATCACCCTATTGTTGAACCTCTCTTGGATTTGCATCATGCACCTGTCAACAAACATTATAAACATACTTTTAATTTTTGGATCCCAGAATCAAACAGGGGTCTGCATGTTGCTACCATTGTGGTACAGTATAAGGCCTACATATAAGAGGGAATGAAATGCTTACCTTGCCGGTACATTGGCACTGCTAGAACCTTCCGACTGTGCTGTGCCTGCATGCAAGCCTGTGTGGCACAATATAACGAACTTGCCATCAATCATGTCTCAAAGCAGATATGTAATTTAGTTGATAAGCTTAACTATATACTGTAACCAATCTATTTCCAAATTGGTGACTTTGATTTTTTGGTTTTATATACCTCTTCTCGGAAGAAACTTCAGACTCCGCACTCGCGGCACCACGTCCACTTCCACGTCCTCTTCCTCTGCCAACAGCTGCTGCTACAGCTGCCGCGATGATCGCCTGTAACCTTGGATCTCCAAGCACATCATCGATTTCCGAATCAATATTCATGCCAACAAAAAGAATGAAAGCCGGGTCAAATAGTCGTGTCTTTTCTATACCTCTTCGAAATTGATATAGACCAATGGAGGGATTCCAAAGAGTGGACCTCCATTTTCCTGCCTCGCTCCTTCCTTAATTCTTATTACTGAATCAATTATATCACCTGTAAAACAATAACCATTAGAGATTGGGGTGTCAAGCCTATTTATTATGGCAGCATCGTCTTGAATTGTAACTTAAAATTTTATTTTTAGATTTATGATACAATATTGTGAACTAAATGCTATAAATTCTGTTATTTATGAAAACAACCTCCTCCCTTGTGATTCACATATCTTGTTTAGATATGTTCTGCTACAATACCACCTGAAAATAAAACATCAACTCTAACTTATATAGTAAGCACTCTGATATCAGTAAACTTCTAAATATGTTTTCTTAAAAGGAACTGCCCCTTCCTCACTTACTGTGAGGGTGGCTGTGTGCGCTTCTTGAAATCCTCCTATCACTGTACAAAAGTGCAGTTTAGTTATTTCATTCACTCTGTATTTAATTACAGTAACATAAATCAGTTTGTCATTGTTGTATTGGTTTACAGCCAAGACCCTCAAAGACCCCCCCTCTAGAGCGCAATAATGAGTTAATTCTTGGAATATTGGATCCATTATTCGATTCAATGATGCAATCTGCTTGGGAAAACGTCTTTTGATTTGAACTTGTTTTTCGCTTTTTGATTGGACGATAGACGATGGAGGCGCTTCCATATATGGAAAAACTCCACAGGGAGCCTCTTGTCTGCAAGTTTTGTAACCAATATGGCGGGCCTAGTAGACTTTACGAGCCTGGTAAATCTCTCCCTCGTTCATTTACAGAAGAAATTGTTGACCAGTATTATCAGGGATATCCAAGAACCATAAGCCAGTGACTAAGAGTGCCGGAGCGTGGCGTCAGGAAGATATAGCCGAAATCCGAGTTCAAACTCGAAAAACATTTTCCCAAGCCGAATGCATTATTGAATCGAATAATGGATCCAATATTCCAAGAATCAACTCATTATTGCGCTCTAGAGGGGGACGTTGAGCGTCTTTGGCTGTAAACCCAATACAACAATGACAAACTGATTTATATACTGTATGAATTTTACAGAGTGAATTTGTCATTGTTGAATTTGTCATTGTTACAAAGAGCCAACTACAGGGATGCATTTACTCTGTGACCCCTCCATATTACAAGACCAGCACCATACCACTACGCTATCCTATCTTTTCAAAATCTTTCAGATCAAAATATATTACAGTACAGGGATACGTTTAAGGTATTAGCCTAGGCTAAAATGAAGGAAAATTTAGGTGTTTAGAATTTCGTGATATTTTGCAGATAGAAAGACTGCTAGACCTAATTTAGTTATCTGAAATTTGTTTGTGAAAACTGCTTTTTAAACGGGCTAATACCACATTCAAAAATCGGTGATTTTCACTTCAATTAATAAGTAACCTGAGGAGTAGACTAATCCTGTTACTTTTGACAATCAAACAAAAAGTCACAAATATTATTTAGCTCAAAAACTTTATTTACTTCGCAATAAATTTTTGCTTGTGTTGCTGAAAGGTTTCTATTTTAGTTTTGATCTATTCTGGAGTGGAAATGAGCTTTGAAACTGTGTTTTGGGGTGCGGGAATTTGAGACGACTACGATGGAATGCAATAACCAAAACATGTGTCTAAAATATGACTCTCGGGGGAGGGGTAGGTAGACCATTGTATTTTTGAGGATTCAGGCAAAATGCTCAGCAGATATCCAAGCATATAGACATGTACATAAACATGTTTTATGGGGAAACAATCACGATATCTTCGTGAATTTTGGCATGAAAGATGATGTACTCGAGACGAAGAAATCTGTGGCAGTGCGTGGCTATAGACATTTTCGTTAAGGTATAACTTAAGGTCAACTGGGAATTAATAAAATCCTTTATAATTTTCTTGATTTAAAAGAAAATCAAATGCACTGCCACAGATCTCTTGATCTTGATAGTCGGATAATGAATTTGTATCGATTTTTGTTTGATTATCATGCCACAGGAAGAGAAACGAAAAAAAAACTAGAAAATTTCCAGTTTAAAGATAATCCAATTAACACCTCAATTGGGCGTTGTCTGATTTTTGTGTGCGAGAAAATACACCTTAGAGATCACTCTATTAGATTTTCTATGCAGATTGAGTATATTGTTTAATGAATCTGATATTATTTGTGTCTAAATTGCGCAAAATTAGCCTATGCAAATACCTTAAACATATACTGTTACAGTACAGGGATACGTTTAAACATATACTGTCTGGCATCCCAAGAGTGTCCCCCTACATTAACATTAGAAGATACACCGTCTACAAACACTAACCTGTAGATGAGGGGTCAGGCATTGGAGGGGCCGATGACCGCTATTGAACATAGGGACCTATGTAGGATAATATAAAAGGAAATAAAAATGATGAGTTGCTGAATAATCTTACATTGAATTACAGTTCTGACTAATAAGTATGTATCCAAAATTAGAGTCCATTGTAGGATACATATAAACATAAACTGTCTGGCTTCCCAAGAGGTCTACATTAACATTAGAGAATACACCATTGTTTACAAACACTAACCTGTAGATGAGGCGCCAGGCATTGGAGGGGCTGATGTCCGCGGCTGAACAGGGGTCCTATGTCGGATGATATAAATAAAATTATTGTTCTGACAACATAGGATGTACATTAGAGTCAATTGCAGAGATACATATAAACATATACTGTCTGGCTTCCCAAGAGGCATCTACATTAGCATATAAGAAATACATCATTGTTTACAACCAGACCGTAGATGAGGGCCAGGCATTGGAAGGGGCCAATGACCGCTGCCGATGAGCTATGCAGGATACTATAAAAGAAAAGCCAAATGATCAGTGGCGTTCAATGCCCTCACTGTGCGCAAAGCGTTTAATGCGCTCACCATGCTCAAGCATTCAGTGTTTTTGCAATGCTTAAAGTCATAACGCGCTCATTACGATAGTTCTTATCCGACACTCGTCACGAAGTCGGCACAACAAAATTATTTTAATAGATAAAATCATACATTGCCTTCTGCGCTCTGCTTTTTGTGCTAATTCCCATAAAATTGTAAAAAATCAAAGTGTCCGTACAAATAGGATTTCAAGGTTCGCGAAAGAATAATTTTCGACAATTCAAGATTGCTTTTCAAATCCTAATGTTCTAAAAGCTCTGTCTTTGTTCTGGACACCCTACTAAAGACAACAGATTCTACATGGCGATTGTGTTTTGTTTCCAAATGTCGCACGATGTTGACACCGTATCCACTCTCAAGCTTTAAGTTGACGTGGGACTTCTATTCTCTCGATTTTGGGATTCTCATGACGAGTTGTTTTTGACATGTGTTTTAGCTGGATGAATTTTTAGTCGTTTGACCTTTGTTCGTTAGAAACTAAAAAAGTGATGACTGAACACAGTGTTACTAGTACTTTCGATCGATAAAGGTACATGAGTTTTTGTGAAAACCTTAGCTTAACTATTTGAATGAACAAAGCTTCTAAGATATGAAATGTCACAGGTTTCCACGGTCCGGTTTTTACATTTTAGCGCATACCACAGGAGCTCACCTACCATCTCACTCACTCATCAGTAAATTTTCGGAATATAGCTGACTTCTTTTTCTGTATTTACTTGACGTTCAGAGATAAACAGTAAATTATAATTATTGATCATAATAACTTAGCTAATAGCTGGAATTCAAGACGTTTCCTTTCAACAAAGCAGACATCAGTTTCTTATTTGTAAGGCCTGCTCTTATCGTACAACTTCCAGCCATTTTGGCTGCCATAGCGGTCGTAGTTGTAGTTGGTCTTGCAGGACTCGCACTGCAAAGAACACAAATTCATCAGGGCCTGCAGGGATCGCTTGCATGAGAAGCAGGACCCAGTTGGTGGTTCCTAGCAGCATCACTTCCGTTGGCTTGTTGTGAGTTGGTGGTCCCACAAGCACGCTTTTTGGCAGCTCCCTGCTAGTAGAACCCGCTGATTGCTGAAAAGCTTCAAAGAGCACCGAAGCTTACTCCTGGGAAACAGCCGTCACCCTGGCGATGGTATTCAGGCAAAGCGGGGCAGGCAATACTCTGAGCGACGGAAGGGCAAACTTCAATCAGTCACGCCCTCGTCGTATTTGGCTGCAAGGAAGGTCGAAGGAAGACTTCTCACACTCTCCGCACCCATAGAAAACTCGCATAGTCTTTTATAGGCGTCGATTATCGCGTCTTCTCTCTTAAACCTTTTCTCATCTACAAGCGACACATTCGGTGTGAGATCGCGGGAAAAATGTGTTACGTGTGAGGGGTAACAATTCATAGCCTTATTCCCACGACCCCTAAATCAAGCATCAAATGAATGAATGACAAAGATCATGTAATCCAGTTTATATGAAGGCCTGTAATTCGAAATCCCATTCCCAAAACAACCGCGTCTAGTCCTAATTTTCTGATGCCACAACTGCGCTTGTGCTCGTCTGCACATATTTAAGGTCTCGGTAAGGGAAAAAGATGTCAGTTGCCCAAGATCAAAAGCCCCCTTCCCCCCAAAAAGAAAAAAACATAAAACGAAACAACATTTGTGCCCTCACCGGGAGTGTCAGGTCCCTTCAAGTTACAATATAATTATAGGAATTCTACTCACCACGAGCCTTGCAAGCATCTGAGCAGTCCTAAGGTGAATGCTGGTATACACCTTTGGCCCTGATCTTGTCCATCTCTTCCATCACCTTTTCTCTGTCATTGTTACACTTCATTAAACCAAACAAGCTGAATGCATCCAGGTTACGTGCTTCCAACTCTTCCAACTCCATTCCAGAAAGAGGAGGCTGCTTGTTTCTTACCATATTCTAAAAAAGTCACATCATTAAATTAGAGTATATCATCATATTATGACTAGTGATGCTTGTGTGTGTGATCAATTTCAAACTTTCTACAGTCAGGGACTCCAACTCCTCCGGATTTCTCGGGAGTCTCAATAATTTTTCGTCCTCTCCCTGACGCCCTGATTCAGGCACAAATCACCTTGAAATGAAACTTTATTCAAAACTTTCTATTTTTTAGGCATGAAATAAAACATATTATGATAAATGGTCCTTGTTGCTTGACAAAATGCAAATACTCCAGAATGCTATGAATAATGGCGAAAGTTACATTACACATCGATGTTTTGCATAAAATTTAGCTGAGAGAGAATTCCAAGCTAAATTTCACGAAGCAATTAGTGTGTGCAATTTAGGTTGAAATATCAAACAATATATAGTACACCGATAGCATGTCTACCTCGAATGTCAAGGCTCTAAAGCAATCAATCTTACCTCCCTTTTCTCCAAACAGCTCAAATGTTTCATTGTATGCCGTTGAAAATCCAGGCAGTGGCTTCTAATAGATAAACAAACAAACAAAGAAGCAAGCAGTCAATTCTTGGTTAATTAGATATTAGAGTGATCAAGTGAGTCTTGTTTCAAGCTCGCCAAGCAAGCCACCGTTTCTGATTGCAAGAGCCGTTTCTTGAATGGCAGTGGCTATTCGTACGGTAACGGTACACGAATCTTGAAGTGGGACTTCTGTTCTTTCGATTTTGGGATTCTCAAGACGAGCCTTTTTTGCCATGTGTTTTAGCTGGATGAATTTTTAGTCGTTCGACGAGTGACGATTTAACACGGTGTACATGAGCTTTTATAAAACTTGAATGAACAAAGCCTTCTTTTTCTTTTTCACGATCTGTTTTTCATATTTCAGCGCATACTACAGGAGATTATTATACCACAGGAACTCACTCACTCACGGCTTTATCAGCAAATATACAGAAATATAACTGACTTCTCGTCGCATATTCATTTCAGGTTCAGAGATAAACAGTTAATTATAATTATTGATCATAATAACTTACGCTAATGATAGGTGGAATTCAAGAACTTTCCTTATAACAAAGCAGACATCAGTTGCCTCTACGTAAGACCTGCTTTCATCGTACAACTTCCAGCCATTTTGGCGGTAATAACGGTCGTAGTCGTAGTTTGTCTTACAGGACTCGCAACGCAAAGAAACCTTCATCAGGGCCTGCCAGCAGCACACTTTTTGGTAGCTCCCTAGGGTCCACAGTAGGATCCCCAGATCCCTAGATCTCGACCAATTTTTTTCTAAATCCCGCTATCCCGGAGCCTGTGGTACTCATTGTGTGTCTTATGTCATATGTCATTAGTGATATTAGTTTTTGTGTCGGACTGACCGTACCCCTATCCGGCAAAAATAAATATCCATGTAATATAAATTTACGCTAGACCTATGACATTAATGGGTTGTTGAATCGAATCATTCTTCCAAATCGTGACACCGTTCCAAGTAGAAAGGTCGCTTCGAACTTTTCTCGAAACTTTTTCTTTCGATGGAATGAGCTCCCACTTGCCCCCCTCATAAAACAAATTATAATATCGGTTAGTGGCTGTTCTGGTATGTGGACTATTTGTTGTGACTGTTGTAGCAAAGGTCGATGACTCAGTAGATCCTCAGACTTCTAGCTCAGTTGTCGACTACGTATGTTCATAATCGCTCTTGGGTTTCAGCGTTCAATACTTGGACTGATTCGACTACAAATTGCGAAGTGACAGCTTCATTTTGGACTTCTTTGGTTGGAATAGTAATTTGAGTATGATTGTTCAATTTGGTCTTCTTCGGTTACATGTTTATGACGTCTAGGATCATATTTCCAGTCCCGAATCTCGCCACAAGTAAAGCTCAAATCTCGTATCCCGCGCATTGAATTATGAAAATCCCGCGAACAATCGGAATCCCGAATCTCGCCTGCTTTTTTGTCACTTTCCCATATACCGATCTAAGAATGGCCCTATCCCGCATCCCGAAAAACCTATTGTGGACCCGCTAGTAGCGCCCGCTGATCGCTGAAAAGCTTCGAAGAGCACAGAAGCTTCCTCCTGGGGAACTCCTGACGAAGGTATTCAGGTGAAGCGAGGCAGGCAATACTCTGAGCGCCGGAGGGAAGCCTCACATAGGCAGTCACCTCGTCATATTTGGCCGCGAGGAAGGTCGACACTGTCTTCGAAGGAAGACTTCTCACACTCTCCAAACCAATAGAAAACTTGATTATCGCGTCTTCTCTCTTAACTTCCTCCCGTATCTCATCTACAAGCGACAAATTCGATCCTTTGCGATCCATACGCGACACCATTAGCGAAAGCGAAGGTGCGAGAGCACGTGACGAGGGTAACAATTCATAATCTTATTCCCACGAACCCTAAATCGAGCATCAGATAAATGAATGATAAAAGATCATGTAATCCAGTCTATCTGAAGACCTGTCATCTGAAATCCTATTCCAAAACAACTGCATCTAGACCTAGTTACGCCAACCTCTTCGTTGGCTACATCGAGGACCTAATTTTTCAGCAGTACGATGGCCCCACGCCTCATCTCTACGGACGCTACATTGACGATTGCATTGGCGCTACATCGTGCCCTAAACCTGACCTCGAGCGCTTCATTTCTTTTGTCAACAACTTTCACCCAGCGCTCGAATTCACATGGGAAATTTCGGAGACCTCCCTCACATTCTTAGATATCAATCTTACCATTAACGGAGATCGCTTAGCTACTTCCGTTCACTACAAACCTACTGATTCTCATGGTTACCTGTTGTTCTCTTCATCGCACCCCGCGCATGTCAAGACAGCTATCCCTTTCTCTCAGTTTCTCCGACTCCGTCGCTTGTGCAGCGAGGAGGCCGATTTTATGGCTAAATCGGACGAAATGAGCCGAAACTTGCGCAATTCTCTTGTTAGAGGCGTTCTCACGCCTGGCGGTCTACAGCCCGGCACTTTCAAATGTACTAGAAATTGCACAACGTGTGATCATGTCGTTTCCACCACCCGGATCCTCGGCCCTAGCGGCGAGTCCTTTAACATCACGGATCACTTTGATTGCACCACCGCCAATGTCATATATTGTTACTTGTCCCTCTGCCGCATGATCTGTATAGGACAAACTGGTCAAATGCTTTCTACGCGCTTTTGCCAGCATCGCAATGATGTGAACAAAAATGACCCTTACAAACCAGTGGCCCGACACTTCAATCTTCCCGGTCACACTAGGGATCATATGACTGTTTGCGATGTTTCTCTTCACAACGGGTCTAATCATTCTCGCTTCCAGAAAGAGAATAGACTTATTCTTTCACTGGGTTGCCGATCACCCCACGGCATCAATGAATTTTTCTCTTATATCTAGTTTTCTACATCTCATCATATTTCCTCTTTCTTTACTTTTATCACTAGTTTGCGATTTCAATGGCCCATGGCATCCTTTGTTAATTTTAACCAATTATCACCTTTAGTCATTCCGAATGTTTATCTGTTGCCTAGCAACGGCTCTACATTTACTTTACAGCCCCACTCCCTCTGTTTTCTCTCTTTGCTCCGACGAAGGGCTAACGCTCGAAACGTCAGCAAAACACCATTTTTCCACGGCGTTTAACATAAATCTCAACCTTTGGTTGTTGTTGTTCATGTTCACGTCTCCGCCGACGCAGACCACCTAGTTTTCCCGTAAAACTAGTCATACCTGCATCTATTCTGATGCCACAGCTGCATATATTTAAGAAATCGCTTGAATTAGAACTTAGCCTAGGTGAATCCTTTTCGAACAAAATGTATCCTATAACACAGTTCCCGAAGTATGCAAGAAAATGGCGTGGTTTTGCAGTTCTGTGGGGCAGCCGTTTTTCCAGGTTTCTGTGCGAACAGTTTGACCTTGACCCCGCCCACATCGCGTATTATCTATATATTAATACCGTAAGGAAAATCGTGTCGACACTCGCTCCGCTCAGCCCTGAAGCTGTGCCGCCAAAAGAAGTTCGCAAACCCGAAGGGAAGGTGGAAATCTGGACCATGAGCGTGTTTTTGTTGGAAAAGATTCACCTCGGGCTAAGTTCTAATTCAAGCGATTTCTTAAGCGAGGGACAAAGCCGCCATCGCCGCCATGTTGAATTCTCCCACAGAAACTAAAAAAGAACTCGGTTCGCGCAGCCGAAAGCACCATTGACATTCAAACCTAAATGGTTCTCTTACAGATTACATACAGGAATGTGCAGGGATAATTCTAACTTGAAAGATTTGAGCTGAGAAAATTTTCATTCAAGTTTCAACAAACGTACACACTACATTACTTAGCGCGTGCTCCGAGGGAAGCAATGTAAAGTCGAAATGACACATTTACAAAACAAAGTCCGTGAAAGTCATGAATAATATTCTCTTAGTATAAATCCTGACGGCTCTCTCGCAAAACGAAGGACACAATCCCGAAGAGAAGGAGGAAATCCCTCCAGTGGGCATGTTTTTGTTGGAAAAGATTCACTTCGGTCTAAGTTCTAATTGAAGCTATTTTTAAGCGAGGGATAAAGCCGAAAAAATATAAATAATATAAACTACAACAATTCTTAGTCCTTACACCATTTTTACTTGACCTGTTTCTTCTCTCCCATCACTGAGATATGATAAACATACAAACAATTCCGAAGTCAAATTTAGTTTCCATTTTCACGGGTTCTTTGACCGATTTGAGAGACGGACACGCGCGTGATTTTGTTGCACGAAAATCAGGGAGACCAGTGCAAAAAAAAAATCCTTTTGGGCTCACTTCATTTATTTCGGCATGGTGGGACGGGGTTCTCATGCTGATGGGAGGTTATTAGTAATGTAAATCCAGCAGTTTATGGAAGGGGGAAATCATGAACCCCTCCCCACATCCATATGGCCATTGTGATTTTTTCCCGTTTTTTTTTAAAACAGAGAACACTTTAATTAAAAAAATTCCCCCCCTTACACCCCGTGAATTTTTCACGGGCATCAGCTAGTATATATTATTTTCCTTACCAACACAAAATAAGACATCACAGTGACAGCCGAAGACGCCGAAGGTAGCATGGGAATTTTACACTTTTACAGTCAAAATCGTTGCATCGCGACCTGCGTTTTCAAAACATCAATTTGTTTTTGACTTTTCTGTTCCGCCAGTCAATTCTTATAAGCCAATCAAATTTTTGCCCTGTCCCGCCTAGTGCAGTCGGCTGGCTTTCTGTTGCGATGTTGTCTGGTTTTAGTTCAGAGAAAAGCCATTTGACTGCACTAGGCGAAACAGGGCGAGAATCTGATCAAACAACACGAGGAAGAATTGAACTTCCTACTCGACCCAAGCTCGCTCAATGTAAATGCCTATCGCTTTGACCCGCATACCAGCGATATTCTGTTTTTGACGGACGACGATAAAATATTAACCATATATTGATCGTTAACCCCATGCCAATGTAGGTACTAAAGATATTTATTGTAAATAGTCGTCCACAAAAACACAAGAAATGTATTAAATAGAGTTCACTCAGTATAGGGTTATAGATATTAAAGGTTGTGTTAAAACTGAGCGTGCTTTTTTAGTTTCTTGGACGCTTGTAAGGAGACGACATATTGTAAATAATTTAAACGGAGGCATCGACTGCTCTCTTCTTCTTTCGCGCAGTCGCGCTTGTAATGGGCAGACAAACAACGAGGATCTGCAGCCCACTGAAAAAAAGCCACAAGGCTGATCAGGTTTTTTAATAGGGCAATCGATTCTCGTGAATCTTGTGATTCAATGATGAAGTCATTGAGTGTCATGGCTTTAGCCGCAAGGAGACTCGGCGCGTAAAAAATACAACACCAAGGCCCGTCTTCATTCGAACAGTCTGTCCCAACAGCAGCGCACTTAACCAGTAATAGAGACTCCATCTAACCCAAGGGAAGTTGTTGAGCAAAACATCGCTCAAACCTTCCATCACTTCGTTGTTTAAGGCAGGCACAATAGATTTTTTTAGATCGACTTCTGCTTTGATGCAGACATGGTGGAAAGTAACATACCTTTGGAGTCTCAACCTTTTTGTACCCGGTGATATAAAATTGCCTGCACCAGCGGCAGAGATAGCGTTTCTTGTAATGTAAAACAAGCTCGTTTAAGGGCAGTCATTGGCCTTCGTTTATCCCACAAAGAACGATGTCTACCATCAGGTCGATGCTATTCAATCTTTGTACCGAAGTCCACTTCAAAAGCAATGGGTAAGACGATAATATTGTTGAAGCAGAGATTGAAAACATATAGATTGGCTTGCATCTCTGTTTTGATGGCGTTACAAACATGTTCGATCAGATCTCGTTTTATGGAACACTGCCGATCGTCTTGACACATGTTTCTTATATCTAATACTAGTATGCCGACACGGCAAAACTGCTGCTCACATTTCCCTTGTTATACAATAAGCGTGAGAGCTGTGCTGTTTTTGTCCATATAGAGGCCGCCAGTTTTTAACGGTTTTAGAACTTCTAAATGCACTAAATGCAGATTCGGTAGCCCGCGGTTCTTCTCGTGCTTCCTCTACCATGGGGGAGAAAACTAATAATCAATGACCTGACCCGATTTCGCCATTCAAACAGTAAAGCATCAGTCAATTTCATCATTGACCATCCTCCCCCTGTACCCTGCCTGTGTATCTGTCGATGTTTGGTATTATTTCTAAACTGGTTTTGCGCACGCAATTCAATTTGTAATAAATGAATCTTGAATTGAAATCAATATATTTTTGCTTGCCGTACGATTAATAATTTGCGCCACACTGATCTTCATAATTTTGGATGAGTTTGCGTTCTGGTCACCCACAATTTCTTAGAAATAAAAGAGGTCCGGCGTGTCGCAAAAGTGTTCTATATTGGATGCAACTCTGTGCGTGGCATTTGCTAAACCATATTATTTGCCCGACCCCGAGGCATTTGTATCAGCATCTTGTCATCAGCGTTGGGAATGTAATTTTTTTTTACCAAAAATGCTGCAATTGACTCGATATATAACCATAATATCCAACCAACTAATGAACTTTCGTTTGTTAGCACCTCAGAGCAGTTACAAACTGAATTGCGAGGGGTCAGCCAAAAGCAAGAGAAACCCCTAGAATGTGATGGAACATTTTAGTCCATGATTTTTCGCTTACTAATGTGCACCCAACATTATAAAACAGCCCATTACTCGGGCAGCCCATTACTCGGGCGTCCTGTGGAAAGGCCCGAGTTATAAATTCGGCTCTTTATTTTTTTTCCTGGCAAAACGCAGTTTTTTCACAAACAACAACAACAAATACAATACATATCTGTATTGCAGAAGGAAGAATTAGATTTGGGTTATCACGCGATTCTACGTAGCAATTCACTTGATCCATCGTCAGTTCAGAGTTGATGTGGTGTTGCGTATGTTGCATTTCAGTATGTTTGCGCGGAAAAAGCAACATCTACCATCTATTTAGAGGACTTGGCTAACATAATCGAAAAACTCAATAGTTTGGCTTTCCCGTTTATTTATATGAAAAAAAAGGTTTTCAATTGTTGAAAGCTGTGATCTATGCAGAGACCCCCAGTGAGTTGTAGTGTATTTAGTGGATGATAGACCTGTTTATCATGATTAAATACCGGAAGCAGAACCAGGATGGCAGTTAAGGCGTATGACGTCTACGAATGCGCTCGCTCACACCCGCGCAAGCATTCCGCTTAGCTAGTTCTCCTCAGTTGTAAGCCTTTTTTTTCCCAGCGGATTCGCGCTGGTCTTAATGCAATAACGACCCAGAGACCCCCAGGGAATTGTAGTGTATTTATCATGTGTTAGCGTGCGCTCTGCGATGCAAGGCAGTGCCAGATAGCAGGCCTTCAACTGATCATTTCTCAAAAAATAGGGCTAATTAGTATATACTACACGGGAACCTCCATAGATCGCGCGTTTTGATTGGTTCGCTATCTCGGAATATTACCACAATACTCCGAGATTGAGCTCTCCAACTCGGAATATTACAATCATGGCTGAAAACTCAAGTTTCTGACGCCGAATTTTAGAAATTCAGCAAAATGCTATTCCAACAAATACCAAGAAAGCTACACAATACGGACTTCGGGTTTTTAAAGGTAAAACCAGTCTCCTTGAAGTTTGATATAATGACCTGGTACGCCACAAGCTTTGCGCAAAACGTGGCGCCCTCTTCTGAATGAGTGTCCAGAATATCGACTGCTGCTGAGCCCACACTTGTCCAGGCTTTGTGAAGGGGTGTTACATTCCCGTTCCTTATATAAGTGAATGCCGGGCCAGGGTTGTTCGAGCCTCCAGTGAAGGCGAAGGCGCGCGAGACTGCTTTAACAGAACACTGGTTTCTCGACCCTGGGGACTGGGACAAGCAGAGTTCTGTTCCTCAACTGGATAGTTTTTGACAACAGCACAACAAGGATAAGCCCCCACTTGAAGAACTTGATATCACTGCGGCAAAGGCGCTTTTGAGGATCGAATTGCTCAGTGGTTGGAACTTTGAGGTTTGATTTCCGGAAAAAGGAGAAGGCCACAAGGCAAGCAGCCTAGAAGGTGGCGTCTAATGAAGTGGACAGATCCAGAGTTTCTACAATACGCCGTAAGATAGCGGGAGTGATTGGAAGCTTAATTCCTCTCATGAGTTGTCTGATGCTTGAATAAAGGCTCCTGTAAAGGGTTAGAAAATGTAGTAACCGGACAACATTAAGATAGCACGGAATATTTGTTGCCGACAAGGTTATTGCGAGGAATACGACGTAACGTAGCAGATAGTGTTGTTTGAACGGGACCACAGGGTAACCAAAGTACAAGCAGAAACGAAGATACGCCCGGAGCTGAGACTTGTAGGTTGCGATTGTCGACTGTGCAAAGGCTCTGCCTCGGAACTCTCGAAGTTCGGCATCTAGCTGGAGCTCTTGAGCATTAATTGAACCTGTTAGCGTAAGCAAGCGAGTGCGTCACAAGACAGGTGCGATAAACTGTTGAAAGTTGCGTCACTGCCCCACCTGAACCCATAAGCGTGCTGCAGTTTGCGATACTCGTTGTCGTACAAGAGCACAGAAGATAACGTGTGTGCCTCAAGAAGCTCTGCCATCTTGATTGTATACGCCTTTTCCTTTCGTGAGCAAAGTGTGGAGTATTCTAGAATTAGCTGCCACCCACATAGAGAGAGAAATATTCTCTAACTTAGGCTTCTGTTTTTCTGCCCGAATAACAACGCGGGGCCCTGTCGAGTTTCCTATCTCCAGATCTTCATCCGAATCCTCTGTAACCCCCGAATTAAATACAAAATCCAGGATTAATAATGGTTTGTCCTCACCTCCCGATTTCGGAGACTTTGCAGTGCCGAGATAGACTTCAGGATTATTATCAAGGCGCACTATGGGGTCTGATGGTGCCTTCGCGAAACTGCCCTCAAGGGCGCCCAGTGAAAGCAGCGGGTCGTCAAGGTCCACGCCACCGATTTTCTTGAGGACCTCTTCAAGACCACCATCTCTTGGATAGCGAGTTAGTAGTTACAGGCTCCTGAAGACTCTCGCTTTTCGACGCGGGGCTACTGTACTGCTGCCTCCTAAATCACCTTTGTTATCAACTTTCGCTGACCCAGCCTCTTTGGTGTCTAAGGCATTCTTCTTTAGCTCCTCTACACTCTCCCCTTTCAATCCTGACTCTTCGCTCCACGTTTTGAAGATGAAACTGGCCATTAAAAAAGGACTTGCAACTGAGGAGTACTAGCTAAGCGGAATGCTGAGCGAGTGTGAGCGAGCGCATGCGTAGACGTCCTACGCCTTAACTGCCAGCCTGGTTCCGCTTCCGGTATTTAATCATGATAAACAGGTCTTTCATCCACAAAACATTGTCTAAAATTACATTCTCACTTTTTAAAGAAGAAATTCTTAGAAAAATTTTACTTGACCTGTTTCTTCTCTTCACTTGCTGTGATGTGGTACACAAAACCAAACACAAAATTCCAAAGTCTAAGGTTTTTATAATTTTCGAACCACAATCAGGGCCGGTCAGGAACGGAACAGTGCGAGAAAAAACTAATTATTGGGGTCGTGAGCGTAGCACCATACATAAGAAAAAGTGGTATCAGACATGTATAACCATCAACTCGCTTTTGAGTGGTTTGAAACATTCTGGCATCTTTTTATGACGTAATGAGTGACGTCATATCACGTGACTTTGAGGTTAGATAGCTATCAACCTAAAGGCAACTTTTGACAAGTTTGGTTGTTATTTGAGCTGTGTTTCCGGAGATATGATTTTTTCTTTCTCTTTCCTGAATAAAAATGATCTTGGAGTCAAGGGGGTTCACCACCAAGGTCTGGTGGCATACCGCCATCAATGACAGTAAAGTATTCGAGCTCCGCTTTTAGGCAGTGCCTAAATCTATATATTAACTGATACTAACATGATACACTTCAGGATGGGTACTTGAAGTACTTACCGAGGGATTTTATCTGGTAGCTACCATTACCTTTGGCTCATAATCTTGTAAGAATACAGTTATCTGCAATCCAATATCTGCGATCCAATTGTCAAGTACGACAGAATGCTATGTACGATCCATTGTTATGAAATGTTCGACCCAATACCATGGCAGTTGCTACCTAATGGCATGCTATGTTCGACCGAATGCTACTACGATCTAATGTAATATGAAGTACGATACATCATGTACGATCCAATTGCATGAGATGTACGACATAATGCCAGTTACGATCCAATTGAATGCGAGTTACGATTTAATTGAATGACATTTACGATCCAATTGAATTTTAGTCCAGAATCCTCTTCCATAGAGTACCAAAATAAATATTTCGAGACAATAATGGACTTTAGAGCTACGTAGCCTTCGACAAGGCTAATGCGACCGTCGTCAAGAAGGTCGCAGACAGTCGTGTTAAGGAAGTATTGCATCCTTCCCATCGTTCTGACTGTTACATCCCTGACGGGGTATGAGCTCCGACTGGATTTGCTAGACATCGTGTGTTTAGCATACGTTGCGGCAGATCTTCCGGAACACGACACAGCAATGCTTTCTCATCTACCCTTTCCCGTTCTCTTACAACTTCTACACGGCGCCAATAGGCAGCTTGATTATGTATTCCTGGTAACTGGAATACAGCAATTACCCTGTCTCAATTGAATAACAACACAACACTCTATTTTGTTTGGCATAAGAGAGGAGTTTATTTCTCAAAAGAAGCGAATCAGAAATAACTACAGAACTATCCGAAAGAGAAATAACGCCTCTGCCCACCTGCGAAATCAAGACAAAAGGGTGGGAGTGGGGGAAAGGAATAATAGAGCGATACTGGATATCACAAGCTACACAAGCCAACTGACTAAAGGAATTGCAAGCTGATACGCATTTAACCTCTAACGTCACACAACCTGTAACACTATACTAATCCAATAATCAACAGTGTAATTAAACATTTTAAGCTAGCTCAAAATAACACTATTACCCTGTCTCAATTGAATAACAACACAACACTCTATTTTGTTTGGCATAAGAGAGGAGTTTATTTCTCAAAAGAAGCGAATCAGAAATAACTACAGAACTATCCGAAAGAGAAATAACGCCTCTGCCCACCAAACCACCCCAAACAAAAGAGTGCCGTAAGCGAGAAAAATAAACAAATACTATGAGCTACTACTAAGGCCAGCTGCCGCCTCGCAGGCATATCTAAATTCAACTATCCTTTGTCAGCGTCGGATTTCCAGTCCCCGAAAACCTGAATAAGTTCCCCCGGGAGTCCGAGACTAAAACCGTAATGTGTCCCGCCCCGACGAAAGACTAAAAGCGTAATGTGTCCCGCCCCGACGAAACGAGTGCCCACGAAACGAGTGAGGATCCGCAATCCCACTCGCAGCTAGACGCTGCCGAAAAACATCCACGAATGATTTGGTAATAGGACGAAGCCGCCCGTCCGAGGCACGGAAAGCGAAGGCAGGAGATGCCGGATGCGTAGGAAGAAGTTCTTTCATGCGCAAAAACATCTGGACGGGGCACAATACGCTACCGGGTATAGAAATCAGAGGCAAACGCAAATGCGGACTACCCAATGGGCGCGTTTTGGACCACTTAAACGAAACCACTAAACCATCGGACGTGAGGGAGATATCCCCCCGACATAGATGCTTGGCAGCGCTGAAACTCTCCGACGCAGGAGAAAATGTTTGAAATACGAGCGAACAAGAAGGATTATTATTTAACTTAAATACAGGGGACCCTACTCGATAAACCTGATGGTTTCGTGGGTCCCCTGTGTGTGGAAAAAAATAAACTCAAATTCATAAACTCAAAACAAAAACGCACACGAAAAGGCAACCGCATTCGGGACCGAATCATATCCCACTACTATACTTTTCAAAATTGCCACAGTAACAGGCGGAGCCTGACTAGGTATATGCGCAGCCTGACGATCGATTCCCCTAAGTGTGACTCGCAACTCAAAAGATTGCGAAAACGGAAATTGATATCCTAGCGCAATATGCAAAAACTTAACCCACTAAGATAATTACGAACCGAATAAGGGGTAAAAATCTGACTGAGAATTGAGTAAATAAGCAAACAGTGTCTAGCGAGGCTGGCAATGGTACTAATTGAAAATAGATACAAAAGGATAAATAAGTCCGCCATTGATCTGAATTTCTCCGTGTAATAATCAGTATCATGAAAAATATGTGTTGCACCAATACCAACTTCTTGTTCGCACACTTTGTACGAGTGCTATGAGATTATGGCTGAAGCTGGGGAAATATGACACTTCTGTTGGTATCTCGCAGTTCTCATAAAGGTGAGTGTTTAGTTTTCCTCGAATTCAGTAAATTCCTGGCTGGCGAATTTCTATCGTATGGCATGGCACGCAAGCCGGGTGCGATATTCTCTCGCTGCCGAGGAATCCATACACAAGATGCGAGAATTCTCTGTAAGCAACAACACGTAGAAACCTATAAACAAAAGTTCGCTGTTAGAACTTGAAGTATAACATGATTCGCCCATACGAATGAGCCAGATACCAAATAAGCATGAGCAAACAATAGTTAGCGCACTCGTAGAATAAAGAGCGCGTGACACTAAAAGACAGCGCACATTCGTAGTGCGCTCTATTATTATTATGGATTCGAATAGCGTCGCTCGTAACAATAATAATAGAGCACACGAATCGCTCGCGAAAATATTAAAATAGCAGAGCTTTTGGATTGAAACATTTTCTTTCCTTAGTGATGGTCATTTCTGAAGACTGGTCAATTTGAATGCCTCCTTCTCTGGATTCCATGGTTTTCTTGTCGTGAAACAATAACTTCTGTCGTGAATCGATAACTTACTTCTCCTCGGAGCTTAGTTTCTTGTAGCGTCTTTCGTCTCTTGTTTTGTATTTGCTTGCCAAGTGCTTTAATGCCCATTTCTCGAGGCAATTGGGTGGAAATCCTGGGTGCAGAGTCATACAATTTGGTGCCGAACCAACAGCCGCTTCGACTTCTTCGTGTTGTAGCGCCTCAACGCATTTTTCTATCTCTTGGCGGCATCTTGCCTCGTACACGTTCTGTAACGTCTCCACTCTGCAGTTTCCGCATTTATACCTATATATATATAAAGTTACATAAAAGCTAAAAAGAGAGCGCACACGACGCCAAAACACCTTCGCTCAAAGGCCAGATGTGCGATGTTTCTATTTTCAAACTTACAACTTTCCCATTGATCTGCACCATCTAATCTCCATTTTAATTTCTTCTGTAACTCTTCTTCAATAGCTCTTTGCCTTCTGTACTCACAAGTGAACTCTGCACTCGCCAAAGCTCGACATTACAATTTTTGACAGGGATAAGTGCGCCTGGAAAGCTCTATTCGTGTGTGATTTGGTCGGTAGACTGATAGAAGACGCGCGCCACAGGGAGCTACAGTTTAAATAACGAAATAACGAAAATCTAGCGGTTGTTTCATCCCTTGTCTCTTTTTACGAGGTTAGTTCCAGACGGAAGCCATTTCGTGGTAATGAGGCCCTATTGGGGAGTCTAGGCAAAGCATAATCAGGCAATGAGAAAAGACCAGAACGCAGGGCAAAGAAAATAGATTTCCTTTCGCTTTATTCAGCGAAAAATGGAAAGATTTTCATTATTTTTCTTGATTTAAACTGTAAAGGTGAGCTCCCTGTGCGAGCGCTATGAAATTCGCATAATTAATTCTGAATAGCAATGCCTCAAAATACGTCACTCGCCCCAGGCCGCTAACGCCACGGCCTGAGATAAAAGTAGAAAATATTGAAAAATCTGTAGAAAAATTAGATTTAAGGTCTCGGTCAGGGAAAACGACGTGCTTACGAAAAAAATTCTCGTTGCGTCGCAATTTATGCTACGATAATCAGTTATATATCGTTTTAAAGCTAAAAGATTGTTCTATCTAACGAAGTTGTTCATTTTTAGCAGAGTTTAGATCTTTCTTATATTTTAACTATGACTACCTTGTTTACTTGAAAATCTCCAGACCATAAGCGATATGTTGCACAATTTCAAACTTTGTCGGATTTTAATCTTGGAGGAATGAACTGACAAACGATGAGAGCGATTTTTGATATTTTGCATATTTACGAAATTATTAGGTCGCGAAGTTGAAAGTCGCATTTTTTTCAATTTACTGCCGCAAAATTTATCATAAAAACTTATTCAAATAAAAAATAAAAATTTCCTCATACGGTTTTTTTTAGGTGTTATTATTTTCTAACGGCACAGAAAATTTGACGCCGATATCTTAAATCGTGCGAGGTCAGGAGCTTCGCGAAGGTGAAATTTGACCTAAAATTTAAGTGCTAGAAAAAGCGTGTAAAGTTAATTAAAATACAGAAAATGAGTGGCGGGCAATACAAACGAATGGGCTATTAGTAGGGTGGCTTAGCGACAAAAACGGGTCATTTTGTGCAATTTCGCGTAAAGGCACCAATTTGGCATGAATATTCCTTGCATCATTTTGAACAGAATTAGAAGGGGTGCCACACGATTTGCACTGTGTAGGGGTGGGGAAGAGCAGTGTTGTCACCAAAATGTAAGGCTATTTTTCTAGCCAAAATATGAATGAATTCATGTATTGAATACATCTACGTGTTCCTTGATAAGTTTGAAGAATTCCAGAAAAATGTTACTTTTTAAAATTGAGGGGGGAGGCGAGGGGAATTTTGTCAAGTTACTATAATATATTCAATTTGATGTGTCAATTTAAGTGTGCAACTGACCAAAATGGCATGCATGTTCTATGGATCACCCCTAATAGATTCAGAAGGGGTGCCAAAAAATCGGGGACCAAGGGGGGAAGGGGGGGGGGGGGGAATTTTGTCAAATTTTCATAATATATTCAATATGTGGTGTCAATTTAAGTGTGCAACTGCCGAAATGTGGCACATAAAGAATGCGCGCAAAAAAAAAAATAACGAAAAGCTGCCCCTGAAGGTGTACCGTATCCTTAAATGTTATTACTGAATCAATTATATCCCCTGTAAAAGAAATTGTAAATCAAAAACCATTAGAGATTGGGGTGTCAAGCCTATTTATTATGGCAGCATCGTCTTGCATTAGAATTTTATTTTTAAATTTATGAGACAATATTGTGAGCTAAATTCTATATATTGTCATTGATGAAAAACAAACCTTCTCCCTTGTGATTCACATATCTTGAGATATTTTCTGCTTCAATACCACCTAAAAACAAAAACATATGCACAAATGTCTGTATGTACTGATATCAGTAAACTTGTAAATATGTTCTTCTTCTTCTTCTAATTTCATTCACTGTATTAATTACAGCAGTAATATTAATCAGTTTGTCATTGTTGATTGGGTTTAATAAGTCTAAATTATTTCATATGTTCACTTTCTAAAAAAATCTAATAGATTTAGGCATTGCCAAATCGCACCTTCATGCGATTTGAAGTTTGTGGTGCACTACATTTTACCTCCCGCGCAATTCAATATCCTTATGTTTTAAAAGCTCTGTCTTTGTTCTGGACACCCTACTAAAGACTACAGATTGAACATGGCGATTGTAATTTGTTTCCAAATGTCGCGCGATGTTGACACCGCATTCACTGTCAAGCTTGAAGTTGAAGTGGGACTTCTATTCTCTCGATTTGGGGATTCTCATGACGAGCCGTTTTTGACATGTGTTTTAGCTGGATGAATGTTTAGTAGTTCGACCTTTGTTCATTAGAAACTAAAAAAGTGACGACTGAACACAGTGTTACTAGAACTTTTGATCGATAAAGGTACATGAGTTTTTATGAAAACCTAAGCTTAATTTATTTGAATGAACAAGCTTCTAAGATATGAAATCACACAGGTTTTCACTGTCCGGTTTTTACATTTCAGCGCATACCACAGGAACTCTCTCACCATCTCACTCACTATAGCTGACTTCTTTGTGTATTTACTTGAGGTTCAGAGATAAACAGTAAATTATAATTATTGATCATAATAACTTACGCTAATGATAGCTGGAATTCAAGTTGTTTCCTTTCAACAAAGCAGACATCAATTGTCTCTACGTAAGGCCTGCTTTTATCGTACAACTTCCAGCGATTTGGCTGCCATAGCGGTTGTAGTCGTAGTTTGTCTTGCAGGAATCGCACCGCAAAGAAAACTTCATGCCATCGGCTTGTCCATATGGACAACCACTTCCGCTATCTTGTCATGAGTCTGCAGCAATCGCTTGTATGACGAGTAGGACCCAGTTGGTGGTGCCAGCACCACGCGTTTTGGCAGCTCCCTGCTAGTAGCGCCAACTGATCGCTGAAAAGCCAGTCACCTCCTCGTTGTATTTGGCCGCGAGGAAGGTCGACACTGTATTCGAAGACTTCTCACACTCTCGAAACCAATAGAAAACTCGCATAGTTTTCTTTAGGCGTCGATTATCGCGTCTTCTCTCTTAACTCCCTCCTTCTTTCATCTACGAGCAACAAATTCGGTCGCTTGCGACCCTTACGCGACGCCATTAGCGAAAGCGAAGATACGAGAGCACGTGACGAAGTTGTTACGTTCTAGGGGTAACAATTCATAGCCTTATTCACGCGACCCTAAATCGAGCATCACATGAATGAATGACAAAAGATCACGTAATCAAGTCTATCTGAAGACCTGTAATCCGAAATCCTATTCCGAAACAACTGCATCTAACCCTAATTCTTTCTGATGCCACTGCTGCGCGTTTGCACTTCTGCACAAACTTAAGGTTCCCACAAGGGAAAAAGACGTCAGTTGCCCAAGAATCAGTGACATTATGCAGCTTATGTATGCCAGTGGATCTGAAGACATGAGAAGTCTATAGAAATTAGAGGTTGTAGAAATAGGGAGGGGGAGGAAATGCACCGACAAAAACCTTATCTTGAAACATAAGCGGTATATGACATATTATTTAGTCAATGGCAAGAAATAAACCTACGGACATCTAAAAGCAAAAACCAAAAGTTCCAAATATTAACAACTGTTCAAATTAATTCTTAAAATAATTACAATAATTCCAAGTATCCAAATATTAGCTCCAAAAATATTTTTTTCTTTTAGATCATTTCTCAAAATACTTCCTTCATCTTCCTGTCTACACTGATTTTCTTTGTTTCCATTGCCCCATCTCTTTCTCATTTTATCATTTTCCAAGATCTCTCCTAGAATGGCGTCTAGCTCTGGTTTAGGTTTTCTCCTCTTTTTTCGATACTGTTTCTCCTCTCTGAAGTGAGAAACGTGTCAATATCATGTAATTCAGTCTATCTGAAGATCTGTAAACCGAAATCCTATTCCCAAAACACCCGCGTCTTGTCCTAATTTTCTGATGCCACAGCTGCGCTTGTGCATATTTAAGGTCTCGGTAAGGGGAAAAGACGCCAGTTGCCCAAGATCCAATGACATTGTACAGCTGTATGCCAAAGGATCTGAAGACATGAGAAGTCTATATAAATGAGAGGTTGTATAAATAGTTAGGGGAAGGAAATGCATTCGACCAAAACCTTATCTTGAAAGATAAGCCGTATATGATATATTTAGTTAATGGCAAGAAATAAACTTACAGACATCTAAAAGCAAAATGTTCTCTTTGTTGTTATTTAAACGAATTGGTTTCAAATGTTACGTGAAACGTGTGTCCAACTCGGGAGATCAATGACATAATGCGAGTAAGTATACTGCAATATAAAAATTACCTTGTGGAAGGACATTGGACCTAAAAAGGCTATCTATCTGGCGGCTTATGCGTGCTTATGAAAATTATTTTTGCTAGTGCGTACTTTCTACAAGTTTTCGCGAACAACAAGCTCCATTATTAACTCCATTAAAAAAACGTGTTGGTTGTGAACCTCATAGCTGAGCTACCGCGGGCGACGAAGCGCCATATCTACATGCAGGAGAAGAAGGAAAACACAGAGAAGTGTATATGCATCGACCTTGATTTTCATGGACTCCCGGTTGTTCGTGGTCGGACAGGCAACCATGACCAGTTTTATAGCGGAGCTAAATAAAAGGTTAATATCTTGCTAAGGCATAAACCTTAGACAACCAAAATTGGGTGAAGTTGTCTAATGACTAGGGAGGGGGATGCAAAGGCGTGGTCACGTGGTATGGCGTCATCGATGACGTCATCACACGAGAAAAGGTATATATTTGGAAAGGGATGAACCTGGGACAACCAAACTTGGGTGAAGTTGAACCTCCCCTTGAACCGTGACTGGGGCACTAAATACTTGAATATCTCATCACTTTGTATAGAAAGGTCCAACCGAGCTCACTCTTCGTCATGAAGAGTCTTGTGGATTGCCCTTAGACTTGGCCAACCGGTTAAGCCCTTTGCCTTTGACTCAGAGACAGAGACAGAAACAGCAACAAGGCAGTGAAGTCTTCAACCCAGTCGTCAGTTTCCATGATGAACTGATACAACGTAGTCTTTTTGATAGCAACTTCGTCGAGCCACAGCAGGGAAGCCTTCCCATTAGGCAGAAACCAAAAGATCCGGCCAAGTAACACAGATAGATGGGACAGTGTGCTTTCCTCTATAACTCGGGCCACAAAGTCTCCTTTGTTGAATCCTTGGTTGTCGTCAGGGCTTGAGTCAGGAGAATTGGCTCCTTCGAGAGTTTACTGAGCAAATCCAGTTTCCAAGGCTACGGCATACTCCTTCCATTCACTACACTTACATTGGTCGTATATACGCTGGGCTTGACGTCTGTTCTGCCAGGTGAAATGACAAGACAACCTAAAGTAATTTTAATGTTGTGGACTATTATAGGAAAATATCGTCCAAAAGGGGGAGCGCAACTTAATGTTGACATAAGCTGTGTGGAATCCTAGCTTTTCATAGCAGTTCATACCAAAGCAGCTACAGAAATGCTTATTTTTTGATCAAGCATACGGAAACACGTCATGCTTAAATGTATGCTTATATGCAAACTGTACTGTATGCTCTTTACTGGACCTTATAGCACTTGCGGGCCCAGTATTTCGGTATTTCGATACATTTAGTGTATTTGCGAGAGCAATGTTACAACTTTGGCCTCAAGTTTTTAATTACCACCACCCCCCTCTCCTTGACAGGGAGGCAGCGAACCAATAAAAGGTTAGCTTTCTCTCGGTTCTGTAAATAAATTAACGTTATAAACAAAAAAGGGACAAAATTTTATGATAGGTAAACCGAAGTTCTAAAAATTAATCCTTTCACCTTTCCATTAAAAATAGGCCACCCATTTTGTTCTTACATGGAAATTTGTTGAGTTTCTCTGTTTTTACAACAAACAAGGAACTTGCACGTCTAAACGGATAAAAAGGTACCCTTTGTGTTTGTTATTGATTTAAAAGGTGCAACACGAAAAAGGGTACCTTTTTTCGTAAGATACTGTTTGATGGAAAGTGAAAACTTGAAAAAGGTCCTTTTACGTTTGATCAAGAACAAGAAAAAGCCCTACTTTTCCGCATTTTCAAGTCATGCAACGCAACGTGGCAATTTTCTAGAAAACCCCGGTGACGAGATGGTGATATCCCACGCCAAGACGTCTTTGGACATTGCGGATAACCGATGCCCGATGCTCGTTATTCATCCCAACAATGGCAATTAGCGCACCAATGGATTTGCTGCCATGAGCACACTCGCTTTTGAGTTTCCTCTGTATGAGCTGGTGTGTCTTCTTTAAAGTTGGGAACGGTATAAGCACCACCCGACTCGCCTCTTTGTAAATGAAACATACACGTGAAAAAGATTCGCTTATGCAAAAATAGAAACACATAATATATAGATTTAGGCACTGCCTAAAAGCGGAGCTCCCAGTGATTATAATAAATATCAAGGTTTAGAAAAATATATTTTGTAACATGATATCATAACTTCAATGACTGCATCTGTTTTTGTGAAAGCTCGATAACATAAAAAAGACATGTAGAAGTTTACAGTATTTATAAATACTTTCAGATCATCGTAATAAAATTCCATGCAAATTTTCTGCTGTGAAAATGTCTAAAGAACTATAGCATTAGGAAGCAAAGTTTTTTATGTATTTCAGTTTTGTTGTCATGATGTGTTATTTTAATAATATTTTAATATTTAAAAAAGGCTTCACTAGTAAAGGTCCTGCTGATTACTAACAAAAACTTACCTATATTATATACTGCCGTAAATAGAGGATTATTACATGGCCGCGCAGACATACAAATTTTATCTATCTCATGAGTGAGCACACTGAGAAAATTTTAACATGAGCAGAGCTAATTCGTATCTCCAAGCGGCCATGTAATGTTTGTTTATTATATAAACTTCAGTAAAATACTAAATCAACATTTATTTTACGAAAATCTTTAAATTTTACTATCGGATAACAATGATGGAGAGTCCTGGGTATAAAATTTGTAGTAAAAGTATTTTTGGGGGTTTTAGGGTTGAAAATTCTACCAGGTATATTTTTTAGGGGTTGAAAAATCTGCGGGTATTTTGGGGGGGTTCAAACTTCTGACAGGATAGTTGACCATCAAGATACTGCCTTAAGCTGAAGCTAATTCCAGGAAACATAATGGGACGGGCATGACCACCATAGGTGATGATAGACAAAGAAAAAAGACAATACGGGTATTATATAGTCTTTTAATGTATTGGCCTTGCAATGTGTCTTCAAGCTTATTTACATTAATAGGTGTGGGAAGGGGCCCAATAGTCTCCCTACTGTCTGCGGGTGGAGCTTGATTTTGAGCCCTTGTTGGTACTATCTCTATCTCTATCCCTGTCCCTTCCCCCATCCTGTGCATGCTGTCGTTTGGGTCAATCCCGCCATGCATGCAATCCCTGGCACTTATAGCAGACATGCCTAAATGAGCATCAATTTCTTGTACATGTGCCATAGCGGTTGTACACATTGCATGTGCCTCCAATAGCGGCCCCTGTAGAGACACTGGTCTGGGGTCCTTTGCCAAAAATGGGGTACTCTTCCTGGAGTACCGCAGTGGAAACTGTAATAGTTGTCAGCCACAGCTGATTGTCTATGGTAGACCAATCCAAGCTCTTATTCATGCTAATTTTTTGGCGGAAACGGAAGTCATGAATAGCCCATCCCAACCCCCTGTGTACGCGAGCAGCATATCTAATCAGACTCACATATTGTAGAAGTTCCTGTGACCTTGAAGGATATGTGAATCGTGACGCTCATATAAATCGTGAAAGCAGTACTCCACTGCTCTACGTCGGTGAGTGAGGCCGTTGGCTTCGCCTTTCTGGTGACCCTGACCACAGAATTATCGAGTGAAAGGCTTAGCTGGTCATCCGAGTCATAGCAATTCAGATGCTTTGGGAGAAGTTTCGCAAAGTCAAAAAACTCACCCGATTGAATCTCATTGATGTACTGGGACGGGATATCCTGGAAGGGACTTGCATAGTTTAGCTGCTGGTTGGCTGCAGAGTTGCTTGGTTCCAGTGGAGGCGACGCGTCATGTAGTGCTTTTCCCGTAGGCGAGTTGGCCGATGTCTGCGATGTGTGACTTTGACTTTGAGCAGCGTTCATTGTACTCACAGCGGCCCTAGGCGCGTCGCTAGCGAGTTTCCCCGAAGCTTCGCGGACTGAGTCCCTTACAATGTCTCGTAGTGCCCGTAGCTGATCGTCCGTAAATCCATGATCCGGTTGTCTTTGGGGGAGGGGCGCCATTGGAGCAGACGAGAGAGAAACATTGTCCCCACTGGTATTCACGTCAGTTGCCACCGGATCGGTTCCTTGAGTCCTCTCGCGAAGGCGGCGCTCGAGGGTCTTCCTAACTCCTGTACTTGGGAGCCCGTGTTGTAGGCAGAGAGATCGTCGAAAACTCTAGAGTCCATTTCCATGTTGGGTTGCAGTTGTATGCGACTCGATCGGCGTTTTGGAGGCATATTTTTCCTTATTGAGGCCGACCAAGACTTTCTCTGGCTTCCTTGAGAAGAACTCGATTCAAATGACTGCAATTTGTCCGTAAATTGTAAGTAAAAACGCGAAACAAATTAGAGAAGTAAGCTTCAATGAATGGCCGCCAAACTGAAGTGAACGACACACAACACCACACAAGACAGACATGCAGGAAAATTGGCTGCTTCTGATTGGCTATTGAATTCGATAACATAGGACCTTTGATCAAAACAAACAATGTCCCTTTTATAAATGTACATCACACAGTCGGCACGTGCCAACTCATGGTTTCTCTCATTAACTATAATTTATGACATAAATTGGTCTGAAACATAATGGGACGGGCATGACCACCATAGGTGATGATGGACAAAGAAAAAAGACAATACGGGTATTATATAGTCTTTTAAGTCTAAAAAAGTTGGGCATTTTTTGGGTATCAAATTTGGGAGCAGGTATCTTTGGGGGTATGAAATTTATGGTTCAGGTATTTTTTTGGGTATGAAATTTGACGCTCCATTGGACCCCCCCGGCATTTTATATCTGATGTTTATATAATAAACAGAGGAAATTACATGACCGCGTGGAGATACAAATTTTATCTTCGAGTGTTGAAAATCTTTTTCACGAGTGTGTGCAGCAAACGAGTGAGATAATTTTTTAACATCAGAAGATACAATTTGTATCTCCAATCGGTCATGTAATGTTCTGTTTGTTATATAAACATCATTGAAATGACAAATTCTAATTTTATTTGAGCTAAGCTTAAAAATCGAGCATTGAGCAAAGGCAAGTGTGATATAGTCTTTCTTTTCCTTTTAGTGTTGTACATGTGTCTAGTTATGTAAGATATGTAGGGTGGGATTTTTATCAAAATTAATAAAGATTATTAAAAAAAGTGTGTTTTTACATGTGAAAATATCATGTTATTTTCACAAGTTTTCGAGTGGGAGATCATCCGGTTTTCATTGGTGTGTATATAATAATATTAATATTTAGGAGAGAAATAAACTATATCAATATGTTCAGGCAAGCCTGTGGCCGCGTAGCACTAAGTCAACAGAATGGAGATAAGGAGTTAACCTTGTGTGAAAGCTAAAGTGCTAATGAAATATCATCCCATGTGTGCTTCTGAGCGTTAGCCCTAGTAAGCGGAGAAAGAGAAAAAATTTCTGACCCCGTGAGGGATACGAACCCACGACCTCCGGGGTCAGAGATTTTTTCTCTTTCTCCGCTTACTAGGGCTAACGCTCAGAAGCACACATGGGATGATATTTCATTAGCACTTAAACTATATCAAGTTTTCGAGTGGGAGATCACCCGGTTTTCATTGGTGTGTATATAATAATATTATTATTTTTAGGAGAGAAATAAACTAAGAAACTAAGCAGGGGCATAGCCAAAAAATACTGTTAACATATGGGAAAAAGCCTGCCTCCCCTTTTTGACAATTCCGATCTGGCTATGGGATGCCCTGCCTGCATAACTACCAGTACCTTAAATTGTAGAATTCAGCTATCTTGCTTTCCTCTCCCAAATTATGGCCAATAAATCTTTGTAAGAAGAGCTTTTAAATGATTCATGCCCAGTCAGTTTCTCCTCCCACTTCTGTCATAAATGGCTTTAAAATCAAAAGCACTTGGTTTCTATACAGTACTCTTCATGGACGAGGAAATATAATTTATATCAATTGATGAGTTTGTGTCTATTTAACTTTTCACTCGTTCGTGATTCCCCGATCTTCTACTGTTCAGAAAAGACCAAACGTTCTCCCTTGTACTTCAAATCCAAAAGACGAACTTCAAATTCAAACCTCGAGGTTATGGATTTCGTTTAGGTATCAGCAATAACGCATAAAATTAACGGCACTGCCTCTTCTAGTAACCAAAGTCCTGAAAAGTTCGGCACGACAGCCACGATTCCCTCACCTCATGTCCTTTGCAATTAAGTATCCATACCGATATCTGGAAATATTGATCTAAGCTTTTGAATCCATTTCCTGACACGGCCCAGAAAAGTCGGCATGTAATAAATGAGCGATAAAATGTGCTTTCAAACTTGTCAATTTGCCCTTTCTTTCACGTCATTTTCCTTCCGAGTTAATTCCATCTCCATTTGATTGTAAAATGTATACGAAAAAGCTTAGAATTCTAACCTCAGCACAGGTAAAAGGTAAAATATACTAGTAAAGAGAAATAAATGTTGTTTCTGATCTGCCGAAGAGAAATGTTTTTTTTTTTTTTTAAATAAAAGTCCCCAGACCCCAGTCCTCAGATGAGCAGGCGCGCGCGCCTGATGTCGACATTTCCCGCCAAAAGCAGTTTGACGGTATTGGTAATGACGTCATGTCACGTCAGCAATGCATAGATTATGTGCCTCTTGCTCTATATATAATTCTCTCCAAGAATGGTTTTCTCACGTTTTATCCTTTTCGAGATATATATTTTTAAAGGAATAACACAAGGATCCCATGTCTACACGGACGGACGGACGGACTCAACCGGACGGCGTACGCTATAGGTTTTTACACAGACAAAAGAAAGTAATTGCTTTACAACCCACTAATTAGTTGGGCATGGCGCCATCAATTAAATGAAAAAATTGATTTAATTACCCGTGACGGGCTAGGGTTCTTCACATGTCAACCTGATACGGGTGCTTGTCGTACGTAGCAAAACGATTTCTGGCTTTCTTTAGTCATTTATAGCTTTAACATAAGCTTGCGTTGAGATGAGTGCAGGTTTTGGGTGCATTAGTAACCCTTCAGGTCACTCGAAGCTTCCCATTAAAATTATTGTTTATCATGGGGCGGGCCTCCGGTGTACGTTCCGGGTCATCGTAGATGGTCATTGTAGATCAGCGGCACGGATGACTTTGCACAATGCATAGAGGCCTCAGCCTCTGTAACCTTCCCCACAAGATTCTTTTTCTCTAGTCCCACAAGGTAAAGAGGCCTACTCCGGGTCATATAGTGCCTATAGTCGTTTGAAGTCGTCTATACTCGCTTTAGGTTATCTCAATTAATTTCCTTAAGGTGGTAGCACCGGCTATCTGGGGCATTTTTGAATAAAAATTTTAAAGGCGCTTTAAAAGATATCTATTCAATTTTATAAATGTTTTAGAGGGGTTATCATAGTTTGTTTTCGTGGGAAATTTGTAATTTGATACCTCTTCTTAATTGAATTAAGGCGCCCCCCCCCCCCCATAACCAAAGAAATTTCAATCATTTTGATTTTTAAGATGACCACTTATCTCTCTTCGGATTATTTTTTCGCAAAATGGAAGCTTTACTCAATACAAATAATCCCTAGCTTGCAAACCAGCTTTCAGAAAATGCAGTCGGAAAAAAGTTTATATCCATATTTATAATATAATAAATTTTGTATTTTCCCGACATCTTATCGTTAGCCGTTTCGCATGCTAAGTAATATTTCGTTGGCAATGATGGACAATTTAACCAAATCACATCACAAAATAATGTATTCTTGCAGAAAAAAATGACAAAACACCAATCCCAATATGCATTAAAAAACTTGAAATAAACAGACAAAGTATCATAAAATCGGCGAAAACTGGGAAGAAGTCGAATAGTCTGCATGTTGGTCAAAAATCCCGTTCCCTCCCCAAAAATACAAAAGAAATGGCTTTGTTTTTGTCATGTTGCTAGGGAGCTGCCAATCACAGTACGGGTGATAAGAAAGTTCACTTTCGGCTTATTAATATGCATCGCATTTCCGCTCTGCATATTTCACAACAAGCGATACTAGCAACTTTACCTCTCAAATCTTCATCGAAATTCATGGTTTTACTACTTAAAATTTGTATGTATGGCCCCCAAAAAGAAAAAAAAGAAAACAACAAAGTCATAGAGAAAGAGATCTTTAATCGAGAGAGGGAAAAAGGGAGCAGAAGCAAGAGGAGTCGGAGTTGGCTCGAGACACGACGGGGTGCTACCGGCAAAATGGCGGCTTGAGACGAAAGAATACGCTTCAGGAGAAACGTTGAAGGTCATTTCGCCGAATAAGACCGTTTATCATGGTATGGCGAAGGCTAAAGCGGCATTGGAAGCATGAGGTCTACACACCGGTGTTCCTAATGAGTCGTCCGATGAATCTTGCAACTCTGATAGTGAGTACTCGCCGAGCCCGACCAAAATGCAAAAACAGAACTCCAAGCTTCAATCACAGGCGGCAAGTGAGAAACACGCGGTAGTGGAGCGGCAGCTTTTTGTGGCGGAAACTTCGCAGCTGACAAATCTACTGGATCAAGTGAATCGAACATCACGGTGTGGTACACCGGACTGCAATGGTACGCTAAACGATATATATTTTCTAGGCTTTCTGAAGCTTTGCAAGTTTGTATAACTTTGAAGTGTAATTTTGGAGCCGTAATTCTCCTCGGCATTGTTTCGTTGTTCGAAATATCAAAATTGACGAAGTGAAGAAAAGGTTTGTACGTTAATATTTGGACGACTGAAAAGTAATTTCGGGATTCTTATCTTAGCCTTGCTTCACTATACATCATTTACAATTTTTCTTATTTATTGTAGCTTACTTTGTTGACAAGCCTTGTGAAGATATATTTAAATTATTGTTGATTCTTTTCTTAGGTATATTGGTTCCAGCTAAAGTAGAAACAATTGGCCTTGGAGGTACAGTCAACGTTGTCTACGTCTGTAATGGATGTCTAAACAGGATAATTTCATTTGAAGGATCACTGGCTGTTGAGGGTTCCAGGCGCACTGTTGTTGGCCTTGCACTGGCGGTCGCATTCATTGTAACTGGACATGTTTTCTCAAAATTCCAGCAAACGCTGAATAACTGCCTTGGAATTGCAGCAATTTCGAAGAACCGTTTTTACGAGGTAATACAACTAATATACCCCCACATCCAAGATATAGTCGACGAGATGTGTGAAGATGCTAAAGAGGCCATGAAAGCACTTGACAGCGAGACTTTGGGCAGCTGGGATAGAGCAGTAGTCACCTCAGATGGTGTGTGGCACACATGGTACATTTTTCACACATGGTACATTTATCATTAAAAATTACTTCACGCAAGGTCTGTTGTGGTATGGCCACAAATGAATGAGGGGTCAAACAGATGACGAAGAAGGAGACGAATTATATTTAGGAACAGCCAAATCAATGGAAGGAGTGCTGACAGAGGAGCTGCACGGGCAGGCGATAGAAGAGGGCTGCAATTGTGTTTGTGTGTGTGGCAAGATTGTGACTCATCCTCCAAGAAATCAGTGGTGAAGAAATATGGGGAGGAGCCACCGAAACGCGTACATGACGAGCCAGGCACGCTTAGTTACCGAATTTTATACACAAGATCCCGCTGAGATAGCGGACTTTTAGTCCAGTATCTCTGTGGGATACCGTCAGTCTTGTAATAAGGATATTGCATTCCAATCAGTTAAAAGGCGCTGTAATCCTCTGGTAATCCCAAAGTGTTATCTCAACGTTGCATTATGTCTGTCAGTAGATTCATGATTCATATTCGCATTCATTCTTTTCGTTATCAATGTTCTTTTCAATCATATTTCACGGTACGGCTAAAATCTTGTTCAGGGGATTCTTTTAACTAGAGAATGCTGTCATGAGTAATATTTTGCAAGACTATCTGTGATTTACATCGCGTTTTCAGTCGCCATTCTTGTTACATTCGTCATTACAGAGCCGTGCTTACTTTTTCTCTTAAATCTTTTCTACGACTTTTTCGGCGAAGATAGAAAACGCGTGATGTTGAGACACGATAAGTTGTAAAATCACGAGCCGTTAGTATTGAACGATTGTAAAACGTTTTGAGTGCCGCGATAAAGTCATAGAAAGTTCTGTCCTCTGATGCTTAAGCCGGCCTCGCCTGATTCCACTCGTCTTGATGTTAATTATTCTACATATAATTCACAAAAGCCGAATTCAATCTTGGTTTTATTATGCACTATTTAGCACAAAAAAACATATCGAGAACAACGCGAGGGGATTCCAGAAAGTACAATGTACGAGCATCGTTGTTGACTGCTCAAAAAAATAATGCACTGCGTGTGTAAGCTACACATTCTCGAAGAATCGGAAATTGTGATCAAGAAAATCAACTCATTCTTCATGGGCTAGGTTACCCAGGCTCAGTATCACAATCCTGCAAAATACAGTGTTTATATGGAGAATTATAGAGCACGTACGGGGTGATTATTATTATTAGGAATTTAATTTGAATTTACAATAATAACAACTCTATTCACAAAACAAACAATAACAGTACATTTTAGGGATTATTATGCAGCTTTAATTTGCACAGTTCTCTTTGATCGGTTAGTGGGAAACCCAGTCCTCTTCCTGATGGAAAACACCTGGAGAATCCAAATTTGTGAGCATGCGTAGTGGATCAAGAGCGTAACGAACTCTACTTTAATACTCGCAAAAGTTAATAAAATTCAAAACAAATCTCCCGACACCAATGAACAGCTAATAACCTAAGATCTACAGCGGTTGATTTCAAAAACATTTTAACGGGAAACTCAGATTATAGGTTTTTAAAAAATCGCTTTCCCCAGAGCCGTAAAGCTTGCCGCTGGCCAAAAGATGCAGGCTCTGGGTACGCGATTGATCAGGTTCTCCATTGAGATGTCGCTGAGTTCTGTAAAATAAGTGTGATCTGTTCTGCACTGATTCTAGGAGCGTCTTGAAACCTCCAAGAATATGAAAGCCGTTTTTCCCCCGTTGCAAACATCTTTCACGCAGCAAACAACCGCAAGCCCACAGCTTCCACAGCCGTTACCAGAACTTGGTTGGGTTGGCATTGGAACCGGAAAATGCTCTACCTTTCGCCATCTTGAGGAATCAAATTCGGGAAGACCGGTTTCATCGAAGAAGTGTCGAAGAACTTGCTGCGTTTGCAGGACCAACGAAGATGTGATCGGAAGATGGAAACCATCATCAAAAGTAGCGGTTCCATGCTGGACGTCATATATCGTGAGGCCCCAGTGTTTTCCTTCGATGCACATTGGGAAAAATATATTATGTACTACTTTCATATTGTTATTTCTACAAATGTTCTTAATGATCATCGTCTGTTAACCGGAAACGGACACAACACATGGTAGGGCGAGAAATATTGCTTTCCCCTGCCTCTTGTTCGCTTCCCTTGTGTACAAGTCCAAGAGGATATCCAATAGCTTGTCTGAGAGCCAACGTTCAGTGCAAAGACGCGAAAGTTCTTGTCGCGTTAATTGAGAGAATCAAGAAGATACCTCCCGCCATTGTCCAGCAATGTTTTAGTAGCCACCGCTTGCGAAGTCTGACTGCTAAATGCCAATGGAATCCAAACTATCTCCTCTCGTACATCCCTAACTATGTCTTTCAATCTATGAATTTGAAATAGAATGATCAGACTGCACATTGAGATGCATCCATAGTTTGGGAATAGGGCGGCATACTCAGAACCTCGATCTGTTGGTGGGTGCTTCGCATTCAAGGCCACGATCTGATCCCAGCATCTATGTAGAACTGACAATGGCGGGATAACTGACAATAGCGAAGGGTCTAAAAGAGGCTGTCTTGAGATCATAACAATAGTGTATTTATTCAGGTGTCGATCAACAGGAGGGTACTCTCGATTAGCTAGTATTCGGCGCGGAGTGACGAAGTTGTCATCTCTGCGTGTCATATCCTGGAGGATACTATTGTCGTACAGTTGTTCATCATTGTCGACTGTAAGATCAATACACAATTTTATTTATAACAGAAGCATGTTCTGGGGTGGATCAAAAGGGGGAGCAATATTGAAAGGAACTTCCTTTATAATATTAGGTGCCAAGGTTAACTTACACAACACGAACACAGACAAGGTTGTTATTATCATCCTAGCTCTGCACACATTACAGATTACATACAGGAATGTGCAGGGATAATTCTAATTCGAAAGCTTTGAGCTGAGAAAAAATTTCATTCAAGTTTGAACAAACGCACACTACCTTGCTTCCCCCAGAGCGTGCGCCAAGTCATAAGTCGAAATGACACATTTACAAAGAAAGGTCATGAATAACATTCTCTTTGTATAAATCCTGGCGGCTGTATCGCAAAACGAAGGAAACAATCCCGGTGGGCGTGTTTTTGTTGGATAAGATTCACCTTGGGGTAGGTTCTAATTCAAGTGATTTTGTGATTCAAGTGATTTTTTGGAAAATTTCCCAATAATTCAGAGACTCCTCCCTTATCACTTTTCTTATGGGGTGTCCATACTATAACATAGCTAATAAGTAGGCTTAGAAAACATTTAAATGCAATTTACAACTTTAAATAAAGTCTTATTCAGCCAATCATAATATGAAAAAACTAGTTAACATGATTTTTTTAGCTTATAATATTGAAAGAGCTGATTTCAATTATTTAGTAACAACAGGTCTTAGCCAATTATGTTGACAATTTAAAACTCATCTATATTCACACGAATTACACTCATTTAACTCAACCATTTAACTCAAGAAGGGTGATCAATCTTGATCTGGAACAATGGAACAGGCAATAGTGATTTTGCTTAATGTCGCTGTAAGCTCATCTATTCTAAACGATTCAATACTAACATTGAGCTTGCCATATACCTCTTCCATTGAGCTCACCTCGGGAATATTCTTACTCGGGATCCAGCCGATTTGTTGTTTGCCCAATTCAGGAAACACACACACAAAAAAAAACCCTGTTATACCATGCCTTACCTCCACGCGTTCCATAACTGCCTGTAATGAAGTTGAACCATGCATAAAGCCCTGACCCTGTAGTTTCGAAGCATGACTGAACTTGCTTGTTCCGCTCAGTGTCAGACGCAAATCTGCATACAAATACAATAAAAATATAGTCTCAGTTTAAAACTAGATACGAAAAATGGTCAATAAACGTTGCGTGGTAGCTTGTTTTCACTCGAACTTACACTTTGGCGTAATTTTCAACCTTTTTGCATCTGATTGTTCGCCTTCAATTCCATGTTTTGAAGATGAACAGCTGTGCGACCTCGCAACCTAAAGAAGAGTGAGACTGGTGAATAAAGGCACAGGAGTCCCACCGAATCTCACCAAAAACGCGCGAAAGCAGAGTTACTTATAAAGACGCATTTTTATACATCATTGACTGACATAAAAACTAGTAAAACTACATACAAAGTAAACGCACCAATTCTGAATAAAATTTATGTGAATAAACGCAAATCAGTTTCGACAGTCATTGAAATCTGTTCGATTACTTTGTAATAATAATCTTTATTTCAACACGATGAATAAACTAAAGCGGTGCCGCTTGTGGGGTCGTTTATAAAATAAAAATTTATAGTAAAACTAGTATAGTAAAACTTATGTAAAAAGAAGGTAACTCACCTGATATTGTAAAGTTTCCAGGACTTTCCTCTGAGCTATGCAGGCGCATATCCAGTCAACGGTCACAGGAACAATAGACTCTGAGAGGTTGTCTAATTTCAGAGCCCCTATTCCGGATGAGAAGGACACATCCCTTGGAAAGACTAAATGGGTAGTCGACTCCTTTACATTCTGTGCTACCACTCCACCAAACTGTATGATTTTCTCTGTGACAATCAAAACTTTGGGGTTCTGAGTTAAGCAAAAGAAGCAAACTCTGAGCATGTGGTTCGTCTATGGGGAATACACTTTGTGTATATTGTGGGGTGAAGTGCTCCTTACAGAACACTTTTGGGCCCATAGACTCTCATGGGATATATATTTTCAACTGAAATTTTTCTTGTGGCCTGGTTGCCATGGAAACATGATCCCTGCTTTCTTGCGGTTGAGAGAATGATCACCTCTCATGGTCCGGGGGGATGCTTGGCCCCACTTAGGAAGCTTGCATAGGGATGGCTATTCCAGGGGGATGTCTGGCCCCCATATGGATTTTTGCCCTTATGATCATTGTTGCCATGGTAACTGGTTTTTTGCCAATATAATCCAAAATATCCAAAAAAATCCTTAGGAGCACTTTTCCCCCTTCCCCATTTCCCACATATCTGTCTCCTTATCTCTTCATGGGTTGGGAACATTAAAGCTAAATTTAGAGCATATAAATTTAAGTTAATGTGACAACCAGGAAGTGCTTTGCTCTCAAACAGGAAGTTAATATTTTCCCTGCACTGTTCTACTATTTGATCATAGTATGATCTCACGTTACATGTCTCTGTAACTAAATAGCTTGTTAAACAGAGACCCATTCATCAGGGCAAAAGCGGTGATGACATTTTAAACAACAGTGTATTGTTGACATTAAATAAACCACCGGCATTGATTAGCGCAATCAAGAGCGGAGTTAAATTTTAGGGTTTAAATTTGTGAATTTTGAACAATAAGGTATTTCAAATAGGATCGCGTTTTTTCATTGCTTGGTATTTTTTTCTTATTTCTCAGCTGGGAAGTGAAACCTTAAACATAGGCACTCCCGAGGCTTCCACATTATTATGCAATTTTTCCAGAACATATCCATACTCCCACCACTGAGGGAATTGAGAATTCCAGGGATCTGGGTTCAGTTCAGTGAGGTTCAGCGTTATCTTGGCTCTTGTTTACCATGCTTTACATCATCAAAATGTTTTGGATTCACGAGCTACAGGAAGTGAGTCAGCAACAAATTTTTCATGATAACACCGAATCTCACTCAATTTTTTTATCATGACAAAATTCAAAGATGTTGCTAAAGTAAGTTATGTTTTGTTGCCAATACATTCAAACAGTGTTGTCTGGACTTTTATTTTTCATCAACCAAATCGGGCAATCATATTATGCAACACCATCTGTTATGTTACCACTGTAGCACTACTACGCGACCTCAAAATTCAATGTTGGGATGGGCTATTGGCGATTTTTAGCTGTCAATCTAGCCAAACACTTAAATGGGTCAAAATTGATTGCCATATCAACCATTAAGCTATCCCTTGTCTTCCTTGCCTCGAATGTTTAACTTTCTGGTTCAAGAAATTTGACAATACAATTTTTTGCGTAAAATCGGCAATCCCATAGCAATGCATACGGTGGTAAAATCTATTTCCGAGATATAGGCTTGCTTTTTACCATTCAAAGTAAAATGTACCATCTTACCTGCTTGGCAGGGAATCACCTCCGCTGTTCTCTCTGTCATGCCCTGTTCTCCTCCACGTTCAGTTTCTTAACAAAAATAAACTAAATATGTTGGCAAACCCGATCGGTAAACCGGAAACACAGGCATAGTCCTGAGGCCCCCATTGCCGAGGGAGTTGAGAATTCCCGGGATGAGAGGCAAAATGTACCTCTTTTTCTTGGAATTTATTCTGTCGACGAAACACTACTTTCGCTGGCCTTTTAAATCCGAAAAGGTTATCCATAGACTGGTGTCTCTCCATGTCTCCCTCGAAGCTGCCTTATCATTCATGCGAAAATCAGTTGGCTATGTTATAAAAGCAGACCACTGGCGAAAGGCTGCCCGCCTGTGGTGATAAAACATTTTTTGCGGTCATTTTTAACCGGAGAAACTGGTTTTAGAAGGTCTGCTATTGACAACCATTGCAGAAGGAATCCGAGGCAAGGAAACTAGACCAAAATTGTCTGTTTTGTCCTAAAACGGCGAAGTCGGTGACTGCAGAACACACCCTCACGTATGGCTATAGCTAGTTACGTGCACCACGCTTGTTGATTAATCTGCTAGGCTATGTTTCCGCTTGCCTTTCACGATCTGCAAATGTTCTTCGACCCTCTCTTTGATTGAAAATACATCGCTCTTTAAGTCGTTTTCCCACTTATATAACACTTCAGTTTCGCAGGCCTCGTAAAATTGCGAATGAATTTCAAGAGCGTTATCAAAATCCTTTTGCAACTGTTCGACTTCTTTTCCGAGCTTGCGCTTATTTACGCCGCTCTTTCCGATCAGCTCTTGTAAGCTCTTGATGGAACGGGTAATCCTTCTACGAAGGGTTTTCCTTCTGTTCGTCAGACTACTGATTGAGTTTTGAGGTTTTATTTGCCATGGCGTGATACGTTCGCCGACTAGTTCGGCGCTAAAGACCTTCAGGACTTGTATCGGTCGCCATGACAAATACGATCATCGGCCTCAGGGATTTCTTCTAATATTTATTGTTATGTCCTGAAATGAATCAAGGATTTGTACATTATTTTTGGCATATTATAGAAATTTCAGGGAGTGACCTGTATGCAAAGTAACCCTTCGTCCTTCCTGGTCTGGGATGGCGGGCAGATGACAGTAAAGCGATCATACGCAGCAGGAACGTTCTTCCTGGTTTACGAGCTCCGATATTCGAGCTTCCTGTGTGACGCTACGATACGATAATCCTTATTTTACGAGGGTAGCATATTGACCTGTTACAGTCTTCTAACATATGGTCCTCGTGAGTGTTAGTGTGGTGAATTCCGTAACACGGAAATTAGGCAACTTCCGACGTTCCTCGTGGTTCCAATGTAGTACAAGGCATGATAGTTTTCGGGGGGTTATTAGTAAAGCCAAGGTCTGAACATGTTTGTATTGCACACTTCCATGGTCACGGTATAAACCGTATATATATTACTGATGAAAGAGGGTCAATCAACAGCTCTGATTGCTTGTCTTTCCTGCAAAAATACTTTGTCTGTCTTTATTTCTTGGCAGGTCACATATTGCCCCCTATCATTTCTAACGTCAAATAGGGCTCTTTTGGGATCAAGCTTTTCTCCTTTTCTCTTCAGGTCGTTCTTCACGCTGCTGTTATTAGTCCTCATATAAGAGTTCGTGGAGTTTGTCCTATTTCCACGAGGCTTAAGTCTGATTCTTTTGTCCTTTCCATTCTCAAGAATACAAGGAGGAACCATTTCGTGATCTCTTTTCGTGACCTCTCTGATATCATGGTTTTGTGGAGACTTGGATTAGAGAGACAAACATAAGGCCTTCTTATAACCACAACATCGGCATCACCTTTCTTCAGCTTCACCATACTAGTTATCTGACCGTTCTTGCCCCGTTTGAAGTTGTATGGCTTTGGCTCGCAGCCTGTCATTTACCAGCAACCATTGTCACCACAATAAATGTCCTCCCTTTCCGTTAGAGCATCAATGTCAACAACAAACTGCCAACTTTCCATTACTCGTATTGGTACTTCAGCGCTTATCATGTTAGGGTGTTCCTTACGACAATTCATCAGCAAGGACACAATGACGTCATTGTCTGTACTTTTTAGATGCACAAGCCTTCGGCGTCTGTCATCTGTTTTGATCTTCTTTAATGGCGAACAAGAGACATCAATTTGTCTTCATCATCACTCCCACAGGAACTAACGGTTGGTGACCCCTATATTGTAGGCAAAATGGAAATCAGACTATTAATATTTCAAGGTTTTAATTTTTTCTCTTCTCACAGTTACCCTGCGATACCACGTCACCCAACATTAATATTCCCCTTGAACCATAGACAACTTTATCAAAGTTTGGGTTTAACAACAACAAAAACAACAAATTTAATACTGTGGTAAAATGTAAACTATTTTTTAAAATGTTTTTTTATTATAAATTTTTCAAAACAGCGCGAATCTGAATTATGCAGACTACATGACCCAGTGGTTAATATGAATAAGCAAATCTGTCGGGCTATCAAACGAAGTATTTTACAAGCGAGTTGGTATTGCGGTTTTGGTTTCCTACCAAGCCTTAAGAACATTTGTTCCCGTTTTCCGTTTCCCGTATAATTGTGTATTGGAGTTTAATACAAACAAATTGGAATACATTTTCCATTTTCCATTTTCTACTATGCAAGCCATTTGTTGCACCAGGCTTCGGTATAACGCAATCGGGCGAGGAACAGAGTTTGACTGCTTTATGAAACAATGCCTCTAGGATCGCAATTGTCATGCCAGAATGACTCAAAATTGACCTAAACAACTTGGTACAGGTCTAGCCAAATATACGTGTACAATGACAGTGTACAATGAACGGGTAGAACGGCGGTGTATGAATGGTAAATGAATGAATGATCATCGCAACTGAAAAAAATCATGGTCTAAGCAGAGTGGGAGGGATCCGACCTTTCGTCGACACAAGGCCATGAATGTAGGTCCGGTGTAGAGTAGGGTACTCCCTTAGGGTCAACTAAAGGTAGGGATTATAGGTATGGCGAGAAAATGGAAACTAAAATGTGTAAACTCCATATATTTTGATAGTTTTTAAGCGGTAACAATCTTTCCGTGGTCCGTTTGGTTTCCTATTTATCTAGTACTGCTAAGCACACTGCTAATTTGTTAATTTTTGCCATCCTCTCCGCCTCTCCGGGAAGAGCAGCCGAAGCGTGCCCTTATTGGTTGCAACTGAAGCATTGCAAACGATTGCTGGAGTACGGCCATGGGTGGCCTCTGAATCTTCCACCGCGTGGAGCCCTCGTCTGAAACTGGCTAGAACTGGTTAGAGTGCTTTAGGATATTAGAAGCTTCTTTAGCCATTTTGGCATCCAGAGCCGTAGCGTACTCGTCGGCCTTCTCATGCACATTTCTGCAAGCCATCCGTGCCAGCGGTTGTAACAACTGTAGCGCCTTGTACCTATCGAAGAGTGAACAGCGGACGGTTTTAGATAGCGGCGAAGGTTGCGAGCGATTGGCCGTATTCTTCGTCTGTCTGTCCTCTTCAAACAGCTTTCTTTTCTTTTCAAGGGTTTCTTAAACGGCCAGCGGAAGGCCTCGAAGTATACAAAATGGGTGGTTTGTTAGATTGCTAACTTGAAAAACGCCATGACAAAATCACACAACCCTTCCCTTATCACGTACGCCTTCATTGTTGTGTGCGATACTTTCACGCAGATACTAGCGTTGACGCTGCAACTAAGCTCCACGCGCGGTGATAGCATTTATACAGCGCGGTGCTAGCCTTAAATCCTGCGAGACTCTTTGTACGTTCATGCTCATAGAAAATGTTTCACTAAAGGTGTGATTGAGCCTTGTGCGACACATCAACCTGCTTATAAAATGATAAAACATAGAAAGTGTGAACTCCGCACACCTTGCCATTCCATCACCCGTTAACACGCTTATGATGGCAAATTTGACGTGTAACCCGTTGTCAAAGCCACCAACTTAAGTGAAGATTTGCTAGTAGAAACTGTTCTGATGGAATTATTTTTTCAATTATTAAAAACCAGCCCCCGCTGGTGCGAAATATAATGTAAAGTGTAAAGTGGGAAATGTACCGGTACCACGTGGTCAGTACAGGGAACGTAAGCGACATAAACACGTCTTGATTTAATTCCGGAGCTAATGTTTAAATCCGGACTGTGAAAAATATCCACACCGAAACGTTTTTTAGGAGAAATCTACAGCTGGCTGGTGAAGCAGGCCATTTCTCCAAAACAATTGGAGAACACAACAGCAGCATGTCAGAATTTCCATAAAATATGGAGAAATGCTTTTTAAATGAAGATGAGGTGACAAAAAATCCATAAAAACTGGAGAACGAGTGCGGTGTCGGATATACGATATACACGCGAAGAAAATTATCAAGGCAGGAGAATACAAAAATCGACACAAAAGAAAATATCATCATCGAATTGCCAGTTATAGGTAGACGCTTCATTTCTTAATTCATAAATCAATTGCAGCCACGACTGCTGTAATTCCTTCTGCGACACAAAGACACAATTAGCAATTATTAAATCTACATCTTCAGGCGGCCCCTATAACTCCATTAAATATGAAATAAATATACAGTAATTCCGTAGATTGCTTTCGTAAATTAAACGTATTAGCTAGCTGCATGTGTTCATTTAATGTTGCAATTGACATGGCGATTCAGAATCTCCATAAATTATGGAGAAAACACGTCTTTGACAGCATTGCTTCAAAAGATTGTTCAAAAGCCCATAGAAAATCGAAAAATGAGATAGGATATACAAAGCAAGCTATTTTGTATGTGATAGCAGAAGAAGTAGGCAAATTAAACCGTGAGCAATATCAAGCGATGTCATGTTAGTACAGTGGAGATCTTTCTGATATTCGTGACAGACATAAACCTAGAGCAGTATTTCTAAGAATTAGCAAATTTAGCGTTTTATAAAAAAACCCGCGCAAAAAGTTGATTAAATGTAGGTCCGCGCAAATTGCAGGAGTGCTTCAGTGATTCTCGTGGCTGGCACTGAGAAACAGGATAAAAATCAAACAAATCGACTGTGCAAAATGCCCTCCGTGAAAATGGTTTACTCCTGACGATAAAAGGGCTCCGATAAAAATAACCTCTTTTCGCGGTATTATCTAGAACAGAATCCAGACCGAGAAGGCCAACCACGAGCTGCCGAGGGGAAATTATTCCGGGATTATTATCATCCCGGTAGGTGTCCCACGGAAAAAGTCGTGCCAACCTCGCGCTTTTCCATTCTAAAGCAATCGGAAGTTTCTATTACAGTGAAACCCCGATCTTATGATACCCCACGAAGGCAACGAAATTACGTAAAATCGGGGTAGTTGTAAACGAACTCTCGATATAAAGATTTTAAAGGCGAGGTGCTGTTGCCGGGACCCAGAAAAGTAAAAGTTAAATCGAAGGATCGAAAACTTGGGCTCCACTGTTTAACGTATAATGAACCGGCATCGCGCGTGGTGACTGGAAAAGGCGTGGGAATGTAAGTGGTCTATATTTTGAACGAAGGCTCACAATTCTCAAATGGCGTACTTCGTGTCAGAATTTCCACAAAATGTGGAGAAATGCTTTTTCAATCAACATTGTTGAAGGGGATGTTTAAAATTCCACATTAAATGGAGAACGAGTGCGGTGTCGGATATAAGATTGTATAAGGTTTTTTAAGCAAATGTATGCATTTATCGATTCGTCTTTTGCGGCACTGAAGGGCATCGAATCGCTGGACGATAAAAGAAGAAGGGGAGTCTAGATATTTCTAAAATACTGGATGTTAGTGTGCAAAATACCTTGAGCATCTTCCTTATCCGTTTGTGGGGGGCAATGCTTTCCAGTGCAAATCCGAAACCATCGATAACTCCCCGAGAGAGTTCCCGCATGAAGGATATTGTTCAGTCTTCCATACATACCTAATAGTATTGTTGTAGGAATCCCTTCTCTATGCTGGCATGTGTTGCATGCTAAACTGAATAAGGCATGTTATTGATTGGACGGGGATTTGACCTCTGAAACCCACGTAAGAGGCGTACGCAACAGACGAATGGCTGACAGTTTGACAGTTTGTTTCCGGTTTTCCGGATTTCGGTGATTCGATGGGGAAAATATATCTGTTCACAGTTCAAATTACTTTATTTTCCTAAAGCGGGAAATGTTCAGTTTGTCCGAAGCCTTTAGTCCGTGTCGTAGCAATAGGGGGTTCCAGGGGTTCCGGAAACCGTTCTCGGTCAAGGAAGCCCCTTCCTACTCTTCTATGCTAGTGATTTTATCCCAGCATAATTACTCATTTTGGTCTGGTCTTTTTTTGCCTTTCCGAAGAATTAAAGAGATCCAAGCAAGAAAAACAAAACCAAGTATTTTGCCGATATGTGCAAAATTTTCGCTGTTTTTACATCTCTGTGGAATGTTGCGCTACCTCCTCTACTCGTCAAATTGGCGACAGAAACCGTGATAAGGCCGTTATCCGATCAGGCTTTCATATTAAGCACAACTGATGAGAAAACAGTGTACACGAATAAACATAACACAGCGTACGCGAGCCTAAATAATTCCTTCTGCGCACAAATTTATTAATAATGGTTACTTCTTCCCTATAATTTTCGCTTTTTTCTTCAGGAAATAAAGGTGACTAAAGATACAGTAGTTTTTCATCGCTACCAGAAGTACTCAAATATATTAGCAAGAACTTCAGATACGTGAAGTAATATTCTAGTCTTAGAATGTCTTAGTTTATTTTTGAACTGCTCATTCTTCCCATAGACCCTGTTGTGAGATACTGATATCCGCGCTTCTTCTCAACATACATTTCCTCCAAAATAAATGTACTTAATTTTAAGCCACACAACTGCCCTATCGCTGTCATAACACAGCGTACCTACAATTGCAATATCAATTGAATATCTCCTCTAAGGCATCATTTGTTTGTGAAATTTTTCATGTTCCAGTTCTTGTTCGTAAAGTAAAGCTGTAAAGCCTTACTTTTAAAGTAGTTTAGTTCCCTCTGTTCCCTCCTAGTTCTTTGAATTTTTCATACGCTGTTATTTATTTGAGATTTCTCCTAATTCTTTAAACAAAATTGCGCATTCCTCTTATTAACTCATCCAAGGTTGTATGATTCTTTGAATCAAATTTATGAAAACTGCCTTTGCTCGGATGTACCTTCAAACCCGAATTGTACATAAAAAAGCTCATAATATACATCACCCCCGAAGCCTTGCTAAATGAATTTGTTTTATCGATTATTGAAACGTTATATTCGCTTAGGTTGTATGTACTATGTTGTTGTGGCTATGTTGTGTCGGCAGATACAAACACGAGCGCGTAGCGCGAACTTTTGTACTTATATTAAATTGAATGTGCATTGAAAATGAAAGAATTCTCGGGTGTTTACAAAAATCGCCAATCATTTTGCAGAAAGCATGTGCAGAAGGCATGATTCCTGTCCCACATGGAACTAGCCGGACTAAAACAACATATAGTCTCTCAGGTGAAGCTTTTTTTAGGTACTGCTCTACGAGAGAAGACCATACTTTGACTTCACTAGAGTGGTCCCCTTTGGACAGTAGGGGATATTTGAAACAAATATCCAACTGTTCAAAGACTGAGGGCTGCACTAGAAGGTGTCCTATACAGAATACTAATTGGTCTAATTAGTATTCTGTATCAGATACAGGATACTAATTAGATCAATTAGTATTCTGTATCAGACACCCAGCCATGTGGTATCGGGGGTTACAAGTAGTGTCACCTGATCCGAATCCAGTGCAGAGATTGGATGAGCATCCTATGAATAATGGATGAATATTATAAAATTTTTTAACACTTAGTCTAAAATGAACTTCATGGTCAATGTTATGTTATCTTAATACTTACAAACATCAGTGAAATACTTAAAAGCTCTTGAAATATTATAAAATTCGAGCTCTTCTACACTGCTAGATTGATGTTTTCACACTGTTAACACACCGCGCTCTCATGAGCCGATCCATGAAATACGCGAAAATCGGGGCATTTAAATGGATTCTACATTACCGGTATGATTTAGAATAGTCTAGGTAACAGGCAGACCAGAGATAGACGAACGATATTGTTTGATCGAGATTTTTGCAATTGGATCTGCTCATTATAAGAGCGGCGTATTGTGCTAGGCATTTAATACTGATTACTTTATACAACATCATATCTTTTAAGCCATCTAAACCAGTCACACAACAGATGGGGTCCGGCAGTCTTTATTCCATAATACAATCACATAGCTAATTACATTGATACTTATACAAATAAATGGATACTACTTCAAACCTTTGGATTATTAAAGGTATACTGAGTCAAACTATAACAAACATTTATAACATAAGTCAAGACTGCCCATGGAGTGGGAGGGCGGGAAATTGCTTTTAGAATTATAACACTTGCTCAAGTGGTGCGCTTGGCAAAGCTTATATGCGAATAATCACGTTCAATTTACCGTACAGATATATTAAGGCCTTTTTTCCGGCCAATGTCAACATTGTGGGATGCTTTGCGTTCCTACAATCTGAGCTTACTTGGAATAAAAGCTACCGGTACTCCAGTCTACGTAGGGCTTCCGGTCTAGATTTACATTAACAACCCGTGTTATTAGGAACCTTAAGCACCGCCGACGAATTCGCACGACGACGACGACCGGAAGTTATTTCTTCCCGCGCGAACGTTGTGCGCGTGCGCGACGTTGACCGAACGTCGTCCTGGGCTCGTCCACGACGAAATTCTTGTGAGTTTGCCGTTGTCCCGAAAACGTAAGTGAAATACAGTACTTCTTGTTAAGATTTATTACTTTTTTCATACTTTTAATCAGCTTCACTGAAAAAGAAACCTTTTAGGATGTCTGGGGTTCAATTATTTTAGACATTTCATTGATTTTTACGTACTAAACTTGAGTTTTCTATCTTGTCTTGTTTCAGTTCGAGAATACAATGGCGGCCGAACAGGCACAACGAGGTGAAAAGAAATGTAAGTAGTTTTCGTGTAAATTTTGCAGTTTTTTAAAAGACCTAAAGTAACTAAATCAGGTTTCGTCTCTACTTTTGAACTAAGACGGATGATATTTCTCGATTTTGAAAGAAACTAAATGTAAATCCACTACAATTTGTCTCCATTTTCAGCTGTTTCAAAGTATTTCCAGTGGACTACAGATCATGACGTACTAATGTGCAGAGAAGCCATCGTGAGTGAGCCGTATAATTTCCGAGTTAGAAGTGCCGAGAGAGGGAAAGTGTGGGACAGAATTGCCGAACATCTCAACGGTCCTGGTCAGCCTAAGTTTAAAGTCACTGGTAGAGCAGTTCGCGACCGCTACAATCTTCTGATCTCACGTCAAAAACAGAAAATTCGTGACGAGGAAAAGGCTAGCGGGATTGAAGTTGAACAAACAGAGTTAGATTTGTTGCTAGAGGATATACTTGAACGAGAAAAGAACGCAAAAGAAAAGATTGAAAGTCAGACTGCAGAGAAAAAAGAGAAAACCGACAAGGAAAAAGCTGCTGCTGAAGATGTAAGGCTTCAGGCACTGCAAACAATGAAAAGCAAAGGGAAAAGAAAATGCGAGGAAAGGGATCAAAAGAGTACAAAGGTGAGGTGAAGCACCTCCGATACAATTGCTTATCTGGCTGATAAGGCAGAAAAGGACAGAGAGTTAAAGAAAGAAGAGCTAAAAGCCAAAAACAGGGAATTGGATTTAGCAGAAGCTAAGAAAGATGAAACAGCAAAACAACAAGAATCAATGTTTACAGCTATTATGCAACAATTTGAGCGCCAGCAGCAAGTTCAACAACAAAACCTGCAAGCAATACTTGCTCAGCAAAATAATCTTTTGATGGCAATGCTGCAAAGTAAGAACTCCAAGTAGGCATGTCTCGCACATTTCAGTTTTGTTATTTGCATAGTATCAGAGCCTTATTAGACTCACGTTTTAATGAAAGACTCTAAATTAGCCGTGTGCAAAAGAAAGTTAATTAAGTTAATGTTATGCTTTTTACGCTGAGTTGGTTGAGTTTACCTGTGATTTACCAGCTAGAGGCATGAAGAATGTTTTTATATTTATACTTTATAAAATAAAATATTTTAAGAGCCTATGCAACAATGGTTCTATTTAAAGGTGGTGAGAATCAATACTAGAAAGCAATGATCTTTAATCTTGTCTGAAAACTATACCATCAAAAACTTTCTTGCTCCTTTGTTCAGTGCAATTATACATTAGAACAGGGGCAGCCCACACCCCATGAGAGTGATAGATCCGATGATCTCTGGGATTTTTGAACTCAGTACGGATTATAACCAGTCCAACTTAGTGCTGCCCCCCCCCCCCCCCCCCCCTAAAAAAACCTGGATCCGCCACTGTAGAACATAGTTTTAATCATATTCTCACAAACATAGTACCTGAATCCATTTTTGTTGAAAGGATCTACAATATAGGACTTACTGACTATTAAGATTTAACTTATGGCAATCGAAATTAAAATTTTAGTGGGAGTAAAAACCTTTTCTCACATAACTCTTGCATTTGGAATTTATGAGGGTCACTAAGTAGTATCTCAACCCCCTTCCTGCACATGAGACAGATATTTTAGAATTACAAATTAAAATAAACCTTTTTTTGTTTGTTTTACATGTATTTGATCTTATTTCTGGTATGTGTGGGGTGGGAAATCTTATAGGTCATGTTGCGCAGCAGGGCTGAATTTTGTTTTTAATCAGCTTCTATGTGAAGTATTCTTCCAGGGTGGGTGGCTGGAGGTCAAAGAAGTCTGATGTCAAGTTACCATAGAGGCAGGTGATTGCATTTCGAAGTATTACTGAAACTACATACATTTTGCCTATACTGCTTAAGAACAGTTTGAGATTCTTTTTGAAATCCATAAATTTGAAGGAGGTGATAACGTCTCCAAACAGCCACTCTACTGAGGTTCGCACAGCACTCATATCACTGTTGTACTGCTGCATGTCTGGGGTAAGGATGCCATATTTGAAGGGCCCCTGCAGGTGTATTCTGAGAGGATATGCAGGGTCACCGTAAACACAGAGGGGTATCCCAGCTGGGTTAAACAGACCAAGGTCACGAAGAAGCTGAGAGTCGGCCAACATGCCAGCATCATGTTTTCTTCCTTCTACAAAGAGTGAAATGAATTTAGTTATGACTCATATTTGTTAGTCTGTGTAATTTGTGGGAAATTATCAAATCATGCATGTAAACTATAGCTTGGCATGTGTGGTCATGGTGAAGGGAATTCAGATGCATATATGATTTCAGACACTACCCATGATTTCAGACACTAATACATGAAAGAGGCAATTATTCACTCCTGCTGTAAAATTTCCATTTCACACACACACAGTATGGAAATATTATTTAATCTCACACTAAAGCTAGGGGACAGGGGCAGCACACCCACTAATGGCCAATAAGGGGATATTCGGCCTGAAAGGGTTTTCAGGCTGGAGGTATACAAACTGTTTTAGGAAAATGACCATTTGGATATTAAAGAGGGCAAACAGAACAGCAAGGTCCCATCCCAGGTCTTAGCAAAAGCTCTTATATTCCTAGACATAATTTCCTCTACTGCCCACCCTAAAGAATGTGTTGTTCTCATAGAACTACAAGCCTTTCAACTTACCAACTGGGCCATATAAGTTTCCAATCAACCCATTGGGTAGAGCAACGCTTTGGAATTTTAAGGCATGTACCCTTTTGTGTCCATTATAGACAATTCTCTGATGTTCCCCAGGCCTGGATATCGGCCTAACCGTACCATCAATGAAGCCAAAGCAATTTGGTAATGGTGCTCCTTTAGCTGTAATAGCATCAACATAGGTCTGTAGGTTTCCAGGGTTTAATACATCATGGTTCCACTGTAGCACTTTGTGGCCATGGGTATTGTAAACAAAGTCAAGCATCTGGTTAGTCACCATGCTAAGTACAGGCACAGGTTTTGCAAATCTATGAATCATGTCCCCGTATCTACATGGATACGACATACGTTTGAGGAGCATACACAAACCCTCTATACCGTCGCACACAGAACGCTGACTACAGGTAACGGTGTCAGGAATTTGTAAAACATCGTACATGCTTCGTATATCTCTCTTTCGGAAACGAAATTCAGCCAAACATTCAGATTCGTCTAGATTTTGTAGATCGAAAGGCACGTAAGAATCATACGGGAAGTCAGGATTTTTTGAGGAATAGAGATCGTAAAGAAGCAAAAACTCTTCATCGTCGATTGTTCCTTCCTCGTGGCACACAAGAAGCATATTACGAACATCTCTAAATGCCATAACAATGAAATACTCGAGAGGGAAAACACCGTCGTCGTTCGCAAATTTTTTTCCCGCTTAAACTTTGTTTTTCCCGCCGAGAACGAAAACCTCGACCCGGTCCTCCTCGGCCCTGGAACGTCGTCGTCGTCCGTTTCGTTGTCGATGCTTAAGGTCCCTATTAATATTCACCTAAACCAGTCACACAACCAATCACTCCAACGAATAATAATCAGGACGCCCCATTGCCGCTTTGGTGAGCTGTTTAGAGGCGTCGAACTGCATAGCAGCCAGAGGTAGCAAATGTGATTTTCGAAACATCCCGAAAAATGCCACAAGGCATATGGCCCAGAAAGAAGCGTCTAAGCTTTTTGAGAAATCTAGCGTGCGGTATAGGCGCTGCAAAAGATTAATAGTGATAGGTTGTTTTTGATTCGGAGGTGACCCCTTTGTTTGCTTAATACCAGTCAATAATGATTGTAGCGACCAATTGTTTAGAAGCGGGTTCGGCAATCCGAATTCCTTGTGAGGAATACCGATAATGTTTTAATAACTGCGCACCGATGTAGGCTTTAATGTTCTCGCGAGAAATGTCGCATAAAGAAGTAGATGGCGCTGGCTTAATGGAACCGGGTTAAAGCCCATAAACTGGCAAAACCTTAAAAACGTGGTTCTCTGTGTTTTATACGTCGTCTTGGTGGACTCCGCGCTCGAGTTCTGCCGTAATCTGGGCCTGCAATACATCTGGAAGATGTATATAGCGGAATATTATCTACCTGGGAAGACGGCATATTTCCCCTTAGGGCTGAGTAAAATTGCAGTAGGTGTGACGGTGTATGTAGTCTGCTAACCGCATCCGCTAAAGTGTTAAGGCCGCCTTCAATGTGCACCGCCGATAAATGAAAATTATGAATAGCTGACAGCCAGAACAACTCCCGGATATCCTTCATGATAAGATGGTTCGCGGTTGATCCCTTGTTGATAATACTAACCGCCGCTTGGTTATCGCTGTGAATGATAACGCGCTGATTAGACCAAGCGTGTGCCCAACGTTTTGCCGCCAAAGTAATTGCTAATGTCTCTTTATGATTGATGTACAGAGCTGCCCATTTGGGCTGTGATAGTACCAGTCGCCGCGGAAAAATCCCCCGGTCGACACGCATCCGTATGAACATCAATAGCGGGTACTGAGCTTAGAAAAAGTCGCTTGCCGTTAAAAAATTTCAAAAATTCAACCCACCAAGCAATATCGCGCCGCAAAGCGTCATTCAGTCGAAATCTGCCAGACGGACCTACGGCATTCATGGTATCTAAAATTCTACGAAGAAACGTGCGCCCGCCATAAACGACTCTACATGCCCAATTTAATTTCCCTGTTAATCGCTGTAACTGCTGTTTACTAGCGCGCCGTTTGTTCTGAAATCCGCTCACGAGATCTATGCGTTCCTGCAATTTATCTGCAGGTAATGCTATGGAGCACTCTACGGTGTCAAGTTGAATACCCCAAGTCCGTCAATAACTGCGCTAGAGTGTCGTACGCGAGTTTACACTTCTCGAGTAGTTGTAGTCAAGCCTGTGGGTTGGAACCCTGGGCGTGGTGCGCGGGCGCCGGATGAGCTTGACTACAAGCCTTCCCACCCGCGATTTTGCGACTGCAAGCATGCACAAAATTACAGTTAGACAAAGAGCAGCCTTTGCCATTAAAATTACGACATATCACTTTGCCGTCAGATGAAAAAACTAGCTAGCGGTGAGCGAGAGTCGTTAGTTGGTTGGGGACGCGGTGGGTTAGGTTTTGGCGCTAAAGGAAACACTGTGTGTAGATGTGTGGAGTCGAAACCCCAAGAGTGGTTGTAAGCTGCCTGGAGTTTGCGGAACTCGTTATCGTAAATTACGATCGACTTCCAATCATATACGCTTGCGAGTTCCATTATCGTAACCGTGTATGCTAGATATTCCTGAATTGCATCCACACTACAAAGTTTCCCCTCTAATAAAAAAACTATTAAAAATACGCGTATTTGAGACCACCCATTGCTGGATAGTCACGCGATCTAACTTAGGCTTTTTGGGCCCGTACGCTACCGTAATGCGTGCCTGGCCTTGGGCGCCTAGGCACTCTAACTTAGCTTTCTCACCCTGAGGAAGTGTGCGCGGTGTCAGAAACATCGACGCCTGGCTCTGGCTGCTAGTTGGCGGGACATTCACGTCGTGAATACGTCGCTGCGTAGGATAGGCTGAAGGTCCTGATGAGTGTTCATTGTCCTGCATCAGCATAGACCAAGACGGAAGGGTCTCTCCCTGCGCCGCCGTTGAGCTCGCCCCAAGCAAATCGTCTAAGGGCGTTGGTAGGTCCTGCGAGGGAGGCAATCCCACTTTGTGAAGATCCTTTGTCGTAAACATCGCAGTATCCGCGATAGGAAGTTGCTGCTTCTTTAAGCGTGCGATAGCCTCTTTCTTGTCCGCTATACGCACTTTGAGATCGTTTTCCTCCTGCTCACGCTTTAGCCTTTGCTCCTCAAGATCAAGTTCTTTTAGTTCCGCTGCAAGCAATTTTAGTGTTTTTTCACTCTCTTGTTCCTCACCCTGTGGTTCCGTAGGTATGGCTCGCTCCAGGGTTTCTGTGTCATGCTCTTCCTTCTGTTCTCCGTCGTTAGACCAGTCGTCATCGTCTGGTTTCCCAGCACAGTTAGACGAAGATGGCCCCCAATTGTGTTCCGGCTTTGCTACCTTACACCCAGGGCAACGATTTTGTCGCTTGGACTTATTTTTCTTTGGAAGCATTGCGAAAATTGCTTTTAGAATTATAACACTTGCTCAAGTGGTGCGCTTGGCAAAGCTTATATGCGAATGATCACGTTCAATTGCGTTCCTACAATCTGAGCTTACTTGGAATAAAAGCTACCGGTACTCCAGTCTACGTAGGGCTTCCGGTCTAGATTTACATTAACAACCCCTGTTATTAATATTCACTTATGTTTCAAAATTCATAGCAGCTTACAAAATTGCATTTGCTCTCTCGTATTTAAACGTGTAAATTAAATTCATTTAATAAAACAAACCCTCTAATCTGCTACCAACCAAAAGCTAATTTAGTCAGCTTGTTTCTAATTCTACAAATGTGGACCTCGTAAATTGTAAATGCACCACTGCTTTTCTTATGTTAAGTCCTCGAATAATGTTTTACTATAGCTTCTAATTATTATCAAAGTATGGAAAACGCTCGTTATAGCTACCTGTTCAATTTTAACTTATAACTTACGAGATCTTGTTAACTCCTTGTTAACTCTAATAGATGTAGGGATGCTTACCATAGTCAGATTAGTTATTGCAATTACTTTCGCAACCTAACGCAACCTACATGTTAAGGAAAAACTTACAGCAGTCTAAAAACCTTAACGAGAACTTGTTACAAAAGTTATAAAATGTAATTTTATGCAAATAATCCATATCAATGTTCAGTTGCTGTTTACAGCAGATGTGGATGTCTGATCTGCTCTGCGGACTGCAATTTTCTACGTGCAGTTTACAATCATGAGTCGTTAGCTGTAGTGTATTTATAAATGAGAGAGTGGAACCTTTCTAGCTCACAAAATTTGTAACTACCAATACTAGAAAGCTAAAAAGCTCACTATCGGACAACAAAATACTCTTATATCCATAAAGGCAGCGCATACTTTTCTAGTTATCAGTCCAATAAATTATACAAAGGCCTGATTAAAATTCATTTCACATTTTACTATAATTACAGCCGCCACTCACCAGAGTATACGCGGTTCTCGTTACAAGGAATTATCGTGTAGGAATGCTTCCTCTGAGTTTTTCCCCTCAGCACAACTCTAGCCCTCGCTAAATCCCGACTGCTCGTTTGCCGGAGATGAAAATGAAACCCCTTGAGAGTCTTGAGAATGTAAAAGATAAAACAACCGTATAGTAACTGCATCCTTGAGGCATCCTAACAGTTCAAAATTCTTTAATTGCATATTTCAGATTTGCAGTGTTGTAATATCCATACCATAATATCCATACCGTCAAAATAAGAAATAAAACTGTTATTTTGTGTTTTCAGAGAGAATAGATCTGGTATGCATTTTCCGGAATGCATTTTTCAGTCTGCATTTTGGATCTGCCGGTAGGAATGCTAGATATGCGATCAATATAACACTTAAACGATTCGATTTTAAATAAGCTGTATTAGCGAACTTCCTTCTCCGTCAAAATCATTGTTTCTTCTTTGCAATCTTACTACCCTCCGCACAAAGGACTTCTATTCGCAGTTTTGGTACAAAACTACAACAGTATTAATCTACACTTAAAGCATCAGGTCTCACATCAAGATCAATTCCCTGGGGGGACTCCTATATTTTTTTTGTCGTTGATGATCGTCGGAAATTTTCAGTTTCACCCCTAAAAGATACCAAACATGGCGGGCCATGGCATGGCTCAAATAATTTATTGCCCTAAAAGATACCCTAAAAGATGAGGTCTTATGTGCCAAGTAGGCGCGAAGGACACTGTAACAAGTAAAAGATACCCATCAAGACATTTCCGTGTTTGTTTCTAATTTATTGCCTTCTCATAGAATAATCTCTCTTTCTTACACTGTTTTTAGAAGCACCATCATGAGAAAAAACAATTTCGACACTGTTTCGGCCCTAAAAGATACCAATCTGCCTAAAATTTAATGAAGATCACGATCACCCCTAAAATTGACCAAACCACCGTTATTTTAACCCCTAAAAGATACGACGATCACCCCGACCAAAATATATGGGAGTCCTCCCCCTGGGATCAAATATACCATACCTCCTTTTCTTTCAGGTACGATTGAGGATTATTTTTACAGCATTAAAGATTGAAACGGGAACTATATGACACTGATCGCCTGCGTTTGGAACCAACCGCCGTAATCAAACTTATCAAAGCAACATGTTTCCTACGGTACTACTCAAAATTGAGATTCAAATTGCAGAGATTTAGAGATTTGATTTGAATATTTTTAGTTGTTCCAGTCTGAGCCATGGTGTTCTTCACAAAATTAAAAATACCGCAAGCTCTCTTACCTTTAAAATCACTCTATAGAGCAATATTGTTCCCTTCTCCTATTTTTAAAGGCATATTCTGCCATAATTCATGCAACGCGACCAATTCTTCGTCGTTCTCTCGTTATGCTCATACCCTACAGACTGAATTATTCCTTCTGCGCCTTTATTTGCGAATTTACAAAAATATATAAAATTGATTTTAACCCTAAGGGATAGCAAACTGGTCGTGGTCAACAGTGAATTTTACCCCTAAAGAAACATAGCAAAGGATGCAGAAAATCTATGCGCTATAGACCTTTTTCCAAAATTGCCTCCCCAAATTCATGTGTCTTAAAATTACACTTACTGAAAATAAAATACTGCGGTTAGAAAGAGTAACACATTAGTAATACTTTACATTTTCGGCTAAGAAAGCAGAGTTTGAAAATTGAAAATTTTACAGAGATTTGTATGAATTGGGATATTACGCATTCGTTCGTTTTCTCGGAAGATATTGAATATAATGCAGCGAAATTTTGTAGTTTTACTAAAATGATGATGTGTGTTCTATTGCTGGTGTTCATTTTTAACAAAAATTTATTTGAATTTTATGCTGCCACTTTAAGGTCCATTGCTGTCCTTTAAATTGCCATCAACATCGTAAGTAGGATACATATGAGCCTCTGGTGTCAAGTCAAGTAGGCTGAATTTATTCTTTTGTTGCTTAATTTCTAGTTCGCCTTTAGCTTGAGACACCCTAAGGGATAGCAGATTTTTTTTGGACACCTCTTAGAGATAGCAGTTGTGTTAATTTTATACCCTAAGGGATAGAACGAGCACCCCGTCTATTTTTATCGGGAGTTCCCCTCTCCTCTGATCACGTTCTATACTACTTATCAAGCTTCATTGAACACTTACTTATTTCATTCTTTTAATCCTTGCAGCGCTTTTTCGTTCTGAGAAGCTCCTTTAAATAAGATGAGGTAGAAAGGCTGATAGTACGCAAAAAATCTTAACAGGACAGTGGCATGATAGAGTCCAAACTGAGAGTACATAAGCAACCGTGGACAGCTGTTTCGACCTTTGTGGGTCTCTTCAAAGGCGTGCGACATCGCTGTTTTTCCAGTAAAAGTACCAGAAAGCGCAAGAAAGCAAGACGGATGTATTTAGCGAAAAACAAAATCAAATGTCTATATAAAGTCGTTAGTGTTCGTAGATGCTAACCATCGTGTATTTTCTTACTTGTATCTTCAGGAATTTAGTGTATTTAAACAAATACTCTTGCCCAGAGCTCCCCTGCTCGTCTCCTCGCGGGGGAGGCTCTTGTTACAGCCACTAACTCATGCGCGAGATTTGATACAGAGCCGTTGAGAGAAAGATCGTTATGCGCATGTACCAACGTTCAAAACCAAGCAATCAGCAAATTTCCTCGAACAGATGTAACCAGAGCCTCCCCTGCGAGCAGACGAGCCTGGGAGCTCTGGGTACGAGAAAGGCCGCTGAGAGAAAGAACTTTCCGCACATGCTCCAACGTTCAAAATCGCGAAGGCCCTCAAATGGATGTCCCCAGATCCTCTCCTGCGAAGTTACAAGCGGGGAGCTGTGGGTACGAGAATGTATGTCATCTCGCGGGGGATGCTCTGTCATTGAGAAGCCATTGATGCATTCGCCGGCTACATTTGAAACATGCCTGCGCATGCCCAAATGTTTAAAATCAGCCAAATAGCGAAGGTCCTCATAGTTATGTTACCATAGCCTCCCCGCGAGCAGTGTTAAATTAGCGATATTTGTATTAGCTTGTGATTTCGGAACAAAAGGGTACCATTTGCTGCAGTTGTGCTAAAAATGTCTATCTCGCGTGCTGATTGGCTGAAATCGAGGGAGTTTTTCATTGTCGAATTACATGCATGCTGCAAAGAAGAATCTTGCGATATCTATTTTTAACGCGAGATTTCGTGTCGAATTCCTGAGTCGGGCAATGGATTTACCTTTAATATCACTATATTCCTCGAGATAGTTAAAACTGTAACTTCGTATATTTATTTTTTCTAAACTTTCTTCTTACTAAGGGAAGAGGTCAAAACACTTGTACTCGAATGGTACCCAATTTTTTAAGGGGGAGGTGGTGGGTACCTGCATCTACCCCCTTAGGTACCCAATACCCCTTTTTCAGACTTCATTTTCTCAGAGCAGGATCTAAGGTACAAGTTTTTATTGCACATATGGACTCCTCTCGCTGCGAGGAAAGCGTTAGAGCATTCACCTTTTTAATATCTATTTTATTTAGGGAGATACTTGCTCCTAAAATTTAGCTCTGAGATGTAGGTGGCTCCCGCACTTACCTCACCCCCCAAATTGGGTACCAATTTTTACATATTCAAATAACAATTTATTTGCAATATTTGCTTAAATCTCCGCAGGAAAATTCTGCAAGGAATGGCAACTTTTCCCATAAAATTGTCACCAAATTTTTTAAATATTAAGGACGTTCATTGCTCCATTTGCGTCCATTTAAACAGTTTTTTCCCGAAAGTTCACTTTTCAAACGCGCACGTTTTGTATAAAAGGAGTCTTGTTTCTCGCTCTCTTATTGGTTGAAAAATAACTATCAAAACTGCAGCCAATCAGCGAGCGAGAAATGCGTGCATGTTTGAAAAGTAAACTAATACGAAAAAATCTTCAAAATTTAACATCCTTGCAAAACATATTGGTTCGCTGGATCATAACAAAACGTGTATACATATCATGACATCGCTATGTCATGCGATAAACTTTGAAAACAGTTTTCAAAGTGATGGTGGTGGAGGGAGGGGTATTAATTAAATAATTTGATACTGGGCTATTCATTTGAGCGTGGAATATAGTTCGGTAAGCTTGGACGTTTTGTTTTGTAACTTTTGTGGCTGAAGCCCCTAAATCCCTTGTTCCACCATCCATGGTAGTTTTACTATGCTCTACCTTACGTTCAACCCTGAAGCTTGACGATTTTTTTTTTCTCGAAAAATAACGGTCAAAACATCAGCGAAAGACTACAACTTCTCTTCTCGTTGAAACGAAAAACGACGCTGAAGATCGTCAAGTTTCAGGGCAGAACAAATATGAACATAATATTAATGTACATCTATTTACATAGGTACAAGGTAGTATAGAAATTGATAAAGCAAAAAGAGAAGGAAAAAAAAGAGATAAAAAGAGAGAGCAAAAAAAGAGTTAAAAAGACAGTAAAGTAAAGCAAGAAATAAATAAAATTCTCAAATTACTTTTGTATTTATAAAACATTTTCATGTTCATCATATAATTCCGAAAAGTGGAACGCATCTTCTTTTCATCTTTTTCCCTTAGTACGGGCTGAGCTTTTGCCATTGTAGCAGGGTAGGGTACATAGGGCCAGGTGGCAGAGGGCAAAGTACAGCAGGGTGTGATGGCTTAGTACTAAGGTAGCAGTACCTTTCATGGGCCATTGGTACGCTAGAACCTTTATATACTTGCGGTGCCTTGCCCTAAGTAGGTTATACTACTATGTCATCACCCTGCTACAATAACCTTGTTCCTTGCCGATGCGCAGTGGATTGTTTAGTGCTCGTCCTAAGCCGTAACTAAGGTGGAAGGTGCGCCCCGCTTTTCGGAATCATATGATGAACATTTTCATAGTCGTGGAAATCAATTTCACAGAGAATTACGAAAATAATTTCGGAGTTGCGAAAATATTTTCAGCATTACGAAAATAATTATATTCAGAATGACGAAAATACTTTCAGAGTTGCGAAAATACCTTTAGAAGTACTGAAGTAATTCCAGAATTACGAAAATAATTTCAGAATTACGAAAATAATATCAGAAACACGGAAATATTTCAGAAGTACGAAAATACATTCTGAATTGCGAAAATAACTTCATAATAACAAAACTAAATGCTTAATTGCCACAAAGGTACACTCATAGAGCAGGCCCCCGTTTCTCGAACCCGATAATTCTCGGGCCCGATAACTTTGTTTAGAAATTTTTATGGATTTTATCAAAAAGTTTTTCGTTTTCTATTATACCCTGCTTATTTGAATAGTCTATAACTCCCTTCTCCGAGTTATTTCAATCCTATCGTATTTATAGAATTACGGTAGTTTAAACCGAACTTTTCGGGCACCCTAAAAACTCGGGTGAAAAACAGTTGAAAGTTTTCGGGCTTAACTGAACTCCCGAGACTTCTCGGATGATTTTTTTCATTTTAAGGTTTGAATGAAATAGAAAATTTCTTTTTTTAGACGTAAACAGTATAGCGCTATTCACTGTTTATCAACAATGCCATTGTAATGCTAATGTGCCAACCGTAGATTGAATAGCGCCCTTTGTTCTGTGAACCAATCGATCTCTGGTTGGCACATTAATAACAATGGATGACGTCAGCGTGAACAGCGATATACATATTCACGGATAGGAAGTTGTAGACTATTTAAATCATCAAGGTAGAAAATAAAACGAAAAACTTGGGGATCAATCTATTAAAATTTCAAAACAAACTTTTCGGGCCCGATAATTCTCCGGCTTTTCGAGAAACGGCAGAGTAAATTAAGCTTTAGTTTAAAAAAATACATCACAATTGTACAGCAGAATTGCCTACCTTAATAATAATAAGTATTTATTTGAAGTCGAAATTTAGTAAGTTTAGCAGGGTTTTTCCGCTCTGTCGATACCATAAAAATAAATAAATAAATACAGAATTTTTAGAATTTACAAATAAATAAAGAAAGAAAGAAACTATACTTTTTCGAGTGCCTCTCTCTCTGTTTCCCTCTCTTTACTTTCCATTTAGTACTGAAAAAAATATGAGATCACATTATCAATGTATAGAGGATAATAAACGGTGGCGCGAAGATATGAGTTTTATTTTCGAGTTGCAAGAACAGTTGTTTTTTACACTAGAAATTGAAACTCATATCTTCACGCCACCGTGAAATTTTCTTTTTATTTTATGGACAAACCGGAAAAAAAATATTCCAAATTGATTTCCAAGCACTTTTGTTTTGACCGATATCCTCACTAATGAGGATGTGGAAAATATGTCACTCAGGTCCCGGATGTAGCTTCATATGAGATCTACGAGTTACGTTTTTCCCAGTAGAACACTCTTGTCAATATAATAAAATACAATACTTTTATACAAGGTAATACGCTCTTGTGTTAGTATAATAAATCAAGTGATTATGGGTGTTGATTATGTGGTTCTAGAAAATATCCACACACGGAAAGGTGTTTAAAGTGAGCCGCCTATTCCCCTGTAGAATTTCCGAACATGGAACAACACATAAAATTTAAAAGATTGGGACTGCGAGTGCGAGTTTTGCTATGATCGTGAATGAAGACCCCCCCCCCCCAAAAAAAAAAACAACAAAAAAAAAACAAAAAAAAAACAAAAAAAAAAAACAAGTTTTAAAAAATGTATTTTGAATCAGTTTATTAATTCATCACCTTAGACTCCGTGATAAGAACGTTTCCACGTAACTCGTTTTAACATGCAAATGAGTTGAGCTAACATGCTAATGAGGTCCGCGCGCGAGTAAGTCATGCCTCGTTGGCTCGAACAGCAGGTAGGTTTAGAGTAATATAAGCACAGTCTTTTATTTTTCCAAGCTTAGGATAAAAATATTGTCCGAATTAACATAGTAATTTTATTATATTTCTTGAGGGGAAGTATTTCTAGGAAAATGTCAGTTAACGAAATAAATATCCTACAATATCTTTAGAAATAAAATAAAACAATGTTGCACGAAAAAAATTATCCACCCCTCCCTCAAAAGTCAAAGGTAACGGGGGGGGGACCCCATATCTTTGGGCGGGGGTGATCGTCGTACCTTTAAGGGTTTAAAATCAGGCCTCTGGTACCTTTAGGGGGTAAAATTGGAAAACGTGTATTTTTTCCATATCGGGTTCCTGTTAGAGGTCCGTTGTAGCAAATCAAGCAAATCGCACTTGTTTGTAGCCTGAATTTCATACATATTTTCCCTCGTAAAATTAAAATAGGCAACAACATTACGATGGAAAATATGTTTTGTTGGTACCTTTTAGGGGTCAAAATCAGCTGAGCTACGCCATGTTTGGTACGTTTTAGGGGTAAAATCGAAAGATCACTACGAGCACTCCTGCTCCTAAAATATTGCAGCCCCACCCCCGAGATCATGTAGCGACATAGCGCCTCGCCTCGTGCGAACAGTGAACACCGTGCGTTTACTGCTCTTTCCATGGATAGATCAACATTTATATAGCAGGTTGTTCCCTCTGTATTGATGTTTCTCATGATCTTTCGTGATGTTTCTTTTTAATCTAAGTCACGATTCTTAAATACAAAGATTACTCCATGCCCTCTCATAAAAAAATCTTGCAGATATTTTCAGCTTAAATCTTGACGATGCTCTTGAACATTCATCTGGCCAAGTTTCAGAAAATTCATAGGTCAGAAATGTAATATATAGATTTAGCCACTGGCTAAAAGCGGAGCTCCCGGTTATAACATTTTCTGTGCGAATGAAAGGGATTCCCATGTGTACATGGTTTATACTATAGTTTTTTTTAAGAAAAAATGTCTCTTGATATGTATACAACAGTGTTTTCTTCGGCATGTTGCTGCATTGAATACAAATACGGGACAAAAATAAGCATCCTGTCAAGTGAGATGACCTCCTTCCGAAAAATTAAGGTATTAATTCCTCCAAATGGAATAATTCAAAAGTGCAATAAAGAGAATATTTTTTCAAGCATAGATTGCGTCGTCGATGACGTCATATCACCCGGACCACTTCATTTCGCTCATCTGGTGACCTAGACTACACTACCCAAGTTTCGTTGTTTTAGAGTTTGGTTGTTCTAGAGTCTTCCCTTCACGAGATTTTAATTTTTCAAGCATAGATGACGTCATCGATGACGTCACATCACGTGACCACTTCATTTCGTTCATCTGATGATCTACACTACACTTCCAAAGTTTGGTTGTTTTAGAGCCTTCCCTTCACGAGATATTAATTTTTCAAGCATACATGACGTCATCGATGACGTCACATCACGTGACCATGCTACAGCACCCCCCTTGTGGCATAGACAAAATATCCCAAGTATGGCTGCCTTAGCATGTTCCCTTGAGGAGATAAATTTTTTTCTTTGCATACCACAGGGTTCCCATGTGTACACGGACGGCGGGCGGACGGACGGACGGACGGCGGACGGCGGACGCTATAGGTTTAATACCAGAAAAAATATATAGATTTAGCCACTGGCTAAAAGCGGAGCTCCTTGTTATTGAAATTTTCTGTGTGAATGAAAGGGATTCCCATGTGTACATGGTTATGGTTGCTAGGGCTCTAATTCGGCGACACATTACTCAATCATGACCAATTTTGCGCCATGACATCATCAAAGGACAACAATACCAACGATGACGTCATCGGGCCACGCCCATGGTCGCGTGACCGGGAGTAGAAAAAAGACTAATTTGCCATCAAATAGACGTTTCTCGAATATTTTTTGCTATAGATATATTTTCATGAGCATCTTCATAAAGTTAAGTATGGATTTGCAATTTCGATTTCAAATAATGAAATGACGAGTGCATATAATCGTTTTTTGGACGCATTTGGCTATAACTTTCGCATTTTTTTATCCTAAATGCAAATGCATAATTAACTTTGTGAACAATATGCTTTTCTATCGATTTGCTTTAAAATATTTGCGAAATATTAAGATTCGCGGGAGAATTAGCGTTTTAAAGAAACACGAATTGATGCGCTAGGAGGCTTGGTTACCAAGGAAGTGTAAAACAAATTTATATTTTATTTTCCACCAGAAAATAGAAATCAAGCAAGCAATGGATGGGAAATACATCGTAACATTTTTTAAGAAGCGAAAAAGAAAGTTCAAACCCGAAAAAAAGAAAAAAAAATCGAAAAAGAAAAAGAAACGCACGCCGGGTTTGAACTCGGTACCTTCTAGACCAATACCTTGCCAATCGGCCACGGATGCTTTGTCAAATAATGCGATCTCAGAAATTGTATATAACCTTCACTCGAGAGACTGCAAGTTCGTAGGCTGAACAAAGCTACAATTTAGGCATTTTAGACTGTTTCTTTCTTCTTTAACGCCGTAGAAACAATAACGGTATGATTTCCTAGCATGGTATGATTTTCTACTATACAGAGTGGCTAATTACTTTTGAAAATGGTTAATTTTTGTCAAAGTAGCCAACTTTCTCGATCGCCGAACGGGCGCCGAACGATATTTTCTCTTCAGAAAAGCTACAAAAAGTAAAGAATTCCAGAAAAACTGAAATGCAATCGATACAACAATGATAGAAGATATATATTTGATGCTAGTTTGGCCATAATTTTTGGTACTTCAGCGGAATTTCGGGCAGTTTCCAGTGGCGACATTTTACAAATCCCGCGCTATAGTTCGCACTTTAGACAACAAGTCACGGCAAAACGTTCCAACAAAACTATGTTTTTCAATTGTTTTGACAATGAAAATAAACGTTTTTTTCTACATTTAACCGAAACAATGAAATAAACTTTAGGAAAATGAAGTTGCTTTAGAAAAATCATTCCTCCAGAATGAAAATATGTTGGAAATAAAACCATCTCGTTGTTTGATTTTGAGAAAAGACTGCCGCCGAAGTCACGCAATCGTGGCTAGCAACGAAACGTAACTTAGCAACCAAACTTCCGAACACCCTTAAAGTCTTCCCTTCACGAGATATTAATTTTTCAAACATACATGACGTCATCGATGACGTCATATCACGTGACCACCTCATTTCGCTCATCTGGTGACCTAGACTACACTACCCAAGTTTCGTTGTTTTAGAGTTTTCCCTTCACGAGATATTAATTTTTCAGGCATCGCTGACGTCATATCACGTGACCAACTCATTTCGCTCATCTGGTGACCTAGACTACACTACCCAAGTTTGGTTGTTTTAGAGTCTTCCCTTCATGAGATTTTAATTTTCCAAGCATAGATGACGTCATTGACGACGTCACATCACGTGACCACTTCATTTCGCTCATCTGGTGACCTAGACCACACACTACCCAAGTTTGGTTGTTTAAGAGTCTTCTCTTCACGAGATAATTATTTTTAAATCATTGATGACGTCATCGATGACGTCACATCACGTGACCGTGCTACAGCACTCCCCTTGTGGCATAGACAAATTATCCCAAGTATGGGTGTCTTAGCATGTTCCCTTGAGGAAAGAAAAAATCATATCTCCCTAAGGGAAGCTTCTATAGAAGCCAAACTTGGACAAACTTTCAAAGGCCATAAGAGGAACTCAACACCAAAGTCACGTTCCCTCACGCCATCAATGACGTCATCAAAATGATCCATAATGCCCGTGACGTTCAAAAATCAACTCGATGGTATACGTTTTTCCCTTAGGTATAGGCCCGCGCTGGAGCTCCGCTATTAGCGAGGTTTTTGTGTATTATTAGCACCACAAATTAAGCCTTTCGCTAAGGCATTTAAAAAAACAGCATGTAAAAATTTCCTTTGCACTAATGAAAGCCTTTCAACCTATCAATGTCAGTGTCAATCATTTCAAACTATAGGTTTGAGCTTTAAATAAAAACCACTTAACTTTAGAAGCACCGTTTCTTTGGGGCATAAAATTTATTGCATCCCGCACTTTGTAAATTTAACATTAAATTGATGTTTTGTATCAAATAAAAAGAGAATCACGGAATTAAACTTAATGTTTTTGAAAGCTATTATGCAGGTTTAACTTAAAGTTGAATGTTTCATTGCTGCAAATTCTAATTATCTTCTGCTTGCTAACTGCACTCTCTCCATTGCCATAGGTTTCATGCCTTTTGTTGTTAAATTTTAATCATCAATGGAAAGGGGGTAATGTTACCTTGAAAATTGACAAAAAGAGGAGTAATGTTTCGTTTCATCTATTGTAATAACAACACTACCATGTCTCAGAGGCATAGCGGTCAACTTTTTTATGTAGACAAAATCCCGTGTATGACAAAAGCTAAAAATATGGTACTACTTTTGGAGCCTGTGCAGTTTAAAAGTTTGCCTAGAATTTTCGTATAGTTTTTTTATTTTCAGGTTACTTTTTCTTTCATTGTGTGTTTCCCAAAAATATCCATACCCCCCTACGGAAGGGATTGGAAATTCCAGAGGGGTGGGGGGTCAATTTACCTGATATTTTCCATACAAACACTGTATTTTTCTTCGGAAATTCCAGAGGGGAGGGGGGGTCATTTCTCAACACCCTTCCGTGGGGGGGTATGGATATTTTTTGGAAACACACATTCCTTAAAAGTTTTTCATGCCTGCAAAGTGTGTGTACCTGAATTCAGTTTCACTGCATTCTATCTATGTTTCAGAATCAGAACAGATACAAAAAATTTTCTGATACAGAAACACCCAACCTACAGTGATTTTGTATGCATAATTACTTATCATTGCATTGTTTGCCATTACCTCGTTGAGTGCCTCTTTTAAATGGGAAATTTAAGTACTCTTGTTTCAAAAAAATCACAGCCTATATGCATTGATACTAAGTATTAAGCCATCAACAGAGAAGGTAACTGATGTAATATGATCCCATGCAACCCTTGTAAGATACAAGATTTACTTGCTTGAGAAAGATTGAGTGAAATTAACAAGTGAATTGAAATGATGCTGATAGAAAATTTTACCCTTGATATGTCTAAGGCATGACTGTTTTTATTTATTTTTTCCCTCTCCCTACATCCCTCCCTTTCCAGACCGTAGATTTATATTTCCCATAGGAAGGAGCCTATGTTAGTGGGGATTCTTCTAAATAATGTTCTTACCTTAAATGTTAATGTCAATTTCCTCTCATCTATTATACAAGGGAAATACAATTACATATAGATTAGGCACTGCCTAAAAGCTGAGCTCGAATCAACAAACTGTCATAGAGGTATCAACTTTTTTGTTTTGACAATGTCATTTATTCCTCCAAGATAACTTTACGCAAGTTTGGTCGCCTAGTGGTGTTGTCTTCTAGAGAAATTGACTTTTCTATTTTTTTGATGACGTCAATGATATGACCTTGGTTGTGCAACCCCTTAATTGTCTCTAACTGAAACCAAGTTTGGTTCTTTGTTCTCAAGATATTTAATTTTGTCTTAAGCTCTGTTATTAAAGACCCTGTTACTGATGGGTGTCACAAAGAGCTCTGTATAGCCTATAACACTATGAGTTTTAGTGGCAAGAACAATATTTTTCAAATGAGCCAGCGAACACAAGAAATAAAATTCATATCTTCAAACCAACGTGTAATTTTCTTTTTTATTATATAGACAAACCAGAATAATTATGCGAAATTGATTTCCAAGCACTTTTGTTTTGACCGATATCTACGGTAGTGAGGATATGGAAAATCTGTCACTCAGGTCCCAGATGTAGCTTCATATGAGATCTACGGGTGGAGTATCTCCCAGTAAAACACTTGTGTCTATATAAATTTTAATATTGACTTGAGTTTAGTATTGTGGGAACTAGTAGATTTTTGGGGATGCTAAATTTTACCTTTTTCACCTGTGATGATACATACCTACTTTAATCCAGTCTCGTGGTTGGGTTAGGCGAGGGTGGGCACATTTCTTGAAGAGACTGTCAGGGTGGTTTTTGTGCTTGTTAGTAAGGTGCCTTATGAGGGACTTCCATTTTGCTAATATCAGTTCCTCAAAACCAATTTTGGTGGAAGTGGCACACCAGTACAGGTGGTTTCTGATGGACTTTTGCCATTTTGTGAGTACATCACAATCACTTTCCTTGCCAAGTTTTTACAGCTTGTTTTGGATTGATTTGGCAACATGCCATATATCAAAGAAATGCTTCGTGTCTGGCCAGTTCTCCCGAATCCACTTTGCAATGCTCCGGTGTCTATCCGATACAAATACCATGACAGCCAAACCTGATACCTCCAGGAAAGTAAAACAATCCTGGGCACCTCTCAGCTCCATTCCAGAACTACTCTTGCATTGGTTGGCCTTAAAACACAAGATATTACAGTAAAATTGGTATTTAGAACTTCTTTTGCCAGTGCAGTTTTCGCTACTCACTATCTATTACATTATAGTATCACCAAACTAGTGGACTATTGCCAATGCCGCATTCTGATTGGCTACGCTACTAGTGAACTTTTATCAATTGACCTCTAGTAGTGATAGCAGCGATTTTGAACATGAAAACAATGGCAGCTGCAGTTTCTGGTGATTTTTTAACAATTTTTCACTTTTTCTGTTCAACTAATTGGGTGATACTAAAACAATTAGACCTCTCACCCTCAAGGGCCATGGGTCAATAGCCTGGCCTGTAGCCCTTTCAGGCTTGAGGTCTAATTGTTAAATAGATTTAGTGAGTAGCAAAGCCAATCAGAGTGCAGGATTCATGATAGTATGCAAGTAGGTTTCTACTAACAATAATTAGGCTACAAGTCTGAGTTTTCTATGAGTCAAGAGTTAGTCAATGAAGCATGAAATGCAACAAGTTGACTAACAACAAGTTGACTCCTAGAAACGAAAAGGAGTGGGAACACTACAGCATACCTGAATTAGCTCAAAGTGTGCAATTTTCGCCACTGTACAGCAGAACATTGTGTATGCACCATACTTTGCCGAATGGCCCATAGAATCAAACCTGCCATCCCCGCTCCAAACAGCCTCTTTGCATCTTTTTATTTCAGCAAGCATGGCAGAGCGGGCCTTTTCCCAATGTGCCAAGATTGCAGGGAACAGGAACTTGCTCTGGTGTGAGAAGAAGTTTCTAGCACTATAGGCACATAGTCCCATATGTCTGAAGATCAGGAGAACCTTGGTCACTGATGCACCTGCCATTAGGATCCCAAAGCTGAGCATAACATTCTCAGCTGGGTACCGCCCAAGAATAAGTGGCTGAGAATTCCATGCGCTGTTGAGCTCCGTTTACGAGTCAAATACCAAAGTATACGAATGCTGGGATAAATTGGCTGAGTGCCCCTGCACAAAGCCGGTTTTATTCGCTTTAAATTGAACAGCTACATTTGGCGAGTAAAGGTGGGAAACAAAGACGCCACGAGCCCTTCTTTTTCTGGGAAGAAAAAGGAGGAGCTTCCCACCCCAACAGCACAGCACACGACCCAATAATACACCTAGCATAAGCTAGTAGCGATTGCTTGGCGTTGCAACTTGCAATCGATATTCCATTTAGTTCTGTAATACGAATACCAAGTTGTTACAATAAGCCTAACCTGATAGAGCAGATTTCGTATGACTGCGAAAAGCGCCGCGGTGGCGGCACGGAACCCGGCCTGCTGTCGATGGAATGAAATCTCCAATGAAATCGCGTAGTGGCGGCGCGGAACAACTTTGTCACGGTACTTTTCACAGTCATACGAAATCTGCTAAGAAATACATCTGATTAGTACACTGCCCGGCGTGAAAAACCACTGAGATAAAACCCATTGGGAGAAAATTCTCAGTGGAAAACGAACCCTCCCGGAGTGAATGCAATGTACAGCTCTGAGCGCCAGAGTTTAACTCCTATGAATGAAACTAAGTAAGAGCACTGTAAAAACACTGGAAGAAATTCTAAAAAAGAGACCAACGTATATCCGCAACAAACTACCGGAACAGAATCCCTATCCTGGCTCCTGTCAGTCCTAACCAAATGGTGGCAGACGGCTTTTGAAAAGCATTGTATAATATAGATGCTGGGGGCTGGCAGAAGTAAACTTTTATATAGTGGTGAAATTCAAATAACAAAAGAGGCAGAGAGCCTTATTTATAAAACTTGTTAAAGGGTTATTGTTGTTTTGTATTGTGTTGTATATTGTAAAACGAGAACCTGCGAATCGGGGCAAGCATCCCTGCCATTACACTGATGCAGCCCAAGTGGCGACAACCGCCAAACATGACAGATGGCTTGACAGGACACCATCTATGAACAACACGCGCCTGCATCCCTGCCATTACACTGATGCAGTAAACAATTGTTTTAAATCTTGGCAGGCAGTTCTACTAACTGCCCCCCTCGCGCAAGGAAATGTGTTTGATATTGCTGACAAAAATTGCATCTAGGCAATTCTGAACGCAGCTATTAGTAACATTAGTTGAATGTGTCCAAGATTACACCTGATGGGGCAAGTATAACAACGATATGCATACAACCTTCCCATCTATCTGGGCAAAACCATGTGACATGGGACAATGAATGGATGGCATGGCAGGCCACCACCCCAATGACATACACGCACCCCTGTCAATACTCTGATGCGGATAACAAAACACGACATGGCAGGCCACCGTCAAGGTATTTCAGGTACAAGATACAGCAAAACAAGATTATCAATAAATGCAAATACCAGGGGGCACTTTGCAACACTTAGGTAGCATTTTTTTTTTAGAAGTGTACGTGTTCTGCCAGCCCTTAATTAGCAATCAACTACTCAAAATAAGTAAAACACTACTCGCAGTAAATCATATTATCTAAGTATTGGAATTACTTCTACAAATTGGCGTCTAAAAACTACCTTGTGTACATCGATTTGTGCGTAGATTGTGTACATTATGACTATAGTTTTGGTACAAGTCAGAAAAATACGACTGTTATTATTTCGTGACACCATGCCCTGTAGTGATAAGTATTAAAATCATGAGAAACATCCAGAACCCCTGCTCAGTTGTTTAAAATTCTCCGAAAAAAGCTTGAGGGCATGATATTATCAGAAACTAGGAAGTTATGGACACATGGAAGTTAGCCATGCAAAAACAATATGATGAAACCCAATCATGAGGGAAGGATGACTCCATGAACCAAGTCAACTTAGAAGAACCAATGATGAAGGGTGGTGACGAGTTGTAATGGTAATCTATGGGCCTCAGGCTGTTGAGTGACGCTTGGGACATCATAGACTGTGGATCTCTAATTTCCTTTCTAAGAATTTATAATCTGAGCATACAAATATTTAACAAGGGGAGGGGGGGCATCTAGTACTGGCCTTATCCACTGCAAGGGGACCGTTGAAATGTGAATGCTTTAAAATTACATACGTGTAAGTCCTACTGACATAAGGGTGATGGTTCTGCTTTTGAACATATTAACCATGTGTTCAATAAGCCACATTGTTGCCTCCAGATGCAAGGACATACAGCATCCTGGTCAGCATGGATCATTTTTGCTTTCTAAAAAGCCATATCTAGGAAAGACAATAAATTCCTGACCGATGCAGTACCTCATGGGAGTGTGTGGTGTGCTTGCATGCATGCTGTCATAAGAAACTGTGCCAATTTGTAAGATTGTCATGAAACAGCTGACACTGATCCTTCACTGACATTCTACTACCATTGTTGTTGTCTTTGTAATGTACCATCTGCTGAAGTACTGGAAACACCATCTGAACAGACTGTACTCCTAACATCCTAATTCATAGTTCCGATGAAACAATGGAGCCATTTCACGCTATCTGCAGATACCAATCAGAGCTGGAAAGATTCTCCCTCGGGAACTGATCAAGTCCCACAAACAGTATTTCAGGACTTCCGATATCACTCCGATGTGCAGCACTTTTTGCCTTTTATGACAGTATAAACTGAGATCATCTGAACATAAGGATATCTGGTAATCCTAAGCGGGATCGGAATATTTTTGGACTTTTTTAAGGAAAACCCTGGTTTGTTTGTGGGACATAACAACAGTAACTTTGAATGACAGATCGGAACTATGAATAGGAATGGCCTTACAATATTTCTGTGACTAAATCAATAGAGAAATTGACACTCTGCATTATGTGAGTCTGGGGATCTCTTCCTTTGGTAAAAATATCCTTGCTACAAGCTGGAATGCCATGGGATGGTGGGTCATAGACTGACACTGTTTAATAGAGGCTCTGAATGTTTCTGCAGATGAGCTTGCAAGCTAACTAAAAGTTGTCACTCGGATCCTGAAGTTATAGTAACATAACTAAAAAGTAAGTTGCATATGCAAGCATTTATTTTCAATCCATGCTAGGTTCAGTGTACATATAAACCATTAGAGCTACCCACTACAAGTACTTCTATCATTTTATGTTACCTGTCTCTCTCAAGAGGTTAGTGTGATTGGTACCTAAACACGAGCTAAACAATTCAAGTTAGTATTAATGAAGGCATGATACCCAAATTTAAGACCACAATAGGACGTTATGTTATTCTATCCGAGAATGCCTGGCTATCAGAAGTGTTGCTTTAACAGCTACACTTCGAGTGAGATGTTTTTCACTTACCATGGCACTGATAGAAAGAGAGAAATTATTCTTGAGCAATGTGATATTTCCGAAATATCTTGTCCTTTCAGGAAGTTGCTACTTGGTGGCTGCCACTGGATAGCATTTCTGAAAAAGTCACTTAAAACGGGTTATTACAGTTGTTTCAACAAATGTTTATGTGACCAATGGGTCACATAAACTACCCAGAATCCTGCATTATACTATTATTAAGTGTCTCAAAGAGAAAGGAACTGAAAATTGTACTGTATAGGCATTCGCACGTTAGATTTCAGTATCAAGTTCCCAAGTTGAAAACTGTTCAGCCTGGCGAGAAATAAAAAATACCATTGTGCAATCCAACTCCATCCGCTCGATAACACGCAAAAACACTCACAGATCTGTGCTTATATCTAGCAGTTGAAAGGCCATTCAACAAAGATAGACGATCATTTCGCTCATTTCCCTTGAATTCGGCTGCATTCAAGCCACCTACATTAGCCCCAAAATAGTGACACTGCCCCTTTAAGGGCATAAAATGTAACACATGAACATTGGAATAATTCTGAAGCTGGGACAAAAGGTGCGGCTAACAACAAAACATAATATGCTAGGTATGTCATCACATGACAACCATAACAGACAATGAATTAATGCGATCCACCAATTTGTACCAGTTTTCAGATTATCAAATTGATTTCAGCGAAATTTCACAATTTCCTTGATATTGTAGCATGCTTTGCCAGCCCCTTGCTAACAACAGAATTTTCAAGTGGGAAAGTGAAAAGTGCCTGGGAAAAAAAAATTAGCAACACCTCTGGACATCTTTAATGCAAAGATTAACCTGTAGTTACACATGAATTCTGCAGAAGTAATTGAAATCCAAACAACTATAAAACAAAAGGTTAATAGATAGAAAGAAATTGTATAGCTGATAATGTAAAGCAAGATAATGTCCTCGGACCTGGTATCCGGGTTTGCAAGTTTGTGTAGCTCAAAAAACTAGATTGAAAGCCATAATGTACTGTACTGTATGAAGAAAAAACCTTTAGCTGGTAGAAACACAGAGCTTGCAAACAGAACTATAGGTTATCACACACCTTTGATATTATTCAATGATAACATTTGTAAAGTGCATTATCACCATGTTGTCGGAGAGAAAATCCCCTTCAGACATTTCCTGAATATTGTAAAACTCTGTACCCAACTGCCTATGTACTTTATGAAGACTCAATGAAGAGGAGAAGGCAAAGAAATGTAAGTAAGCCTTAAATTATTTGCAATGTCACTATACAAACTAAGCTTAAATGCTGGAAACAAAGTCCTTTGTACATCTTTTTTCTTGTGGTTTGTATTTAGTGAATAACATTGATTTTGGGTAAAATTGTTAAACCTACAGATCCAAGTCAAATGACAGTGTGGGCGGTAAACCGGCAATTTAATATCATGGGCCGTATGAAACATCGAGTACCAGAAATGCCGCACACATTGCGCACACATCTCGATTTCGCACTCCGACGTGACTCGAACGATGCAGAATAATACCGCCTTGGGCTTTTCGCCGTCCAAGAATCCACGAATATAGCAAAATAAATGGAAGGAAAAAGTCATTTCAATACCTGGGTTTCAAATCAACTTGATTGACATGGCCGAGTGAATCGAGGCCCAGATCGATCGAATCGATCCCAAATAGTGTTTCAGCTCAAACAAAGCTCACTGTTGGACGTAACTATTACGAAGGTAATGGAAGACAATCTCTCAATAATAATATAATTAATAATTCGGAAGATTTCTGCGCCACAAACCAGAGTTTACTATCACAAAATTTTCCTTTACGACCAAGATGGCGCAGGTTGGGACCTCGTGTGGAGTTCCCCAGAGGGGGTGTCAATTGAATGGTTGGCTAGCTGGCGCGCGCGTGCCACTCCCGTGAATGTAACTAGCATGTGCCTGGCACGTGCCATCCCGTGCTCCTAGCCTCTTTACAAATCAGTCGGGAATGCCATATTATATGTTTTTATTGTCGGGCCAATAAATCGTTTTGTTGTTGTCGGCGATCTCGATCGCTATCCGTCGGCGTTTCTAGCTTCTTCTTTGGGTCGTAGATTGTTGGAACTGAACCCATCTCCAAGACTCTCTTTTCTGGATGTCGAGCTGTGCCGGGTTCGGCCTGGAGAACCTCAAGACTCAGCCTCGTGTAGCACGAAGCCTCGAAGTGCGCCGAGCACAAGACAGAAGTATCGGTAGGTTCGAAATCTGGCCTATGAACTTTGACAAACCTCTTCCACTGCTTTCTAACTGAAGGATTTTTGGGAAAGTAATGCATGGATATGCCTGGCGTGTAGCTGGTATTCGTACAGCTAACCTTACCAGGCAAACCAGCGACGCAAAACTTCCCCCCGACTCTTCTTTTTACCATCCATGACTGAAGCCGCGGCGAAACCTTCGCGCGCTATCAAACCGTGTGACGTCACAAGCCAGATTTCGCATATTTAATGAGGGGATTCGAGGTCGCACTCCGAACACCAAAACAACGATATTGGCGGGCAAAAATATCACTAAATGCCAAAGCTAGCACAAAACGCAACCTGTTTTCCGATTTTACGACTCTTAAACTGTGCGAAAATGATTTTAGACCGCGTATAAGGATTTCGCTTCAGTAGCACTTTAATCATAACGAGGATAGCATCTATATCATATTACGCTCTCAGCCACGAGGACTGGGTTGGGATAGGAAACCCACTCTGCCCTGTACTAAGGGTAATTTTACAAGAAATACAGGAATGGAACAAACTTCCTTGCAAAATAGCACTTGCCACCTCTCTCCCTTCTTTTAAAAGCTCTGTGCGGGTCTGTAGCAGGCTATGTTAGCTATTAGTTACTAGATATTTAGATATATAGACATATATTTTTTTCTAACGCCGTCTCTATAGTGTAGACTTATCTTGTAAATAAATAAATAAAAACATCCATTTTCGTGATCCGTGAAAGCTTATTTTCGACATCCGTGACTCGTGATTTTTAACTTTTTGCACTCGTGATCCGTGGCCGCAGTCCTGCAAATACTTCAAAGCATATTCATTTCTACAAAATTTCGTAGTTTGCGGTCGCACTATTTTTTTCGTCGAGTGAGGGCAGAATGCCACTCTAAAGTCATGTTATAATGTTCATACTAGCTGATGCCCGTGAAAAATTCACGTAGTTGCACAATCCAGGGCTCTAGTAAGCTGTCTATTTATCTGGAGTGTTGCTTACCTATTATAACGTTGTAACGCGATTGCACTGCGAAAAGAAAAAAAAAATGCATGCAAATATAAACAAATTACTAGTTAAAAACTAATAATCAGTTATGAGCTTGATGTATTGAATAGGTACTCTTAAATTAAAAACTGCGCTTTATGGATTTCTTTTATTTGAAATAATTATATACATTTTGTATCTCTTTAAAGAAAAGCAAGTAATAACTTTTTTTGTAGAAGGTTGGCATAAATTATCATTTCGCGCGAAATTGCATGCAATGCAATCAAGAACGTTACCTTATCGCCGTAGCAGTTGCACATACCAACGCTTTTGTAAATCTAAACAGACAAATTGAGGTGATCAATTTATGTAGAAAACAATTAGCTATAGTTCTGCTCTTATCCAAACTATTTGGATTTAGAGTATGGGCTCGTAATAATGACGAGACACCCAATAATGGCCACCAGGAGTGGACACATCCGATCCACTAATCTATGTCCTGCAGCAAGTTACGAGCCACAATTGACCGCTGTAGTTATCACCCGGGAGTTATCATGTATTAGTTTACAGTTGACGCGGTTTCCATTGTTATTCGTATGGAATTAACTCGGATAATGGCTCTCAACAAACTAAAAGTCGGGGAGGGATTTGAATTCTCCAGGGAAAGGTTGGGGTTGATCAATAGAATTGAATTGAATTTCTAGGTAAATATATTGCTCATTATGGATTCATAGGTAAATATATAGCTCATTATGGATTAATAGGTAAATATCTAGTTATTTACCTATAAATCCATAATAAGCCATATACTTACTTGTAAATCAATAATGTGTGGTTCCAGAAAATATCCCCCCCCGGAAGAGTGTTGAAAAGTGACCCCCCCACCTCTCTGGAATTTCCGAAGAAAAATACAGTATTTGTATGGAAAATATATCCTTTCCTATTATCCTTCCTATGGATAATTTCTGGAACCACACAATAAGCCATTTTTACCAAGACTTCAAGGGGCACTGTCACGTTTGTTTCATCAAAATGTTTTAAAATAAGACCAGTGTTCTACAGAAACAACTCCGAACCTATATTTTGTTTCAAATTAGTCTTAGAAAGAAAAAGAAACTTGTTCAGCCTGTTCGAAAATCAAAAATGCCAATTAGCAATCCAATTCCATCCGCTCGATTATACACGAAAATACTCCAAATTTGTATTGATCTAGCAGCTGAAAGGTTAGTTAAAAAACGTAGACCATTATTTTGTTGATTTGTAGGGAGTTTGACTGCATTTAAGCTACTTAAAATTACCCCAAGTTAGACCAAATTCATGATAGACCATGACAGTTGCCCCTTTCACAATGACTAATTCAATTATCAACCCAAACATTTAACTAGTGAATTCAAATCCATACACTTACCCCGAGAAAAAAACATCCAATAATCTCAGTTTATGCATCTATGCTGACTGTCTGTCTATAACCAATATTTCCTCCTGATTATCCTTTATGCGAATCCCGTTGAATGCCACAAAACACGATTTCCGAGAACGCCTTCACTTGAACCATAATCGAGAAGCGTTTGTTCAGTCTACTTGCTTGGTCTCATTGCCCATAGAGTGTGTTTAAGACGTAAACCTGAAAATACAGATAAAATCATGCCCAGGTTAATTGCATATCTAATCGTAGAGAGCAACCAACGAGCGCAAAATACCTGAAACTTGCCTTCAGTTTCTCCATCTTGAATCAGTTCCATCCGTTTTGCTAGACACAACGTTATGCAAATTGAGCTGTAGTACGTAGCTGTCAGAGCGTGGTACAAATGAAAATAACCAGTAAGGACGTAGTTGCTTTTGTCTCTATTATTTTCGTTCTACAAAGGAGTTCTTTTGTCTGTAGTCTATTATCCTCGTTCTTTGTGTTGAGGTATAGGGTATTGTTGTATTATCCAACCAGAGAGGAGCTTTAAGCAGCTACGTACCGACCAAAATAACAGCGCTTTAATGAGTTGCGCTTTTACAAAAGGTCGCTTGATTGATTGGACTGGCTGTTGTACGAAAACAAAAGACGTAATTCGTGTTTGGAAACCTCTGTCAATCATGGTTGAATAAAAGTTGTCATTCATTTTCTTCAGCATCACAACTTTATTGTGCATGGTAAAAATTGATTGCAATAGGTTTCTCTGGGGAACCCACTTCTATGAAAGCAGCTAAATAACTAACAATAGTTCCTATTGCAATCCGCTATCTTTTTCAATTGTAAACTGTACTCCTTTTCAAAACTGTTCAATTCAATGAAAAGAATGCATTTCATTTGTTCCTGTTTTCTGAAAACCTTGTCAACTGTAAACTAAGTCCGTTAATTACCTCGATTCTCGGCAATAACCCCAATACATCCCTCGGGCCTACGGCCCTTGGGATGTATTGGGGTTATTGCCTCGAATCTCGGTAATTAACTCTAACTTATTCATGCTGCGTAAAGGTTCTGAAGTTTTGTAATTACCTTTCCATCTTTATCTTTGCTGCTTAGGCTATAAACTCGAGCTCTATAAACTTCTATACTCGTGCGTAGGTGCAATCTTTAATCATAACGAGGATAGCATCTATATCATATTACGCTCTCAGCCGCGAGGACTGGGTTGGGATAGGAAACCCACTCTGCCCTGTACTAAGGGTAACTTTACAAGAAATACAGGAATGGAACAAACTTCCTTGCAAAATAGCACTTGCCACCTCTCTCCCTTCTTTTAAAAGCTCTGTGCGGGTCTGTAGCAGGCTATGTTAGCTATTAGTTACTAGATATTTAGATATATAGACATATATTTTTTTTCTAACGCCGTCTATAGTGTAGACTTATCTTGTAAATAAATAAATAAAAACCTGATTGTCTCAACAAACGAGATGAGACCTGATCTGTAATTATTAGCGGAGCTCCTTTGCGGCCGAAGGCCGCAGAGCGGAGCACCATAGGTATCGCGTATGAAGAATTCAATAGCTCAAGTAAGAACTCAGGTATACTATCGACTTCATTTTTCAACGTTCAGCGGTATTCCCATTATGGTATCGCTGGCGCGTCCGTGTCTGCCTGTCTGCGCGCCCCACCACAGGCAACCCCGGAACTGTCTGTCATTTTTCTGCAGGACTGATAAAAAAAACGATGGCAAAACGAGAAAAAATAAAGAGAGAATTTTGATAGAAGAACCGGAAGAAATTATTCGAGGAGAGAGCTAGAAACAGCGACGGGAAGAAGCCGGGCAAAGCATAAACCACCGCCAAAGAGAGTGCAAAGTGAACAAACGAAATAACGCACGACGGTTTTTACTCTTCATCAAAAACTCTTGAAATCAAGTTGACAAATCACGATTTTAGAAAATGAGTTACCAGAGGGAAGAAGAGTGACCGATGTCATGATTATAGAAAAAAAAAGTTTGTCGAGGGAAAGAAGCAAAGCGAGTAGAGAAGAATACCAGTGAATGGTGAAGTCGAAAAAGACAAAGAAGACGGACGAACGAAGAGCTAGCGTAGAAACCCATTTTCAAGGTAGGTACTTGAACTTTGTAGCTAGAGTATAAAATGAGCATTCAGTAGTAATCAGATTTTATCTACCGCAAACTTCAAACTTCCATTCGTGCATGTTTTTCCCGAACTTTTGCGGCTGTTTCCTCTACTCGTTTGAAAAAGATGAAAGTTGAATGCGACGATAGTGGCCGCTCGTGAGATTAGTCGTTTTTACACGCTCAACCATTGTGGTTTAAGCTTTTTTTCTGGATTGCAATCAGAATACCGTATTTTCTAGTGATATATAAGTTATAGTGGAGCTGACAACTGCCGTGGCTGTGTTTACTTTTGGCGGGGAGACTCGGGATAAAGTCATGAAAGAAAAACTTGTCACGCATCGGTATGGCTGCCATCTTTAGCTCGCGAGCTTTTGGTCATCATAGGACTCGTCCAGCTCCAAACTTCAGGTTTAGATAATGGTACAATGATTCTTGAATTTTCTAATGTATCTAAGCTATTTATTCTTCAAATTGAGACATTTTCGACTTCTCAATTTGGTTCGGCTACAACGAGTATTACTTTTGTGCGCTAATTTAATTTTGTAGAAATTCCCTAAGATGTATTCCTGGCTGCGGGGAAGCTTCACAGAGTATTTCACATATGACAGGCAAGTGGAAATCTATCTAGGAATAATTATTGCTGTCTATCAGTGCCAATATGCACTGACATTTTACTTTTAATTTATTGTTTGATTCATTGTTTCTCTGTCCGATAGTGTCTTGTCAGGCATGAACTTAGAAGTCATGGAAATGTATAAATTTTGCACAACATAGATGTAAATTTTGCTCAACATAGACACAATAATTCATAGACTGTAGTTTAAAAATATTGCTTGAAGTTTTGACAGCCCTGAAATCGATTTCATAAGGGATGGACCATTAGAAGTTTTAGGGGGGGGGGGGAGGTAGGATTGCAGGATTTTTTCTGTATTTTTTCACAAGTTTTTTTTTTGTCTTACCGAATTTCCCCATGTTTAAAGATACTAGTAGCGGTTTCTAGTCATTTAATTAATAATATTGCTCTGTAGATGGTGAATAATATTGCTCTGTGGGTGTGCAGACCTATTCCAGGGCTGTTCCTTTTACAAAAGCAATCGTATTCTTATATGTTAAATATAAAAAATTAATTAGTTTCGACATAGTAGAAGGCATTTTACAGGTAGTCGAGGGGGATCACACTTTTCTTTCGTTGCGCATGAAGCGGGCCCATAGTTTTGATAAACACTTGCAGGTTTTGTCTTCGAGGCTCATCAGACTTATTGGTTATTTTCTTTAATTTTCAGTGACAACAGCAGCCAGAGGTGGCTTTTGCCAGAGGCGGCTTTCGGAAAGACCATACCATGACACAAGTAAAACATAATTAGAGCAGTTTCCACATGACTGTCATGAGTAATTACAAATAACTTGCTAATTGTGATTGGTTTGGGTTGTGATTGGTCAAGAGCATGGTCTTTGATCCTTATGCCAATCAGATTGTGTAGAGAAAATAATTACACAATTATACGTCTAATTAAATTGCTGACAAAAAAGAGAGATTGTGAATCACCTCTCGCTCTGTGATTGGTTAAGGACGGTGCCTACAATTGCTACTGCGCATCCTGCTCGCGCATTCTATACGGATGTCTGTATTTGTAGCATTTTTCTCTGCCAGATTTTCATCTATGTTTCGATGGGGCAAGTGCTTAGCGCGCTAGACGGACAGCAAGTACTCCAGGTTCGGAACTCACTCGGGGCCGTGTTTTTTTTTTCCTTTTTTCTCCTTTTTCTTCTTTTTTCTTTGTTTTTCTCTGTGAATTACCTTCAGTTAGAACTTTCTTTGGGAAATATCCTACAAAAGTTTACATTTAGTAAAAATATCGGGATTTTTCTCTGAGTAAAAGTAGCCATCCGTTTGATAATAAAAGTCTAGATATCTTTACGCAAAAAAATACCACAAATTAATCAGAAAACTTAATGTAGATTTATACTTTAAGTTATATGGCGTACATGTAGTTTCACTTCAATAATGTTTGTACAAGACTCGCTTTGTAAATGACAAAAACGTCGTTGTTATCGTTTGAAAAAGAACCTGACTTCGTAACTTCGCCTTTCTAATTTCAATAATCTCGACCTGCTTGTTATTAATTGTGGAATCAAATATACTACATTTTTGTCTAAAATTAATGTTTAAATGATTTTTAGTCAATGTACCACGTAGTTACCTTGATTTTTCCACTTTTCCCCTCTTACTTAAATAGTCGCCATTTTGAATGTCAATTTCTACTCACAGGGGAGGGGTGCGCAGATTTGTCACTTAACCATTCTACCTGCTGTTAAAATGCATGATAGTTCTAAAAATTGCGTGGCTACCCCTATATTTTTTTTACATCAATCGAAAATATGAAACCTCCGCAGCGTATTTGCAATTTTTTAACGTGCGAAAAATATGCTGAGGCTATTTTTAACGCATAAAGTAGCGGGTGTCAGGGTAGATTTTGGGCCTTCTGTAGAACATTTTAACCCCTAAAATACCTTTAAAAGCCGAAATTTACATTTATTTAATAAATTAAACAAGCCTTACCTGTAAGGTGAAGTTTGATTGGAGTTCTACCTCCTCATTTATGCATAGAGAGATTACATGAGATAAGCGCATGCGCAGTGGAGATCATCCTTTGAAGTGGCCCATGTAAATACAAGATTACAGGGCGGGTATAGCAAGGCTAAAAACCAATGGGTGGGCATGTAATCTCTCTATGCATAAATCTCTCTATGCATAAACTCCAATCAAACTTCACCTTACAGGTAAGGCTTGTTTAATTTATTAATTCTACCTCCTCATTTGCATATTCGAGATCACATGAGACTTCAAAGCCACATGGGCCATAAAACCCCACCAAGACAAATGTAGAAATGTCAAAAAAAAAAAGTACAATTGTGCATGGTCTGAACATATGGTTTTAATGTAAACCCTAAAATAACCAGTAGACTTAATACTATTACAAAGCAGAACTCAGGATAGCATTTCCAAAGTCATTGTCCACTCGAACTTCTTTCTTGTAATACGTAGCAAAGGTGCATTGTGATGACCACCCTGCAGCTGCCATTATAGTTTCTATTGGGACTCCCTTTTGAAATGCAGCTGAGGTAGACGCTGCCCTTGTGCTATGTGGTCGAAATTCTTGGGTATCAATACCTGCTTGAGTCATTACTGATTTAACCCATCTAGAAACAGTACTTGAGCTTACAGGATTATGGGGCTTAGTGTAACTAAGAAAAAGTCTAGTATTTTGTGGACTGCGGTGTGGCTCTGTTCTTTCCAGATATGCCTCTAAATATGTTGCCACACAAAGTCGTTTGTCAGCAGGGAAAACAGGCAGCACCAATACTGGCTGTGTTTTTCCTGGTTTAGATTGCTTCACAAGCTTGTGGATAACAAATGTATATGAGGTTTCGTCCTTAGACATCCCACTGATGTCCATTAAGTGAACAGATTGGCATCTTTGCCCAGTGACTAACATGCATAACATAACTAATTTCTGAGTTAACAATTTGAGTGTCACCTTGGAAACTGGACTTCATGTTTTCAGTAAGTCCAACACTTTACAAACATCCCAAGTGCTATGGTATCTTGGTTGTGGTGGTCGATTCTGGTATGTAGCTTTAACTAGTCTCTTGATTAGAGGGTGTTCCCCAACAGTGTAATGACTATCAGCTAATTCAATAGCAGACGATAAGGCTGCTCTTGCAGTGTTAATAGCGGAGTAGCTACAGCCAGAGTCAAAAAGATGAGTTAGAAATTCAACCACATGGGCTACAGTAGGGCAAATGGGATCTTCACCTCTTTCTGCTGTGAAGACCCTCCATTTACGTAGATAAACTCTGTACTGCTTGACAGTTCCTGTTCTCCATGATGACATAATGAGCTCACAAGCTCGTGCTGAAATGTTTTGATTCTGGATTTTTCCCCTGATAAGAGGCATGCCATCATTTTCATCTTGGGGTAGAGAGGATGAACTTTTGTCTTGTTGTGTGGTAACTGGAGAAGTGATTTGTCCCTTGGTAGCAGTACTGGCTGCTTGATGAGTAGATGTGATATCTTTGGAAACCAGACTTGAGTCCGCCAAACAGGTGCAATCAATAATGCCTGGACTCGATCTTCTTGGACTTTCTGAATAACTTTGGATAACAGGCTAAAGGGAGGAAATAAATATACATATTTATTTGACCAGTCCATGCAAAATGCATCAGTTTTATATGCCTCTGGATCAGCATGCCATGATACAAATGGCTTTAATTGGTAGTTATTCCGTGAGGCAAACAAATCAATTTCTGGTTTTCCCCATCGCAAAACCAAGCCCCCAAAAATCTTGGGGTTAAGTTGCCACTCTGTTCTATCATTGAACTTTCGACTTAGTCTATCTGCTATGTCATTTTGTATTCCAGGGATATGGGAGGCAGTCAGCCATATATTTTTGGCAATACACCACTGCCAGATTTCCCTTGCCACTCCATTACAGGCATGGGAATGAGTGCCACCCATATTATTTATGTAAGTTAATGCTGTGACATTGTCTAACTGCAAATGGATATGAACATCTCTTTCCTCTGCACAAAGGGCTATCAGCCCTAGCTTTGCAGCTTCCATTTCAAGGCAGTTGATATGTTTAGTGGTTTCATGTTCAAGCCACCTGCCCCCTGTGGGTTGGGACCCCTCCCTATGGGCGCCCCACCCTTCTAAGGAGGCATCGGTAGTAAGGGTAAAGTTTGGGCTGCCTTGGGAAAGTTTTTTAGTGTATTTCTGATGGCTGTGTAGCCACCATTCAATGTCTCTTTTGGCTGCTTCAGAAAACTGCATAAGAGCTTCAAATGAGCCTTTATTTGTTTTCAAAGCCTCGTTTTTCTCAATTTCTAGCTGTTTGTAAAAAAGTGGGCCATACTCCACTCCCACAGAATAGGAGACTAAAATGCCAATTAGTTGAGCTGCTTCTCTTATGCTGAAAAATGCCTTGTCTAAAATTGACTGGCAGTGATAAATAATGTTCTGGATTTTCTCTTCTGTGAGACTGATTGTCATTTCAACAGAATTGAATTTAAATCCTAAGTGCTCAATGATTTGAGTTGGTACAGTGACAGATTTTTCCTGTGAAACCTGGAACCCTAGGTCTCGAAACAAGTTATGAGTTTCCACAATATTCCTCATACATGCATCATATGATTCCCCCATTAAAAAGCTATCATCTAAGTAGCCACTAGAGAGTAAACCTCTGGCTCGTAAAGTGGAATATACTGGCTTCATAAGTTTTGTGAATATCCGGGGAGCGGAGCTTAGGCCATTTGCTAAAGTCACATATTTATAAAGGTGGTTGCCAACTTGAAATTTAAGATACTTTTGTGACTCAGGACTGATGGACACTGAATAGTAGGCATCAGTCAAGTCTAGGGATGCCATAAAACAGTTTCTTGTTATCAAGTTGATGCACGACTGAATGGTATCCATCTTGAAATGGACGTGTAAAATATGTTCATTTAGTTTTTTCACATTTAATATCAGCCTAAATTTTCCACTCTTTTTTAATCGTAAGAACACTGGAGATATAAATTCACCAGGTTCATGATCACATTTTTCAATAACCTGCTTGTTCAATAGTTCTAAGATAAGTGCATCAAGAGCTTTCTCCTCATATTCACTAAAATTAGGTTGTTTATGCTGGAAATGTTGTATTGGGGGGGATTGAAACATAATTTTGTACCCCATTACTATGTCCAAAATAGCTTTATCAGAAGTGATTTTTTCCCAGGCTTCCTGGTGAAATCTTAAGCGTCCTGCCGCTACTATATTTTTGTTTGCCAGTGTATTCTCACTGTTAATCACAGGTTTCTCTGTGTGTAAAGTACCATTTTGAGCACTGCTTACCTGAACATTAGTAACAGGTTTGCTAGGTAAGCTCATTTTCTTGCCACGTGATTCTGGGGTTGACTTCTTGCCATGTTTTTGTACCTGCCTTTGTTTCTTCCAATGGGGTACCTTCCCCGGCTTAAAAAAGGAAATGGTTTCCTTTGTTCACTCCTTCCCTGTTGGCTGTTGGAGTTGGCATTGTGCCTTCTTTGTTTTGATGTGATTTTTGATGTCACTTTACTGGCCTCTGTGAGTTCTTTCACAGCTTTCCCCAGTTCTGACCCAAAAAGTAGATCTTTAATTGGAGTTTGATCACTGCAGAGCAACTTGTATTCAGATCTCATATCTGTTTTGAACAGTGCTCTGCGTCTCAGATCTATTTCATGTGATGAATCACAAAGAAGGGATAACCCATCTGAGAGTGTTTGCATGGCAGTGTCTGCCGCTGGGTCTGGATGTATAACTTTCATGAGGACAGTAAGCACTTGAGCTACGGCTGTTATGCCCTTGACCAGTGTTTTTTGGGCTTTCTGTAACATGACATCATCAGTCTTGGTGTCTTTACTGACATTATTGAATATCTCTGGATTGACACGCACCACTTCCAGCCGTTTACAATTTCCTGGTGTTGGAAACTTGTCCATTAGCTCATCACGTGACTCTTTGCTCACGCCAATGCTTAGCAGTTCAGTCAGTAATTCCGACAAATCTGTATTTAAATCTTCTCCATCTTGTTGTGGTTTGTTGACTACTTTTGCCATATTAGTTAGAACACCAAACTGTTTCTTTGCCTTTTTTGGCGGAGGCTCGGGGATTTCCCCCTCTTCAGCTTCTGTATTGTCCTCGGGAGCTGGTTCACCTCTTTTATTAACTTCATCGTCAGTGTCGGATGACATTTCGTCGTCACCCGCCTGGAAGTTATCATAAGCTGTTTTGATTTCCTGTACTACAGGCGTGAGGTTTGCCAGTGAGCCAGTTATGGATTTCAACTGAACTTTAATCTCCTCTACGTCCGTGCTTAAAGACGCTGAGCTCGTAGAAGCGCCTGACAATTTTGGCGCCAAAACATGGCCGTTGTTTTGCAAGGTTTTTCCCTCGGCCTTTTTGCCTGTTTGCTTTTCAGCAGGCTTCTTACCCTTTCGGGTGGGTTTGCCAGTGTTTTCTTTTCCCTTTCGAGTATCTTTGCTGGCATGATTGTCGAGTTTCTCGACTGTTTCCTCGCCTATCAGGCTTTCGCCTCGAGGTTCATTGATTCTGACCTCGTGGTCTCCCATTGAGTTTTGGCGAGTGTTGAGAGGATTTTCCAACTCTAAGTCCAGACTCATCACCTCCTCAGCGATATTTCATAAAGGGCTTTCGCCTAGTGTCTGAACTGTGTTGTTTAGAAAGCAGAAAAGCTTGAAGATAAATGCAAAAAACACGAATTTGTTAGGTAGTTTCAAAGCGCGACTTCTCTCCACTGAAGGATACGCTCTAATGATCTCCTGCGCATGCGCTTATCTCATGTGATCTCGAATATGCAAATGAGGAGGTAGAATTGTTATGGAATCCAACAAATGTAATAACAGCTGCTGATTTTACGAGCGAAAGTAGAATTTAAATAAAACTATCGAGAAAAAATAACTTTTTTTCGTAATTTCTAAAAAAACGCTAATTCTGCTTTTTTAGGGTGTTGGGGATGGGTTATCTCGAAAACTTGCGTGGGTACCCTACCTTTTTTTATCGGAAATCGATAGCCTTTCACGTTACCTTTCATTTCCATAAGTCATTAAGTGCGAAAAAAATACTCGTTTTTGTAGGCACCGTCCTTAATTGTCGAATTTCTATACATTTGATAGGATAGTGAATTACTCATGAATTGTTTTCACAGCAGTTATGTGAAAGCCGATATACAGTGTATTTTTACTATAAATAATTGTTAATTGTTGCAAATGTTTTAAAGTACTTAAAAAAATGGAGAAGACATCCTCCCTTCTAGTGTCGTCTGTTTTAAAAAATTTGGAAGCGAAACTTGATATGTTTCATTAAAGTTGCTATGCAAATTAGCTACAACCACTAGTGGTTGTATCAGATTTACAACATGCTACAGTATGCCCAGGGGGGACGCCCCTATTTTGGGGGCAGGGGTGCTTGTCAGGAACTTTCAATTTCATCCCTAAAAGGTACCATACATGGCATCGCTTAGTTGACTTGGGCTCCTAAAAAGGTATCAGCAAGACATATATTCATATTTTTTACGAGGGAGAATACGTCTGAAATTCAGGCAACTAAGGGACCGTTCATTTTTTATCAGGGAGGGGGGCTGGTGGAAATGAGGGGGAGGGGGGTCACCCAAAAAAATACGGCCTCAAAGGGGGGGGGGCACCCAAATAAATACGCCCCTAAAGGGGGGTCACCCAAAAAAATGCAAGCACATAACAGGGAGGAAACGAAAAGTTTGCATTTTTTACAGCATGCAATATGTTTGTTACATGTTTCAACTCGCTTATATGTTTCTGATTTCACTAAATACTTAATAAAAATTTCGGCACGCTTCGCGCGTAGGAAGAATTTAACATCTAATATGCTCTTTTACTTTTTTGATAAGAACAAATGAACCCTGATAGGCCTGCCGGGCAGTCTCTATGTACGAAAGAACACCCCACAGGTATAAGCGTGAGTTCAACGTTTACTTACAACAAGCATAGAAATTCGTCATTTGGGCTGCGCTTCACGCACATGAATAATAATAATTATTCATGGCGGCGCACATGAAAAATATTACCTAAAGGCTCAGGAGCCCTTCACTAGGAGCTTTCTGGACAGGCTTTGTTTACTATACACAAAAAACCTTCATGTACCCTTTTACTGAGGCTTGATGAAATGCGGTTATCAAAAGGTGGGCGCTACGAAAGAATTATGTGACCCCCTCTTTATGTAAAATCTTTTCTACTAGGACCTGAGGTGGGTGTCACGAAAACGTTTAATAGTTCTGAGGGGGGATCGGTTCCTTAGCTTTGACAGAAGTAAGAAAAACGTTAAGAAGAATGAGACTGCATCACTTAGGCAAGAGTCTACCTTACAGGGCAAGCATTTATAATAGAGGAGGGGGGGGGGCACCAGAAAAAATACATTAGATTTTGGGGGGCCACCTAAAAAAATACGGACATGAAAGGGGGGGGGGGGCAACCAAAAAAATACAGGGTCCCCCTCATTTCCACCAGCCCCCCCTCCCTGATAAAAAATGAACGGTCCCTAACAAGTGTAATTTGATTGATTTGCTAGAATGGGTACCTCTAATGGGTACCTATCTGGAAATCTTTTTTGCAAGTTTTCTAATTTTACCAGAGGCCTGATTTTAAACCCTAAAAGGTATGACAAGTACCCGCACCCCAAAAATAGGGGGAGCCCCCCTCCCCCGGGATGCTACGGTCCTGTGATTCTTATTGTGTTTCTATTGTATTGTTCTTATAAACTCATTGGTTGATTGCATTTTTAAACCGAACCAGGGAGGTTTAGGACCTATGGAAAATTTTCCAGGGGGGCTGTATTAAACTCTGAAAATTCCAGGAGAGGGGGTGTGTCTGGAGACTGGAAATTCCAAGGGGGAGGGGTAAAAAAGGTGATTTTCCAGGGAAATTTTATCCAAAAAGAGATTTCCCAGGGGTATTTTGCCAGAAAAAATGGAAATTCCAGGGGTGGGGGTCATTTATGGGGTTGGAAATTCCAGGGGAGGGGGTCTTTTTAAGGGAGGTCCTTACCCCTGGTGCGGTTTATAAATGCAGTCAGCCATTGTATAATGGGTTTGGTTAAAGTGCAACTCAAGGCTGACATTTTAATGGCTTATTTGATTGCACATTCAAAATACGAAAGAATGTTTTTTTCGTGTTCATAGCTCTTTTGGTTCATAGCTCTTTTGATACTCAAGATTTGTACTAATGCAAATTAGCAAAAAATGACGTCACAACAAGACTTGGGCAAAGAGGCCAAACAATGTTTTATGTATAATTCTGTTTTGGATATTTCGATTCAATTCAAACTTGGTAACAACAAAGAATGACCAAGATCTCATAAACCCATATGCTAACTAGTGTTTCCATGGTAACCTGTTTGGCTCTGGAAGTGATTCCTTGAAAAATAAGTAAAAAATTTGCTAATGTGTTAAAGGATCTAAAATAAACTGTCTTTATCACTAAGTGCTGGTAGCCATACTGTAATACATACGACCCTATCAGAGACAAGAAAAAACTTTACCCTATGGCAGACCTACCTGTTACCTATCCTCCTCATGCCTATGGCAGACCTCAGGAGCCTCCCAAAAAAAACCCTAGCATATCCATCTACCATATACGATGGAGTGCCCCACCCCATGCCAATTGGGCAGTTGGGCAATTCCTCAGAATTCCAGGGTGGGTTGAAGTAGAGCTTCGAATTTCAGGGCGGGCACCCTTAAATACGACATTCAAGGGTGGGTAAGCACAATTTCCAGGGTGGTCATGATAAAATCACTGGAACTGCAGGGTGCTTGGTTCAAATTTAAAAAATCCAGGGTGGGTAGCTTTTGTTGTGACTGCTGCCCATTCCTTCTTACCCAATAAAATATTTCTTATTGACTGTTCAAGTTTTCGCTCACGCAATCCTGCTCTAAAATACATATAAGTTTTGTGCTTGTAATCTAATTGTAGGATCCCAGATTTTGGAATGACACATTAACTCATGTCAAATAACGTATTGCAATTTTCCATTCACATGGAATATGTAACCAGGAGCTCCGCTTTTAGCCAGTGGCTAAATCTATATTATGCCTGTTTGTGTTTTCCTAACCCAGGAACTTTTTAAGTGTTAGATAACAGCACATTCCTTCCGCTGCGATGCCTTTGAAGAATTGTGGAATTTCACAATTTTTTTATAAACCCTACAAAATTTTATTGTTTCTATATATCTACTGGTTGATAGGTCCTGTATTGGATCCAGCTTAATTCAGGGGCGTACAGGGTTTTTTCGTGAACCGTGATCAGCCCTTTTTCGTTTTCGTGATCCGTGAAAATGGCCAATCCTATTTCGTGATTCGTGCACAAGAATCGAGGCGTGACCCGTGAAAGTCGTTTTTAAATGCTCGAGAATCGCGTGATTTTGAGCTGATAAAATCGTGATTTGTGATTCTGTTTTGTCCCTGCTGAGATTGCGCATACAGCGAATTCACACTTCATTTTTGGGCTAGCGAACGGAGGGATCTCTCGAAAGCTCATGACCTGAAAGGGGAGACCAAAAGAGTTCCAGCAACTTCTAAATGATGTGCATTAAAAAATTTCTGCGCGCTAAGCGCGCTAAGGATTACATCTAAAACAGTTTTGGAGAACGCGCGCAACGAAGTCAATAACCCCCCCCCCCCCCCCCCCCCCCAAAGGCCTGGCGGGCAATCACTATTTTCGAAAGAACTGACACTTTAGGTCAGCGTGAGATGATGTAGAATCTTGAATACAGTTTTTTCCTGCTATACAAATAAAACAAGAGCAGACCGCGTGCCTCAAATTCTAGTAGTTTTGCCAACTGCTTTTGACAAACGCTAATTTATATCAACACCGATGCTGTACGCTAGCTTCTGGCTTTAGAAAGATGGAGAGAAGACCCTTGCGAGTATCGTTACTACGTCAACGTGACATTTGGTCAAGTGGCGGCAACACAAGGTCATCGATCTCTTTCACGGCTTCAAAAAGGACTCAAATTTCTTCCAGATGACCTAAAGGCCTACTCTACTTATTGGAGACCATGTCAAGAAGCTCATTTCGAGAGTTCAGTGGAATTAACGTGATCTACGGTAAGTAATATCGCTTGTTTTCTCTCGAAAGACCGCTAAATTTGTGCTGAAATTGTGTTCAGTTTGGCGGCTGTTGCGGCCTCCAATTCAAACTACCCGAAAAACTATTTTGATATTTATAAATAAGGGGTATTACTCTTCGCCGTTATATAATTATTTATCTAGTTTTCCATGTAACCTTGGCGAAATAGCCCATCGAACTTGGGCCTTGTGAAACAAGGGGAAAAATGTAAAACATTAAAATATCTGTAAAATATTCTTTATTTGTCTTACGATAATACAAAACAACTCCATATGTTTGAAAGTAGTGTTTTAAAGAAAAGCTATAGTTTTGTTGAGCAATTTCAAAACTTTTAAACTGCTTGAACAAATCTGTATAAACTCGAATTATATCATCAAAAAAGCACGAATCAAACCTGCTTTGAAAAAATCCACCATCGCTGTGCTTCCAAAACTGTTTAAATCAAAGAAAAAAAAATAGAAATGGAAATCCCAGAGAAGATCTAATATGATTTCCCACCCCCCCCCCCATCGTATTTGGAAGTTCCCGAGGGATTGAGTATTATTTTCTAAGAATAAAAAAAAGAGAATCACACATCAATAAAGACAGGCAACACATTTACATGGAAGGCAATTAATTTATTCAGAAACAAAGCATTGACAGGAATACATAAGTTGTATAAATTTTGCCTGATTATTAATCATGCCCAACTATTTGGTTGTTAGTATCTTTCAGAAATTGTACACATTGGGCAAGTATCATTTAGAATCCCATACCTCTATTCTATCGCGCGCGCTGATTGGCTAAAAAGGAGAGGTGTTTTTTGTGGAATACCCCAATTACACAGGGCCCCCGTCATTTAAATTTAATAAATCGACGAGTTTTTTAGTTAGTACAGCATTCCCGGACTATTAATCAGATAGCACATACAAAAATCAAATTTGTTTTATAGTTTTTGATAGAAGGTAGTTACGATAAAAGCAGGGGAAATGTATTTATCTCCATTTTTCGCATCACAGTTTTTCGCGCGCTTTGTGAAACGTGGGCACACGCGCCTCCACAAAACGCTCAAACTCTCGTGTGGTCAACACAACAAGTTTTGGAAACAAAATCTCTCTGGTTCCTCCAAAGTTTCGGGTATTTCTACCCTGGGTATGCAATGTAATGTCCAGATATTTACTTTACAAGATAATTTTAACGAGAAGCTGTTGGCTCGTTCGATAAAAGTTATGTTATCCATGAAAAGTTGTGTCAAATGTTAGAGGTGGAAAACACATGCAAAACGAAAAACACTACAGGACAGGAGCTGCGGTATTTAATACCAAGAATAAAGGAGATAGAAAGCCGTAAGGGAACAAGAAATCAAACAAGTAAGCTTTAAAAGTTAAAACATTTTCGATCAGTAAGATAAATTTACTAATTCAAATCATTTGAAACTTTTGTAGACTCGATCGCTTTTTTTCAAATTGGCTTCAGTCTTTTCAGTGTGTCGACAATCTTAAAACTATACCTAAGCTTACTTTAGACTTGTAACACTGAACTGAATGAATTTTCTCTCATCTAAACATTTATTTATTGTAATTTCATGTTTTAAAGATTCGCTATTGCAGCAAAGCCTAATTTCAAGGGACTTTCGTTTTAAGATTCAGAAAATTCCATCGCTTTCGCATTAGCGCGGCTTTCAAGCGCACGAAATCCACTATCAATTCTCTTAAATTTAGACTTAATTTTCTAAAAATGTCCGGTATGGGATTCAAAGAAAATCCATTACCTGACTCGGGAATTCCACGCTAAATTTCACTTGAAAAACCGATATCGGTTTTTCGCGTGAAATTTAGCGTGGAATTCCCTCGTCAGGCAATGGATTTACCTATAAAACATGTACCCCCTGTTGAGGACACGTTGAATTCCAGGGTGGTACCCTACAAAGGAAAACTCAAGAGTGATCGCTTTATAAAATGAGCTATCCAGGGAATTTCCAGTGTGGGTAGCTGACATGAGTCCAACGTGCCAATGAAATGAAGGTGACATTAGCTTTCTCTTTGAGATCAGACTACATGTTGCGTCTTGATGAGAATAAACAAACACCAAACTGCTATGCAAACAAATGCTTATAGGTTGAGAGTCGAACACGTTCAAGGGGAAAACTGCAGTACTTTTATCATTTTCTAACTATACCAATCCAGGGAAAACGCTGTTCGTGTTTGCTCAATCTCCAGAAGGAGGGACAATGTGAGAAAATAATTTCAATTACATCAGATGGGCATTTCATGTTCTCTTACTCCATTTCAATCATGTTTGGCATACTAATCAGATACATTTTCCGATCTTTCAATACTCTGATGCACTTCACTAATATATTCTCTGGTTTCAGAACAAGCTTTGCTGGCATTACATCCACCTCTGACATAAAGTCAGCCACTAGACTGAGATTAGCACACTTGTAACGTTGGTTGCCTACTGTTCTAAATGGAAAGCATAATAAGACACTTTCTGTTTCACAGTTGCACTCCTCGTGATGTTCTATGATGCACCTGCAATCTGTTTTGATCCTCAAAAGGCTCAATATGCTACAGTGGCGAATATTGTTGTCCCTACACTGTGACACTTTGACAAGGAAGTTTTGGCGGGTAGTTGACCTTGTGTAGTTCACTGTGTCATACAACTTACCTTTCCACAAAAATCTTTTATATTCATACACTAGTCTGTTTACTGGTTCAGCATAAACTGTCCTGAAAGCAACAGCTTCATCGTCAGACAGTTTACGAATCTTTGCCTTGCCCAGGGCTAATAAACCTGCCATTAACCTCACGGCATGCTGTGTTTCCTTTTTCCTGACACTAGCTTGTCAAATAATTCTCTCTTTGGATGATCTTCTTCGACATACTGATTAAGATATATTGGAAGGCTCTTATATAATGCATAAGAATGGCAAACCTGCTGTGAAACATATTGTGTACCTTGAAACAGGTTCTTGATAAAAGCATTATTGCTCTTTCAAAAACAAAGGTGGCAACGGCCCATAGTGGGCCGCACATCTCTACACTTTTAGGAAGGTGTGAAAGTTGATGAACATTAAAGGAACAATGTTGGATGCCATATAACTGCTAAGGCAGCTTGACACTGAGCTAATTCTTGATTAGTGATTTGCGTTCCAAGCAGCTTGTGCAATGCCCAAGCTAGCAAAAAGAAATGATTCAGGTACACAGATGGAAGAATACCATCTAATATAATCAAACAATAATATAGGATGAACGTTTTAAACTCATTTCCTTTCCAGTGTTCTCGCAAGGTGATGGATCTAGGCAATCGCCTGATCTCCTTGGGGACTGGTATGCCCTTTAGGAGTGCATCATACTTTGCCTGAACCCTTGGCATTCCGATATACCATGGTTTGTCATGATTGTTAGAAGAAAACCACAGAGTTACAAATTGACGTACTACACCAAGCAAGGCACAATGGAGAAAATCTGGGACAAAGCCATGAACAATATCAAAATGTGTTATATGAGATAATAAAGTGGGTGCTATTACACCATATACTGGGCTACCCCTTTGAAAGGCCTGGATAGCAGATATCTCCATTTGGTGGTGGGTTTTGTCTTGCTTTCTGCCATTAAATGGGTACACTCTCGTGGTTCCCCTGCCAGTTGGTACTTCTTCACCTGAGAAAATGTTGATGGGAATTTCACTATAAAAGAGTGGCAAATCGCTAGCAAACTAAGTATGCAAATCGCTAGATTGTATTTAAAACAAGTTATGGGTATTTGTTGTTACAGTATGGAATATAGTTTCAAACTTGCGCTACGTTTTGGCGCTTTTCACACATATTGAACACCATGCATTTTTGCCTGTTTCCCAATTCTGGGCGGAGAATCCCTGTACAGTGTACATAATGTCTGAAGTAACTCCATAGGGATGTAGAGCTCAAGGTCCAAAACATAGCACAAAAAGCATAAAAAAACAGCAGTATAAGCTGGGAGTCAAACCCAGAACAAAGTGGTGAGAGGCAATCACATTACAGCTGTAAGTACCACACATGTCCCAACCAGTTTATTGTTAATTAACAAATAGTTCTTGTTTTGCATATGTGTGCCAAAAAACGAGATCTGTTTGTTTTATACAACAACAAACAAGGATTTTTGTCAACCGTGTAACTGTACTTTATAGCAACATGGCTCTCGACTAATCAGACCGTGCCATGTACTAGTGCTGTTGTATGTATAATATATAATCCTGTTACATAAATTAACACCCACCAGGATGAAGGCACCAGTCACATCCAAACATGCCATTGTACTGCTTGGTATTCTTCAACTTGGGCTTCGCAAGTGCATCTGCAGTGCATACAGGTGCAAACACTCTTACTCTCTGGCCTCTAAACAGAAATCCTATGACAAATAAGGAGAATTTAGCATACAAAGTTTATGAAATCACCGTTGAAAAGTAAGTTATGACTGGAGAGTAGCTAGTAAGAATGAAGTAAGTTATGACTAGAGAGTAGCTAGTAAGAATGTTGTAAATGTTAAATATAATACAAATTGTGATCCTGGTTCCTATACCATAGTCAAACATGAGAATGTGTAAATAGACTACAAGTGGTTTCTCATTTACCTCTAACCTACAATAAATCAATGATTGATCCAGTGTCAAAAACCCTGTGGTCTTAGTGTATTGGACTGTGTTCGCATGTACAAAAATGTTCATTTGAAGCAGGCAGATGGTAAATCTTGCTGGGTTGTTTTGGATTTGTGTGTCAACTATTTATTAACATAATCAGGGCATAGCTACTTCTATTGTTCAAGGCCTTAGCTAGAAGGTTTTGACTGGTGGGGCAGGCCTTGGTCATTCTTTGTTTTTGCTGGGGGGGGGGGGGGGGGGGCAAGCAGGTTTTTCCCCACATGTTGGCACTAGAAATTTTACTTCGCTGGGGGGCAACTGCCCCCTCTGACCCTATGCTAGCTACAGCCCTGTTATTTCAGGGTCGACTGATGCAACAGATACAACAAATAAGACTATACAGAAACCAGGCCTTAAACAGCTTCAATGTTTGACAAAACAGCTTGGTAGTAGTAGTTTATGTGGTCTAGGCCATGGAATAAAATGGCAATCCTAATATGTCATACTAGTACCACTTTAAAGGCAGAAACGATGAGGCATAGGGCATACGTTGAAATAATGTCGCGTCGAATACATTTAAAGCAATAGATAATTTGTTATTTGAAAGTGTAATGAGTCGGTATCTTTTGAAAAAAATGTAATCAACGCGATCCTAATTCGACGTATGCCCTAGGCCTTAGAGTATTAAAAGGCTACAGTATTCAATCACCTTGTGTTGATAAATGGTGCATTTCATGAACAAATGGCCTGAGTAACATGCCCATATCAACTTTGTATTTAACATACCACAGGGCAGGCATTATGATATGTTTTTTTTCTTAGTTGAACTGGTAATTCCAACAAAGTACACTGTATAGGCCACAGGTCTTGTTTCGATGATCTGTGCGAAAGGTGATTAGTCATGTTTTAGCGTGTAATTTGCAACAAATCCATCAGTAGGACTCCTTGTTGCATGATGTGCTAATGAAAGATGTGTTCTTTAGTAGAGCCCATTTCAGATAACTGTTGTGAGTAATCCACAATTAAATTATAACTAGTTGTAGCTCTCGCTAAAAGTGCCAACAAGCAATTTATAAGTGAATATGTTTTGTCCTTTTGAAAATATACTCACTGCTGCCCTAATTTTGTTTGGCTGACTATTTTATATTCATTCCTAACCTACGCACTTAAGCGCGCAACGCGCAATAACAAACCAACCACATTATGGGTGTGTGACTCGTGCATGGTGCCTTAGGACAGATAGGACCAGCGCGAGAGAACAAAGACGAGAAACGATCAGGCGCGGGTTGAAATAGCAAACTAAGCAAACATCGATTTACAAGTCTAAAGCCTGTGATACTTTTAACTTGTCCTGAGATCTTACAGAAATATAACTTTCTTTGGATTTAACAGACTTCCACCCAGCATGTTTGTCGATAATTTCCCCAGGAACACCTGCTGCACTGGCTGCCGTGGCTCCTCCCTTCCTAAGACTATGAGTACCGAAGCGACTGCAATCCTCTACAAACTGAGAAAGGGTCTCACGAAAAATTTCCCTGACTCTGGAATAACTAAGGTTATGCTGTAGTGGCGTACCCTTGGCAGAAAGCCTGCAAACTAGATATTGATCTGGAGTCTCAGGCAAAAAAGCAAGCAATTTCTTAGTGATAGAGACGGGACATGTAATCTTATTGGACCTTGACAAATAAACAAAATGACCCCGATAACGCTGATCATTTTTTCGTTTAGGACAAAAAATAGACATGTGATCTGGAGATATTGTCACATGACTCCTTTTAACATTGATGACTTCGTCAGAACGCATAATACCAGCAAAAGCTATAACAAAAATGAAACATATTCTAAGATCTGAAAGCTTAGCAAAAGGTTTATGAAACTTTTTAACGACTTTAGTAATTACATCTAAATTCAAAGGCTGTTTTCCTTGGATTGGCTTTCCCAAAAGGCGTCTAGCAGCCTCTAAAAATTGCTTCACCATAGTGGAGTCTGTAGGAGACGGAACTCCAGCAATATTGTGCGCCCATTTTACACCATAAATAGCAGCCTCGATTGGCGAAGGTGATTTACACGAGTCGAATTTATCCCTAAGGTAAAGGGAAAGCAAAAACGGGGAAACTGGAAAATTATTAATACCCAAATTATCTTTTTCCCATTTTTCCAAGCCAACCATGCATTCTTGTACTTTACATTAGTTGATTCTGCCTTGGAGCACAGCACAAAAGCTGGAAGGGTATCTGCAAGATTCTTTAACTTCTCTGACTTGAGCTGTGATCTTTGAGCCCAGACACCTGCTGTTGGATCCGTGTCAATTATTTGCTATTTCTTTATAATAATTTAATCGTTATTCAAGCTTAAATAGCCCGTGCATTAGCTTTGTTATCGTACACTCCTTTGTAAAGTTAATTCTGTGTATTTTAGCAACATTCCTTTTCTTATTTGCATTTTGGACGCACATTTACAATTCTATAATCAGTTCAGTTCTTGAAGAAAGCAGAAGCTTGTTTGGAGCCGTCAAGGCAGTGTTTAATTTGGGCCTTTTAGGCAGTCGTACATTTGTACAGTTGGTACTAGTCTATTTGTGTGTTTGGAGTCATACGTAACGTAAGTACAATCCATTTTATTTAGTTTAACGTCACTTTTGCCTTGTCAATTTTTGATTTATAACTTAGTTTTCACTAGTCTTGTTTGTTGCATTTCGCTCTATAGTTTAAACCACATACAGTACAGGACAGTAAAGTCATCGACAATTTACCACCGTCAGTTCACCGTCAATTTAATTCAAGTCTACTCGTACTCGTCAAGTCACAGCTAAGTGTTAATAAATGTTTTTCGTACTATATGTCTCCATGTAACTTACCGTATCATCCAACCAAATGCACGCCGAATTGGCAATTACATCGTTTAAAGTTACGTCAAGAAAAGACAGTCTAACAGGATGATATTGAACTGTGTTACTTTAATCGAACTGTGTTATAATTGATTATTTAATTGATGTCTACGGACAGTGAAAGTGAAAGTCACGGCCCCAGAGCCAGGGTTCGAAATGTTGAATATGGTGCTTTTTTGGAGAATGTGAAGACGCTGAGACGTCGTAGAAGTGGAACGTTGTCTGTGGTAACGAGGAAAAGAAACAAAATTAACGCAATTGAACTATGTCGGGAGAATTTAGATGATATAATCGCAAAGCTTTACGAGTTGAATGATTATTTTGAGAATTTTCGTCGAGCCCATTATCATTATCACAATGTGCTTCAAGATGAAGACGAAATTATTGAATCTGATATGTATTTCGAGAGTCAAGAGATATTGATGGCAGACTTTAAGGATCGTATTGAAACCTTTATTGTCGCTACGTCGGAGCGAGGCGAAATGGAAGTGCTCGATCAGAATGCAATTCCTGAAGCTGAAGTTGAAACACAGCAAATTAATAATCCTGAAGCAAAAGAAACTGTACCGGTATTGAACCCAGAAGACTCTGCCAGTAATATTTCTACGAAGTTCTCAAAGGTTAATAGTCGTGTGTCTTCAACAAAAAGTTCACTGTCTGCGGTAAAAGCTAAAGAGTCCGCTAAATTGGCTGCGCTAAGGGTGGAACAGGTCGCGCTTGCTAAAAGACAAGCTTTCGCAAAGGAAAGATTTAAACTTAAACAAGAAATTGCCGCGAAAGAATTCTCGCTGAATGAGAGGGAGGAAAGCTTTAAGCTAGAAACTGAAATTGCGAAAAGCGAAGCGAAAGAGCGAGCCTTTGGGAGTTTATCTGAAAACAAGCAAAAAATCCTTTTTCAGTCAGCCAATCTTGTAAAGGATTTTGGGCAAAGGGAATTGAGTGAAGGTCAGGTCCAAGATTGGTCCCCAGTCTTCCCCGTGAGTGTAACCGCTGGAACCTCATATCCACTTTTGCACAGTGGTAAAACCGCTGGACACACATACTCGCTTTGGCAACACGTCATCTCAAACGAATTCGATCATAGAACGAATTGCAAAATGGTCTTGAATTCACTAGTATAATGAATTCAGTGTCCCAAGCAACTCTCCCATGATGCACTAGTCTTGGAAAAGCGACAAAGCATTCATAAACAAAATGGCGGACGAAAGCTCTCGCGTGAAGAAGAAGCGTTCTCGTCAGCCTTCATTGGAAGATGCAGTGGATAAATGCAAGGAATTGATTTCCAGACAAAAAAAAACTAAAAAGGCAGTTCATTACCGTCTATTTACGGACCCTAAGACTGGAAGAAGGGAATCTCGAACTCCTTACAAGCCTCGCTTTTCAACGACTGCAAATGCGAAAGAAGTATCCGGTTAGTTCACAGGTCGTCCAAGCTCTGTGTTAGTGTTTCAATTTAATATTTGAATGAATTTAGGCCGTTTTAGCACTCTGCATAACTTGCATGGCCCTTTGTGATCTCATCTGGAAAGTCTAAGGCCATTCGGATCACCTTTTCGGGGAGGTAATGTGAATGATACAAATGATATCTCTCGAAATAGTGATCCGGTGGCCTTAGACTTCCCAGATGTCGAGATCACAAAGGGCCACTAAACAAGTAAGTACAATAATTCTTTTGTTTTCATTATTTTATAAATTTCGACTACAACATAGCTAATATGCAAGCCTAAACAGCCTAAATTCATTCAAACTTAAAATTGAAACACTAACTTCACTTCACTTCACTTTAATTATATATACAACAATTATTTAAATGCACAGCGCATGGGTCAGGTGATTACAGACCCTTAACTTGGGCCTCAAAGGCCTTCACGTTCTTGTGGATTGAAACTAATGATTCAGGCAAACTATTCCAAGCCCTAATGGCTCTCAGAATGAACTATATTTGTATCTGTTTGCCCTTGCAAATGGCACCATGAAGGAGTTTGAATGCATGTGCCATGACGTGCGCCTTGGTGATGTTAGCCCCTCGAGTGGGAGAACCAACAGGAAGTTGAGTCCCTGATTTAGCAGGCAGATGGTTGCAGCCTGTCTGCGGGTTCTGAGAGACTGCCAACCTAGGATGTTTAAGTGGTTTGTTATCGATCCTGCTTCGTAATTCTTGTAGTCCACAGTCACGAAGCGCACTGCACGTCATTGAACTTTCTCAATATCACAGAGCTTGGGCGACCTGTGGTTAGTTCGCATTCCGTTATTCGTGTGCTCCAGTCTCTGTCACCTCTCTGGAGTTCATCGATGTACTTCAATCTTCTTCTTTTTCTTCTTCTTCTCATTTATTATTAATTTAGGAAATGTGTTACCCTCTGAGTGTGATGATGCATCATTTGCAGTTGAACACAATTCAGGTAAAATTGTTGAAGCAATATATACACCAGTCAATAGGAAATTTTCATTATGACCTATTTTACTACGACTACCAGAAACCTTTGCGTTGTCCCTTTTGTTCACACAATTACTGCCTATTGTTTCAAATAGCGGCTTATCTGCATAAGAAAAGAAAACTGAAAAAGATTCTGGTAGTCTTAGTCAAATGACGCAATAGTGCAAATGTCCTATTGACAGCCCCACACCCCCAATTCACGCATTAGTGAGGCTTTCATACAGAATTCACACTACATTACTGCCTCGTTGGTCAGGAGATGCACTTTCTTTCACATTCCAAACAGGACATTGAGCAGGGTGTTATTCTTCCTTGGGGGACACATATGAACAGCCCCTTAATTCACAAAGAAGACATGACAAATGCATATTTTTGTTACACTTACAGTCAATCTACATTTGTACACTCCAAGTTCTTGTATTTCTTTTGTATTAATGTTTTTGTGCATGCATGTTGTGGGCCATGAGTTAGATAACTGTAAATGGTTATTCAATATGTATTATCCTTCGTTAAAGAAAGGATATTGTATTGCATTGTATCGTCTCGTGCTTCATGATCTGCTCTGAAATTCTCCCAAACAATGCCTAGGTTTTCAAAACTCTATGAAGGCACAGGAAAAAATGTTTATTTCTTATTTATAAAATAATTTCTAAAGCGAGAACAACAATATGCGGGAGGACAAGTTTCAATAGCGCATCGCATTATGGCATCATTTGTATGACCTTCATAGAGTTTTGAAATACAACTCTCGACCAATCAGAGCATGTGAACTATCTCAATTAAATGTAAATTATATAGTTAAGCTTACATAGTTCAATGGTTTTATTTTGCTTTGCGATCGGCTGCGGTTGCATTGAAAACTGGGAAGTAATCATTCAATTATAGGCTGGCTTTGCTAGGCTTGCAGTACTTCATCATACCCAACTTCTTCCATTTTGCTTTTATTGCCAAGTTCGAGGGTGACTAAAAGAGTGAGCAAGTTAAAACATTTTCAAATGACTCGATTTGCACCAAGTAAAAATCCTTTGTGTTGTCTTCTAAATTCATTGGGCAAGGAGCACATTCACTCTTAATCATTACCACTGGGATGGTAGCATTCATCTCTCACTGCTTTTCGCTTGCAAAAAAAGGTGAATGCCCACTAATGAACGACTGGGGAGGGGGTGCAGGGCTGTCAATTTAATGTTGCATAATTTTAAATGCAGTCCATGAGCCACCATGTTTCCTTGATCCTTTTTGCCCTTTTGACAGAAATCTAGTAGTTTTTTGATGGGAGGCATTACAGTTACATTTTAAGGAAAATTGGTGAAGCTGTCCTTAGGTCTATTGTGTGGAAATTAGGATAGCAAACATGGAGAGTAATGGGGCAGCCCATAGGCCCATTCGAAACTATTATCTATTAAGCACAATAAAATTAGGTCTTTTTGTACAATAGGTACCAGTATTCTGTGTTAGCCTCGTTCTTTGTGTTACTTGGAGTCTTTTGTTTAAATTATAGCCACTGTGCTCCTTCCAGTGCCAGTACCCGCAGTTTTTATGATATTTTATTTCCAAGCTTTCATTATTTGATATTGATGTATCACAGGCAGACAGACCAGATAAAATAAAGAGTGATATTATTAGTATAGTAGAACGGATTTCAGATGACTTTCATAAGTAATTTTCAGTTACTTTGTAATCACTCATATAGATTTTATTAATAATTGGTGTAATCGCACTTTGCGATTGGTTTAACTACAGTCATATGAAATTTGCTCTATTATTTTTTACTAATAGCGATCGTTTTATTGACAAATTGTTACACATTTACTATTATATTATTATTGTTATTATTTTTGTTATTATTTATAGATTGACATTTTTCTACAAGTTAAAGTCCCCTGATCTTCAACTCATACAACTTTGCTTTTATTTCATCAGATTCTCTTGAAGATGCTTTGCAAGCATGCCGGGAGTTCATTGGTAATACAGAGGAAGCCCCAAGGACTTGGGCTGATAGAATGGCAACTCTATCTGGGAATTGGGAAAGCTGTAGGCAACAGCTATTCAAGGCTATTCTTATCCAGCAGACGTTAATGAGGAAAATATGCAAAGTTTGTAGTCAGCCATGCATTCATACTGCTGTACGCTGCTGTGATTGCAATGGCATTTATTGTGGGAATTGTGACATCGAAGCCCATGGTAAACAAGTGTTTCATGACCGTGAAATCTGGCATGATGGATGTTTTCTTCCAGTAACTCCAACCAAAGGGCTTGATAGCAAAGGACAAGTAGTTGCTATCAGTAAGTAAACATGGTTGAGTGCATACCTGAATACTGAAAAATAAATGCATTTAAAATATAACTATTTATTAAATACGTAACCTGTAGTGTTTTATCAGGATTTCGGCCACTGAGAAAAATCGTAATTTGCACGTGTTAAAGCAAGTCTGGCTTACTTCATCTCCTTATTGATTAGTTGTTGAATGGCTTCCACTCCTGATTGGCTAGTGGTTTTGTATTTGTGTTTAGTTTTCAACACTCGTCTGAAATCTTCTCTATCATCATTATATTTCCCTTTATAATATAGCTACAATAAAACGCGTGCTCTTATTGGTCCAAATCTATGCTCTATTACACCGATAAAGTAATGGTTCTCCCCCGCTATATCTGCGGCTCGTGATTTTACAACGTTCTCGTGTCTCTCCCAACATCACACGTGCTCTATTGTGCCGATAAAGTCATAGAAAGTCATGCTCTAATGCTTAAATATGACAGTAAACAGTCTAGCATGAACGTCATGTAAATCCTTTAATATTTGTCTCCATCAGAACGTTGGCTTCCATTTAATGTGTCTGCTGGTGTGATATGCCCAGACTGTCAAGGAACAGAATTTAACTTCCTACCTTATAGCACAATGATTGTTGTTACCAAAGAAGGTATGATGGGTTAATTAATGAGATTTCAAACAATTTACACTAAAGCATCTTTGACAATGGCGAAAATTTGTAATCAGACCAGCTAGAGTATATTTTAATAAAAGATAAAAGTAAAAGCAATCTGTGTTTAACAATGCACTTTGTTTTAGGTCGATACGATTTAAGTGACAGCAAGCAACAATGCTTAGGGTGTGGATGGACAAGAACAAGATCTTTGGAGGATATAGTTTCTCAAGGGTTCTGGCCAGGAAGCCCAGATGATACAACCTATGTATTCCAGCAAAGTTTATTTGAGCTCCTGGATCATCTGCAAAAGCGGCAACCAGGAAGCTCAACTAATTCTTTTGTCAAGTCTCTTGAGGATATATCAAAAGCAAAGGGCAGGGTAGGCTTGTAGGGATATTTCACTAACACTCTAACTTACACATAGTCATAAGGTTTTAATTAATAGTCCAGTTTAGAGTTCTTTTCTCTACAGCTGAATAGCCTTCAGCAGTGCATAAATACAGTGTGAGCCTCAGTCTGAAGTTGCAAATGTTGTGAATTGACTGACAGGGAACTGATGAAGCTTCATTTGAGACAAAGACAAACTTGAGAAAACTTTTTGAACTTGTTGGTATTCACAAGTTTTTAGACTTCAAGCTGAGGCTCCCACTGTATTCATGCATGCACTGTTGATGCTTTTCCAGTGGCAGAGCATAGACTTCAAAAGCGGATTTACGTGTGCTACGTGCTACCTACTAGTCAAATCACACCTCTATCGGTCTGTTGTCAATGCTTTATTTTTATGGTTGTGCTACTACCATGTAGGCTTAAAGTTAGCGAAAAAAATTAATGTTGGGTCCTGTACATCACGAATGCAAGAATGCAGAGTGTCAAGGAGTATCATATCATCGTGTAGCTTAATAGCGTATTATTTATTTTTGAAAAAGAACCAGGCTCTAAAACTTCTGTAGTAGATGATTATTTTTAAGCAGTTCAAAGGTGAGGTACTACCGGTATTTCAATTTGTTGAGTTTATTTCATGTTAAATCAAGGAGAACAAGCTCAATGAGAACAATCAATAAGAACACTTGGACAATATCATCAAGGTTAAAATTTTGAAATGGTACAATAATGGACCAAGGAGAAAAGTGTATATCAGATTCTCTCCTCATAAAGCAAAATTGCAATTATATTACTACAGGTTCCTACGATCAATGCTTCTGCCTTCACCCGGTCATTTAAGGAGTGGAAGTTCTGCCAATTCGAACTTAACAAGATGTGCTTAAATGATTGGATGATTTGCCCACCATGCTCAGCTGACCAACACTCATGCCATGTAGATGGCAACATGAAGCTCTACCGATACAAATCATCTGGAGTGTATGTTAATATTGTTCTTGTATTCAGCAGTATTATTATTAATAGTATGATGTTCTTGTTCACCTGACACCAACTAGATCTTAGCATGAATTTTTTTCAATTTTAGACAGAAGAGACCATCCTACTATGGAGATACCTTTATAGCAGACAAAAAAGCTGTTGATGACCATATACAGCTTGTTTACTCCAAAGTGCCCAAGTCAAAGGTGAGGATGCTTTATAGAAGAAATAGAGAGAAAAAGAAGGTGATAAAAGGGGAACATTTCGGGCATTAAAACTTGCAGGAACAGCATTGCAATCATTTTTCTACCTTCCAGAATTGCAAAATGTTTGCTGCAGGCTCTTAGAACAAGTCACTAGAATTGTAAATGCAAATTCTGTTGTGATTTCTTACGTATGTATAAACTGTTTTATGAAATTCCTGTTTCAAAAGAATTTAAAATCCATCTGACTGTGTAGAATGAGATATCACAAATTAATACCCAACACATTGTAGCAAACACACAATTCCTATGATTGTTTTCTTTATTTGTGTGCATAGGGAAAGGATAATAAGTGTGGAGATACAACCTGGCGTGCTGCCATCAATACCCCAAAGAAATTTAGTCGCCTTGATGAAACTGGCATGGAAATCGCTGGATGCCGTCATGGATTGGCACAGTGGGCTCTAAATATGTACAGAGGAGAGATATATGGTTATGCCCATTACATCCAGACAAAGAAAATGGCCCCTGCTGGTGTACTTTTCTTCTGGCAGGATGTCGTTTGTCGATACTGGGTTTGGGCTGGAAAAGTTGGTTTACCAGGCAATATGCGGCCAGCTCTCTCAGTCATGCATGCTAAAGGCCACAGCTGGAATTGCCAGGTTTGATACTTTATCAAGAGTGTAGTGCAATTTGTATAGGCAATAGCATTGTTTGCAGTGTCATATTTGGGATAAATCCCAAGAGGTATGTCTAAAATGTTTGTAATTTCAGGAGACAAAGCCTAGTGAAATTACAAACATTTTAGACATATTACTAGTGGGATATATCCCAAATATCACATACAAACCATGTTATTAATTGTTTATAATAATATGATCACTCACTGTAAATTTTGTCCACCAAAATTACCAGCATGTGAAGCAGATCTGCTGGATACATCAGAAGCGTGTGCAAAATACTTGCAAAAACTTATCAGTCCTGCAGAACTCTCAGGCATTTTGCTCTTTTTATGCTTACTTTTGCTGCTCTTTTGAAAATAATACCTGTAAGAAAATCAAAATTTTTCTTGGATTTCTGAATGCGGCTTCAAATCACACTTCTTTAGGATTGAAATCACACTGTTACACTGAAATCACACTCCTCTCAATCAATCAAAATGCAGGAATGTCATGTTATAAGGCATGTAATAAAATATGATTTCAAAATTTAGTTTGATTGGTAGTATGATTTCAGACCAAAATTGTACAACCGGAAAGTGGATTTACCATTTCGTGAAACTGAATGGCTCTCTTGTCAACCAGATGCTCGCTCTGTGATGATTTCCGGCCCTTGGGCAAGTTCAATAATAATAAAATTTTCTCACAAAAATGGTTTAATCTGGGAATTTTCATGCATCCATGCAAGGGCCGGGCTTCAGCATGTTTTGCCTTAAAATTTATCTCCCTACATAGGCATAGTCATAGCTAAAGGGAGCCCAGGAGTCCTGTCCATCGCAGTAAACATTTGGAACAATACTATCATTATGGAACATATCCATATGATAATTTGCGGTATACCAGTACAAGTGCATACATTTCATTTACAATAAGCATTAACATGCTTGGACCCTGTTCTTACTAGAATCCTGGCTTCAACAGTGCATGATCAATGCCTTGTTTAGTTATCCTCCAAAAATAAATAGAAACTACTACATGTAGGTCTAATTTCTTTTCTGTTTTTTTTTTCAGGTGTTGTGGGGCGGAAGGTGGCAGAATGGGGCTGCATGTTCTACAGGGGAGGAGGTAGAACAAATCAATTCACACTTCTCGAGATGTGGAAATACCACAAAATATATGCTTCCCGAAGGTGGGTCTTTTCACTCTCATTTTTTTTAGTTGCTAGTGTTCCTTGCATTGTTAATTAACTTGTGCAAAGGGTAAAGTGATTCTGTTAAAAGATTAGTATACTCATGGTAGCATTTTAGCCATCAGTCTTTACCATAGATAGATAGCTAGATTGATTGATTGATAGTCATTGGCCACATTCTGTACAGCAGTTTGGTGTTAACTGGTTGTTTAACTGGCTGTTTAGGTCGTGAAGAGGCATTGACAGAGCATGCATTAGCATGGAACAAGAGAAAAGTCACAGGGATGGTCACCAGTTTGTTTAAGAGATATAAGAGGGTTAGTACTGTCACTGGTTCAGATAGCATATTTTATACTTTTCTCTGCTGCACTTGCATCAAGAAAGCACAGGTGGTGGAATAATAATAATAATAATAACAATAATTTATTCAATATAAGGGAACTAACTCCATATAACAGTAATAACATTTTTTTAATTAAGAGAGTTTTGCTTACAATATTTAATTAACAACTATAATATAGATAATTTAAAAGATACGAAAAAAAACTACAAATACATGATGGATAATAAAATAGAGACTAATAAGCATCCGGGGCCTAGATGTTAGCATGGCATCTATCTAGTTCAAAGTCTGCTTCTTGAATATTAGTTTTCATCCTTTTAACTGTTCTGGGCCCTCTAAGGCAAAGTAGAGCTGATCTTAGTATGGCGAAGGAGACCCTGGATTGTATCCAAGAGACTGTTGTAGCATAGTCCTCTCCTTTCTTAGCTGACATAAGCTCTGCCAAATCTGCTGTGGTATCTCTCACACTCTTCACCCATGCCCCCTGTTATATAATGTAATAATAATAATAATCAGTTTAATACTCTTTTCATAGCTTAACAGCTAAATTACAAGAGTGCTCACCTGTGTGTGCCAGGGATTTGATCCCCTTTGTGAAGTGCAAATTATTTTTTTCATGCCGCTTACATGTAGTTCCTATTCTGATCTCGTTATTCATTGTAGGTAGTTATTATTCTGCTGGTGCCGGTTCCTGAAAGGTTGGATAAAGTTAGCGGCGGATAAAACTTATCTGTTGTATAGGATTTGTTCAGGATTTATCCGTTGGATAAGCGTTTGTCTACAGATAACTCTTAACTGGCCTTCTAGGAACCGGCCCCTGGATATTAGCCTGTCTTTCAATCAATAAAGCTATATGGCTTTTCTGAAAATGGGGCACATTTAGTGAGTGTTCCACTTGGTTAGTAAAGTAGACTATTTTAGTGACAGAACCATTATGCATCGATAACCCCATTCATTATTGTATGGAATTGGCATTGTAAAACTGGAAAAAACCTGTATTTCAACATAAACACATCTACAGTATAAGGGAAGCCAGTGAAGGCAAACATAGCACTGTTCAATTAAGAAGCTTTGCATTTTGGTTCATTTTGTTGGCAGTGTGTTGTATTAATTTATGTGTGTGCATGCTTTGTGGCTTTGTGTTTATAGGCATTGAGAATGAAGACCATCTCAGAAACTGCCTTTCTTAACGTGGTAGCAGAGAATGGACTCTCTCCTACAGTGGACTGCATTAAATGGAAACAATCTGTGCAAGATTACGCTCGAGGTGAATAACATTTTCATGTTTTTCGGCATGATTCTTCATTATGTATATTTTTTACACATGAAGCAAATTCTGACTGCCAGTGTTCAACAGATTTAATCAATTGATTAAATAACAAATAAGAATATATCAGCCGAAGAAGCTTTTCATTGTAATTAATTTTGCAAGAGTAAATCATTTCCCGAGTCAAGTCCGCCGGGTCAAATTTACGAGTCTATGATAAAAACAGCAATTATGTATATATAACTGATTTAGAATTTGAATCCAGGTAATTACACTTGTTAATATTCAAACAGAATGCATACATCGATACCGATACCGTAGACTGTGGCCCGTCGTTTGCCCTCTAAACCTGAGCTTATCTGCATTACAAGTCTTTTAAAAATACCAAAACTAGCATTGCAGGTCAGTCAGGCCTTTCATTCTCATTAAATAATTAATTATAATTGATATGCTATATAGTATTTTCACGCGCTTTTCGACACTTGGAAAAGTAGAAACAAAAGAAACCCCAATTTGTTTTTGTTTTAGTATCAGAGCTTCGCTCCTCCATTCAAGATCAGATCGAGGCAGCGGTTTTTACATATATTCAAGCTTCATCTTCTATGAATAAATCTGCAGGTACAGTATAAGTAATTAATTATATAGCCAGTGCGAAATCCATTTTGTCAACTGTCCAATTATTTGGAGTCCTATTATATATACTAATAGTTGTGTATTATTCATGAAATGTTCTGAATTTGCAGTTATTTGTATACACCTATTTCAATTAACGTTGCTCTACAAAACGTAAAACCATGAACCATGCATCATAATGAAGACGCTATTTCTCGTTTTTCCTCGAGTTTGGCAAACCAAACTAAACTAAAACCACCCAATGACGACCTCAAAATTCACTTTTGCGTTTGGCGATTTTACGCAATTGTAATGCCTTGGTATGATGAAATTAAGTGGATGATCTTGTTGGAGCTATCTCGTGTTGTATAGACCTCCTCGGCTTGCCAGTTTGTTTTGCCCATTTCAGATCACGTGGCATTCCCAAGAGTATTCCATGCCTTCAACCGACCCTATATTTCCTATATTGTTCAGATTCTCCTATATTTCCCTATATTGTCTTGAAATGCCCTATATTTTGGATTTTTTGCACAAAAACGTGAACCCTTTCTTGAAAAAGATTGAAAGTGGAATTTTGGCAATGCGATTTGCACCCTGGATATCAAAGTTCTCTTAAACATGCGGTAATTTCACATGCTGGACTCTAAATTTTCGGCGCGCTTCGCGCGCAAAAGAGTTAAAACTTTCCCTAAAAACAGTTTGGGGAGGCTTGCCACGGCTCTACTAAGGTATGAAAAACGAAATACCAGGAGCTACATGCAGCCAAATTACTGTATTCATATAGTCTTATCTGTCGTATCTGTCGCATCAGTCGATCGTGAAACAATGGAAATTGAAATTATTCTTTTGTTTCACGGTTGACTGTACGACAGATACGACAGATAAGACTATATGGAAACCAGCCTTAAAAAGGAAGAAACCTGAGCTACAATAGCTCAAATACTTTTAGAGTTAGCGAAAAAAACTCTTATAACAAACAGAAGAAAAAACGATGGCGACCAGATTTCTGTTATGGCGGCCAAACTTCACTATTTGGCAACAATAATTTTTTATTTAGGCGCCAATGGCATGTCTTGAAAAAAGTTGATGTCGGGCCCTGCATCATTATTGTCACATGAAACATCGATGTGCTGAAAGTCTTGAAGCTTAAAGTCTTATTGTGCATAAATTGTGTAGAGAATAAGTTTTACCAATGTCCTATCCCTATCTTTGCCCTATATTTTCTCTAGATGCCCTGTATTGGCCCTATATATTTTGGAAAAATGCCCTATATTTAGGGCCCTATTTTTTTAGAAATGGTGAGTTGAAGGCCTGGTATTCTTTCTTTCTTTTTCTGCTACGCATCGAAGGATAACATATGAATATGGAATCATTCCAAACAAAGAGAGAATACTCATGGGAATGGCACGTGATCTGAAATGGGTAAAACATTACGCCCAAGCCGAGGAGGTCTATTGATGACATAGATGGTGACGCCCTTATTTTCTGTTTAGGTCGCTAAGTTGAGAGTGTAATTTACCTCCTTGATAACGCAGGACATTTGCAAACACTTGGCTTACCATGACTAAATAAAAGTTTTACTTTGTTTTTGGACAATTTTTACTGCTTGAAAAGCCAAAAAATGTTGTTTTATTCTCAAGAGACAACTGCAAGAAAATTACGCAAATTTGCTCGTGTGCACTCAAACGTTGTTGAAATGTGAATAGTGAGCGAGTCATACCTTCATTGTCACAGTGTGCTCGAGACAATTTTTTTTATTAATCAATGTTTCCTCTTCACCTTTAAGGCACTGCCAAGGAAAGGAAAACGTGGAGGAGCAAGATGACTTCCATGAAGTCAAAGATCAGCTCTTTGCTAAGCCAGCACAACGACGATATATCTGTAAATGATGTGATTGGTGGTAGTTTTCCTTGGGAGGACTCCAGCACCTCAGCTGGTAGGAATAATGTTATATGGGTGCTCTTTTCCATGAGACTCTTTACAAGACAACTGGTGAAACTAGGAAGTGACGTAATAAGTCGGCGGCCAACTATTTCATGTTTCTTTACTCTCGTGGAAAATTTGTGCCTGGGAAATCTGCAAGTTTATGTAAAAATTAAAGAAACAAGTTCTTGTGGTGTAGCTAAACTTTACTTGAAGATAAGATTATGTCCAATCACGTTCAGCAGAAGTATATTAAAACCGCAAACAAAAACAATGACATTATTACGACTTAATACTTTCCGTAACAACGCTTTCCATAACTCCAGGGTACAACCAGGGGATTAAACCGTCAGAGAGATATCTGTCAGTTCTAGTAAGTTGGCCCGTGGGCAACTGCAAATTGCTCACAGGCAATTTGGCTAGTGACTAACGCCAGCCTCTTGTTTATTTTTAACAGGATCTACTCCTATTCGTATTATGCGTAGTGTAGTAGATGCAAAGGAGACTGCTAGGAGGTGGGAGGAGGAAGTACAACTCTTGCGAAAGGAGATGAGCAACTTCATCACCCACTACATTGGTCGCGTTAAAGACGCCAACGAGAAAATTAGGGAGATGCGCAATCGTATAGAAGGTTAGTTTTTATAACCAATATACACGATTCAAGGGCCGGTTCCTGAAAGATTGACCAGATAGCACTATCGCCTATTTTTGGCAAGAAAGCGAAAGCATTTTTTCAGTGGCAACTACCAAAGGACTTCCTCAAAAAGCTTTGCTATCCTATGATGGTAAATTAATTTATCCGTGGATAGCTATCCAATGTATAAAATGTGTTTCCAGAAACAATTTTATCCATAGGATAGTTATCCACTGGATAGGAAATGTATCCACTGGATAACCGCTATGCATATGATAATTTATCTAGCCTTTCAGACACCGGCTACAAAACGCCATTAACAAAGATAACTGATTTGATTCAGATTTGTCGCGGTGTGATGACGGTGCTTCTTCGAGTTCATCCGAGGAGGAAGCTGACAATTCTAAGGTAGACATAGTTTGAGGACATCGTGGCTCACATTGTCTGCAAAGTCCATTTGATCGGCTCTCAGACTAATAGTAACTGGATGATGGTTAGTATCCCGTATGAGAAAGTTAACATAATTATTTTATTATAGGGCACTCGGTACGCGTCGAGCTCCACCAGTTTACCTGTTCTTCATGGCCGCCTCAGCTGCCTAAAAAAGGGATTGGCTTTCTTCAAGCAGCAAATTAGTGATGCGGCTGCTCGTTTTACTGAAGTTCCAGGGCTGAACATTCAGCAACCTGTCGACGAGGAAGATTCTGATACTTGTAGTGTCGACAGTGAGTCTTATGTTGAAGATAATGAAGAAGCAGGAAACAGTGATGAGATGGATGATGACGGAGATCCAGTTCAAGGGTCTGTTGATGTAACATCGATGCCAACATCGGTTCCATCGCCTAGCTTGGTTGTGCGATGGAATTTTCCCTTGCACATCAGCCAATCGACCCTGGACAACCGCAATGGGAGTAATGCCTGTAGCATAATTGCATTGGTAATGGCCAAGGAAATCAGATCCAATATGATATACTTTGTTCCACGGCAATTCCCGCCCTCTCTTGTTAATGCTCTTCAAGAGTCAATTAGACACGGAAATCGTCTTTATGATAACTGCCGAAGCAGCTTACCTCATCGATATTTAAGTGCCGCTGAAGCTGCGAGTGTAATAGACTTCGAGATTTCACTGACAAAACCCCTACCTGTTAAAGCTGTCGACAAATCGTGTCCACAAGGTACTTTGAAACATCAGCTTTTCATATTGTATAACGGCACAATGGGTGACTCTCTGGTGTTTATTTCGAATGGCATGTCCGTTTTATTCAAGGCAATGGGCGCAAAGTTGCTTCTAATTGATACACACAGACACGGTCTATATGGTGCTGTTATCGTCGTTGGAAGCGTCGAGAATATCGACGAGTTCGTGTCCGAAAGCCAGAAGGTGATCGGTCTTGATGACACTACCTATGGAAATGCTGTATTTGTTACATTTTAGTTCATTGTCATGTAATTGCAATGTCAGTACTCCATCATTAAACAACTTTCATACTCAGAACGCGGCCGCTAAGCCCGGGGGGGGGGGGGGGGGGGGGGGTACTCCCTCATATAAGGTGTACGGGTACGCGCCGCCCTTTAGGGTATGTTTTTTGAGCTCCTGAGGTCTCCGGTAGGGTATCATTTTTCGCTTGTTTGGTCTCTGATAGGGTACGTATATACCATGGCTACCCAAATGCAAACAAATTTCGATCAAAGTTGTGCCGCAATTAGTGGAAAGACTAAAAAAACCTTTTAATGATTAAAACCTTTTCATGATTAACAAAATAACGTTTTTATGCGACCACTTGGACCACCCTTGTGACAACTTCAGGTCTGCGGTAGGGTATACAATTTTGACTGTAGGTCTACGGTAGGGTATAAAAAACGAGGAGTTTTGGTCTCTGACCATCAAATGAAGAGTCTGTATGCAAAACGTGAAGCTTATCTGAGTTAACCCGACATTATTTTTTTTAAATTTAGCGATTTCAGCAGATTTTTACCAATCGAGGAATTTTTGCGTCCCGCAACACATAGCGTAACATTTATCAGCGGGGGCTTTATTGAATATTTTACTCCGAACTGCCATGTTATAGATAACGAGCGCGCTGCTAAGAAAATATGTGCGAGTTTATCCCCTGTAAATAGCGCATAGTTGTAACCGAGTGATAAAAGCATTATACAATACAATGCTTTTCAGTGCTATGCTTGCTTGCTTGTCCTCGTAGGTACGCCCTTACCAGTTTTGGTCACGCAAGAGAGTTGTCATGAACTGAAAAATCGATAAAAGATGACAAACTGTCCCGCGGACTGGGACAATCGGGTTATTATACTTTTGTTAGGTTCCTACTTTTTCCCTTCCCTAGACAACTTGTCGTGAATACTTAACAAGAAGAGAAATAGGAGAAACGGCGTGGCAAACTGTCCTGCGGACTTGGACAATCGGGTTATTATACTTTTGTTAGGTTCCTACTTTTTTCCTTCCCTAGACAATTTGTCGTGAATACTTAAAAAGAAGAGAAATAGGAGAAACGGCGTGGCAAACTGTCCCGCGGACTGGGACAATCGGGTTATTATACTTTTGTGAGGTTCCTACTTTTCCCCTTCCCTAGACAATTTGTCGTGAATACCTAAAAAGAAGAGGAATATGAGAAACGGCGTGGCAAACTGTCCCGCGGACTGGGACAATCGGGTTATTATATTTTGTTAGGTTCCTACTTTTTCCCTTCCCTAGACAATTTGTCGTGAATACCTAAAAAGAAGAGAAATAGGAGAAACGGCGTGGCAAACTGTCCCGCGGACTGGGACAATCGGGTTATTATACTTTTGTTAGGTTCCTACTTTTTCCCTTCCCTAGACAATTTGTCGTGAATACCTAAAAGAAGAGAAATAGGAGAAACGGCGTGGCAAACTGTCCCGCGGACTGGGATAACCGGGTTATTATATTTTGTTAGGTTCCTACTTTTTCCCTTCCCTAGACAATTTGTCGTGAATACTTAACAAGAAGAGAAATATGAGAAACGGCGTGGCAAACTGTCCCGCGGGGCGCACTTTTTCCCTTCGTGAATACTTATAAAGAAATGAGAAGCTATGTGGAAATTTGTTTGTATAATACGAGTGATATATATTTGGCGATGCAACAGTACACTTATGTTTGATGGGTAACGATCGGTTGTGTTGGTCGTACAGCGTGACGTCTGTCATTCATATTTTGGTGATTCCTGAATGAATAATACTGCTTATTTAAAACCACGAAAGTTACAACAGCTATTGGGCTGGTTTACATGTAAGTCGTGCATATAAATATATATATAATGATAATAATAATTCAGGATAAAACTATTCTACAATAAAACTTGCCCGAGGGCCGGGAAATCCTCACAGAGCTTGCAGAGCGAGGCTCCAATTACGCTCCAATTTCTAGTCAGTGTGATGGGCTAGTAATTTGTGATGGGTTAGTAAGTTGAAGCCCTGCACCGAGGATGGGCAACTTCTGACGTCCCCGTGGTTCTTTGACGTCCCTCTGGTTCAGGTGTGTAGTGCATGTGAGCCCGTGTGAGAGACGGGACCTATGGTTTAACGTCCTTATCCGAGAATATCTAACCATTTGCAGATATTAGAGCAAAGGCAGCACCTTCTCCTCAATTATAGAAAAGACCCGGAGCCGGGGTTTGAACTCCCAACCTCCCGCACATAAGCCGGGGCTCTACCACTCTACCACTGCGCTAACTGGTCGTCTATGACAATATATGCCAATATATCGTCTATTATATTAATATATTAGGACATGACCAATGCCACTCAGCCAATCAGCGACCGGCATTTGCGTCCCCTATATCCCATATAGTCAGGCGGCTAAGACATAGGATTGTGCGATTTGTGATAAAAGCATGAAACTTCCCATGATGAATCAACTACAGGTACTTGTTGATTTTCGATTGGGAGGCATTTCTCAAATTTCCTATAACAGGAGTTAGCTGGATTTATAAAAAACTTGCTAAAAATGCTGAGTCAGCTTTTCTTTGACACTATGAAACATGTACAATCGAGGTGAATGAGTTCCATGTGTTGCACTGGAAGTTAGTTATTGTGTATAGCTTTAGACTATCTTCTTTTAGTTAGCCTTTTGATGACGTCATGATTACGTCACTTCGGATATTGCGCAATACCGACGTTCAATAACAAATAACTGAGGTCATTTTTCACTTGCCTTTAACTGTAGCAGTTGCCGCCGCAGGTACACAGCGCCGTACATTGCAGTCCAGCTTTGAAGCATTTACATAGGCCTCTGCATGCCTTCTTACAAGAACAATGGATAAGTTCATAGCAGCTTTTTTGTGCCTGGGCGATCGTGGTCCAAACAGGTTTCCAAGTGCTGCCATGATTTTCCCATCCCCATTCCTGTGGACTTGGAAGCTCTGGTACAGCGACATGTGCCTGGCTCCATACGTGGCCTCCCTGATATGCTGCACGGAGAAGGTGCTGCTTAAGCGCTGCTGAGGTGGGTGGTATCCTTTTAAGACTGCGCTGACGCTTGCAGAACAGCTCTTGTCGCGCTTCATTTACAGAGCTCAGCTGGCTTCCTCGATCGTATAGTAAGATTACGAATCTCTCCATGGTCTCGATACAGTTCTCAGATAAAGTGCCAGGTACCTTTGCGATTTCCAAAAACGCCTGGGTTACCTCCGGATACACAGTCCATGTGTCCCATGCACTCTTCTTTGTCTTGTTCGCGAAAAAGGACACAGTATCGCATCCCGTGAACGCGTGGAACACGGGCAATGCCAGACTTTTTGAGGGCCAAGTGATTGCGCGATATCATGTATAGGGAGGAAGCGAAAGTGTGTACCGGTGCCGAACGCAAGCCACAGTTCTTTACCGGGCATTCGCTGCATTTGGGCTACTGCTATCACAAACACGTCCGTGTCGACTGTTCTTATTAGTATACGACGGTGCCGTTTTGCCGCATCAAGGACATGTATAAAAATACGCGAATCTGCTTCTTCGTGGCTGCAGGGCTGGAGCGATTCCAGGGAAGCGTTATCAGCTCCTGATGCCATTACTCCTTCCCCGAGCGTGCTGATCACTTCCTTGTCTGGCACAACCATTCTCCCTACTCCTTCTGCCAGTAGCTTAAACAATGCCGTCTTGTTCTCTTCCACTCTTAAAAAGCTCTTCCAGTTTTTTGGCATTCTGACCGAAGGTTCCACGCGCCGCCTCATTCCAGCTCCTCTCTTTTCTCTTGTGCTTTTTTTCAGGCTATCGTCCCGGTACTCATCCCAAACGACATCCACTCGTTGGGCCGACATGAGCTGAGTACTGATATACGGCAAGAAGACGTCATCAGTGTATTCTTTGAAGGTCTGAGAGGTTTTGGGGTCTAGCATTTGCACCACGACAGCGCCATCAAGGACCTTGACATCAACTTCAGGGCTTTCAGCATTGACTTCAATGTTACCTTGCACACATGGGATTAGCTCTGCTTTATTTCCTTGCTTGAAGGAGCCGTGCTGGGATAGCGACGGGGGGCAAGGTTGGTTTTCATGTCTGAAAAACTCTGTTAAATCTCCATCCCGCGTTTGACACGCAATGTACAATCTTGAAAACAGTGAACAATCCTCTTTTAGCTCTGATATCTCTGCCTGCTTCGTCGTTTGCTTTTTCTTTCCTGATCGGTTGAACAAGGGCAGTTGGTTTCGTTTTATCGGACTAGTAATTGGCTTGGACCTGTTAATAAATCTATCCTGGACAAATTTGTTGTATTGGTCTCGACCTAGCTGTTGTACCTTCTTCACTGTTTCCACTACTTCTTTCGGCATAATCTCCTTAGTATCAATTCGAAGCAGCTCCCCACTGTCCTCTAGGAAGGGATTACCCATTTCGTCCAGCGCCGACACAAGCGACTTCACATCTTTCAAGAAACCCTTCTGAACTGATGGGATCTGATCGTGGTGATTCGTAGACTCCTTTTTCGCCCTAGGACTGTGCTGCTCGTACTCATTCACAATTCTGGAAAGTTCAGGACCGCCAATCATCCATCTTCTCAGCGCGCTTGGATTTTCGGTTAGACCGACAGCACCGCCATCCCCCTTGATCGACGCATTTTCTTGCTCGTGTGCGTGATCTAACGCGATTGCTGAAAAGCGATGTGCAGACTTTCTGACGACAAACGCACCAGTCCTGAACATGCGATATACCGTGGGATGCTCCGTTGGTAGCGCAATCATGTCTCTTACATGCACAGAAAGCCAACGCGCGTAGTTGATATGGTCAAGGGCGAACATCCAGGGCATTAATTCTCCGAGACACTCTACATACATATCGAAATTTCCTTCCCTTATAGACCTTACGAACTCAAGAATGAGCAGCTCAAACTGCAAAACCAGGTACCAGTAGTGAAACTGTGGTTGTGCTGTAGACGTGCGATTACACCACGATAAAAAATCGTCTGCATTGCCGTCCTCACCAAGTGCTGCTTTGTGTTGGTCATACGCCAGAGAAAGTAGAATGTACAACGCTGCAGCTGTTATTTCATGGGCTCTTCTTGTTTTTGCAATGTGGGTGACTTTCAGATAAGACTCCGCTGTTCCCGATGACGCTATATTGCTACTAACGATAGCGTTTATCCAGCCACTTTCTCCTAAAAAGTCTCCGAGAGCTTTGAGGGCCGCCATCTCAATATGTAGCCCGCCAAACATGACGATATATCGCTTCTCGCCGTACGTTTCGGGCCAGGTCCACTGTACTTGCTTGGCAAGCGCGAAGAGGGGCTGATCCATTGCTATAATCGGGACTTGTCCTGGGTTGACATGCTGCACCGCTTTATTAACAACATCCATACCATGCTTTACCATTGCCACAGAATGTGCATTCTCGATAAATAACGGCAGCAGCGCCACGTTATCCACTAGTAATTGCGGCTGCTGGGTCTGTAGCGAAGCATGGAATGCCGCCCAAGAGATGAACTCGTTCTGGTTCAACTCGTCCTTTCCTATCATAGATCTCACCACGTTTAGCCACTCAACTTCTTTAGATAGTGGGTTGGTGAAGGAGGGGGGTACTAAAGGGGCCGCCTTCAATGGAACAACGGGCTCCTTTGTCTTAAGGACTGCTGGGGGGACGTTACGGTAAGTCTCTGGTAGTTCCTTTACTGTTTTACTCTTTCCAACAGAATCAGTTATTACATTTACGCCACGGTCACGCCCACTGTTATCCTTTGTAGGATGCTGCGCCAATGAAATAGCTGTTCCATGAAAAGAGTCTTTAGCAGTGGTCGCGCTAGGATTATGGTCAATGTTATCTAGGGCTCCTGTCGTGAACAAATTCGCACGGAGTTTCGGAGGGCAAACGACGCCATCTTGTTCGAATCGGCTGCACACGCTGTTCGCAACATCCGTCGAGATTGACATTACGCGATCATATGAAATAGACAGGCCCATTCTATACATTGTGTCAATAAGGGAGCGATTTCTTGTATCTGCATGTATTTTAAGTCCCACATAAATGGGGACAGGGGTCTCTCTATCTCTAGTGTGTCGCACGTCTTGCGTGGCTTTTTCTTTACTTGACTTTCGTCTGTACTTGACACAGTTGAAACTTATCAACTGAGAAATTGTTAGAGCCGCCTCTGTAACAAGAAGGTCGTCAATGCCTTCAGCATTACGTCCTGGTCCTTCCAAAACCATCGCAACCAACGCCTTTAAAGAGGTCGGCACACTGTCGACTGGGCGGTTATAAAATGAGCCGTTGAATAGCGGATTTTTCTGGGCAAAAATGTCTCGTCTGATGAAACGCGCAACATTTGCTATTAGCATTGCTTCAGTGTTGTCATCTTGCTCGTGCGCTTTCATTAAAACTGCGCCTACATCTTTATCAAAGGCCAAGACGACATCTTTCCCTTTAGAGCATATGAGATCAGGTAAAGCGCCTTGGAGTTTCTCTTTTAAACGAGTTGTGTGAATTCGATTACTCTCTTCGCCGCCTAACGCCTCCAAAATGGAAGAGTACAATTTGCTTAGTTCGGTCATAGTAAATACATGCAAGCTTTTCCCGTTTTCTCGGCACCCCTCCAAATATCAAACAACTTCTGCAAAGGCGATAGCATGCAACCTACTGCTTTCCTTTGCTCTCGGTATTATCAAGTGAAAGCTTTAGCGATCTCGTACGATTATAAAAGGAAACGAGACAATTTCTGTGATAAACTGCGTCAATGGCTATCATGTCACCAGCAGCCAACTTAGCGAGGAGGCGCATGTCGTTAAGCTCAGTTGCATGTCTCCGCACCTTTGCATCTAATTCTAGCGTTGACGCTTTATGGAGCTCGCCTTCCGATTTTTCACAAAAGAAACAACTATCAATTTGCTTGTCAGTGGAAGATAATCGCCTTCGTTTTTCCTGAGATGCCAAAACCTCTGTAGCGCATGCTACAGCAGAATCACAGTGTCTCTTTCTGGCTCTTTTCAGTTCAGTGTTGTTGATTTTATTTCTGCAGGATTTATGCCAACATGCTTGATACTTAGTCAGTGTTTCCTCGACTGTAGAATCTCCATCCGGCAATTCTGGGAGACGAACATCGACTTTACGAACACCGAGTTTTTCAAATTCATGAAGGCTTTGTGATAAAGAACTGTAGCCACTACCAGCTTGGTCGTTTCTTTTAGTCTGCTTGGGACAGATAATATGTTCAGAGGTCTTTTTTTGACAGAGAATACAGAGCCTCCAATCGATTATTCTCGCAGAACCTGATTTACCTGCAGTTTCTTTGGATATAACAAGCTTGGGCCGTTGATCGCTCTAGAACACGCATAAAATATAAAGCATAAGGTATTTGGCGGGAACTGGAAACGGAAGTTGTACACGCGAGTTGTCTCAAAAGTTAAGACATTATGAAAACATAATTGAACTACATAATTGTTTCGGCGAGCGTAGCGACAAGGACGAAAATACAAAATATTAAAATATTCAAGTAAAATTTCAAGAGCCTTGATAAATAAGAATTAGCTCACGATCATTTATAAACTTGTGACTAAAAAAGGTTCTATTTCAAAGTTTGTTTGCATTACGAACTGTAGTTGTACGTCTCCATTGCGGTCTCGCTGTAGTTTGTATATCGGTTTACTGCGTACGAGAAGGAAACTGTACTAAAACTGTTCCTTAGACGACGGGCTGTTCGGCGTTCAGGCCTAGGAGTTACAAGAGAGCAAGCATTCTACTACGTGGTCAAGTTTACATGAGCAAGACTTCGCCGACTTCTTCTTCTTCTTTTCTCGTTTTCTCGGCACCCCTCCAAATATCAAACAACTTCTGCAAAGGTGATAGCATGCAACCTACTGCTTTCCTTGCTCTCGGTATTATCAAGTGAAAGCTTTAGCGATCTCGTACGATTATAAAAGGAAACGAGACAATTTCTGTGATAAACTGCGTCAATGGCTATCATGTCACCAGCAGCCAACTTAGCGAGGAGGCGCATGTCGTTAAGCTCAGTTGCATGTCTCCGCACCTTTGCATCTAATTCTAGCGTTGACGCTTTATGGAGCTCGCCTTCCGATTTTTCACAAAAGAAACAACTATCAATTTGCTTGTCAGTGGAAGATAATCGCCTTCGTTTTTCCTGAGATGCCAAAACCTCTGTAGCGCATGCTACAGCAGAATCACAGTGTCTCTTTCTGGCTCTTTTCAGTTCAGTGTTGTTGATTTTATTTCTGCAGGATTTATGCCAACATGCTTGATACTTAGTCAGTGTTTCCTCGACTGTAGAATCTCCATCCGGCAATTCTGGGAGACGAACATCGACTTTACGAACACCGAGTTTTTCAAATTCATGAAGGCTTTGTGATAAAGAACTGTAGCCACTACCAGCTTGGTCGTTTCTTTTAGTCTGCTTGGGACAGATAATATGTTCAGAGGTCTTTTTTGACAGAGAATACAGAGCCTCCAATCGATTATTCTCGCAGAACCTGATTTACCTGCAGTTTCTTTGGATATAACAAGCTGATATAACAGGCCGTTGATCGCTCTAGAACACGCATAAAATATAAAGCATAAGGTATTTGGCGGGAACTGGAAACGGAAGTTGTACACGCGAGTTGTCTCAAAGTTAAGACATTATGAAAACATAATTGAACTACATAATTGTTTCGGCGAGCGTAGCGACAAGGACGAAAATACAAAATATTAAAATATTCAAGTAAAATTTCAAGAGCCTTGATAAATAAGAATTAGCTCACGATCATTTATAAACTTGTGACTAAAAAAGGTTTTATTTCAAAGTTTGTTTGCATTACGAACTGTAGTTGTACGTCTCCATTGCGGTCTCGCTGTAGTTTGTATATCGGTTTACTGCGTACGAGAAGGAAACTGTACTAAAACTGTTCCTTAGACGACGGGCTGTTCGGCGTTCAGGCCTAGGAGTTACAAGAGAGCAAGCATTCTACTACGTGGTCAAGTTTACATGAGCAAGACTTCGCCGACTTCTGTCTCCATTACTGTATTCTTTTTTGGTGGGCATAATCAACTCCTTCTGACTTTCAGGTTTTTACTCGAAATTACGCTAAAAGTTTGATAATTTCAATAGTTTTGGTACTTACCATTTTGTACAGATCAGAGTCGAGAGAACACGATCAAAGAGCACGTTTATTTCTTTATCTGTTTTCTGTATACGCGACGTTGTAGAATAAAAAGTGATTCCCGCCAAACACACAGGGTAACTACAACTGGGTTCTGCCGCAATTCAAGCTCATTTCTTTTTCTTTTTTTATATATCATTTACACTAGTATCGTTCGAAAACTCTTAGAGTGTCCATAGATTATACAGAATACAATTCTTTACTATTTTTTAGTATTATCTTATGGATATTTTTTATCCTTTGGGGCATAGAAACAATTTTTAGTGTGTTTTTCGCGTAGTTTTAGTGAAAAGTTTTGATTTGAAGTCGCAATAATTATTGACGGTATATTTGTATCTAAAAAATCTAAAATTGTCTCTCTCTCAAAAGCTTACAGTAAAAGGGTTCACTTTGCAAGCGCATTTTGGTGATTTTAAAATTTTTGTCTCGCCTTAAAAACGCTGACTCAGCAGTTTTAAATACCCAGCTGTTATTCCCGTATAAGATGGTTTCAGAAATGCCTCCCAATCGAAAATAGACGAGCACCTGTAGGCAGTTCATCTTTGAAAGTTTCATGCTTTTATCACAAATCGCACAATCCTGCCAAAAAATTGGACTTAGCCGCCTGACTAATAGAAACTAAAGCGTCAAGCGGCGAGGGCATTGAACAATAGGGGAAATTAGGGGTTTGTACATAGTCATTAGTATTCATGCTCATAGTCATTAATATTCTCTGAGTTGCACCTTGCAATTTTCATTGTTCTCCTGAAGAAGAACAAAGAAAACCAAGGTGCAACATAGAGAATACTAATGACTATGAATACTAATGTATACGTACAAACCACAACCTGTTCTTCCCTCGCCGCTTGACACAACTAACTCTAGAAAATAAAGGAAAACATTGACTTCATTGTCATCTTTTGCAAAATAGCCCTTTATTAACAAGTCTCTCTCCAACATCTTTCTATAACAAAATAAAGCAAATCAAAATTAGTACATTATCAACATTGCAATTTGTTTACAATAACCACATTATAACAATTCGAAGTTTTAGGCAAAAAATTAATCCGTCCGCCGTGGACATAAAATAAGTAAAATAGTAACCGCAAAAACACATGCATATTTGCCCGTAGTAATCAAATAACCCTCCAGATTTATAGAAAAACCTTTCAAGTGTTGGACAAATGCAATTCTATAGGTTGCTTTGATCTATTATCAAGACGATGGAATTGGATTGCGATTTGAGCTATTTTCTTGTCAGAGGAGTGGCCAGCAACAAGAGTTCGAGAACAAATTAAGAGCACTTCGAATTTTGCCAGCCTCGAACATCAGCGCTCTTGCAATTCTCATAAGAAAGCCCCTAGAAGAAACAGATTGTCAATTCAAAGTATGTTTTACCAAATGATCCGCTATAATGCGACTTATATATTATGAGTTCTGCTAAATTTCAGTTCAATTTCCGGTGTTCGATCCAAACTTTACGGATTTACGAATTCTGATAACTAGACCGAGATTTTATGTACGCTTTTCTGTTTCTCCCTTTTCTTGGGCCATAGAAGTCGAGGCCAATCCATAACAAAAGCTTGCGATAGAAGCTTTTCATTTCTTACTTGACTTCGGGAACGAAACCTGTCAGCAACTCAGCAACTCAGTACTGTCAGTATGGTCAGTATGCTATCGTCTCAAAACACACTTGGAAATTAGTTAGAACAATGAATACACTCAAAACAAACCGCTTTGTCGGTAGATCTTTTCATTCACAAGGCTTTCATTGGGCTTTGATTGACACTACTATTGTAAAAAAGTTCATTGCTCTGAACAATGCTCTGTAATGATGTTGATATGTCAATGACAAGCGTAGCACAAAAAACTTTCAAAAGACTTTCTTCGTGGCATTGGTCATGTTCTAAAAAAGTTAGAGAATGGATGCTCGTGCCCTTTAATCTTTAATTTAAGTAATTGCACTTTGTTCATTAGTGGTCTATATCCCATAGAACACTCGCGTCCATTCTCTAACCCTTACATAATAATAATAATAAACCCGCTGTCGAGCAGTGACATTCCTCTGCCTCCCCCCTAAAAATACTGCCTTATCCCCCCCCGCCCCTTTGCTTCTTCCTCGAGTAATAGCAAATTTGATAATAGAGATCAGTAATTTAGGTAAAAATCTCGCCTTAATAATGAACTGCAACACGCCTGCATTTAGAAGTTGAACTTGAAGGGTTTGTTTGGAAGATGAAGGTGAGTGATGTGGCATATAATTATACTTCGTACTTCATTACTTCGCATGTCTATTATTAGACTTCAGTTAGTAATGCGGTATTTGTTCTACTTCTGGCGCCAACGGAGAGAAGAAACTACCACTGGGAACAACACATGTAAAACTAGTACTGTTCAAAGTGTAAATTATTGTGCATGAAACTTCTGCCTACGTGCCGGTAACGGCCCAACCACCGAGCGAGCAAAGTTGTCTATTGCCGAACGAAACTACTTCGAACTTTGGGAGATTTTCCCATACATTTTAGGAAATTTACAAATTTTCGTCCCTTGTTCTCACTATCAGGCCCCATCTTTCTGAAATTCCTGGAACCGTCCCTGTTTTCTCATACAGTTGTTGTATAAATAGCAACACAATCTCCTGGCTTTGGAGCTTTAAGGGTTGGCACTGGTATGGATTTGATCATAAGGTAGAAATCATAGAAAACAATGTGCCCCATTCTTAATGCTACTATAAAGACCAAATACCAATTCCCATAGGAACCTCTTCTTGGATTAGGCATATATGGATATTTGTATTTGGATATTTATACCTGATGTTTTTAACCAGCATGACCAAATAAAAGATGATTATGAGCCATTTCCTCATTTTAAGGAAGGCATGTGCTGCAGACTGGTCCCCCATGCAACCCGACTCTATCCTTCAAATGTTGATTTTTTTACCCAATCATGAAAAATGCATATTATCCTTTTGCATACATCAGATGAATATTTCGACTCCCCTTTTTTAAGCAAACTATTTAGTAATGTAATGTGTGGTTCCAAAAATTATATAGATAGATAGATAGATAGATAGTTTATTGTAAAATATCTCGCAGCTTTTACAGCTGAATTGCGTATTTACATAATATAAATATAAAACTATAATAATTTACTACAAATAATGATAATGATATAAAACCTAAAAATTCACCTAATATATATATACAGTACTATAGAAAACTCTGAATATGATTACACCGCGCTAACTTTTGTTTTCGTCATTGATTCTACATGACCGCACAATGAAGCTCTTTTTGAAGCGTTCCGTTTTGCAAATGGGCATTACAAACTGCCTTTTGCGCCGTAATTGGTAGCGGGACGGCCCACAGAATGGCAACAAGCTATGCAGGCGGTGGGCTGGGTCGTTAACGATTGACATAAATGTCTTATTACATAAAGCTGCCATATAAACACTAATAGATTCGATATTAAATAGTTCCATACCTGATCAGTTGCACACACCTGCATGTGTTAATTACAATATCACACCCTAGCCATAGTACACTGTAACATTTCTCCTACCCACTATACTTAAAAGTAAAAAGGAAATTTGGTTTTGGAATATTCTAATAGTCTATAGTTTCTTGGTCAAAATTTCAAAGGGGTGGGCCTTCAGAATCCCCTCTCCTGTGGGTTGTGGATCTTTTCTGGGACCAAATGGTGACAAAGTTATAATTATATTCTTCTATTCCTAACTTTTTTCAGGGCTTCTGCAAGGTAAAGAGTTGCAAGTTTGCTGGGAAATATTACAAAGATCTGAGAAAGCATTTGCAAAGAGAGCATAGGAACATTTCCCTAACAGACTACAACAAGCTATGTTTGGCAGAGAAGGGCGAGGGCTCAACACATTTTTATGCAGCTTATATGAATCACATAAGAAGGAAGAAAGTACACAACCAATTCCAGAAACTCCTGAATTCATAAGCATCTCTAAAGAAGAAGAAGATAAACCTATTACACCAACCAAAAAACGAGGCCATGTGAGAGCACTATTTCAGGAGAGCTGTTCTTTCACAGATGAAGGCAGTGAAGATAGTGAAGTAACATGGGAATTGCTACGATTCTATCTTCACAAGCTGAATTTGTATAAAATGACATTTATTAATGTTAAAATAAGAGAAGCAACAAATAGTGATAGGCCATTGGAAAGCCTGGCCAAGGAATTTTCACAGGACAAAATCCTTAATATCCCTTCCGTGAAAGATTGTGCAAATATTATAAAATTGCGCAAGGAACTTACACGGTATTATCGCTTCCCTGCTGATATTTATCCATACCCTAGGAAAGGTTTGTCTTTCGAAGAATTTTCCAAACCTTATCCAATGGCATTTTATTTGTTTCAAATGCAACCATGCACACTATTTGAATGTACGACTATTTGAATGTACGACTTGTAAAAAATGGGCGAAAGGGAGGCATGTGTGTTGGGACTTCATGCACTGTGATGTGTGCCAGAGGCGCTTTTAAGGTCTCGGCCAGGGTAAATAATTAAAAATCCATAATACGACTTTTTTCCTGGAATTCAGTTAATAGTGGTAAGACTGGAATGCTTTTCTGTAAATAACAAAAGAATATAATTAAAAAACAAAAATCTGACAAAAAAGGGCAGTGGGACACTTTTTGGGCCGTGGGACATCTAAAACCAGTTTCTTCATATCCCAAGGGTTCCAAAAACGTATGTCTCGTTACTAGTTCCGGGACTAAAGGCAGCATTGCCGAAACGTCGGTTTTCAAATACGACACAAACAACGTTTCAGCTAACATTTTCAAGTCATGCAGTATTTTAAGAACACCTAAAAACATTTTCAGGCTGATTTTGCGGAAGGCACCCAATGTATAAGAACAAAATCAGCGGCCGAATCCCCAAAACACCTGTTCTTTTCTGAGTTTTTATTGTATTCGACAAGTTTCGGCATGTTAAAGGGGCACTCGTACGCTTGCCTGACAAGCAAATAATTCAAATCGCAATCCAATTCCATCCTCTTCGTAATAAATAGAAACACTATAGATGTCTATTGGTTTAACAGTTAAAAGGTCATTAAACAAACCTGGACTGTTATTTTGGTTATTCCTGGTAAACTTAAATGTATTTTTGGTGATTAGAATTAGACTTATTTTTTGACAGGTTGTACAAAATTAAGCGTGCGAGTGCCCCTTTAAAAGCACAAGCATAAGCATACATTGCGATATCTTTTTCACAGATACAAGTGGAGCCTGGCATTCTCAAAATGATTCCTTACCAACACAAATAGAGAGTCCAGAGGCAATGCAAAGAACATGTCGGGTTTAAGAAACTTGTTCTCCTCTATATTTCCCAAGGGGAGGGGAGCAAAAGTGTCTCGAGTAGCATAAGTCAGTTGTACACATATGTGTGATGGCGGGATTTGTTTTCCGTGGAGTTGTATTCTCTCCGGAAATGCAAAGCCTGTTGCCTTGGCGGTGCCTCCCTCCGAGTAAGTCACGAGTAGACGACCCGGCTGAGCTTTCGATGTCGAGTGTACCACTGCAATTTTACTAGCTGCAAGTGTAGACCGTGACTGTGACAATGAGGCGGACGCGTTGACGGTATGTGCTGGTGATGAAGTGGCGGCCGCGTTGACGGTATGTGCTGGTGATGACATGGCGGACTCGTTGACGGTATGTGCTGGTGATGACGTGGCGGACGCGTTGACGGTATGTGCTGGTGATGACGTGGCGGACGCGTTGACGGTATGTGCTGGTGATGACGTGGCGGACGCGTTGACGGTATGTGCTGGTGATGACGCGGCGGACGTGTTGACGGTATGTGCTGTTGATGACGTGGGGGACGCGTTGACGGTATGTGCTGGTGATGACGTGGCGGACGCGTTGACGGTATGTGCTGGTGATGACGTGGCGGACGCGTTGACGGTATGTGCTGGTGATGACGCGGCGGACGCGTTGACGGTATGTGCTGGTGATGAGGTGGCGGACGCGTTGACGGTATGTGCTGGTGATGACGTGGCCGACGCGTTGACGGTATGTGCTGGTGATGACGCGGCGGACGCGTTGACGGTATGTGCTGGTGATGACGCGGCGGACGCGTTGACGGTATGTGCTGGTGATGAGGTGGCGGACGCGTTGACGGTATGTGCTGGTGATGACGCGGCGGACGCGTTGACGGTATGTGCTGGTGATGACGTGGTGGACGCGTTGACGGTATGTGCTGGTGATGACGTGGCGGACGCGTCGACGGCTGATGATGATTCTGTGTTTTCCGGTGAATCTTTTCGCCCTGGTGAAGAAAGTTTTAAACATAAAATGACATACTGCGTGCATTAACCCTCTTTCCACTGTCAATTAAAGTAAATTGCATGTACGTTTTCTGATGACTCTAATTGCGATGGCGTCGTTCAGTGATTATACACCTAATTCAGAAAAGGTTGCTTTGGTCATTGGTCTTTGGCAATTGAATGCCTTTGTTTCGTGGTCACTGAAGCAAAGAATTCCTTTGTTTCGCGCTATAATTGAAAGACCAAACGCCAAGCAACCTTTTTTGAATTAGGTGTATATATTTCAGGGAGTAAAACTATAGATACACATGCTGTGTCATACATACGAGAAAATAATTTACCTTGAAAGAACCTCTGGATCACTGTAGACGCCGAAGACCCTGCTTCATTCATGCGCCCACCTTCTACTTTAAAAAAATCGGCCGCGGCACCTGGCGTGGCATAATGGACGAGGGTATCGCCACGTCCGTGCTTGTGGTAATAGAAGACTATGATATCCCATCCATGTTGGTGATTTAGGATCTTTGCCTGAAAATGTAGTAGGACAAATAGCTAATATGGCAAGTAATAAACTTATATGCGTATGAGCATCAACAGCACGTCCCGGCAAAACTGCAAAAACAACAAAGGCAATAAACGTTTGGTCCATGAACAAAACTCAAAAATAACTAACAAAACTCAAAAATACAAGAAATACTCGATAGATATTCATGGAAGGGAATGAACGCGTTGAACGCAGTATCATGGACGGCAAGTCTTACCTAATTTTGTTGTTGTTGGAAGGGGGTCAATCCTAATTTTCAGCCGCATGTTTCTACCAATTATCAGCCCCCCTTCCCAGATAATTATTGCAAAATCCCTAAAGTTTCTGGAAAATCGGAACGTCCCGTAACTTGATAACTATAGTGTTTCATATCTGCTTAGTACACATACCTTTTTCTCAAGTTTGTATCTTTGGTCAGTTGAATTAGTCGGCTTCATTTTTTTTATTTCTTCCATATGATTGCATGGTTTCTTTGGGAATGAAACCCCACAAATACTACAGGAACGGCATGCAGGCGGGATTTTGTTCCCGCACGCATTACATGTCTGCAAAGAAAAGAAGAAAAAGGTAAAAATACGCATTTATTAGCGTTGTCACTCATTCTAAGGTAATTAAACAAGACAAAAAACATTTCCCCGCTGGATGTAAATTAATATAACATGTAAACATTAGTTGTAATATACCAGGCAATTATGAGCAATTATGATTGACTGGCAGATTTCACAGATTCCGGAATAGACAAAAGGCATTATAAATAATTAACTATGTTTAAATAGTTTTAGAATCAATTTATGAAGTGAGCTGATGCGTAGCGAACTAATCAAACTCCTCCAGTGTTGTCCAATGTATTGTATAGAATAACTTAGTAAAAACACTTGGAGTTTTTGGGAACTGAAATTGCGTCAACAAATAATAGTAGAAAAAGATCTACTCTCTAGATAATGTAATGTGACCTGAAAATGGGGAATTTACATATTGGAACATTAAGCATTTTGCTGACTCTGCAAAATGAAATATCAAGCTTCTCAACTTCCTTAATTTACTTTTTATAAACATCTGTGTTGCTTAACTGATTCTGTATTGTTATATAATATTATATAATATGTTAAATGACTATTCAATAAACTATGATGTGGTTCCAAAAAATATCCATACCCCCCACCCCTGTTAGGGGTGCCAATATACCTGACCTTTTCCATACAAATACTGTATTTTTCTTTGGAAGTTCAAAAGGGGTGGGAGGGGGGGCACTTTTCAACACCCTTATTCCATGGGAGGGAGGGGGTATGGATATTTTATGGAACCATTATGAATTTTTCTTTGGAAGTTCCAAAGGGGTGGGAGGGGGGGGACACTTTTCAACACCCTTATTCCATGGGAGGGAGGGGGTATGGATATTTTATGGAACCATTATGAATTTTTGGATTTATACATAAAAGAGCCATAAATAATTTAGAAAGCCGGCAAACAATGTACATCAACAAAGTTTGATATATTAAGTAATCATCCATGCAAGAACTAGGCAAACCTCCATTGTTCTACGGCATTGAAGGTTCCCCACCTAGGATATGTCCTATTTTTTTACCACAGTAAGTTATCATGACTAGTAACATAATAAAAGTGAAAAATTGATAGATTTCGACTTGCTTTGAGAACATATGGCAACAAAAAGTCTCTAGACCAATCAGATTAAAGAAGAACAAAGGAGTGAGAATCAGCATTTTACGCTAGGTTCCCCACATACAAAGTCTTTACAAATTGCATATCCTGTTTGTGAATACCACAAGTGCTTATGTCTCCCTAAAAATCCACAGACAAGTCTTTCTAGCATAGTGAATTTACTGATTTTCATGTCTAAGCCAATGAAATTGCCTATATTTTCAATAGAAATTAATTGCATTCCAGCATGCTTTGCCGTTGGCTTGCCTAGTTCTTATACGGACCATTACTTAATACAGAATTCTTACTTGAGTCTAAGACTCAGGGTAATAAAACAAATGAAACTGCATCAGCATCGAACAATGACTAATTTATTTCTTTTGTTTTATTCCCAACTCTTGTATTGAAGTTGGATATTAATTTTAATATACTTAACCTCTGGGAGAGGGGACTTACTATGACTTAATAATTTATAGGGATATGGTACAAAAAGGATAAGGGAGAAAGTATCAGCTGATTACTGGTCAGGGCCATTAGCAAGCCCTCAAAAACTGGGAATGCCATGCCATAGCATGGGAGGAGAGGCTGTACAAAGGCAATACGTAAATAAAATAGGGATTTGATGTGTCCAGAAACTTATAAGCGAGTTGAAATGTGTAACACATACATTGCTTTACCCAAGCTGCAGAATATTCTAAGAATAAACATTGAACAAATTTGGGAAATGATTTTTTTGTAAGACTTCAAGATGTTAAATGTTATGTCAGGGCTGCAAACTGCGCCCGTGGGGGTCGCTTTTGCGACTAGGTTTTTCTCTTTTGCGACTAAACTTTGTCAGTCAGTCGAAGTTTTGCGACTCACTTGTCTAACTCGCTGGTGTAAGTTCAATTTTTGCGACTAACATTTTAGAAAATGCAACTAGAATTGGACGTTTTTTTAAAAATTTGCAGCCCTGTATGTATTTCTCTTGTAATGTCAACGATTGCAATGAGTTGATAATGGAGAGGAGAGAGAAACTTATTTCCTATATGGACGAGAGGACCTGCTACAAGCTATGTTAATTATGTTATGTATTCATGTCCCAACATTGCATGTCCAGTGAATTGGAGTGTGAACCAGTAGCTCACATCAGTGACAGTTAATTTTCTATCAGAGATATTTTGATTGAGATGAAATAATTATATCTACCTGGAATGAATGAATAATTATAATAGTTCTAATGCAGAATCTTAACATTTCAAATATTTTTGTATGTTTTTTGCTCTGTTGAGAAATGGAAATGAAGTGGTGTGGGCATGGACCCACCCCCTCAAACAGTATGTGCAGTGTCTTATTCGGTACTTGAGGGAATACTAGGAAAGTATATATTATCACTTACCACTGTTGCTCTAATTTATTTGAGCAAAAAATGAAATGAAAACCTGCTTTGGTTTGCAGATGAGAGTCGATCATTTATTGACCAAATATGGTCATATTAAATCTGCCACAAATAAATCAACAGCATGGTTCACTGTTACCAGAAACACATAACTTAGTTGAAACGTGTAACAGACGAATGAATCTGATGTGACAACCAGCGAACAACTCGCAATCACTAAACACCATATTTGGAAATCAAAATTCAATTAAGACTTTTCCGTTGGAATTGCATGCGCATTCGAGCTGTTTTCCGTTGGTTTAGAAGCGCGCGCATGTGTTGATGCAAACAGCGTTGTCTGCACTCACATTTACCACGGCAAATCCGTCAATCATATTACGAGAACAGCAAAAGTTATGATAAAAAATCTGTTTGGTGGGTTTTGAGAATGGAAAACAGTGAACTAAACTCATTTTGTGCTTCTGTTCTGTTGTGAGGAATTCGCGTGCGTTGTTTTTAGAAAATATGACGAATCAAATCTCCTATTGCTGATTGGCTAAACGAAGAACCTGATGCTTTCCAAATATGGTGTTTATTCATCGCGAGTTGTTCGCAGGTTGTCGCGCTGTTACACGTTTCAACTCACTTATATGTTTCTGCTGTTACATGATTCAACTAAGTAATTATATGTCTCTGATGTTTCTTAGGAGCCCCCCGGCTCCGGCAATACATCCCTACTGGTAATTTGTCTATTTAAGGTCTCTGTAAACCCGTGAGGGGTGTCTTCGGAAAAAAATTCTTGTCGCGTCGCAATTTATGCTATGATATTCAGCTATACATCATTTTAAAGTTAAAATATTGCTCTATCTTATGAAGTTTACTTTATTGAAGTTTATTTTTTTCTTGTATTTTTAAGACTGCGAACTAAAGACTACCTTGTTTACTTGAGAAGCTCCAGAACAATACCGTTTTGTTGCACAATTTCACACTTTGTCGGATTTTAATCTTGGAGAAATGAACTACAAAACCGTGTCAGTGATTTTTGATATTTTGCATATTTACGAAAATATTAGGTAGCGAAGTTGAAAGTCGCATTTTTTACAGTTTGTGGCCGCAAAATTTATCATAAAATCTTTTTCAAGTAAAAAATAAAAATTCCCTCACACGGTTTTTTAGTTGTGATCATTTTCTAACGACACAGAAAATTTGAGGCCGATATCTTAAGTTCTGCGGGGTCAGGAGCTTCGCGAAGGTGAAAATTTGACTGAAAATTTAAGTGCTAGAAAAAGTTAATTAAATTACAGAGAATGAGTGGCGGGCAATACATAAGAATGGGCAATGGAAGCCTAGGAAAGCAGTTGACGCGTCATTTGAGGTTTTAGAAATATACTTTAGGACTGTATCAAATGAATTTCGGGAAAACAGTCATTTATGAATTTTTACATTTTTACCTTTCACGAGACCTTAACTTTTGTAATTCTGAGAATAAAGGTGGAGGAGAAAACAGGGAAAAACAACAGGAAGATGGGCTAAAAACTTGATGGGAAATTTGGAATGTTTTGAATTATAATCAGTTCGAGCTATCGACAATTTTTGAGCAAATTTTATCTAAAATGAAAGACATTTTTCAAGAAAAACATACTGACATGTGCATGCTTCTACTGTGAGAATTGTTTTCTTTTCAACTATTTACCAAGGATTTGTTGAGGAAAATCAAGTTTGAAAGTGAAAAAGAAGGGTCTATTGGGCAATTCCAGAAAATACATGTACCCCCCACAATGGCCAGCATATGTTTGACCCCCCCCCATGAATTTCCTAAATGGCTTACCCCCTGTGCATAGAATTCTGGAAAGGTTAAACTAGCTTTCAACCTCTCCCCCCATGCAAGCAGAATTCTGAGCCTGATAACCCCCCTCCCATTCAAAATTTCACATCTCTTTTGACACCTAAGTTGGTTAAAAGGTGTAATGAAAGCGCACATGGTGTAAGCTTCAGTTAGCATTCTCAGCTCTTAGAGAGAACAGCTCAGCTAGCTGCTTTTTGCCAAATCCAAAGATTTGATATGGTGAGTCGCAAATCCACTCGTAAAACGAAATCCAAGTCCACACTGCTCCAGACTCATGCTCAGTGGGCTTTCTATCCCAACTGAGTACATTTCTCATCAGATGCTGTGCCATAATATTTGCACCACAAACTCATCCATATCAGTATATTTGAGAGTCAGATTGATAGATTGATAGATAAATCTTAATTCTTTGTACCTTCAGCCTCTGGTTTACAGCATACCTGTCAACCCCAGCCAAAAAGTTTTGAAATCTGGAAAATTTGTCACAACCATCTTGTTTTCCCAAGTCTTTCCCGAAAACCTTTCGGAATCCCTTCCAAAATTGTCTGAACTTTCTCTGAATCTTTGCCAATGGTACTGACTTAGGTTTTTGACTTTTTGTGACTGGCTATGAATCATAGTATTGCTTTAACAAGGAGACTGGGAGATTTGATAAAAAAAAAACCTGGAGACTCGAGGAAAACCTGAGAGTTGGCAGGTATGTTCCAGGGTAAACATATAAGTGCACAATCACTGAAAACTATTTTGAGCCTCCTTTAAAAACTGCTGCACCATTCAAACGTACCATCCAGCTGACACAACTTGATACGGGAAATAGAATGCATCAGTAACTTTAATGACTAACCTTCATTATCTTCATTGGCTTTTTAGGATTATCATTGCAACTCTGTCGCTTTTGATTTGGACCTTTGATGAAAACAAATTATGACAACTTTTTAAAGACTTAAGAAATTTAATACTACATACTATATGCAAAAATAATTTGCTCGGTGTTTCATTACCATTACATGGTACATGAGGGCTATGTGGGAACAAATTTATGACCACTTTTTAAAGACTATAAAGAAATTTAATACTACACACTGTATACAAAAATATGTTGCTTGTGTTTCATTATGGTACATGAGGGCTAGTGGGTTATATGCTTGCTTGTAAAATTTAAAATCATGTTTTATCAAATCTTTCATAATAATATATGTATACCGGATGGGAGGTCTGTATAGGGAAAAACTGGAAAGAAAATGTTGACTGAGGCTGGAGGCCGAGGTCAACATTTTCCAGGCAGAGGTCACTGTTTTCCCTATACGGACCGACCTAAAGCCGGTAAATAACTTATTTATTTTTTTCCAATTCTAAATATTGATTTTTTCCATGAAAACAAGCATGCGCAAATGGTTACCGTGACCTAGGTCAGAGATAGAAAATATCACCCCACGCGTGGGCTCTAAGATTCAGATTATTTCCTATAAATCATTGCACTGGGCACATCCAGGAATTTCAGAAAGGAGCATCTGATTTGTGAAAACATGGGACAGCAATTTGCAATTTTCCTTCAGCAAATACAGTAAAAAGAAAAAGAAAATATTCCAAGAATCCCCTCCCCCCACCTCAATCCAGCCCCCCCCCCCCCCCCCCCCCCCCTCAAACCAGCAACTAATTTATATATATAATCTTGGTGTAAAGCAACTAAGTAACTTAATAAGCTTAAAACTTAAAGTTAAACTGACATAAGCGTCTAATTCAACTTAACAAAAAAATTGATCCCGGGGGACTGCCCTATTTTTGGGACAGGGGTGCTCATCAGGAACGTTAGATTTTACCCCCAAAATGTACAAACAAGACGTATTTTACCTCTTAATTTGTTCTTGTATTGTTTTACAAGGGAAAATACGTCTGAAATTCAGGATACCAACAAGTGTGATTTGCTTGATTTGCTTGGACCTCTAAAAGGTACCTATCCTGATGAACTTCAATCCAGCATCGACTACTGTAGCCGTTTGTTCTTTATCTAATTGTAATACTGCTTTTATTTACTATAAAATTTTATATATTTTATAAATGGAACCAATGCAACTGCTTCTTGTTGATCGTGCACATGGTGCACGTTCGCGCTGTACGGAATGGAATAGCTTTTGCCGGCCAATAGCCTTTACATTTACCATAGATTAGAAATTGAGCAACGGTTTAACAAAAACTATAGCAGATTTAAAAAGGAGTGCAAATAAACCCATGTAACATAACAAACATAGCAGAACGCAATTAAAAGTGCTTGGATCAAACCTTCGGGCTTCATTTCAGTGAATCTTTCACTCAAGCGAAAGTCAACATATTGCAAACTTACCTGATTTCCTAGGCATCTTAAAAGCACGAGGAATATGTATAATATAAATTTAAAGAACTGATATAAGTTTAAGCTATATTAGTTAAACGATTGTACTACTAGATCCGAAAGAATAGAACCAAAAGAACCGAGGAACTGGAAGGAACCACAGTACAGTGATATATTAAAACACAGACAGTAGTGCATCATGGGAGAGTTGCTTGGGACACTGAATTCATTATACTAGTGAATTCAAGACCATTTTGCAATTCGTTCTATGATCGAATTCGTTTGAGATGACGTGTTGGCTTGGCCAAAGGTTAAAAAGGTGGAGACCGCTGACAATGTATTCTCAGGCTCTCCCAAAGTGAATACCGCTGACCCCTCGCTTCCAGTCCTTCACCAGTTTGGTTCATATCCTGCTAATTTAATTCATGACAAAGCTGTCGACCCATTTCCAGTTGAAGACTTTCCAGTTGTCCCTTCAATGGCGAAGTCTGTGGACCAGCCGGTTAATTCTGCACACATGTCCAGCACACATGTTATGGACGTGTTATCACTTGTCTTCAGTTTCCAAAGGGGGCCCTAGTACATTTCTATCTGATCATAGTTTGAATACAATGCAAAACGAGCGTGTTTTGAGCAATGCGAACAGCACCAACACTTACAGAGAAATGCTCGAACTTCACAAACAACAAAATGAGGTAATCCAGGCATTGTCAATGCAACATCAAAAAAGTACGCTGCCTCGTCCGCAAATACCCGTTTTTGATGGGAAACCGACAGAGTATATGTCTTTCATATGTGCCTTTGAAAGTTTGATCGAAAGCAAAACCACAAGTAGCAGTGATCGCTTATACTATTGGAACAATACACAACTGGTGAAGTAAAAGAACTAATTAAATCTTGTAATCACATGAATGCTGAGATTGGGTATAAAGAAGCGCGCAAGCTTTTGAAAGCGAAGTATGGGAGTGACTTTAAGATCGCGCATGCGTATGTTGAAAGAGCTTTGAATTGGCCTTTGGTCAGATCTGATGATTCCTCTGCATTAAACAAGTTATCTATTTATCTGACGAGTTGTAAAAACGCAATGCAGTACAACGAATATATGAACAAATTTGAACATCCAGATAACATAAAGGCCATTATTTTGAAGTTGCCGTACAATATGAGACTCAGATGGCGCAGATTGGCCGACGAGATAATGGAAGAGAAAAGGCGTTCAGTCAAGTTTGCAGATTTCGTCAGTTTTGTTGAGCGTGAAGCAAGAATAGCAACCAATCCCGTTTTCGGAAACATATCAGATGCTTCCAAGAGTGGCGGAGGAAACAAGGTTTCAACCAAGCAAGGGGTTACGCATAGAAAATGTTTTGGAACCCAAGCTGGCAATGGCGGTGAGATGTTCTCTCCTGGTCCTGTAGTCAAGAGCGAAAGCCAGCAAACCTCTACTAAGCAAGAACTGACCACGAAAGTCAACACCCAAAACAGATACTGTGCTCACTGTGAAATGCCCAATCATAATTTGGAAGACTGTACTGCTTTGAAGAGAAAGCCATACAAGGAACGTATCAAGTTTCTCATGAGCAAGCGTTTGTGTTTTGGCTGTCTCTCAAGCGACCACGTATCCAAGATTGTAAAGAAAGACTCCTGTGCAGCATCCCTCAGTGTAATAGAAGACACCCAACTGTACTGCATACTGCTCAGACAAGCAGGCCCGACACCTCCGGAGATAAACAGGATTCACGAGACGAGACGGCTGAAAGACCCCAAGTAGCTAGTGGCTTTACCGAGGTAGATGTAAGTGTATCTGGCCTAATGGGGGCCGGAGTTTCCACTGTTGCTATGGCGCTTGTACCAGTCAAGGTCAAAGTCCCAGGAAGTAAGAGAATTGTGCTTACACATGCATTCCTTGATAACGGAAGCAATACCTCGTTCTGCTCGGAGTTTCTTTTGAAAGAGCTCGAAGTTGAAGGAGTGAAGACGAAGATCTCGTTGTCTACCTTACAGAAGAAAGATAGCATGGTCGATAGCAATATCTTGAGGGATGTACAAGTGTTTGATTTAGAAGAAAACAACTGTGTTCACATACCGTTAGTCTACTCGACAAAGAATCTACCCGTTTCCATTGGCGACATCCCAACACAAGAAGATGTTGACTCCTGGCCACATCTACAAGGAATAGAGATTCCTAGTGTGAAAGCTGGTGTTGGTCTGCTTATTGGAGCTAATGTACCGAAGGCTCTGGACCCCTTGGAGGTTCGCAACAGCGTCAACGGCGGTCCGTACGCCACAAGAACGTGTTTGGGCTGGACAATTAATGGTCCTGTGAGTCACGGAGACACTTCAGCGACTAGTTTCTGCATCAAGAGCGACGCCTTACTACAGCAGATCGTACTAGAGTCTTATCAAAGAGATTTTAATGACACGACTTCTGATGACCATGAAACAATGTCCCAAGACGAAAAGAAGTTCATCCAGAATGCCGAGGCAACGGTCAAGTTAAAAGACGGGCACTATTACATTGGCTTACCCTTCAAGAGACTAGACCCTATGTTGCCAAACAACAGATCTTACGTTGAGCAGAGAGCGATGTGGCTCAAGAAGAAACTCGTAAAGGATCCCAAGCTGCTTAAAGATTACGGCGCGTTCATGACAACACTACTTGAGAAGAACTATGCACGCCGTTTGCTGCCCAGTGATCCTAAACCTCGAGATGGCAAGCTTTATTACATTCCTCACCACGGCATTTATCAGCCAGGAAAACTTAGAGTGGTTTTGATTGTTCAGCGAAATTCAGAGGAACTGCACTGAACGATGTGTTGTACAAGGGACCAGATTTGACAAATTCCTTGGTGGGAGTCCTAACAAGATTCCGTCAAGAACAGGTAGCGGTGAAATCCGATATCGAAGCAATGTTCCACCAAGTAAGAATTCCAGAAGAAGACAGCGACGTGCTTCGATTTCTTTGGTGGAAAGATGGAAATCTTGACAACGAACTTGTAGATCACAAGATGGTAGTCCATCTATTTGGAGCCATATCTTCGCCAAGCTCAGCCAATTACGCTCTACGCAAGACGGCAAACAACAACAGAGGGATCTTTTCTGATGAAGTTGTAAATACAGTGTTTAACAACTTTTACGTCGATGATTGTTTGAAATCTGTGCCAACGTGCAAGGATGCTGTGCTACTTTTTCAAGACTTATCCGAGCTTCTAGCTAGAGGTGGTTTTCATCTGACTAAATGGACAAGCAACAGAAGAGACGTTCTAGATACCATTCCCGACAAGGAGCGCGCAAAGAACATACAAAGTCTCGACTTAGACAGAGAAGCTTTGCCAATCGACAGGGCACTAGGCGTCCAGTGGTCCACTGAAACGGACACCTTCGGATTTAAGATCACCATTAAGAATCAACCGACAACCAGACGTGGCATATTGTCAATGGTGAGTTCAGTCTTTGATCCTCTTGGCTTTGTGGCGCCCTTTGTTTTACCCGCCAAGCTAATCCTACAAGACCTGTGTCGATTGAAGCTTGGCTGGGATGACCAGATACCAGATGCTCATCAAGAGAGATGGCGTTGCTGGGTGAAGGATCTCCCGCAGTTATCTGACTTCACCATAGATAGATGCCAAAAGCCGTCAGACGTTGGTGAGATAGTTGAAGCACAGCTCCACAGCTTTTCCGATGCATGTCAGTCGGGGTACGGATCAGTGACGTATCTGAGATTAGTAGACAACCAAGAGAGAATTCACTGTTCTTTTCTCATCGCAAAGTCAAGACTCACCCCGCTTAAGAGCATTACAATACCTCGTGTGGAGCTAACGGCAGCTACCATCTCTATCAGACTAGACAAGATGATGAGGAAAGAGTTGAGCATTCCCATAAATGCCAGCTACTTCTGGACTGATAGCACCTCTGTCCTGCTTTATATAGAGAACGAGGACAAGAGATTCCACACCTTCGTTGCAAACAGAATCTCCACGATCAGAGATTACTCTAATCCATCACAATGGAGGCATGTGGGCACCAAGCTTAACCCAGCCGATGACGCCTCAAGAGGTCTCCCAGCAAAAGCGCTTGTAAGTTCAAGTAGATGGAAGAACGGCCCGTCATTTCTATGGAGAAGAGAGGAAGACTGGCCAAACAGACCGGAGTCAATAGGAGCTGTACCAGATCAGGATCCCGAAGTTAAGAAAGAATCTTCTTCTCACGCTGTGGTCAAGAACGAGTCAGTTACGGTCACAGTAGATGATGTTTTTAAGAAATTCTCGTCGTGGTATAGATTGCGAAAGATTGTCGCCTGGCTATTACGCTTTAAGGATAAACTGCTCATGGCGCGTAACAGACAAGGTCATCTTAATTCGAATCAAGAGATTGAACCTATCACGCTTAAAGAAATGGAAAGAAGTGAAAGAGAGATCGTCAAGTGCATACAAGTACAGTCATTCCCGGAAGAAATCAGGGCATTAGAAGAACGAAACTCCAAATCCTCGAAAGAAAAGAAAGCCAATAGAAGAAGTCCCCTTAAGAAGTCCAGTCCCATCATCAAGCTAGACCCGATTGTTCTTGAAGGACTTTTGCGCGTGGGTGGTAGATTAAGTGCGTCGACAGTTGACGAGAGCGCAAAACACCAAGTGATCCTACCAAAGGACCATCACGTGACCACTCTCATAATTAGTCATTATCATGAAATCTCTGGTCACTCTGGCAGGCAGTACGTACTAGCCACAGTTCGTTGCAAGTATTGGGTGTTAAAGGGAAATTCTGTGGTCCGGAAAATCCTCAAAAACTGCGTGAGTTGCCGACGCCGACAAGCCCCTCCTATAGAACAAAAGATGTCTGATCTTCCACGGAGCCGCTTAATGCCAGATAAGCCCCCGTTCACTTCTGTTGGCGTGGACTATTTTGGTCCTTTCATGGTGCTCTGTAAGCGCACTAAAGTGAAAAGATATGGGGTAATATTTACCTGCATGGCCATTCGAGCTGTTCACATAGAAATAGCACATAGCTTGGAATTGGACGGATTCCTGATGGCTCTGCGTAGATTTGTAGCTAGAAGAGGCCAAGTAAAAGAAATGTGGTCAGATAACGGCACCAACTTGACAGGTGGGGAGAAGGAACTCCGTGAGAGCATTCAAGAGTGGAATCAAGAGGCTATACACGAGTATATGCTGCAGAAAGCCATAGAGTGGCATTTCAGTCCTCCTCTCGGATCCCATCATGGAGGCATTTGGGAGCGGCAAATCAGAAGCATACGAAGGATCTTCAATGCCCTGTTAAATCAGCAAGTGTTGACCGACGAGAGTCTCCTGACGCTAATGTGTGAAGCAGAATCCATTCTGAATGGCCGCCCCTTGACAAGCGTATCAGACGATCCGAACGACCTCGAGGCTATCACGCCCAATCACCTCCTCCTCCTCAAAGGCGAGCCCTCATTTCCTCCTGGTGTATTCTGTAAAGAGGATGTTTACTCTAAACGCAGATGGAGACAAGTACAATATATGTCTGACATCTTCTGGCGGAGATGGACTAAGGAGTACGTCCCAATTCTTCAAGAGAGGATGAAATGGCTACTACCCAACGGAACGTAGCAGTAGGCGACATAGTGGTTCTCGTGGATGCGAAGGTGGCAAGGGGTGAATGGCTACTTGCGAGAATAGTGGAAGTGATGCCAGATAGGAAAGGGTACGTACGACAGGCGAGAGTGAAAACTGCGACAGGCTTTCTAGTTCGTCCCATCACCAAGATGTGCCTACTCCTGGCTGAAGACCCCTGAAGTCCCCCCTGAAGTCCAAGAGACTCAAGGTTTCCCCGATGCAACAAGATGAACTGAGATTCATTTCTCAATAGATTAATATAGTTTAATTACAGATCCAACTAGTATATAGTAGATAAAGTGAATGATATTCACTTGAGGGCCGGTATGTTGGATCCGTGTCAATTATTTGCTATTTCTTTATAATAATTTAATCGTTATTCAAGCTTAAATAGCCCGTGCATTAGCTTTGTTATCGTACACTCCTTTGTAAAGTTAATTCTGTGTATTTTAGCAACATTCCTTTTCTTATTTGCATTTTTGACGCACATTTACAATTCTATAATCAGTTCAGTTCTTGAAGAAAGCAGAAGCTTGTTTGGAGCCGTCAAGGCAGTGTTTAATTTTGGGCCTTTTAGGCAGTCGTACATTTGTACAGTTGGTACTAGTCTATTTGTGTGTTTGGAGTCATACGTAACGTAAGTACAATCCATTTTATTTAGTTTAACGTCACTTTTGCCTTGTCAATTTTTGATTTATAACTTAGTTTTCACTAGTCTTGTTTGTTGCATTTCGCTCTATAGTTTAAACCACATACAGTACAGGACAGTAAAGTCATCGACAATTTACCACCGTCAGTTCACCGTCAATTTAATTCAAGTCTACTCGTACTCGTCAAGTCACAGCTAAGTGTTAATAAATGTTTTTTTCGTACTATATGTTTTCGTACTATATGTCGTACTATATGTAACTTACCGTATCATCCAACCAAATGCACGTCGAATTGGCAATTACACCTGCCTTCAATACATCTGCAAGATATCAACAAAATAATACAACAAACATCGAGTCTATAGACTAGAAAAGTCTATTTTCAAAGCTAGGACATTGAATTTGGGCAAGCCTGAGAATGTCGACTTATTTTTGGACACAAGAGTAGATCCTCTCCCAGGGCGGAACATATCGTGTGACTTAGGCAAATAAAAATAATCCTTAACAAACTCAGGGAGAAAATATGGCCCATCTGGCTGACACAATAACGGCCAAAATGGAGCCGATTTCCACTCAGGAACAATTAAAGTCCCTTTAGCCTTATAGTATTGCATGTGGTGTAAAACTGAACTAATCAGATAGGGAGGCGGACACGAATAATTATTACACCCGTTTCCCCAATCTTGAGTAAAACAGTCAACAGCTTCCGAGCCGGGACACCAAAATTTGGAGTTAAATCGTGGTAAATGTGAATTATAATCACATGCCATTCTATCTATATCAAAAGGGCCCCACTTAGCTGAACTAGCTAAACAAGACGTGACTAATCGACCAATCATCCGGGTCTACTATGCGACTTAAATAGTCTGCCAGCTCATTCTCAGCTCTAGGAATCCACTGAGCCTGAAACGACACACAGTTAGTCATGCAAAAACTGAAAATATCAATAGCAATTTGCTGTAAATGAACTACTCGACTCCCACTGTGAACTATACGCAAAACATTTTGATTGTCTGAAAAGACCTTTATCTTTTTGTTAACAACCACATTCTGAAAACTCTTCAAAGCTAAAAAATAGCCATCAATTCTCGATATGTCGAGCTCATACCATTTTCTAGAGTACTCCACATCCCCAGAGCAGAATTTTTTCTCACTACCAAACACAATGTGGGCTCCATACCCTGTATTACTGGCATCGCAGGTTAAAACTGCACATGGACTCAAAGGTCTATTTATCGGATAACCATTAAAGGCATCTACATGATTTAACCAAAACTGTAATTCCTGAAGAACTCTGGCGCGACAAGAACATCATTCCACGTTTTTCTCAACTGTATGAAAAAATACATTTGCCTAGTAAATAATCTGGCAACAGGCCCAAGAGCCATGGAAAGAGAAATCACAAACCCCGCAACTCGTGCCACACCCCTAACTCTAAGGTTAGGGAATTCTCCAATTAAGTCAGTCAAAACTGACTTCAGTTTAACAGTTTTCTTTTTTGGAATGACAAAAAGCATTCTGGCAGTATCAATAATAATACCTAACCACTCGCCTAACTGGCGGGGCTCCCAATTGGACTTTTTCTCGTTAATTTTCCAGCCGGAACACTGGATGTCAGATTTCACCAACTCACTCGCAGACTGAGCTTCAGAAAAGGTTCTGCAACCAAAAATACCATCATCAATATACAAAATTGCAAAAATACCAAATGATCTCCAGCGCGCAACAAGCGGCTTAAACATTTTAGTGAACAAATGACATGCCGAAGATAAGCCGAAAGGCAAAACTCTGAAAACAAAATATCTATCTATGCCTTCATATCGCCAAGAAAAACCTAGGAATTTCCAATAAAGCGGATTGATATCTAAGTGATGATATCCAGATTCTATGTCAAATGAAAAAAAACAAAAATTATCTCTAAACATGGATGAGAGAGTAGGGAGACCTTCATACTTGAATTTAAACTTACGAACGCAAAGATTTACAGATCTACTAAGATCTAAAACTAAACGTAACTTACGTCCGACTACAACAGAGAGAGGATTGCAACAATAGGGCTGCGAAAATACTTCAACTGCACATCTATTAATTAATAACTCATTAATGGCTTTTACTACAAAATCAGCGTGATCGAATGCGCTCTTATTATTCTTAATATAACTAGGAAACGGCAGATTATCAAACGGAATAATGTAACCATTCAATAGCACTCCAATAACCAATGCCGATAATTGCAAATTCATAAACCACCATGATTTACGTGCCGCAATACGGCCTTGAACTGATTCTCGTTCAGTTCCTGCTATGACCTCAGCATCCTTGAACTGGCGAAAGTCAAATAATAGATGAATGTCACCTGCAACGTCCTGATCTGGTGAGATATCAGCGTCATTAGACCTCGTATAAACTTCACTTATTCGCTGAGACGTTTGGCTGCATGCACGTTGATTGGGCAGGCAACTGCACCAAGTTTCGTGGCTGCCAGAAAGCACTGCTGCTACTGCCGGCATTGGAGAATGAACCTCTTCCTCTAGTACAATTCCTCCAGAAATGGCCTGGCTTGTTGCAGAGGAAACATGTGCTCGGAAAAGAAGAAGGCATTTCATTAGTATTGAAGCGAGAGAAAGGACGCCTGTCAAATTTAAATTTGTTTTTCTTCGCCTTCTCTATCTTTTTCTTTTCTCTCTGGCACTCGACATCTTTGAGCACTTTTCGAATCCGCTTTTCATCCGAATCGTCTTCTGCTATCGGGATAGATTTATATTCGTTCACAAAGTCCCATCCATATAGATCTGCGAGCACGATATATTTCATTCTAAGAGCAATCAACTCCTTACCTTCTTCTAAGGCAGCGCGAGCCTCCAAAATTTTCCTCGATTGTAGGGCATCAATCGCCGAGTCGATGCGAGTAGCTACTTTCTCTTCGTGATTATACTGCTCCTCGTTTCCTTTTGACTTAAAATTGTGTCGAGCAGAGTTTTCAAGTCTGATCTTCTTAACTGCATTGTTTATAGACTCGTCATTCTGCCTCTTTAACTCGTGCAAGGATCTATGCCAGGATCTATGCCAGGATCTATGCCAGGATCCATGCCAATATCAGAAGATCCACCTAAACCACGTAAACTCATATTCAGTTGGATAACGAATGGCTGTCCAAAAGGCGAGATAAATGAAATGCTAATGCACAAGCATTTATACCTATAGCTCATTACAATATCATGAATAGCTATTACATCACCATTATGTAAGAAACTATTGTTTAATGAAAACAATGAAAATACTTTAAACTGAAGTGACAAAATGAAGCTACGGACCGTAATGAACACGCTTTCCAACTCACGTTGTTACGTTGGAAAGCTGTTATTCATTGATCCGCAAAGCATTAGCATCACGCAGACCATAAAGTGACTCAATTTAGGCACAATTATCTACCTCTAAATTTCATAAATGTAAAGGTTGCATTTCCATGAGCATATGAACAAGCTAAATCACTGTAATAGCAATGATTGTGTAATAATAACAGCGCAAGAAATATAGTGGTTATACCACTCTCAACTCGAGAATTTTTCTCCTTGCACGGCTCTATAACGCTGCCGCCTCACAGTCTCGCCTCTTGGCTCGGCTGCTCATTGGCAATTACTCCTATAGGTGATCGGTTTCACTACAGTCATATGAAATCCGCTCTATTGTTCAGCTGACAAATAATTAAATTTTAAATATGAGTATTTATATAAAAACTGGGACACCATCAACATTCCACAGTAATGACACATCATTGGGACCATATCCATGTACAGATTTGAGGTGTTCATATATCTTCCCGTCCACAGCATCAGTGATAGTTTCTCTCCTCTCCTCCGTCCGGTTTACGATACATTGAAGAACCTCCTCATTTTGTAACAGTTGCACTAATTGGGACTCTACACTCCAATATGAGAAATACCAATGCCTCGATTTTTCAGTTTCTAGCGAAACAGGTACATCACATATAAGCATGCAGCATCATTATCACATGTACTTGTAGGGCCAAAATAATGACTACAATCAGCACAAAAATAGTGCTTTACAAAGTCCTGGTGATTGAACTGCTTATAAAAGGTACTTTGATTCTGGAAGAACATCAGGAATGTGTGCATTCATGATCTGTAACAAGTCAATGAGTGCATCATCAGTAAAGTGATGCTTCAGGACGAATGACATCATTAGTAGAAGTGATTGATTGACTAATAAATCAGCACCTTCATATACGGGCTCATTCCCACCAACAATAAATGCAGAGCAATCCACTGTTAATCTCAGCACTATCATCAGTACATGTACTACCATCACTTTCATTTTTGGATGAAATAGAATTATTAGCGGAGCTCCTGCGCGGGCCGAAGGCCCGCGCAAGCGGAGCACCATACCTAAGGGAAAAACGTATAGTATAATATATAGATTTAGCCACTGGCTAAAAGCGGAGCTCCTGGTTATAAAATTTTCTGTGTAAATGAAAGGGATTCCCATATGTACATGGTTTACATGGTTGCTTTAGAGTCTTCCCTTCACGAGATATTAATTTTTCAAGCATTGACGACGTCATCGATGACGTCATATCACGTGACCACTTCATTTCGCTCATCTAGTGACCTAGACTACACTACCAAAGTTTGGTTGTTTTAGAGTCTTCCCTACACGAGATATAAATTTTTTAAGCATAGATGACGTCATCGATGACGTCATATCACGAGACCACCTCATTTCGCTCATCTGGTGACCTAGACTACACTACCCAAGTGTGGTTGTTTTAGAGCCTTCCCTTCACGAGATATTGATTTTTCAAGCATAGATGACGTCATCGATGACGTCACATCACGTGACCACTTCATTTCGCTCATCTGGTGACCTGGATTACATTACCCAAGCTGGTTGGTTTAGAGTCTTCCTTTCATGAGATATTCATTTTTCAAGCGTAGATGACGTCATCGATGACGTCATATCACGTGACCACTTCATTTTGCTCATCTGGTGACCTGGATTACATTACCCAAGTTTTGTTGTCTTAGAGTCTTCCCTTCACGAGATATTGATTTTTCAAGCATAGATGACGTAACATCACATCGCTGACGTCACATCACGTGACCACCTCATTTCTCTCATCTGGTCACCTAGACTACACTACCCAAGTTTGGTTGTTTTAGAGTCTTCCCTTCACGAGATATTGATTTTTCAAGCATAGATGACGTCATCGATGACGTCACATCACGTGACCACTTCATTTCGCTCATCTAGTGATCTAGACTACACTACCCAAGTTTGGTTGTATTAGAGTCTTCCTTTCATGAGATATTCATTTTTGAAGCATAGATGACGTCATCGATGACGTCATATCACGTGACCACTTCATTTCGCTCATCTGGTGACCTGGATTACATTACCCAAGTTTGGTTGGTTTAGAGTCTTCCTTTCATGAGGTATTCATTTTTCAAGCGTAGATGACGTCATCGATGACGTCATATCACGTGACCACCTCATTCCGTTTATCTGGTGGCCTAGACTACACTACCCAAGTTTGGTTGTTGTAGAGTCTTCCTTTCATGAGATATTCATTTTTAAAGCATAGATGACGTCATCGATGACGTCATATCACGTGACCACTTCATTCCGCTCATCTGGTGGCCTAGACTACACTACCCAAGTTTGGTTGTTTTAGAGTCTTCCCTTCACGAGATACTCATTTTTCAATCACTGATGACGTCATCGATGACGTCACATCACGTGTCCGTGTTACAGCACACCCCTTGTGGCATAGATAAAATATCCCAAGTATGGTTGTCTTAGCATGTTCCCTTGAGGAGATATAATTTTTTCTTTGCATACCACAGGGTTCCCATGTGTACACGGACGACGGACGGACGGACGGACGGACGGACGGACGGCGTACGCTATAGGTTTAATACCAGAAAAATAAAGAAAAATCATATCTCCCGAAGGGTAGCTTCTATAGAAGCCAAACTTGGACAAACTTTCAAAGACCATAAGAGGAACTCTACACCAAGGTCACATGCCCTTACGTCATCAATGACGTCATCAAAATGATCCATAATGCCCGTGACGTTCAAAAATCAACTCGATAGTATACTATACGTTTTTTCCTTAGGTATGGTGCTCCGCTTGCGCGGGCCTTCGGCCCGCGCAGGAGCTCCGCTACTATCGAGTTGATTTTTGAACGTCACGGGCATTTGGGATCATTTTGATGACGTCATTGATGACGTAAGGGCACGTGACTTTGTTGTTAGGCTCCTCTTATGGTCTTTGAAACTTTGTCCAAGTTTGGCTTCTATAGAAGCTTCCCTTCGGGAGATATGATTTTTTCTTTATTGTTCTGGTATAAACCTATAGCGTACGCCGTCCGTCCGTCCGTTAGGCTTTTACACAAGTTGCTCGGCAACTTTCTGGCAACTTTTGCCTTTTCGAGCAACTTTTTGGCAACTTTTGGATTTGAGCAACTTTGGGGCAACTTCCTCTAATTCGAGCAACTTATATCTATTTTAGCAATTTATGTCGTTTTTAAAGTGACAAAACGGCAGTTTTGTATTTTCCTTTGCCGAAAATCATATGGTTCTAACTGCCGAGTGCCTAGATTTGCTTTTGACAACACTTTATATAGACACCTGTAAATGATTTTTGGGATACCTGTGTGATTTTTTTTATCGGTCAGCGGTAGCCATGCGTTTTCAAAATGGCGGCCAACGTTTGTTATATCAATGTATTTAAAATCAGATGTTACAGATTATTTGTACTGTATGTACAGTTTATACAACAGTTTATACTTATAATAAGACGTAAAACTAATTCTTAAGACTTACGAAATGAGCAACTTTTGAGCAACTTTTTCTCAAAAGAGCAACTTTTGAGCAACTTTTTGAAAAAAATGAGCAACTTTTGAGCAACTTTTGAAGATTTTTGGAGCAACTTTTGACAAAAATCCGAGCAACTTGTGTAAAAGCCTACCGTCCGTCCGTCCGTGTACACATGGGAACCCTGTGGTATGCAAAGAAAAAATTATATCTCCTCAAGGGAACATGCTAAGACAACCATACTTGGCATATTTTGTCTATGCCACAAGGGGGGTGCTGTAACACGGACACGTGATGTGACGTCATCGATGACGTCATCTATGCTTGAAAAATCAATATCTCGTGAGGGAAGACTCTAAAACAACCAAACTTGGGTAGTGTAGTCTAGGCCACGAGATGACCGAAATGAGGTGGTCACGTGATATGACGTCATCGATGGCGTCATCTATGCTTGAAAAATCAATATCTCGTGAAGGGAAGACTCTAAGACAACAAAACTTGGGTAGTGTAGTCTAGGCCACCAGATGAGCGAAATGAGATGGTCACGTGATATGACGTCATCGATGACGTCATCTACGCTTGAAAAATGAATATCTCATGAAAGGAAGACTCTAAACCGTCATTCCTAAATGGAGGAATGCTCACCATGAATAATTTAACAATATTTTGATAATATTACTTCAAATTGACCTAAAACATTCAAAATCTGAACTATCAAGACTACTAGTCAGGATAAGGGTTAATACATCGTTTTAGTATATTTTTATAGTATATGCCTCGTTCTATTAAAGATTAATACTATTAAGGTACGTAATCAATAAAACGAGCTGTCCGAACCAGCGAATTCACTCATAGCGTAGTGGTTAGGGTTTGGGTATAGTAACTGGAAAGTTACAGGTTCGAACCCTGATGATTTTCATAATTCTTTTTTTCATTTCTGTAGGTGAGCGCTTGTTTAGAAAAAATTCTAAGTGCCAGTGAGCATTCCTCGATTTAGGCGTGTGTCTCTAAACCAACCAAATTTGGGTAATGTAATCCAGGTCGCCAGATGAGCGAAATGAAGTGGTCACGTGATGTGACGTCATCGATGACGTCATCTATGCTTGAAAAATCAATATCTCGTGAAGGGAAGACTCTAAAACAACCAAACTTTGGTAGTGTAGTCTAGGTCACTAGATGAGCGAAATGATGTGGTCACGTGATGTGACGTCATCGATGACGTCATCTATGCTGGAAAAATCAATATCTCGTGAAGGGAAGACTCTAAAACAACCAAACTTTGGTAGTGTAGTCTAGGTAACTAGATGAGCGAAATGAAGTGGTCACGTGATATGACGTCATCGATGACGTCATCTATGCTTGAAAAATTAATATCTCGTGAAGGGAAGACTCTAAAGCAACCATGTAAACCATGTACACATGGGAATCCCTTTCATTCACAGAAAATTTTATAACCAGGAGCTCCGCTTTTAGCCAGTGGCTAAATCTATATATTATCTGACATGGCATTACCGATGTTACTAGTGGTTCTCGTGGAACTGTCGTCTCCCCGTGAGGATATTCCAGCACTATCAGTTTCTACTTCATTGCAGGAGGAGTAGTAGTCCAGGTCACTTACAATATCTAACTATTCTCCCAAATCCGAATTGCCACTTTCGAAGTCAACCAACGAACCACTTGATTCATCATCGATAGAATTACTTAATGGTTCACTTTCAATTTCGTAATCTTCATTGTTTTCAGTTTTTCTATCCCTCCAAACAGATGTTTTTGTTTTTTTAGCTTCCTCATCTCGTAGATAATTCTTGTAAGTTTTGCACCTCTTTTTCGCCATTTAGTGAGAAACTAGGCGTTTAGTATCGTCACAGATCGAAGGAAAAATAATATTTTAAAGAAAATGTGATCCTGGATGACTTTTTCCTTCTGAAAACCAACCCCTTTTTGGAAAAGGCAATACCATCGTGTAGAGAGGATGCCGCCATCTTGGTGTACTGAACGCGTAGAGGATTATGGGATTGATTTTGGTCAGCGGGTGACAACTTGAACATGCGCAATGATTTCCCGCTCTTTCAACGTTTTTCAGTTAGAATTGAAACTCATTATCTTAACACCTAAAAATTTCTCCTTTATTCTATGATGTCTCGTTTTGCATTAGTCGAATTCTACGAGGAAAACAACTCATGGGATGTTGTTCCTCTAACTGATGTAGAAACCGAGGGTAGGTCCGACAACGATTTACTAGGATCGAAGACGGTAGTGACTTGGGAAAAAGCTATCAAAAGACCCCATCGCAGCTCCTGGGAAAATACATCAAATATCAGGTAATTATTTCTATTTCTCGCATTTTTTTAGGCTGCAATATTGTCTTTAAATGTCTGTAACTCGGCTTTCTTGATCTATTTGACGAGTTTGAGGTAGTAAGTTCCTATTCTGACGAAAATTTTAAAGGGGTTTTTCCTCTATGGACAATATTTTTCGAATTTCCTAGGGGTTTTGAAAGCTGTTGTGGGAGACATTCGGAATTTATTTTTCGGGGGTTTCTGGCCTCTGAACAACTGTATAGTAAACAAAATAATTCCAAAGCAAGGCGTCAAATATGTCTTATGGTCACTATCTAATTTATAATTTTACTAATTTCAATGAACATTCATGATCTTTTGAGATCATTCTGTCATGATACAGCACAATCTTTGTGTTTTTTCTTGACACGGCAGAGTGAGCACACTGGGAACTGTGATCTTTGAGCCGTCCAGGAAATTTGAGTGATTGCTGTGTTATTTATCTTTTTACTAATGTTAATGAACAGTGATGATGCGTAGAGCTCATTTTTGACATGATTGCGGCAGTCTAGTATTTAGCTTTTAGGAAATAAAATACCCCTACTCACAGGCACCAGGAGCTAAGGTCACATGCCACACTGTTGCCTATGTGCCATTGGAGACCATATAATTCTCAACTATTATACCAATTTTACACAGCTGATTACTCAAATCTACTTGATCTAATGTATGGTAAGGAATGCAAAGTACAATGCAAAGTACAGCGATGATGACGAATATAGTGATTCAGAATTGGTGAGCATAAACAATAATTTCAAAACTTAATTCAGTTTTAATAATTTCTGATGTGTCATGGACACCACAAAATCACACGCATGTTTTAAAAATGGTATAGTCAAGGGAACGAAAGTCACATTTGCGTCAGAAAAACATCTAAGCAATATGTGCTGCTTTCTTTTATTAGTCATTAACTCATTATTGTATTGTGACATTCTGTCATTTAAGACAAACTGCCACTTCAAGGAATTTTTTAGGCATATTTACGCCTGTACCATATCGGGCACAATTTCACGCCATGCTCAGACTTTCATTCCCTTGGCCACCTAATAATAGTGCTTCAGTCCCCTAGTTTCATTTTGTATAATCATGTCCCATAAGAAAAGCAGAAGAAAAGAGTTCAGGTTCCAATGTTTTATTTTATTTTACTTCAGGGTTCATAGCAGACAACTTTTTTTTAGGCTTCCATTATCGTAACTGCTTGGAAATACATATTTCAAATGATCAACACACATGTACACCATGGCAATAATTTGCTTACATGTACATGTATGCATGGTCTCAATAAAAATAAATTACCCCAATAGAGCAGTTTTCACATGACTGTCGTGAAACCAATTGCAAAGTAATTACACAATTTCTGAACAAAACCTATAGTAGTAATTGTGAATTACTCACAACAGTCTTGCAAAAAACACTTTATTGATTGTTGTCTAGATGGCCACAAGAGTAAAAAAGCCAAGGACCAAAAACAATGGGGGAAAAGGAAAAGAAGCAGCATTTTGAGGAGATGTGTAAGGTCATTCAAGACAAGTACCAGGTGAACAGTCAATAATGTCCAATTGTTAAATTAACAAAATGGTATTGCACCTCGGTAACCAGGGAAATATACATTTAGTCACCAAAGGCGTGACTATAAATTTGTCCATAATCACAGACCCTTTAGATAGATAGATAGATAGATAGATAGATAGGTTTATTTATACCTCTAGCAGTTGAAACTGAATTACAGGTATACGGTCACACGATCACATAAATTACATAAGGCGAACATTTACAATCAATATTTACAAAATTCAATCAAGACAATAAGCAAAAACATTCGTGGCGAATTTGCCGAAGCGGTCAGTGTTCGTGCTTTTGGTATTACATGTAGCCCTAGCTCTTAGGTTGTAAGTATTCTGTGGATTTACTATACGACTGCTGACTAAGTTATACAGAGGGTTGTTTGGTTCTAGTGATTTTATAAGGTTTCTGCACGCTTCATCGCGCCTCTCCTTGAGTGGGGCTATTTGTGCAGCAACAAGCGCATCCGCGTATGACAGGCTCGGGAATATTGCGGCCAGCGCGCGCTTCTGTACCTTCTCTAGAGCCTGCGAGAGATACTGCGGTAGATTAGCGAACGCCGGGGTTGCGTACTCAAGGAGAGGTCTGATGAGCGTGCAGAAAACCTTGACCAGGTCAGTTTGGCAGACACCACAACGCTTCAGCGTGCGAAGAGCATACATCTTCCGGTTGGCTTTCTTAATTATAAAGTCCACCTGCTCTCCCCAGGCCAAGTCGTTGGACACGTATATGCCGAGAAATTTAAACGACTTGACGCGCTCAATAGCAGAGCCGCCGACGGAGAGGGGAGGGCAGGTGAAGCTATTATACTTTAAGAAATCAACCGTCATTTCTTTGCACTTTTTAGGGTTTAGACGCATATTGTTGTCCGCCGCGAATGTATGAATACTGTTTACAATGTCTGCCATGACAGATGGCAGCGAACTCTTATTTTGATACATGTAATAGAATACTCAAATTTTAATTCACGAATAATGAAAGACAAAGTGTAAAGATTGGAAGCAAACAATGAGGCATATCGGTTGAAATGAGACCAATATATGGCCAGGGAAATACATGATTTTCTTTAACAAAGCACTGTGTTTAAGACAGCGTTCCAAACTTTATGAATGCAACCAAAATACAGTGATTTCTTAAAGAAATTAATTATGTTTATCTCGGTCAGGTTGCAACCGATTCGCCTCATTCTTCGTGTAGCATTCATTTTTTATTTATTCATGTAATATTTCTAAAAAGTAAATAAAATTAAATTGAAATTGAAATGACCTTTCCAATCCAAGGACAAATAATATTGCGAAATCGATTTTTTTTGTGATGTCATCACTTGAGTACTCTAATTGTCAAAGTAATAAGAGTTTATGCTAGTCCGAAGATGACAAAAACACAAGTTTACTTTTTTATAACTACTTTGGAGTCTTTCACATCAAGTACTGTTTCCATGACAACAACAACAGAAGATTGACAACGATCAATACGGCGGTATCCCAAAATCCTCCACCCAATTCGCCTTGATCTCGATGTTTCACCAATGGTCTCAAGCTACAGACAGTACAGGTGCTGCTGTTAGGGTCGTGTTATTTGATTATCGCAAGGCATTTGACCTTATTGATCACAAGATACTTGTCGCTAAGATCAATGGCCTCGACATGCCGCATAGCACCAAAGCCTGGGTGACTGACTTCTTGACAAACCGACATCAACGCGTCAAGTTGTCTGGGGACTGTTTTTCCGAGTGGGGCCCAGTCCCCGCCGGGGTTCCACAGGGGACCAAGCTTGGTCCATGGCTCTTCTTGCTCATGATAAACGATCTTAAGGTTGACACACTTACGTGGAAGTACGTGGACGATACCACAATCTCCCATATCATACCCCGCGGCATCCTGGGTAATGTGCAACAGGCTGTTACCAATGTGGAGGACTGGTCTCGGGCACAGCGGATGCAGCTCAACGCCGACAAGTGTAAGGAGATGATTATCGACTTTAAGAAGAACTCTCATAATTTTCCACCCCTCTTTGTCGACGGTAAAGAACTTCCAGTCACTGACTGCGCGAAGATTCTCGGGGTTACTATATCTAATGACTTGAAATGGAACAATCACGTTGTAGATTGTATTAAGAAAGCAAACAAGCGCCTGTATTTTATTGTTCTCTTGAAAAGGGCTCGCGTCCCTCTTAATGACATCGTCAATTTCTATTGTACAACTATTAGACCTGTACTAGAATACTGCGCTCCTGTCTTCCATCATGCGCTCCCCGCTTATCTCTGCGAGGATATTGAACGAATCCAAAAGAGAGTACTTTCTATTATATCACCGGACATGTCATATCAGGACTGCCTTGGGAGCCTAGGCCTGCCAACGCTTAAAGATAGACGTAACGAATTATGTAGGCAATTATTCGATTCTATCGCGTCCAACCCTGAACACAAGCTACATCATCTGCTGCCACCTAGACACAATTCGGACTATAATCTAAGGCGTAAAAGGACTTATAATTTGCCACGTGCCAAAACGGAACGTTTCAAGCGCTCTTTCATTAATGCCATGTCGAAGTGAGAGTCAGGAATAAAGAATCAGGAAATCCACAGTTTTTAACTTAGTTAATAGATTAAGTAAATTTAAATATATTTAAATAAAACTATTGTCATTATATTAAGTATTTTTATCCATTTTTATATATATAATTATTTGTAAAGCCAAATATTTTTATAATTTTACTATGTATATAACGCAATTCAGTTTTTATAACTGCAACGTTTTATCGAATTAAACTATCTATCAATCTATCTATCTAGCCTTTTGAAGTAGTTACAGTAAAGTATGTTGTATGTTCTAAATTTCTTTGCACGAAGAAAAAAAATAAAGTAGTGAATTGTTTAAAAATAAAAATTAACAAAAAGCTACTGCCCACTTTTTGGGTCAATAATTCACAATTGTTAAATGCATGTTGTATATAGATTTCGATTTTTATTTACGTTTTTTATTACTTATTTCAGTAATTTCCTTTGTTATCCCACCGTATAGTTTTCGTTTGTAAATTGTTATAGAGGACTAGCCTTTTTGAAGTAGTTACAGTAAAGTATGTTGTATGTTCTAAATAACGACAAACATTTCTGATGTGGGGGGGAGGGGGGGGGGGGCAGTGAGGCTGCCACAGTGATGATACCCTGCTATCTCGTTATGCGTTTTCTGACCCAGGCCTCCTTGAGACAAATGAGGAGAAAAATTGAAGAAATACTATGCAGGCTCTGTTTTGGATGTCTCTTACAATTTTCGAATATATCAGAGGGAAATAACTTGCTGAGAAAAAAATAGAAAATGTGAAATTTCAAAAATGGATCTCTGAAGTTAATGATGATGTTAGAAAAATGACAACCAGAGGAATAAACTAAAGAACTGTTAGAATGTTCAAACAAAAATGAATATAAAGTTCGATGATAACCTCCAGATTCGAAATGTCAAACACAGAATAGCATTAATGCTACTCCGTATCAGTAACCACCCCCTAGAAATCGAAACGGAGAAATGCACAATCACGCGTTTCCGATGCATACCTATTATGTAAAACTCTTAAAATAAACGATCATCATATCATGACACTATGCCTTTACCAGTGATTTTATAAAGCAAACAAGTTTTAATTTCCAGAAGTGGCAAAGTCGTTGCAGTGTAATTTGTTTTTTTTTTTCACATATGGCAAAAAATTGTTCACATAAGATTTTCTGAAATAAAAAATACCATGAAATAATACGTGAATATATAAATATATATAAAAATATATAAATAAATTGTACAAACCTACCTTCTAGTCTTCCTCATTCTCTTCGTCACTTTCTTCCTCCTCCTCTTCGACCACCTCCTCATATTCCCTTTCCTCCTTTCTTCTCAACCTGTAAAATATTAATGAAACTAATAAAGCTATCATCCTTCTAGCATTCTTGTTAAGGTATCAATTTGTTTAACAGTTATCAGGAGTGTGATGTTCATTTCAAAATTATGTTTAATATATAACAATACAGCACCCAAGATGAAATAGGTATATGTCAAGACAAAATATAAAATGCTATTTCATTCAATAATTTCCAAAGCACAGCGGAGCCAAGAGGAAATGCTGCATGAGACAGCAGCATAATAGATACCTGCCAGTAAAGAAAAAAATATATATATCAGAGTGGTGTAACCAACCACTAGCCCACTAGCTTATCAAATTACATCATCTACCATAACTTAATGCAGAATAGCATTAGTGTTTAAGGGACAAAGAATGAAACAGTTCAAATTCTCGGTAACTTACTCAAAACACATCCTTCTCTCTCCCTCTCCAATGAACTCAATCTTCATTCTGTTTCAGGAAATAAGAAAACAGTAAGTATTTTAGTATTTTAATGTTCACTAATAACTTTTATATAACTTTTATTACAAATGCAAAATGTTCTCAATTCTGATTAAACTTCAATTTAATTTCAAGTGCACAAATGTGATTTAAGTTCAAAGTACACATTTTCTCTCTTGCTTTCTTAATTGCTTATTTCTTAATTGCTTTCTTAATTGCTAAACTTAAACAATTGTTCACTGCTTGGGGTGGTCTAAAGAGCTAAAGCCCTAAAGCCCTAAAATATTTTGTTTATGAGCAAAAAATTAATTGTTTGCTAAAGATTGGGCCTATAATAAAAAAAGTTGTAGATTTGTATCTAAAGTTAAATAATTACTAGATTTTGTATTTTTCAGCCGCCCCGCAAAATACTGAGTTAGCTATTGCTTAAATACTGCGTGGAAGCTGAATCTATGTAGTGATTCGAATTTCGCATGTCGCATCATAGTAGTGTAGCACGTCTCACATTACCAGTCAACTGTTCTCAGAAACCTTTGCTGAAAGAGTGTTTATCGTGCAGAGAAAATCCACGAGTTCTGCCGATCATTGCTTCCTCAAAAGAGCTATTCAGATGAACAAGTGAAGAATACATTTTCCACCTGGAAGGCGAGGATTTGTCGAGACACTACTCTGAGCATCTAGGCGTTGCTCTTGCTTGTCTCTGGTCACCTTCTTGCTTAAGTGCTAGGCCAGTGACTGGGTGGATGAAAGCAATCCATTCACACTCACCTCACCAGATCAAATTCAAAGATCACCTGCTATAGATTCGATGGAAGTTTGCAGTCTCGTTTACTTCCCCCCTCGCTTTTCTTGAAGCCTTCACTTCACTTCTATTCTCTACGTTTCTGCGTCATTTTCAAAAGTGATCTTGTGAGGAGTAATCCCTCTTGCTGTAAATTTGCTGCATCCGCGTGATTCTCGATGTCTCTCTTGTTTCTCAAGACTTGTTACTAGTCTCCCGAAAGATACCCGAAATCCCTGCATTTCACCACAGGCCACCCAAATCCGTTTCCTTAACTTTTTACGATTTTCGACCTACCAAGGAATGATCATTTAGTGAATAAATATCGGGAAAAAGTATTTCACTTTTGTTATTATAGGCACTTCAAGCAAACTGAAAATAATGTTCTTGCTACGTAAGGAATACCTACAATATTACAATTGCCTCACCAACGGACACCCCCCGGGAACACCTCAAACTAATACATACTACCTATGCCTATTTTAATTCATTGAATTTCACATGCCCCGTTGGAATTATGGCTTTGCTCATTTGGAAACACCGTTGCTGTTTGATTTTTACTACGAAGGCTCTCGTATTTTGATATTTATGCATTTTCGTGAAGCCTCAGATAAAGGGCACAATGAACATGCCCCTGCTTGACACTTGTTTAAATAAGGGGTGCTATGGGAGTGTCTTCCTTGCGTTAGTTGGAAATTAACTTACCTATCGAACCGCAAAATTGCAATTATTGCAATTGCGATGTAGAAACAAAGAAAAACAAATTATTTGTATACAAAGTTGAATGAATTCAAGGTCTCAAGGGCATAGGGCTATTTCAATTCTCCAAGTATTACTTCTTCCCCTTTCTCTTATAAGAGGTCCAGGGTGAGGTATTTAAATCTATAAGTAAGCTACTCGGAACAGGGAAACGTTGGCACGGTTAGAAGCCGTCCGTATATACGGAAACTTACCTTAACACTCCAAATACGAATAGTAGTAGACAGAAAGCCCTGAAATTTAAATTTTAATTAGAGCAACAGTATTACTAGTTTTCAAAACTAGTAACTTACGAACTTCGTTCTAGAGCTATGGACCGTCGTCAATAGCAAACGTATACACCTCTCCATTTACCGGTGTCTCCCTGGGTAAATAAGCTTTTGTGCTTTTTCGATTATGTGTTTAAATGCTTAAATGCTTAAATAATTTTTCCTACTATAGCTTACGCTAATGTCTAGGATTGCTTACCTCGTTGGGATGTCCATCCTTGCTGCTTACGCTATTGCCCTTGGTGTTAGACTCACACTAATAGGGCAGTTGTTTTTGCATTGTATCAAAAAGTGTCACAGAAATGATAACGTCGCGCCCACGTCGCGTCTTTGATGTTCTCGCTCTTGATGCACCTGGAATGTAACTTAAAAGATAAGAAAAGGTATTCTTTCTTTAAAAAAGAAATTTAATATGTAAATATTATTTTTCTTGAATTAGGACACAGAGCGAACATCCAGATATAATTTTGATACATTCCGTGAAGATATCACATGAATAACTAATATATAAAAGTTCTTGAGAAACAAAATGTGAAGGATTCATTAAGATTTGTTTCTCTGTCAAGAACTTTGCGCGTTGACATTTTAATCGATTTTAGTAACATGCACCTCTCAAGCATTCGGGGATTCCCGTTTATCTGCAAGCAATCTATTTAGCGCGCATTAAACGTTGATTTGATTGACAATTTGATTGGGGGGCAAGGTTTTCTCACGGTTCGCCAGGTGATACGAATCGGGTCTAATTAGGCTGCCAACTAGCGTCGAGATTTATTTTTCAGAAATAGGATTTTAAACAGCACAAATAGTTCCTCGTTTTCGTTCCCAGAAACCGGAAACCCGAATTTGCCCGTTTACAAACGAGAAACTTAGAAATAAACATTGTTACGAGCTTACTGCGATATCTAGAATCCTTTAATTTGTTAATTAGCAATTTCGGGTAAGCAAAAACAAACACTCCTGTCTGAAGCCCGATCAAAGCTTTTAGTGAGTATCAGTAGTCATACTTTCAGCCGCCTAGTACTTTCTGATTTTGATTCCTACAAAGCAGAAACATGGATATGTGCATCACTGTTATTCGAATAATTAGAAAATTGGAAGCCACTATATTTGAGGAATCCGCGATCAAAACTGGCTATTGTTTGTATCGCAGACGTTTGTCAGTCAAAATTGTTTGTTTTGCCAGAGTGTGATTGTTTTCATGTTTTCCGTGTGAAATTCTCTAGAGTTAGGGACTTGTAATTTTATGTGGAGGGGAATGGGGGGTGTCCTAGTTTTTCAAAGAAAAAAATAGGGAGCTAACCCTTGAACATAAAAAGATGTACACATCTTTTTTATAACACCCTCTTTTTTAATAAGAACGTTCAGGCTGAACTTTACCAAATTTAAGAGAATTGCTAAGAAGTCCGCCATGTCCAACCTCTCGAAATCCACCGTAGGCGCACCTGGGGCGAACTCTTGAGGCCAGTCGATGTCCCTGTTGCGGCAAGTCTATTTAGCAGAGCTGCTGGGATCCGCCCCCTCGTCGTCTCTGAAGGCAGATGATGCCGGCGCCGATAGTTTGGCACGTAGCTTCAAAACTTCTAGCTCCGAGGGCCAGTTGCTCATGCAACTGAGGCGGACGAAGAGCTAGTAGGGACGAGCTGTTGTGGCGAAGGACTCGGTCCTTGTTGCGGATGTCTTGAAGGCGTAGTGAAGGTTGTTATTGCCTCTCCTACGAGATCCCGCTCTAGTTTGGCCAATTGCCGAGTTGCTGACTTGCGCTGCTCTCTTGCTTTGTCCGCAATGCGGGATGATTTCCGAGTTTGTCCTGTGGACGTAGCAAACATATTCAGTCTCACTTCGCCGAAATACATTAGCCGTGCTAAACGGACAGCGCAGACAGCGCTTTATATTTTGAGTTAGATTGATCTTACCTTTCTTTCTACAAAACGTAAATACAATCATTTCTTTTAGTTAATGCGCCATTATATACCGAAGCTGTTTCTACAAAAAAGGCACTACTTAAAGGCCAAGAATGACAACAAGAATATCGAAAGATGAGTTTCCGCAGAGCTCAAACCTTTTTGACAAGTTTCTCCGCTGCCAACAGGCCCAAGCCGAATTATAAACTAAGTTGTGTATTTTGGGGGTATTTTTTACAAAAAAAGGCATCAAGTTTAGAAATTCAATCAAGAACCAATAATAGTTGCGGTTACACTCGCACTGGGTTAGCGCTTTACCCGGAGGTAACTCCCTCAGGTCAGTGAGATGTGGGTTAAAATATTAACCCGAAGGTGATTTAGGCATGCGGTCACACTGTAATTGGATCTCGTGGGTTAGCAAGGATTTCGCGGGAAAGATTGTAAACATGGACGACCGAGACGTCGCTGCTTTAATGTCTGTGATTTTCCTGTTAACTTTAAACAATTCTGTAGCGAATTCCCACATCTTGTTCTTTTTATGGAGATCTCGAAGGAGAAGAAGGGCCCGTCTGCGATTTTTACAAATGGCAGAGGCAGTTTATTTACATTTTCGAGCCCGAAGAATCGGAGGTCGGCGGCCTAGAACTGCATGGGTATTTCCACGACCGCAAAACTGGTTTCAGCGTCTCTTGAACGACAGGACATGAAATTTCTGGTGGAAAGAGAACTTCAGAGTATCTCGTGGTACTTTTGAATATATTTGTAGACGAGTTGGACCGGCACTTCAGCGGCAGAATACGCGATTACGAGATGCGATCCCAGTACCTAAACGTGTTGGTGCTAGTTTGTGGCGATTAGCAACTGGAGAGTGCTACAGATCGTGAGTAGTATAGTATGCACCGAATTAGCCCTTTTTTTCGGCAGGAATACTAATTTTCGGCAGGAATACATAATGAGCGTTGCGGTTGAATTAATGAGCGTCCCCACGCGGAATTAATGAGCTTGCGGTTGATTGTTGAAACAGGTGTTCTTTTGTTCTTTATTGCGGCGGAATTAATGAGCGTCGCGGTTGAATTAATGAGCTTGCGGTTCGATGTTGACACAGGTGTTCCTTTGTTTAAAAGTGAGGCGGAATACGTAATGAGGTGTTCCTTTGTGTTCAACACGTTGCTGCGGTTTCTTTTGTCTCGGCCACGCGGTTTCTATTGTTCTCCGAGTCAATATAAGCAGAGCTCCTGTGGCCCCACTCATTCAAGCCCAACCATCCAGACCGATCAAAGCTGAAGATGGAAGACAAATTGCAAGCTGAAGTTGATGAAGCCGTAGCTAACCTTCTCAACGTTACCGCAGAGATGCAATCAGAAGAAGTTAATAATCGGTGGGATTTCACACACTTTACCGCCTTGGAAGACTTTGAGCACTATATTCATTCGGAAGACATCCCGAGTGAACACATTCCGGATGCAGTAGATAGACTTATGCAACTTACTTTTGGAGATGTGTCTGAACCGTCCTTTACCTTAGGTCAGCCATCTACCGATTTCCCACCATTTACAGAAAACATTCAAGCCCCGGAAATAGATATCGATTGTTTACCAGTGTTTGGGGAAGCTGCCGAGCTAGACGCTCGCAAACCTGACTTTGAGCAAGAACTATCAGAAGCTATGGAAAGAATTACCAAGCAATGTCAAGAAAATCCAGAAGCTTGGACGGAATTGGAGAAAGAAGTTCTTTCTCTCGGTACGACCGCTGAAAACCCTGTTGATGTTGCTGATACAGTCGAGGTCCAGTCTCCTCAGTCTGCCTGTGAGAATAAAGCACAAATGGGGGGAGGAGGAAAGCGAAAAGCCCCGAGGAGATTTCACCCGACTCTAAGAAAAGCAAACTCGAGTGTGAGACTTGTGGGCGACTGTTTCACAGGAAAGATCATCTCAAAGATCATAAAAAAAAACACGAAAACAAGAGAGAGTTCCCCTGCCCTAACTGCGACAAGGCATTTCGGCGTAAAGCTCATCTAAAAGATCACATCAGGAAAAAACATGAAAATAGAGCAAAGGAACGAGTCTACAAATGCGACACCTGCGGAGCCGAGTTTTACAACAAAGCCCCGTTCAACGAACACATGAAGACCCATAAGAAGAAACGACCTGCAAAAGAGAGACCACTGAAGGTAAATATTATACTATGTGTTACGCGCATAATTATTAGTGTGATTTCTTTTGTTTTCAACACGTGTTCGTGGTTTCTTTTTTTTCAACACGTGTTCGTGGTTTCCTTTTGTTTGCTACACGTGTTCGTGGTTTCTTTTGTTTTCAACACGTGTTCGCGGTTTCTTTTGTTTTTAACACGTGGCTGCAGTTTTCTTTTCTTTTCAAGTTCGTGGTTACTTATTTTAGTAATAGCGACTTTGACAACTTTTTGCGTATAATTATTAGTGTGGTTTCTTTTGTTCTCAACACGTGATTTCTATATTAAAAGCGACTCGCATAATTATTACTGCGGTTTACAACACTTAAATACCTATATTACTATTTCAGAACCCAAACCCAAGAAGGCTAAACCCAGTCCTCCTCCGGCAGCCAGTGGTCGACCCAGTACGAGTTGGGAAGAAGACCCTATGTCTATCCCCGATGGACTCAGTGCTGAATACCACCGTCACTGGCACCAGATCCGGACTCGGTTCTCCAGAAACCTCCGTTTGTCAGACTGGTACAATTTTCGACTACTCACGTTAAATCTACAAGACCTTCTCACCTACCTGGACCGGATCTTCCACGACCAGTCTACTGTTTTCAAAGTCAACCTGTCCTTTGGCTACCTCCTACGCAATAACGAGACGGGCGAGCTTCAGTACCACTACACATCCAGAAATAATAATCAACTCTTCCCAGAACCCTTCCTGATCGCCAACGCCGCTGACCTGGACCAAGTGCGTGACGCTCTGCGCAACATCGACATCCTCGAATGGGTCCGCCAACAACGTCCCAACTCTAAATGGGTGGTCGACAAGGTGTGTAACGTCACCTTCTACGTGAGTAAACTCCGTGGACACCCCATCGGTCGTGGCAAGAACCTCCCCCACTACATCGTGGAGAACCGTGGGCTCGTCCCCCTTGACCAGAACCGCAACAACCACCAGCAGTATGACGACAACCTCTGTTTCTTCAGAGCCCTGGCCCTCCATAACGGATGCACCTTAAAGAACCTGGAGCGGGATACCCAGCATTATTATGAAAGGTAAGTAAGTTTGGGTCTGGGATGGGAATTCTAGTGTATGGTCTAGACACATAGCGTAATATATTTGTTTTCTTTAGGTACCGCGCCACCCAAGCTCCGTCCCGTAAAAAGTTCGCTGGCATCAAACTGGAGGAGCACGACGAACTCGAACAACTGTTTGAAGTCAACATCTTTGTCTACGCCTTAGAACCCCTCGATACGGAGGACGACACCCCTGAAATTGTAGCTCAGTTGGTCCAACGCTCCCATCGTCAACACGCCTCATCCCTCTACCTCAACCTATACAAGGCCCACTTCTCCTACATAAGAATATGACCAAGTATTCGAAATCTTTCGCTTGCTCCCGCTGCCGAAAACTCTGGAAGCATGTAGGCATGTTGCATCGTCACGAGGTCAAGTGTGATGGGAAGGTCCGCTACGAGTTCCGGGCGGTGTATACAAAACCCCACGCACCATCTTTGAGCTGATCGAAGAAAATACTGAGATTGGTATTCCTGACGAATTACGCTACTTCCCATACCGTGCCACATTCGACTTCGAATCGTACTTCAAGCGTGACGATCATCCCTCGAACACAAACAAACTCCAATGGCAAGCCCGACACATCCCCCTCAGCGTCAGTGTTTGCTCGAACGTGCCAGGTTACAAAGACCCGAAATGCTTTGTGAGCGATGGAGACTCCACCAACTGGTCCAATCTATGATTGAGTACTTAAAAGAAATCAGCCAAGAGAGTTACAAGAAAATGAAGGAAAAATTTGACGATATTCTGGACATGCTCGACGATTTAATTCAAGAACAGGACTCCCAAGAGTCGAGTGATGTCGAAGATCTCATGGAGTCGGATGAGGAGGAGGAGGAGGAAGAGGAAGAGACTGAGGAAGATCGCGCCTTTATTGATAACGAGGTGGAAGAACAAGACCCTTCCTTCTACCGTGCCGTCAACCAAGAGCTCGGGGACCCTGTTCGACCACCACCTAAGGAAGAAGAAGAAGAACCCGATAACTTTATAAAAAAATTAAAGAAGAGTCTGGAGGCCTATTTGAAGGAACTTCCAGTTCTCGGATTCAACTCGGGCAAATACGATCTGAATGTGGTCAAGGAATTCCTCTTCCCTGTCCTCGTTAAGGAGGAAACAGTCGACTTTACCATCAAGCGGAACAATAACTTATGGCTTTAAAAACGGAACACTTCAAGTTCCTAGATATAACAAATTTCCTCGCCTCAGGCTTCTCGTACGACAAGTTCCTAAAAGCGTACGAGTGCGAACAAACCAAAGGATTCTTCCCCTATGAATGGATGGACTCGCTCGACAAACTCACGCGCACCAGTCTTCCTCCTCATGAAGCGTTCTACTCATCCCTCAAGGGCGCCAACATTTCCGTCGACGAGTACCAGTACTGTAAAAAAATCTGGGAAGAGAACAGCATGGAAACATTCAAAGATTTTCTAATTGGTATAATAATCTGGACGTACAACCTTTCTGCAAAGCTGTGATGAAAATGTGCACCTTCTGGAAACACCGACACATCGACATGCTGAAACAGGGCATTTCTATCCCTGGAGTTACCTTAAACTACCTCTTCAAGACCCTCCCTGATGACGTCAACTTCTCCTTGATTGATGAGAAAAATAAAGACCTGTATAAGCTTTACAAGAGCAACATGGTGGGAGGTCCTTCTATCATCTTTCACCGGTACCACGAAGCTGGCGTGACCAAGATTAGACAGAGAGCAATGGAAGCTCAAGGCAAAGACCCCAAACTCTGTCAAAAGATCGTGGGGTACGATGCCAACGCCCTCTACTTGTGGGCTATTATGCAGCCGATGGCCACCGGTCAGTTCACCCGCCGACGAGAGGAGACTGGGTTCAAGAAGGAGGGAGGTGTTAAAATGGCTACCGAGTGGCTCGAGTGGGAAGCCCAACAGCGCAACATCAAGATCCGCCATCAAGCCAATAACATCGAGAAACGTATTGGACCCAGAAAGCTCCGGTCGATGGATACCATGGAGACTCCAACACCATCTTCCAGTTTCATGGTAAGTTCTTAGATTCCATTGTTCCCTTGTCACACAACCCCGATGACGTAATGCTTCCATTGTTCCAACAGGATGCTGGTGGCATGAGCACCCCTGTTATCTGACCGAGGACCAAGAGATGAATGAGCGACGGCAAAAGCCCATGTCTGAACTGTATGCAGAGACCCAAGCCAATACCCAGTACCTCCGCGACCAGGTTATACGGTGGTGGAAATCTACGAGTGTGAATGGCGACAACAGAAGCGACAGAACCCCGCAATTCGTCAGTTTCTCGAGTCCAAACTCTACCGGAAGCTGGACAAGCAGAGAACCCTGACCGAGGCTCAACTCCTGAACGCCATCCGCCAAGACAATCTGTTCCGGGTGGTAGAGTGTGACATCCGGGTCCCCGACGATTTAAAAGACCACTTCTCAGAAATGACACCCATCTTCAAGAATACTGAAATCTCCCGTGACGACATCGGCGAGTACATGAAAGCGTTTGCCGAGGAACATGAGATGATGCCTCGCCCCCGTCGTAGCCTCATTGGCAGTTACTTGGTGAAAAGATCCTGCTCGCCACTCCTCTCCTTAAATGGTACCTGGACCATGGTTTGGAAGTGACCAAGATCTACCAGGTGGTGGAGTACGACCCGAGCCCCTGTTTCAAGCCGTTTGGGGAGGCCGTGTCTAATGCTCGACGTGCCGGGGATGCCGACCAAGGCCATCATTGCTGAAACCATGAAACTGGTAAGTAAAACACTCCACAGGACCCAATCATTAGCGTTAGAGACTGAACTGTTTTTTCTTGACAGGTGGGAAACAGTAGTTACGACAAAACCATTACTGACCAGGAGCGGCATCGGGAAGTAGCCTACTGCGAGGACGCCAAAGCCACCAGAATGATCAACACGCCTTACTTCAGACAACTGGATAAAATAGATAATGACACGTATGAAGTCCAGTCATGTAAGCGACACATCAAATTGAATCTTCCTTTACAAATTGGCTTTTTTGTCTACCAGTATGCGAAGCTGAGAATGCTTCAATTTTACTATGACTTTATAGACAAGTACATAGACCGATCTAATTTTGAATATTAGACAGATACAGATAGTGCCTATGTCGCCATCGCTGGAGAGAGTTTTGAGTCTTTAGTTCAACCAGAGTTAAAGGGTGAATTTGAAGCAGATAAGCATAATTGGTTCCCCCGTACCGACACTCCTGAGAACAAAGCCTATGACAAACGCAAACCAGGTCTGTTCAAAGAAGAATGGTCTGGAAAGGGGATTATTAGTTTAAGTAGTAAGACCTACTATTGTTTGGGCATACGATAAATTTAGTTGCAAAGGTGTAAACAAGAGATGTAATGATATTGACAAAGACAACTACTTGAACGTCCTTCTCACCAAAACAGTCTAGTTCGGGTATAAATAAAGGATTCAGAGTCGTCAACCACGTGATGTATACGTATCAGCAAACACGTGACGGATTTCCTATTTTTATCCTAAGCGGAAAGTACTCGAGGATGGGGTAAGCACCATACCTTTAGATATTTAACTTTATACACTAGTAGCTATAAATATGTACATATATTATACTCTAGGATATTTAACTTTATATCAATATATATACTAGTAACTATAAGTAATGTAACTATATATACATATACCCTATACTATAAGTAAGTTACTATATATTATACTCTTACGCAATATAAGTGTAAATAAAGATAAACACGAGTGATCTAAATGTCCCGTTTGTCGCCTTTTGTCTCCTTTTGTCCCCGTTTTTTCTATAAATAGTGGTGTTAGGGTTGGGTTTTGTTTCAGTCCAAGTTTACTTTGGTCGTGGTAACATGGTTCGGAGAATCTGTCGAGACTGTCCTATTGAGGGATGTGGTTCGAGATTTTTAGTCAAACTTTCCAATCATTTAGCTCAGACTCATAATTTACCAAGCAAGGAACGCAAACCATATTTGCAACAAGCCAAGTTACAGCCCGTAGTTCTTATTCATGATTATCAACCTAAGCTGCTAACTGTTGTCAAATGTTGCCATGAATGTGTCGAGGAGATATGCTTGCTTGAAGGAGAATTTATCAAGTTTCCTACTTCTGCAGAGGAAGTACGCAAAAGCGTAGAGGGTTTTGACCGGAAAAGCAACGTTCCAAATGTGGTTGCGGCAATAGACGGAAGTCACATCCCTATAAAAGCGCCAAAAGAGAATCATGAAGACTATTTAACAGGAAACACTTTTATAGTTATTGGTTCAAGGAATAGTGGATTCACGAGGTCTTTATCTTTCAGTGGCAACTGGTTTTCCTGGAAGCTTGCACGATGCGAGAATGCTCAGAATGACTGATATTTACTGGGCGGCAGAAAATTGTGACATTCTTATGGAACCCACGTTGGATCTAGGTGGCACAGTAGTGCGCCCGCTTATCGTGAGAGACACTGCTTATCCCAAGAAAACATGGTTAATACGGCCATATAAGGATACTGGGCGCTCACCAGAGAGAAAAAAAAAATTCAATAAGGAAGTATCTAGGCAGAATCATTTCAGAACATGCATTTGGCTTGACAAAAGGGCGATGGAGAGTTTTGCTGAAACGACTGGACGAAGACACAGAACGGATCCCACGAACAATCATGGCATGTTGCATTCTGCATAACATCTGCATTTTACAGGGAGATGATGCAGTCATAGATATCGATGATGATAGTGACAGTGATGATAGCGATGACGATGGCCCCCCTTGCCAAGATGCAGATGATGTTATGGAAGCTATAGTACAACACGTCGCCACGCATTAAGAATCTGTATGCTTGCAAAGACAGGACACATTTAACACACGTTTGCATTTAATTAGTTTATTTGATTGGACAATTTCTCATCATATAGGGTGCTTGAAAATTGCACCTATTACTCTATTCGTTATTTCATTACTGTGAAGACCCATGATAACAGTTGCTTAACTTTTTTAAACAAATAAAAACAAAACACTTCATAATGACTTAAATTGAATATGTACTATTAGTACGAGGCCTACACGAATGGGAGCGTAGCCAGAGCCCACCGTTTTGTATGCAAAAAATACAGTTGCACGAAAAAATGAAATGCCCCCCCCCCCCCATGTCCGTCCAGAAGAACGTACAGTGAATATCCTTTCGTTATTTCTTGGAGAAGATATCTCCCTCGAGCAATTCGATGATTGCTTGGTCATCTCCGTCAGCTGATCTCCTTTTTTTCTTTTTCGGGGGGTCAGGCCGCTCTTCCTCTACCGATGGTGCTTTACTTTGGTCTGACTCTTTCTTAGGTTTCTTACTTTTGGGCCCGCCGGCTTTCTCTTTGTCAGATCCCTCGTCATCGGCGATAGTTTGCTCGTTAGTCAGCTTCTCCGTGCTAAGTGCGCCCAGCGATGACTGCCTCACAAACTTCGGATTTATTTTATCCGACTTGCCCATGAATTCATTGATATCCTCAAAATGTTTGAAAGTTTTACGGTCCCGGCCGCTTTTGCTATTGTGGTCGTTGACCTCTTTAAATTTTTCGAGGAGAGTGCGCCATTTTTCTTTCACTTGATTAACCGTTTTCGACGTGACAACATCACCTTCATTACACGCTTCCTTGAAGGCTTGAACTATCGAGTCCCAGATTAATTTCTTGCCCTGGGTGCTCTTCGTAGATGTTAATTTTGTATGATGGCTTTTGTACGCCGCGATTAAGCACTTAACTGCATCTCTTGCTGTTGCTACTTGGTTCTCCATCCCATTCGAGCTACAACTTGAACTTGAACTCATTGCATACCCTGGGCTAGAGCACCGATCCTCGGACAGGTACTGCAAGAAGTTGCCGGCTGTGGTTGAGGTTGAGGATACATAAATCCTCGAGGATCAGGGAAATCACCAGGACACTGGCGGTAGTAATCTGCACTTGAACTAGAAGAACTCCTCTGATTCCCGCTTGGTTGTTGTTGCCGATGATTTGCAAAACTATACCCGTTGTAGAATGGATCTATCGGACGATTATCGTTCCTATTGACAGAGAATTGTGAGCATGCGGTTATTCGATGCCGAGGAATAAAAAAAGCCTCAGTACACTGCGGAAATTCAAGGAAATACTCACATCGAATTAGGAAATCCTGCCATCTTGTTCAAAGCTTGTGAATTCTGGCGCGAAACACAGTGAGAGTGACCTTGCTCTCAGCATGCAAACCCGCAACACATCAACACTTGTCAGAAAGCTGAAACACAATTGGCTGAACCGCTAGGGGTGGCTTTTAGCCCATACTCTTCGCTCCGTGTACTGTCATGGACTATTCAATTGTTCATTTTGATGTATCCATGAAAATAGCCTTCGACGATATTTGACTCGGGTTAATCGGTCACACTGAAAAATCTACCTACCCGCGGGTAAAAAAACCATTAAGCCACAGGTAAAAGCGCTAGTGTAACCGCACCTAATGAAACCAAGGGAAATTTCGAAATATATTTCCGCATAGCAAAAATCTTTCTGCCAAAGTTTCTCTTCTGCCACAGGCCCAACCCGCCGAAATTTTATACTAACGTGGTGTAATCGAAAGATGTTTCCGCAGAGCACAAACCTTACGGCCAAGTTTCTCTGCTGCCAACAGACCTAAGCCGAAATAATAAACTAAGTTGTGTATTTACAAAAAATGTACATAGTCTTAAAAAAATAATTAAAGGAAAATATCGAAAGTTTCTCTGCTGCCAACAGACCCAAGCCGAAATACTAAGTTGTCATTTAAAAAACGCCCGGTCTAGTCAATCGTTAAAAATCGATACCGATTTACCAATCGATAAATCGTTACCAATCGTTATTGTCTGATTTTTATCGATTATCGATTGGTTTTCAAAATCGTTAAAAATCGATCGCACTTTAAAAAAAGTTGTCGATTTTTATCGATTTATTACGATCAACATTCAGTGGAACCCCGATTTTACGATATGCCTCGGGGGCAGGAAAACTGTATCCGTGCCTTCAGCACACCATTCATCGTGCCTTCAGCGGACTGATTTCTCGTCACAGTTGGGACTGCTAGCAGGCGAGTGCCAATTTACGAAAGTCTTCTACAGCAGTGTAATAAAGCGGATTGTAAATAAGTTGCAGTTATTATCGTTGATGTTCGCGGGCGTAAATATGTTTTGGGCCCGACTCAGGCTCATTTTATCCCGAGCACAGTGAGCGAAAGTTATATAATGTGAATTACCTTTAAAGCGGGACTGTCACGGTACGCGCATGCTCGAGCAAAGATCGCCGATCCCATAACTATCATTCAAAACGGGGATTCCCTGTTTAAATAAACCAATCACGGGACACTTCGTTTTCCCGGGAAAGTACCCACGCCCCGCGCGACGTCGCCTCGGGGAAAACATAATTTGGATTTCATTCGTCAGGAGGCGACATTATGGTAAGTTTTTAGGCAAGTGAGCTGCAAAATCGTTGTCTGAGGTGAAGATACCGTAGCCCTTGAACAATTTCCATGTCTCGTGGACCCTTTTCGATATCCAGATCCTGCTTTTATTGTGTTCCCAAGCCATTTTGGCGTAAGGACGATCTCGATTAGGCCTTTCTTGTTGGGCAGCCATCAGTGAAAATGACGCTCGAGTCTCATTCAATTTAAAACGACAAACAATATTGCATCGACTCCATAATTTGGTCACGATACTAAGGAGATCTCAGGAGAGAATACCCGTTAAGAATTAAGGGTAGATGGACCCCGAAACAACAAGATTTGAACGGATTCTACCAGCGTAATTCCTCCCTCTCACAGCCATCGTTCCGGCCCGGACCAAAGTGATTAAAATTCGCACATGCGCGTACCGTGGCCATGTTGAAATCTCCCACATAAACTAAAAAGAACTCATTTCCCTCAGCCGAAAGCACCATAGACATTCGAAACTAAATGGTTCTTTTACAGATTACTTACTATTATGTGCAGGGATAATTTAATTCGAAAGATTTGAGCTGAGAAAGTAAGGAGATACTCGATCCTAAAATTGAGCTCTAAGAAGTAGGTGGATCCGGCACTTACCACGCCCCCCGAATTGGGTACCAAAGAAGTACGGATGTTTTGACCTCAAAAATATTATTTAGTCGCAATATTTGCTTAAATATCCGCAGGAAATTTCTGCAGGGAATTGTAGCTTTTCCCATATAATTGTCACCATTTTTTTAAATATTAAGGACGTTCATTTCTCCATATGCGTCCATTTGCGTCCATTTAAACAATTTTTTTCCATAAAGTTCAATTTTCAAACGCGCACGTTTTGTAAAAAAAAAAGAGTCTTGTTTCTCGCTCTCTTATTGGCTTGAAAATGACTATCAAAACTGCAGCCAATCAGCGAGCGAGAAATGCGTGCTTGCTGGAGGGTGTTAAGGCCTTGGAATGAGGCAATTTATGCTAATGTTTGAAATTTCGTATCTCGAGTTGTTTACTCTTACCTACTCATATTTTGTCACAAAATTTCTTGTAAAATTCTTCTAGTACAACACGAATCTGCATAGCCTACGTCGTATCCGTCCCCACCGAAAAAACGGAGGGAACGGAACGTCTACGAAATTGGTTGCATAATTTAGTTCTCCTACGTCACAAACCAGCAAGGATATGTGGTGATCTCTGATTGGCTGTCATTCTTACACCGCTTCTGATTGGCCAATATTTGATGTCACCTTGATCTCACATGAAAGTGAGAGATTCGTTGTTAAAAGGAAGCATTAGCAGCCAAGTTTTCTAAACTCCCAGAGATTCCGGACGAAGGTACCCTGCGAGCAGTGATTTCCTCCTCGGACGAAGGCAAAGTGCTGAGTTCTGGTTCTTCGAGCGAGCGAGCCCTCTTTGTAGGCGGACTCGCGGACTTGATGATACGCTTCTGTAGTGGGGGAATATTTCGAAATGAAACTAAGCTTGTACTTTTCCAGTACCTTATTATAGTCACTCTTAATGCTATCCCTGATTGAGTTTAAGCTTTTCTTTGGTCCAGCGTTCTTCCTAATTCTTGTAAGACACGGTCTACAAATGTATTCGCTCGTGCAATTCCAAATAGAAAATAGTGTTGGCCTACATTTCGTGCTTCGTTTCATCCGCGCTCTTGTTGTGATAATTTTTGGAGTGCCGGTAAACAGACTGGACAGCGGTAATAGGAGTAAAATGTAATTTATTCAAATTTATGTCATAACTCGCTTTCGCAACCAATTTCGTAGACGTTCCCTCCGTTTTTTTTCGGTGGGGACGGATACGACTTAGGCTAATCTGCACACCCCATTTTAAAACGTCATTTTTTGCTACTGTAGGTCACATGACCAGGCAAATTGTGTGTTGCAATACCGAAAATCACTAAATTCCACTTTCGGGTGAAATACCAACTCGATATGGCATAAACAAAGTGACATTTGTTGAAAAATGTGATTCGGGAGGTGTGCAAAAATATCCCAGACCTCAACACCCTCTAGTGTTTGAAAATGAAACTAATACGAAAAAATCTTCAAATTTTAACATCCGCAAAACATAGGGTTTGCTGGATAACAAAACGTAGATACATATCATGACATCGCTACAGTAACACCCCGCGTATAAGAATAACCTGGATTATTTTAGCCTATTAGCCTAAACAGGTTCTTATATAAATGGTATTTAAAGCAAATTTAGGCTACCAGGGTTCTTAAATTTTCATATGAATTTCATTGAAATATATTACAAATATATTTAAGGAATTAATTTAATGGATTAACAACAACATAGATTCAAAATAGTACTTTTGAGCTTGAGAGAAAAAAATTTTATGTCAAGTTTCTTTCAAATGTAATCAGGTGATGATCTTAATTCAGCAGTTTCACCATTTAGCCTTAATAGGGACTTATGTGGAGGAGGGTTAAAATTAAAATTTAGCCTAGCATGTTCTTATACGCGGGTTTTTACTTTATGTCATGCGATAAACTTACGAAACTTGGGGGGGGGGGGGCTGGGCGGGGTTGCGAGTTGGGCGGGGTTGCGAGTAAAATCGAAAGTCCCTACGCCACCCTCGTTGGTGGTAGAGGGCGGGGGTTAGTTTTGTCGTTGAAGCCCCTAGATCCCTTGTTCCATCACGTTCAACCCTGAAGCTTGACGATTTTTTCGAAAAATAACTTTCAAGCCAGATCGTCAAGTTTCAGGGTTGAACAAATAATAATACAACATTTATGTACATCTATTTACATTTGCTGGCATCCATTGTGTTGCTCTAAAAAATATCCACCAATATCATCCATACCGGCCTGAAGCTTGACGATTTTTTTCGAAAAATAACTTTCAAGCCAGATCGTCAAGTTTCAGGGTTGAACAAATAATAACACAACATTTATGTACATCTATTTACATTTGCTGGCATTATATATTCATAGAAAATATCTAGAAAATATCCACCAACCACCCCCTGAAAGGATTTTAAATTCCAGAGTTGTCAATTTATATTCGCTTTCGTCGCTTTTTCACCGCGTGGATATTTTCCCGAGCACACATGAGAAAAAGAGAAATGAGAAAGCAAGGAGAGACAAAGGAGAGCAAAAAAAGAGGAGAGCAAAAAAAAAAGACAGTAAAGTTAAACGAAATTTTACAGCAGAATTGCAAGGAAAATCAGTGAAAGTAAGCTAAATAATACAGCAGTTGCGCATAAGGGCATTACATGCGCAACTTCATACCATAGACAGAGTGGAAATTACCAAAAACAAAATGTCTAACTTCGCCATATTTCAAATATATGCCGGTTTTGCTAGCTCCGTCCATTACTTGAAAGCCAGTTGTACGTGCTACGTCACTAAAAATCGAAAAAAAGTAAATTTGGCCCTATTAAGACAATTAACCTATATCTATACTTAACCTACCTTACTATTTGAAGTCGAAATGGGCAATTCCAGAAAATAAAGGTATCCTCCCCACGCGGCGGCACTAGTTTTTGACCCCCCCATGCATCCAGAATTTCCAAATGGTTTACCAACCCCCCCCCCATCCCCCCCCCCCCCACCAATAATCCCCCCCCCCACCCCCCGCATATAGAACACCCCTGCAATCAGAATTCCGAGCTCCTAAAACCCCCCCATCCATCGGATTTCCAAATCCGCCCGTGGGGGTACCTTTATTTTCTGGAATTGCCCAATTCAGTAAGTTTCAGGTTTTTTCCGCTCTGTCTATACCATAAAAAATAAATAAATAAATACATATTTTTTTTAGAATGTACAAAATAAATAAAGAAACTATACTTTTTTCAGGACTCTCTCTCGTGTACACTCTGTCTCCTTTACTCTCCATAGTACTGAAAAAATATGACATCACATTATCAATGTATATATAGAGGATATTACACGGTGGCCGAAGATATGGATATATTTTCGAGTGGCAAAACACAATATTTACGAACGAGCGCAGCGAGTGAGTAAAATATTGTTTTTGCCACGAGAAAATAAAAATCCAAATCTTCAAGCCACCGTGTAATGTTCTTTTATTATATGGATAAACTGAGACACTAAAAAAAAAAACTGAAACTTTTTATTTGACATTAAGCGGACAAAAAAGGCTACAAAATTACCCTTGTCTCCAAAAAAATATCGCACAAATACAAGTTATAAAACGTCTTAAATAAAAATGAGACTGAAAAACTATGAAGCGAGATAAAGAACTCTTATCTTCACTGGCTCTGGCTCTCATCTGAGGATTCTACAATTATTCTTCTTCTTTTAATTTTGATTTTGTTTCTGAATAGCTCTCATTGCAAGATGAGGAGCTCGGTACTGATACTTGAATGTTACGTTTCCAACATGACAGTTGAAAAAACTTGGAAAACTTGCCGCAGATGCCGTGTTAGTAGAAACAACTCGTTTTTAAAAACGAATCGCCGTTTGATACAGCTTCACTTCAACACTGCGACTGCAATTTGACAAAATGCCAGAGATTTGTTGTTGTCTGTTGGCTGACAAAGTGGAATAGTTATTTAGTGAGTTCACATTTTTGTGTCCCGTGATTTGAATAATCTCATTTGGAGGTATTTCACTATCTACTAGCTTCTGAATCAGATGCTTTCGGTTGCTGTGGTTGACAATCTTTCTATCTGTTTCCAAGGCGGCATCTTTTCGCATATTTTGCATCATGTTCCTTAGAGAATTGACGCCAAGAGCACTGTTCTTGAACCATTTCTTGCCAGGTTTCGGCACTTCAGTATTTATGGCAAGGTAGAAAGGCATTCATCATCATACATCTCAGCTGGTCTTTCCTCTCTATATTTGAGATAGGTGGTGATGGGCATCTCTCAGGATTTTCTTGTCTTCATACATAACAGGTTTCACCTCACGTCGATTTCTAGGATTCTCCCCCGTGCGAGTTTTGGTTGTCTCTCAGTACGAACTTGATGAAGCGAGCGCCGTTTGAGTCAGTTTTTAACGCCATACCCCCCAGCACAGGTCTCTTTGTTCTTTTCCCGGCCTCATACCGAAAAAAAAATACAGTTATTCATCCACAGTGTGTTTAAAAGTGCACGAGGAGGCGTGGTTTCCTAACACTTTTTGTCATAGAATGCTTGAATATCTTCGTCTGTCAATGGCTCTCTGCGGCGTTCGGTTTATTTCCTTTGCTTTGGATTTGAGTTCTTCTGCTTCTTTTCAGGATATCTGGACCCGAAAAACTGTCGATCATGAAGAACTGAAGCCCCATAGTTGTTTTTCTTTAAGTAACGATCGATGCTCTGAATCATAGCTCGAATGGATGACGGCTCATACTCTTCTCCATTTTTTTTCTTACAGCCAACATGAATTTCATGAGAATAGTTTGAAGCTCAGTAAACGGCAATGTGATGATCTCTCGTTGCTCATTTATCGCCTGTAGAAACTCCCTGAAGATTCCAAGATCATAGGTGTTTTCTTTGCGGTATTTTCGTTTTCATTTTCCACGGAGAACCTCACTAAATCCTCATCCGAAACCTCAGCAAAACATCGAGAAGCCGCCATTCTTGCGAACTAGTACAAGTGACGAGAAATGGCAGAAAAGCGCTGTTTCTAGAGGCGAGCGTACTACATCCGGGACATACGGTACATAACTTTTTCATATCTTCACTAGTGAAGATATGGAAAATACGAGTGTTTTAGTTTCCGGGTAAAACACTGGCATCCATATAATAAAGGATAATACACGGTTGCGCGAAGAGATTTTTATTTTCTAGTGGCAAGAAACAATAATATTGTTTTTTACACTAGAAAATAAAACTCGTGAAAAAGGTTTACCGTTAAAAAAAACGTATTTCGTCGCGGTCAATCAAGATAATTTTCCAAAGAGTTGAATAATATCATTTGCATGTAAAAATTCAGCGCGCATAAAGAAGACTAATAATCTAATACAGTGCTTTAGAGAACACGCGCAAAGAAGCCAATAACTCCCAAAATAATCCCTTAAAAGTCTTGCGGAGAGTCGCTACTGTGTTTAAACAACTGGCAACTAGGTCAGCGGAGTTCGACGTTAAAAGAATAGACATTCATCGGGCCTCATTTTACGCATATGAATAATAAGAATTTCTTTAGGCGCGCTTTGCGCCAATAAAGAATTAAATGGAATTTTCAGTAACCTTTTCTTGAGGCTTGATGGAATGCGTTTGTTAAAATCTGGGCGCACTTCGCGCGCCACAGAAGAACAATACGATCCTCGCTTTCTGCAAAACGTCTGGGGTTCCTTTCATACTACGATGGCGCGCGCAGTTACGTAGCTTGTTAGTTGTTTCAGGTTCGTACAGGAGAACAGTCAAAACGTCTTACTCTAAAAATTGGGGGGATGGGATCATGCAAACTTTTACAACTCTGAGGTGGTCATGTAAAACAAAGGACCTAATTACCGGTCCCAAAAGCTCATTTCTGTCCCTAAGGTAGCTTCTATGGGTTACAATTGTTGCTATTTGTTTAAAGTTTACCGTAGACGACTATTTTGATGGACTTTTCACGCTTTTTTCAATTACCACAAAAGATATGTAATGCATTGTACTTTGGTACTAAACAATATCCACATTAACCGTGAAGAACAAAAAATATAACCGTCAAAAGCGTATTTCTCAACCGTAACCGTCAGAGCCATATACCCCATTGTAACCCTTTTTAAAGGGTTTAAAATCAGGGCCTCTGGGTAAAATTGGAAAACGCCGTGTTTTTTTTTCCATATATGTTTCTTTTAGAGGTCCGTTGTAGCAAATCAAGCAAACCTTACGAGGGAAAATATGTTTTTGGTACCTTTTTAAGGGTTCAAAATCAAACTGAGCGACGCCATGTTTGATATGTTTTAGGGGTAAAATCGAATGATCCCTACAAGCACCCCTGCCGCTAAATTATTGGAGCCCCACCACCCTCACCCCGGGTCGGTAGTGACGTGGCGCCTCGCCTCGTGTGAACAGTGAACACCGTGCGTTTACTGCTCTTTCCATGGATAGATCAACATTTATATAGCAGGTTGTCTCCTCTGTATTGATGTTCTCTTTGCCCTTGGTCTAATCTACTAAACCATGTTAGGAGTGTTCTACTACCCATCGTACGAGTGAGGAAATGAAGACGATAAACACAGGTTTGATCATTCATCTATGTTCAATGTCCATCTTTCAAGTTCAGCTTATTCTTTTCTGGCTAATGTAATTATAAGTTGTTATCTTAGTTTAATTTTTTGTAACAATATCGGCTGTTCTGCTCCTTATTCGATTAACAAGAATGTTATTGTTCTGTTAATTACGCTCATAAGCTATTTTTCACCTTAACAGTCGAACCACAATTAACTTATTGTTGCCACAAAACTAGATAGAGCAAAATCGACCTGATAGATTCTTTAATCTTAACTTTGTTTCATTTCGCAATATTGCAATATAACTTACTAAGCTCTAAATTCCGCATAGTTTCTTTTACAAAGTTCATCTAGGTAATGGAAAAAAATCGAACTTCATTAAAACTTGTTTTGTGGCCATTTCTTCTTCAACTTAACTTACTTTATTTACACTTAAAATGCATGCAGCAGATTTTGAGTATAATTGTATCTTTTATGGGTGAAATTTTTGTTAAAGGTATCTTTTACGCAGGCGAATATTCGCAGAAAATTGTATAGTTATATTGCGTTTGCTTCAAAAATCGAGGCGCAAGTGCTCGAGCCCATATGTAGGAGCTTTCATCTTTTGGTACTGGGTCCGGTGAGGCAGCGTTTTTCCTGACCTATCTATTTTGAAAACAAATTTTACCACAAAATGTGAAACGTTGCAGATGCAAAAATTTGACTTTGTTTACCACGCCTAATAGATTGGTATCTTTTAGGGTTGAAATTTAATTTTCTTTATGAGCACTCCCCCCCCCCCCTACTACCTATGGGATTCCTCCCCCCCAGGTTTACTCAAGCGATTCCATACATACATACATTCCTTACACTAACTGTATAGTCTCAGGGCAGATACAGCCGGAAACGTAAGGAGCCCCATCAAAGAATTTGCCCTTTTGGCAATGATTTAGGGACTGTTCGTTAATTACGTCGCAGGGGGGAGCCCCATCAAAGAATTTGCCCTTTGGCAATGATTTAGGGACTGTTCGTTAATTACGTCGCAGGGGGGGGGGGGGGGGGGCGGGGGGGGGGGGGGGGGGTTGCTGGTGTTTTTTCTGCTCGTATGTTTTTGTGAAAACTTACCCCCAAACAAAAAAAGTAGTTTCAATTTCTACCCCCTTCGAAAAACAGCTGTTTGAAATTTTACCCCCTCCCCCTGCGTGCTAATTGACTAAGCTATAATGTAAGCATCAAAATGGCGTCTAAACTAAGTACGATTGTTGAAGAGGATGTACCTGTAGAACAAGCTCTAACTTGCAAGAAAAGAGAGGAGAAGTTCTACAGAAACCTTTAGAAGGAAAGCTTTAGTGGCTTAGGACACTCCGGATGTTCACAATTTTTAGAAAGGGATATCAGTTTGGTGTGGTCGTCAGTAAATTTCACCGATAGGACATAGCAAATTGGATTCAGAAGATTATAATGAGTTACTCGAAATCACTTTCAAGTTGAACCAATTTATTTGTTGTCACTAAATTGCTATCCTGCAGCCCTTTGTGTGAGACTGGGGACCACTTTGGGAAAAAGCAGATTCTTAGTACCACCCCTGATTCATACCAGCTGAGTTGTAAAACCCTTGCCCTGTACATTATGTACGCCCCTGTACTTTCATTGCTCTCTTTCAACTTTACTGACTTACTGTAATACAAAGAGCTCTGTATAGCCTATAACGTATGCTGATGAGGTAATTGTAAAAAATACTTTTTACATTTCTTGTGCAATTGCCTGTTTATGGTGTTCACATACCAAGGTGGCATTTAATCAAAATGTTACCTTAAAAGAAAGCTACAAATTACAAAAATAATACAAACCTAACTTTCACTCCCGTCTGATCCGTTCTGTTCTGCAAAATAAAAATTTATAGTTATTATGTTTTAGTTCATAGTTCATAATAGGATTTTTCATTGCTATAATTCTGCTAGTTTAACGTTCACTTTATGCAAAGAACAGAAACAATACAATAAACTTTCTTAAACAAGGAAAATCATGGTCATGTGGGAATGGTCGTAAGATACAGGTAGTGGGGGGGGGGGGGGGGGGGAGTAGGGGTGTGGCCCAATTTTTTGCCTTCAAAAAGGGGTGGGTCAAAAAAAGCAATAAAGCAGCCTTTTATTATGTGACCAGCCAGGTGCAATTTTCTATAAAAAAATTAAGCCATGCATTTGGGTTGGGCCACATAGTAATCAATCCTTTACTATGCCACCAGCTAGGTCAGTTTTCTATAACAACTATCTAATCTAGAGCCTGAAAACTATCTAATACAGCCTTATAGTATTACAGTCAACATCTTCTTCCTGTTTTAAGAAACACCAGCTTCTAGCAGTAGAAATGCCAATGTAAATAATATTATTTTTTTTGTATTGAAAAATAAAGGTCACTGTGAAAAAAAATTGAAGCTTGTATTTATCTGATTCTAGAAGTATATCTAAACAATATTCAAATGAGTTAGTCATCTTAATGTCAATTATGCGCAATACAGAATCAAACAGAATCAAACATGCCTTTCTTTTGTCATCCTTTCCTTTCATTCTGCAAAATAAAAAACGACAATTATTATTTTTTCAGTTCCTGAGGGCTTGGCAGAAGCCCAGAGGCACAACTTATGTGAACAATACATCGATGACCTAAAGTCTGGCAACCCTGTGTTTGAGCTTATTAAATCAAGGACAGTAGCCATTCCCTCAAATTACAACTTGCGATCGGGGGCACGCAAAGGGTCACCGTTGCCAAACTAATAGACTCAATGACCTTATTTCTCTAAAATATTCTAGGTAGCGTTCCATATTTGTATTTTTCCCTTTCAGAAAATGTAATTAAGTCTCTTCTAGATAGAGCTGCGAATGGGACGTAATAAACATATCATCAAACATGCCTTACTGATCTTTCTGTGACAATTTTATCTTCCTTCTGCAAAATAAAAAAACTACAATTATTATTGTTTCAGTTCCTATGGGGTCTGAAAAAAAAAAAAAAATAACTTAACCCTTTGACTACTGAACCTGCCAAAACCGGCTACAGGCAGGAACTTGGAAGGCTCTACTATCAAAATCATGGCAAATTGATACTTGATCTCTTATAAATTGTGTACAAGAGTGATCTTTCTACTAACCAGAGAGGCTGAGTGGACCAGAAGCTCGGACAACCACATAATTTCACAAAATAACATGCAATTTTTGGCATGTATAAACACACGCTAGAGTGGGCGCAACGAACCATTTTTGTGTTAAATTTCTAGACTAAATCAAACACAATCAACAAGACACAGGTTTAACTCAAAAGTACCTTTAATTCTTAGCTCTGACCTGAAGTTTCTCCTCTGCAAGTGTACATTCAAGGAAAATATGTCGCTTTGAACTTCGAAGCGACTGAACAACAAAGCAGCAGAAAACCCTAGCGGTCGGGATACCTGTGGTAAACCAATGAAAATTTCACAGCGGTTCCCCTCCCCCTGTATTGACAGATTAGACAAAAGATTTGTATGTCTTTGTGCCCTGCCACAATTAAAAGAAAAACTACTCTCAGCTGCTTGCTTTTTATGTCTAAAACACAGATTCAACTGAACTCTGTGCTGAGGCAAAAGATTCCACTAGAGAGGAGCCAGGGTTTCTTTCACCAAAAAATTTCAAAATTTCAACAGCTCTCAGAAGAACAGTGGAAAAAGTGAATGAAACCCCTCAGCTATACTTCTTTCTTGAAGCACAGCACAAATCCATTGTCCATAATAGAAATGATGTCCTATGGCCTCTTCTGAGTGGAATTTTGGTTGAATTTCAAGGCATTTTTCCAGATGTCTAACCTGTGCGATGGCTTTCCACCAACGGAAAGCAACTAATGAGTCAGCGGTAAACCTCTACAAAAAGCCCCAGCTTTCCTCTCCATAAAACACAGGAAGCCCAGGAATTTGCCAATGATGTGCAAAAATGGGCAGTGTTGTGTCTGTTTGCCCCCAAAAAGAAGCTGGATTCATTTTACTTCCAATAGATACATATATACATTTCTTGGCAATACTTTATAGCCAATGAATATATTATTAATATGTTGTTATTAATATTCAGTGGCGGATGCAGACCCTTAATAAGGTGTATGTGTGTGTGTGTGGGGGGGGGGGGGGGAAAGGGGTGGGGGAGGGAGGGTGGTGGCTAGTGCAAAGGGTATACTAGATATTCAGACTAAGGGGGGTGGACAATCTCAAGAAATATAAGAGCAAGGGGAGTTGGGTGGCCACCCTAATCACCCCCCTAGATCCGCCCTTGTATTATTACAAAATAAGCTACTCACGTCAGCTCTACTTTCAGGGTATCATCTCTCACAGTTGTTGTCATGGTATCCTGTATACCTTTGTAACGCGATTGCACTGTGAAAAGAAGAAATTGCATGTAAATATAAACAAATTACTAGTTAAAAACCAATAATCAGTTATGAGCTTGATGTATTGAATAGGTGATCTTAAATTAAAAACTATGCGCTTTATGGATTTCTTCTATTTGAAATAATTATATACATTTTGTATCTCTTTAAAGAAAAGCAAGTAATAGATTTTTTTTGTAGAGGTTGGCATAAATTATAAACATTATCATTTCGCGCGAAATTGCATGCAATGCAATAACGTTACCTTATTGCCGTAGCAGTTACACATACCAGCGCTTTGTAAATCTAAACAGACAAATTGAGGTGATCAATTTATGTAGAAAATAATAAGCTATTATTTCTTATCCATACGATTGGAATAGAGAGTGGGCTGTAATGACGAAACACCACCACGAGACCACAGGAGTGGACACCTCCGATCCGCTAATCTATGTCTACGCAACTTACGAGCCACAATTGACCGCTGTAGTTATCACCCGGGAGTTATCATGCATTATTCATGCCGCTGAACGGTTCTGAAGTTTTCTAATTACCTTTCCATCGTCTTTGCTCTTTCTCTAAACTTCTCAAGCTCTAGCTACTCCCTCTCCGCCCCACACTTTGAGCCGCACAAGTACATGCAATAAACATGGTCACGAGGATAGATATCATATTACGCTCTCAGCCGCGAGGACTGGGCTGGGGTAGGGTACAGGAGTTACGAACTTGCTTTGAGAGTACAAGAAAAATACAGGAATAAAATGAAGGTGCTTTAACAAAAGTACATCTAACACTTTAAAAAGTTCCTGTGCTAGGAAAAAACAAACAGCCATAATAATTACAGATCAGGTCTCATCTCGTATAATAATAAAGTCATGTTAAAATGTTCTCTTTGTGAAACAAAATGGAAAAAAAAGATTCACAACTACGAAACGCTTCAATTAAATCACGTATATATAAGATTACAAGTATAAAGAGACTGAGAATCTATTTTAGAAACCGGAAGTTTGCAGTTATCTACGATATGTCACGTCAACGTCCACTGGTCCAAGCGGAAATCTATCTATGAACCAACGCTAACGTCCGTTGTTTACAAAAGTTTTTTAACATTAAATTACCAAATTACTAAACTAGTTGTAGCTCTCGCTAAAAATGCAAACTAGCAAGACAGTGAATGATATTTTGCCCGTTTGAAAATATGAGTTCCTCTGACTCACTGCTGCCCTTTCATTTTGCCGACTATAGGGACAAATATCTACCTCTAAATTTAAGCCCATGTAAGGTTGCATTTCCAATAACAACAGTGCGAGAAATATATACAAACACAGCATCGCGGCATTATACTAACTCTACATTTACAAATTAAAGATTTACAATGAAAAAAAAAGCAAACAAACAAGTAATCTTGCCCAAAAGGCCCAGCACGAACGGCGGAGCCATGCGAGGTGCAGCCCAGGTAAAAATTTGGAAAAAAATAATATGAAATACTAAATATTATACAAACATGTAACTACAAAGCGCGAAAAAAGTCGTTGCGCGTGCGTTATTATAGATGGCGAAAGCACGCGCACTATCTAAGGGGACCAAGTGCATGGCCTCTCTACAAAACGGGATTTAAGGTGGTCAGACAGAGTAAATAGTAAGCAAGCCAAAAGGCACTAAACAAACAACAATATAAACAACAAAGTATACAAAGAAAAGTCTACACCGCACTAAAACATCTCATAACAGTCTAATTTGTAACATAAAATTTCTACAATAATTATCAATATAAGTTATATTTCTAAAACAAACGCTTGTAAATGTCTAAGGGGCGTCCAATGAGACGCACTAGCTTTTGGCATTTCTCTTCCATTTTGTGTTCGCTATTCTTTATTCTCCTGCCTCGAGCGATCTTTGTCAAACCAAATTCATATTGGATCTTTCATTCTAATGGAAGAAGAATACTCCTTTTCTGTTTTCCTTCAGCTGAAGCATCTTCAATCAAACACTCTTTTGGGAGAGTGAGCTGCAAGGTTTGGGGTGGTCTCTTGGTCGAATTTCTTGCTATAGTAACTCGGTATCGACTGTATGTGTCTGCTCAGCGGTCGAATTTAACCCTGGGACTGTGGATAATAAAGCGCATTCCTGCCCCGCGATGCGTAGAGTGTGAGAAACCAGTAGCTAAAAATCATGGCGTTGTATGTGCAAAACTTGTTTTGATTTCACACACGCCAAATGCGCTAAAATCTTTTTAGTCAAACTCATTAATGCTTCTACGCCTAAGGAATGGACCTGTCAAAGGTACCTCCTATCATTGTGCCTTTTCACATACTCTTACCTTGTAATGGATGATTTCGTAATTGATGATGCAAATGCTGATGATGGTGTATCCTCGAGTCCTTGCACGCATTCCGCCGCGCTAAAAGCCAACCCCTCTCACTTATCAATGATGCACTGATGACATCCACATTTGATCAACTGTCACTATTGATATATGACTGTCCATTTGATATCATAACGCTAAACCCTATACCTTTCAAGCTTGAAACGGTCTCTCCGGGAGAGGTACTCAAAGACATTCGGGCGTCTGCGATCCAATTGTTCCGCTGGAGTGAACCAAATACTGCAAAATACCTGCTGATCATGTAATGGGACCTCTCACAAACATCATTAACACGTGTATAAACACGTTTACAATTCCCCGCATTAAAAAAACGCACGTATCTGACGTGTCCCTATAGAGAACCATCCAATAGATAGCTCCTACTATCGCCCCATCTCAATACAGAGAACAAAGCCAAACCTGGATGAAATGACGTATGGCCAAAAGATGCCTAGGTTTCTTTTCAAGCATTGGTATTGAAAGGAATCTAGCTTTTCATAATCCCTATGTTAGTGTTCCACGTCTCACTGCCATACAGTAATACAGGTTTTTCAAGCGCGTTTAACAGTTTCACTTTGATCCTTTCGCTATATTGTTTAGAACCCCATACCCTCTACAGTTTCCTAAAAAATGTTCTTGCCTTGCTTAGCCTGTTATCCAAATCTTTATCTGCTCCTCCTTCAGTATCCATGACTGCCTGGGGGTAGACAAATTCTTTAACCTCCTTGACGTTTTCACCGCTTCTAAATTTAATCGGTTCTGCACTTTTACAGTTCATCCATATCAATCTGTTTTTGGCTTGCAGGAAATTTTTTCGGCCCTTCGGGCCGTGCAGGAAATTATTTTTCAAAAAAGCCCCCCCCAAGAGTTAAATGGTCGGCCCCTAACTGATGACACCCCTCGCACTAATCCCTGAGTAGCTACATTAATCACAGCAAGTTTGGAGTGAATTCATTGTGCCGATTTTATGTTACTCGAACGGACTTTATATTTACATGTAAACTTGTATACTTAGTACATTGATAAATTACCAAGAACTTTGTCAAATACTCATTCAGGTGCTCCAGTGTGCGTTCTTCTATTTCTTGTCTTTGATCTTGGGAGATGCATTTCGGTTGAAAGCACAGTACGCCAAATACATGGATGGCGAATTAATGGAAATTGCAATAAAATATAAGAACAATTGTCAAAATATTACTTCTTGAGTTGATAGGTTTTAACTTAACACTTGCCCCAGAAAAACAAAAAAACATCATAAAGATTATTCTTCTGCCCCATAAAAAGATAAGCTAAGCTGTCAGAAATGTGACAAAAGTTCCAGTTTAACAGTATCCAGTATCCAGTTAAACAGTACGGAGCTTACATCCGTTCCATTTCTTTCATTTCCTCTGTTTGATTCTGGTACTGCATTAGAATGGTACGCAGATTATTTCGCATGTCTTTCCCCTCAAATATTGCAAATACCACTGTATTTTTGCTTGAGTTAGGCTTGTGAATATTTGCCAGCTGGAAAGCAAACTTCATGGATCCCTGTCCGTGGTCTCCACCAAATTTTTATTTAGAGCTCGCCATGTAAGATTTTTCCACCATTAGACGTCAATTGTTCTGATCTGAGTTATTGGAATTAACGGAACAAATTTAGAAAAGTATTTATTTTCAGTTATGAAACTGATGAATGGGTTACCTAAGTATACAAATAAAACTTACTTATATGCATCGTCAATGTAGTCCATGACCTTCTTAGCAAGCTCGAGAACTCAAGCTGCCGGTGTCTCCTTGATGATTGCAACGTTCTTGTTTTTGCCGTTTCTCTGTGTGCTCCATCGGCAGGCACTCTGCCTCTAGATTTTCCCCTACAAGTCTCTTTTTCTGTATTCGCTGTTTCTTTTCACTATCCATTGCCAACCTCCATTTTTTAAACCATCTGTTAATAGCAAATAATAGATAGTGATCATTTACTTTGTTATTTAATTACAATATTCTGGGTCTAAATGCTATCAACTTATTAATTTGTGTGTATGGAGGGGGTGGGGTGGGCATTGTCTGCTATCGGAACATACTAGTTCAATTGTAGCATTACCTTCTGAGCTGATTTAGCTTGAACCACGTCAAACCAAGATCCGCCTTCATTGTTAGGAATTCCTCTTCAAGTAGCTGTAGAACTAGTTCTTTTCCTAGAGCGTTCATGATCAGTGCCTCGCGTTCTTCCTTTCCTTTTTTCTTTAGGTGGTGAATCGGTTTGTTTTTGCTGAGCTCGACGCCAAACTGTTGGAAATTTTTGGTGCAATTGCGTAGCTGCCTAGCACTAATGTCTGAGGTCGGTTTCTCTGCCTGAGGGACGAGGGACGTGCTTCTACACCAATGCCTGTACGAAAAAAACGTATTAATACATTGTAAATAATGAAGCAAGTTAGTTGGTCATTAGCATTCATTCATACTCGCCTTACCTTTCCACGTTCGCCTTTTAATGTAGCTGTTTCGCTAGTTGACTGCCGCATTTGCGCTCTTGTATACGCTCGCGCGATTTTTGCCACCACAGGTAGCACTAATGAAGTTTTTGGAATCGCTAAGTAATTTAGCCCTTTACCGAGTTCTTTTGCGATTGTTTTTCTAGATTTTTTTTTTCAAAAGAAAGTAACTGCTCACATAATTACTTTGATAGTAAGAAAAAAGAGGTTCTGGTACTTACCTCTGTGAGCCGTTTTCTGTGGTTATATCTGATTGTGCTTCCTTCAAAATCTCCATCCATAGACGGAGACTTTCTACAGTGTTTCACCAAACTTTCGAAAGAAAACTGTTAGACAGTTGGAACTATAGACCTCTTCAGACCAGAAGAATTACAGAACATTACCCACAGAAGAAGTCGTTCCCGAGAAAAATAATCTAAAATGTTTGTTTTTCGCAAACACGAGAAACTGCCTTATTCCTCAAAGAGAGCTTCCTTAGAATAAGATTAACTACCAATTTGGAGGATACAGTTCTCCTTTGTTCAGGTTTGTGTTCACACAGATTTGTGAAGAGAATACACTCTTTAGTGTATGAGTGCGCACCGCATTGCAGTGGTTTGCGTGAGTTCAGATTTTGGAGACAGCATGTTATATGCATTGCGTTATAATTACATCATTTTGGCCGTATACATTTATACATCTTAATTTTTCGTCTATTCTGGAGGAGTCTGCTCCCTGGAACTCTTCCAGGGCCTTGGGTCTACTGTCTGTTGGGCTCCCGCAGCCCTCAGCGGAGGAGTCTGCTCTTTGCTCTTAAACCGCCCTGGAACTCTTCCAGGGCCTTTTGGTCGATGTTCTGCTGGGGCTCACGCAGCCCTCAGCAGGGACGGATGAATGTTTGTTCCTGCCTTATAGGAGACTAAGAACTCTTCCAGGGCCTTGGGTCTACTGTCTGTTGGGCTGCCGCAGCCCTCAGCGGAGGAGTCTGCTCTTTGTAACATGTAAACAACAACAATTTACATATTTCATTAATTTCGCTTTAGAACGGGGTCTCATTTTGGGTGCAAAAAATTGAACGGGGTAGCTTTTCTTCAAAAAATCGTTTTAGAAGTGGGTCCGCATTGAAATTCGCCGCGGCACATATCCACCCTATATCAAGCCAAGTTCCCCCCCTCCCCCCGGCATGAAACTTTATCATTGTCAGGATGAGCGCCCATAGGCGCCTCTCCCTATGCCTCGAAGAACACGAGATTCCACTTTTGAGCTAGACGAGAGTGTAGATAGACCAACAGTTTAACAGAACCGCAGACGGGTTCCGTGAAAGAGCAGGAACCCCTTCTTCATTGTACCAGGCAAGGTCTATGACAAGGGTTTTCTAAACTACGATCGTAGTTATAGGCTTATAGCGTAGGGAGCGTAGGAGCATTCCGTGCATAGTTTAGAAAAAGCTACAGCGATATAAAATGGATGAGCTTTCTACCGTCGCCGTTGAAATGCTTTAGGGAGCGCTAAGATCGCTGCGTAGGGAACGTAGGGAGCGTATAGATTGCAGTGTGACTCAATGGAGGTTTTCAACCATTGCCCTTCGAATAGCGTAGGGAACGTAGGGAGCGTAGTGAGTGCAGTGAGGCTCTATATAAAATGGTGTTTTCAACCATCGCCCTCCAAACAGCGTAGTGAGTGCAGTGAGGCTCGATATAAAATGGTGTTTTCAACCATCGCCCTCCAAACAGCGTAGTGAGTGCAGTGAGGCTCGATATAAAATGGTACTTTCAGCCATCGCCCTCCAAATAGCGTAGTGAGCGATGGTTGAAAACTACCATATTATATCGTGCCTCACTGGACTCACTATGTTATTTTGAGGGCGATGGTTGAAAATATCATTTTATAGCGGAGCTCCCGTGCGGCGCACCATACATAAGAAAAAGTCGTAGTGATTGTGAGGCTCAACAGCCGTCCTGCCCCCAGCCTGGACTAGAATAATAATTATCGTGTTGTGCAAAAATCCGTGTTAATCGCGCCCCTGCAAATCTCAAACTTCGTAGGGAATCACCCTTTAAAAAAAAAAAAAGAAAGGATCTTCTCCTCATCGTGAGGGAACTCAAAGCGGCTGAAAGCACACAACCGCTAGACAAGGAGAGGTTGGAGGACTTAACGGGCTGCATTAGATGGCGCAAATGCAGCCGCGCAGCTTACAATCATGAGGACTGTTGAACAGTATATATGCCTCCGAGAGTCAGGCCATTGCACCGGGGACAATCCCCTACTCTTCGAAGAGTGCAATGGGTTCTTTAGCGTCCACCTTAAACAGGGGTAGAAGGGAAGGCAGACGGGACCTCGGTTTATTGTCTCATCCGAAGACTAAGGAAACACAGTAGAACTAGGTTCAACTCACAATATGATCAATTGTCAATTAGCGAATATGTTGTAGCGAATATGTTGCTGTTCCTAACGTCGCAGCAATTATTCTGCGTGGAAAACAACGACTGATTTCGTTAGAACCTCGCGTCTCGTATAGCACGGCTAATTGACAATTGAGGTCATAAATGGGCAATTCCAGAAAATAAAGGTACCCCCCCCCCCCCCCCCCCCCCACGGACGGCACCTTGTTTTGACCCCCCATGCATCCAGAATTTCCAAAATGGTTTACCCCCCCGTGCATATAGAATTCCGGGTAGGTTAAACCCCCCTCCCCTTCAGAAATTTCAACTTTTATCCCCCTCCCCTCCGGAATCCAAATAATCACCACCTTGTTTATTATTGCGAGAAAAAGTAAATGCTGCTAGTTTTAAGGAGAGATGCAGATGACCACATAGCACGTCCTATGAAACAGGCTGTCACGATAAAAGCTCTAAAGAACAAAGACAGAATGTCGGTCGAAACGGCGTTAGAGGTGTTGTCGCCAAGAGTTCAGTCTGCTATACCAGATAATTTGATCGTTACCACTATTGTACCGGAGATCTACACCTTTTGGCGTCAGACCGCCCAGGGGTTTTGACTTGCCCGATTGATGCTACTGTGCACCAACCCTCGGGTACGCTATTTATCGCTGACGCTGCGACAAACCAAATTATCATGTGCAGTTTGCACTGTCCTGCGACATTGGCAGTAGTAGCGGGAGAAAGTGTTGCTGGTTTTCGCGATGGAAAGAAGGGTCTGTTTAAAGAACCATCTGGACTATGCATGTATGGCAATTTACTGTTTGTTTGTGACAGCGGTAATTCTGCTATAAGAATTGTAGATGTCTCCCGTCTTCTTTCTCGGAAAAAGAGTGATGCACTGCTGGAGGAGACCACATCAACAACAGAAAGCTTAGACGAGGATCAAGCAGAAGACAGTATTCCCATCCCGTCAAAGTGCACAGTGACGGCCACTATCAATCTTGCAACCACTGGTCAACAACTGCAACAGCCGTTTTCGACATGTCTAGGTCGCAAACTTATGCAGGAATATCCTGACCTTTATGTGGGGGACATTGGTACCAAGGTCGTTTTTAAGATTACTGATCTTGCTATCAACAGCAGAGTGACGAAGGGAAGACTTCGGCAGTTTTTTCCTCTAAGCAAGGCATCAAGTACCATTGTTCCGACTGGGCTTGCGTATCTGAGCAAGTCATCGTTGCCAATGCCCAACAAGGGAAAGAGAGTATTATAGTACTCAACGCCAATAGAGGAACGGTTATTCGACAGATTACTTCACCATTCATCTCGTCGCCTTCAGGTCTGTGTATCTCAAACGACAAGGTTTTGTATCAACCAGCAGCCATGTTATTGTCAAGCTTGATTTGCTAGGAGAGAACACGGACATCGTGGTAGTCTGCGGTCAAGTCAACAAACCAGGCAGTCAAGATGGAGTTTCATCATCTGCGATGCTGCAATCACCTCATGGTATAGCCACTATGGGATCTAGTCTCTTTATCTGCGACACCGGCAACGGAAGTATCAGACTTGTTTCCAGTGCTATCCCCCTAAAGAGATTTTCTTCCGTTCTCTACCCCTATGCTGAGCTTTTTAACTTGGACCACTACAGAGGCCAACCGAGAAAGACGTTCACAGAGGCACTGGATGTGATAGACGGTGTTGTTGAGTTTTTCTTCGCCTGGGGCGAGCAAACGCGGCAGCGAACCGGGCGGTCATCAACACAGGGTACTGACCAAATAGTGCCATACTGCACCCGTCGGTCGTTTCTCCTCATGCACGAGAACTTAGGACGGCTTACGAACTTACTGACTGAACTGAATGCTGACAGTCTCCTGCCAGACGTTAGGCTAACCTCCATGGTGACCCTGAGGGTGGAAAATTTCTTTTCGCTTATGCGAAAACAAGATCCCATCTCACAGCTTGACTACGGCATTCGACGGACGTCTTGCGTAAGAGAACTTGTGAAGAGGATGTATCGTGGTCAGTTTAGCTATTTCACCGGACCCAAGAGCTACTACCCAGACAAAGTGATAGATGCTTGCCCACCGACAAGCATGGCTCAACTGCAGCAAGAAATGGAAAACCTTTCTCTGGATGACAAGAACGAACTGCGTGATTTCACAACCTCTTATGGTCTAAGCGTCAGGCAACACACCGTGCGCGACAAGAGCAAGGAAAATACTGGGTGTTTGCCCTATGCACTTTCTTTCACTGAAGAAGCACGGGAGCCAGGGCAGAACTTATCTATTGCAACTATTCTGGGTGAGTCAAGAACATTGCAGGATCATCCCACGTATAGCGTTTTGTTTGCCACACATGATGTTGTCGCCATTAGACATGCGAGAAAAAGAGAAGTTTTTTTCTTGCAGTTCTCCTTAAGGATGTACTTCTTAAGAAAACATCCGGAAATGAAATGGAGTTTGCTGAGGACAGTATTCATATCCTTTGGCTGGATAGCAGCCCGGAAGATCGTCTCGTCTTTACTGAAGCTTACAATGACTGTAAGAACTCGCCGTATTCTATCGTAGATAAGGTCACTGTTGTCACGGATCAAGATTCCTCGGGGATGAAACTGTACAGCTTGCCGCAAGAAGAAGCTGACCGAATCGAGCGTCGACTCCAAGGCGGACCTGACAGCGACATCGAAAGCGAGAACGACACAGGAGACGAGAGTGAGGACGTCGACGACGGGAGAGTTCCGTATCGTACACGAACAGGCCGTTCAGCGACACGACTGATTATTTAACCTTCTGTTTCTGTGATATAAGCCTTTTGTAATGAGGGATGGGATTGGCTTGGATCTAAAGTTTCACGGGTCACGCATCATTGAGCACAGAGGATAGAAAGCAGCCTTTTCGAAGCCTTTGTTGAACTGAATAAATATCAATCACACTGTATATATAATGTGCATATCGATGAATATAGCTTATATAGAAGTACGTTTAACATTGAAATGTTTTGTTGGCATCGATCTTGGCAGTGTTAATCCAGCTAGAGAATCGATAATAACTCTATAAATTATTTGCGTCGCATTTACGCTGCTCGATATGAACTGGACATGTGCCTGTACACCTGTGTACTTTGCAGGGATAATTTCAGTAGTTAGTGTTGAATATAAAAACCTGAAAAAATTAAAAGAATTATGAATTATGGATGAAATGGCCAAATGAATTATGAATTATTTGAAAAAAAAAATGAGCTTGAATAATGAATTATGGCTTGCAAATAATTCATCTTCCACCCCCGACAATGTTTGCACAAAAACGGAAGCAAGCCCGCCCTCTAGCCTGCGTCCGCATTCATTTGTTAGCGCCGACAAATTTCCCACCTGCCACACATAAAACATCTACCCTTTCTCCGAGGTTGATGAAATACGTCTGTCAAACGTATTCGGGCGCACTCCGTACAAGAGAAGTAATCAAAAATAATTGTGTAATTGTTTTCTATACGCGATCTGATTTGCTAAAGGTCAGAAGATCATGCAACGCGAATCAGGCATTGTCCACATTACAGAAAACGGAGCTTTTCGAAAACGATGCAGAAAGTGGATAGTTTTGAAAACGCCGGCTACGTTTTAGACCCCGTTTACACTAGGGCAAATTGTCCCGGATACATTACGAATCCGGTATCATTTGTCAACGGAGACGTTTTGCAGTTTACACACAAATTTGTCAATCCGGGATCTAACTATCACGGATTGCGGTAAATCTATCTCGGGAGACGCGTCTACGGTTTTCAAAGTGTAAACGGTTCGCCTATCCGTATACTCGAAAACGCGTCTCATATTTGCTCTAGTGTAAACTAAATCTTAGTGTTGAAAGCGAAAACGGAACTTGTATTTAGCAGGCATAGGTGTGTGGACGAAAAACTTTAATTCCGTTTTCGAGGCAAAATACCTAGTTATTTAAAAAAAAACGCTCATCGTAATATTAAACTTTCAGCCGAAAGCAGCATTGGAATTATTTACTCCGCGGATAGGAATGTGGGAAAGTCCCTAACGCTGGACATCCTAGCTAAAGGCCAGGGAGTTAACTCTAGGTCTCATCCTTTGCTATGCGCGGGAGGAAACCAGACTGTTTGCGGAGTATCGTTGTAAGTACCAAATAATGCCCGGCGTGTTCAATAGTTAGAATCGATAATAGATATTAATCGATACCAATCGATAAAATTAGCAAATTATATCGGAAACTGATAGAAATCGATAAGGGAAATCGTTGTGAGTAATCGATATATCGATTTTTCGATCAAGGCTATCGATTTCATCAACTAATATCAATTTTCCGAGATTGAAAATACATTCTGGTGAGAGTCCCTCCCCAACGCAAATTTCAGGCACCAATATACTCGAATTGAACGGCAGGACACCAGTGGTGTATTTCTATTGACCTCAATAATTCACGATATAGCTATTTCATACTACAAGCTATCAGGAAATAGTTTTTTAGTATGACCACGCGGAACGTAGCACGGAACGTTGGTTGAATGTACGTAACGTCGTTAATGTACGAAATTTCCAAACAATCGATAATAATCGATAAGTTGATTGGACGAAAATTTGTGAGTATCGATTATTATCAATAAGCCGATACATTCGATACCAATTAAGTAATTATTATCGATATCAATTTTTGTCGATTGAACACGCAGGGAATAATGGGGGCTTCATTTTGTACGACGGATTTTTGAAGGGAAATCTTGGTGTGAATAGGGGACGAGACGGAATTTTTGACGGAAAATAGTCTAAATTCATATCAGACGGAATACTCGCTAGATGAAAAAGTTGTCATGACGAGTTTTCTGTCCTCTAATGCGAATACGGCTATGTTTGTTTCATTTTAAATGTGCGTTATATCTGTAGCAGAATTGGACCCATTGTGACGAAAGTAGCGTCAGAGTAATAAAATAGTAATAATAATAATAATAATAGGGGCAATTATTTACCCACTTTTCAGATTGTTGAGGCAGCCTTGATACCATATAAATGTGTACCAGCAACGTTAATAAAAACTTTTGAATACAAATAGAACGTTAGGCTGGATTTGATTTTTGCATTTGCATCTTTTTATATAAAGAAAGATGATGCTGCAATCAGTATGCAGAACTACTTTGGTGACACTTATAGATGATCCTAAGATGACTGAATGTTTGGGAGAGTTTCTCCTTCAAGTACAAGGGGGGCTGTCGCAAGGATCAGCACAGACAGGGTCGCAAAACCCTTGGGATCTATCTTACTAACAACAAATGCGTCCTTAAAGTCAGAAAGGTGAGGATTTTCCCCACGCGGATGGGAGGGGGGATACTCCTTAAGATGGCAGGTACGAGGGCGTCGTAATTTGCGGGTTATGAGATCGTTAGAAGCAAAGTGCATATTTTAAAAATATAGGCTAAAAACTCTAAAATAGGCATTTTGCTTTCAACAAATTTCCTTAAACTTCGTTAACACTTAGTCCTACTAACTTCAATATGATTAACGGAGTTTCGTTCAAAGATACCAGCAACTTTTTTTTGCGCGAGGTTTATCTCGGGGTTGATTTAAGTTCAGATGTTATTAAAAAAATTAACGGTAATGGAAATCTTATAATGTGTAAATATTGTAAAAAGATACCTGCTTTTATTCTCCGAGATTGAAGTTCGTAGCGAGCATATTTTAAAGTTGTAGATGAAAATATATTATCGCGGAATGGGAAATTCGAAAATTACGAAAATTACGGAATGACGTAATTTTTAAAGAAGTCCAATGCATTCGGCTGCGCCTTGACTGAAAATTGTGACCACTTTATTACGTCTAGCGTGGTATACAAGAGGACATAGCACAGGATAAGAGAAAATTTGTTACGTCAATCGGGCAATCTCCTATAAAGTTTATATTTAGGGATTCAAACCATTTCGCAATATCAGAGAAAAGAGAAGATTTCGATGTCTGAGATCTCTGGAAAGTAAAGATAATGTAAATATTGGATAACTTTTGCAAAATGGCCCTGTTTGATGTTGTAACAAAGTAATTGTTTAAGTGCTTTAAATGGAACCAGATATCACTACCACTGCGCTGTGCTAGTAGAATCGATGGACGTGTCATTCGCTTCGACTATGTGAAAGATAAAGAGTTCGGAGGAAAACGAAGAAGAGGGCTTGGCAGAGCTCACTGATCTTATAAGCCTTAACAGAGTAAGATATTTTTATGAAGATGCGTTAATGGTAAAATGTACTGCAGCATTCACTGACTTGCAAGACAGAAACCAGAGCCTCTAATGGGACTTCTTCATTTTTAATTCATAGGGCTTGCTTATCGCTTGGGTAATGCGGTACCACGCGTTATTAAGCAACGAGTAAATAGCGAAAAGTATGAAGCTTATATTAAAGAGACTCTTACAAGGACAGCAACTTCGTTGGTACAAGGGAGCGGGTCTACTGCTTTCTGTACACTGTATAGTAAGTCTATAGAAGTAGTTATTATGGCTTTTATTGGCTAGCTTGCCCTCTCCCCTCCAGAATTGAATATTTAATTAAATGTTTCACTGTTTAATCCAAAAATGTTATAGCCGTTACAAACCGGAACTCGTTTTTTGTCTACGATTCAATGGCAACGCACGTTTTAATTTACACTTTGGCGCCTGTGTGCCTGTCCTCGAAGATTCTGCGCGCTTTTTCTCAAAAGGGGATGCGTACCTGAACTCACAGATAGAGAACGAGTTACGAGTTAGAGAATGGCTATAACATTTTAAATTTTGAATTGAAAAATGCATTTTTGGATTGAATATAAGTGGTAAAGGAGTATTCAACTCTAGAGGATAGCCTTCATGTATTTTCACTGTACCGCAAGTGTTGTGCAATCTAAGTTAATTACACGGAAATAAAACGAAAAAAAAATTCAATTAGATAGTAGCAAGGGATCTTTTTGTGTGTGTGTCTGTGTGGTATGTGTGTGTGTGTGGGGGGGGGGGTGATGATCTAGAGAAAGAGGACCTTAATGTGGTATCAATTTTTTAACAGCTAGTCAAAGTTCACTAGAAAAAGCAAGTATACGAAACTAGCTGTATGCAAAAGTCTTCTGTTTGGCCCATTTAGTCACTAAAACAGTGTTTTAAAATACTTAAATGTAGACCTTTTTGTAGCGTGGAAGGGTGCACCCTCCCTGGCTACACGGGCCTGTTGTTTGCAATGATCACGCAGAACAAAAAAAAAATTGGTGGTGTCTTATGGAGACAGCCAGCTGTTGTTATCTTACTCTAAAGCAATGATTTAAATATAAAAAGTTTTCTTAAAATTTCGAAAATAATGAGAACGAAATACTTCAAAACGCTAAATTACTCATGGCCGCACGGTAGTTCACGTATCTTAATTAAAAAATTATCTAAAATGGTTTGCATTACTTCGAAAAACGGTTTACAGGTTTGCCACATTAACGTTCGCAAAGTAATAAAGGGATTGCGTCTGACAGAAGACTATCATATACATCTTAATTTTAAAGGTACATAAAACGTCAGGATTGGATCCGGACCTTGCGGGCATGATGCAGCATCTCGTGGAGTGCAACACTCCTCGCAATGATGAGCAGCCTGTCATAGAACGGCTGCAAGAGGAGATCCAATGGAGGCTAGCAGGCGGTGGCTGGGTAAGCCTAAAGAACAGGTGGTAAACAGTAGCGGTCCAGGAATACTTCTAAGAACGCGAGGGGTATTCCTGCTGAGATCGATACAGATAATATAATAATACGAATAATTATATGCAGTTGTTATGTGCGCTTACCAATACAGAGGGCAACTCCGTGAGAAGTAAGGCTATCAAAATTGAAATTATCATAGTTTTGCTGATCAGAATCAGTAACTGATGAGTAGGAAGGCAAATTGTGCACCTTTCTGCTTCTCAGTAGTTGTTAAAGATTACATAGAAGTTTGACGAACTTTGAAACAAGAACTGAAAGATTCACACATGGCAATCCGAAACAATAATCCCTTCATATATACAGAAAGCTTTAAAATATAAAACACGGCGGCTTGGGCGATAACGTGGCACTCATTTCAATAACCTGTGTTTCTTTGTAAATGCTTCATTTTTCAAAGAACACGAAAACCATTACGACCAATCGTGGAGGCTAAAAGCTGATATGGCTTTTTATGAATGAAATAAAAGCGAATATTTCTTTTTCCAGGCGCTTAAGTGGATATTACTGCAAACGGAAGTAAAGATGGAAAATGGCAAGAAAGTGAAAGCAATCGCAGTTTCAGTTGCTACCTTCGATGATTTTCCGACCATTAGCAAGGAGGTGGGTATCCAAACCCATTGTTCTGCGAACTAGTGTGAATATGAAAAGACATATCAGTAGTCATAGCCAATCACAGGAATAGGGATGGGTATTCATAAGAGAATTGTAATTACCCCTCATTAGTGGCCATTACAGTTACTGCAATTGTAATTGTCGTTGTTTTGGTTTTTAGGAGGCAAAAAAACCTATCACAAAGAAAAACTGCGACACAAGCTCTGGTACGAAGAGCGCCACGTACTTCGCTGCAAAGGATGGTGTTACTTTCGGAGAAGTAAAAAACAGAGAACCGGGAGTAACGGTTAGCAAGAAATGCTACAAGTTCCCGAGGGATATGTTTGACGAAAGTCTTTTGCGACACATCGACTTTGGTAAGGCCAGACCACTTTCTTTCTATGTGTAAAAAGCTCCACAAAAGCTCCTTTGGCTGACAAAATTATTGGAGAGGAACACGGTAAAAAGTTCCTATAAGTGATTTTTAAAAGCATACAATACAATAATATTGATAACTTTTTCAGCTTGTAGCTATGGGCAAATAACAGACCCAGGAGAACCTTACAAAGGAGGAAATGGCGGAGAGATGAAGGCTGACCTAACAGATGAAGAAAAGCTAGAGTTGGAAAACCTCATTGAAGAAGTAAAGACACATGTTAACGGTAAAGAGGACAACAATAAAATAACAGCTAATTATTGCATTAGTAAACATGGTTTGAGTGAGCGTAATCTTTTGATGTTTGTCATCCGAGCGGGGGGGGCGGGGTTGGGGGGGGAGGGGGGGATGCTCACATGGACGAATGAAGATTGACTTAACCTTCAATTCTAAACCTTCGATTGGATTAGATTGGATTTTAAGTTTGATTTTAAGCATTTTTAAACTCACATTTGTTGGAAACACTGAATAATGTACTGGTTTACAAGTTAGGGTGCCAATAAAATAGTCTGACTGTCTGTCCGACTAAAAAGACTAAAAAAGGTTATTAGAAAATGCGAAGGTGCAAGACATCATATTCAAGCTGTACACTTCCTTAACAGGAACTATCGCCAGGATCGAAGACGCAGAGAAGCATGCTGACACCAAGGAGAAAGAGAATTTTCGAAGAGGTTATTTATATTTATGTTATCCTTTTTGATGAATTTAGAAAGCGCTGACGGTAGAAAAACAACGGTAGACTGAAATAATTTATTGATTCGTACAACGGTAATCTATGTAGGTAGATGAGCATTGTTAACTATACTAATCAACCTGAAGGCACTTAGCATATATATTTAAAACTTCATTATTTCAAGACTAGCTTAATAATTGCACGATCGATCGTAAAGCGTAAAAATGTACAAAAATAACGCTTTTGGATCTAACAGGCGGAAGGAATAATTAATGTTATATAAATTCTCTAGAAAATTCGTACTTAACAAAACAATACTACTATATTACATGTCTCCTAGTTTAGCAGTAGCTTTAGGCTATGTAAACAGATAGAAAAGAATACATAACGAAATTCTTTATGATAATCTAACAAGTCTACAAAATCAATTTTTTTTTATTACACAGGGCATCAACTCAGGATATCGCCTTGCACAAAGACATTTAACGTGTAAGTTGCTGTAATTGCATTGTCGAACCCACAGGTCCCAGGCTCGTGCCTCGCAAGCTCTGGTAACATCCATTTGAGGGCCTACGCTGATTGGATGAAATGGCGCGCACGCGTACATAAAAGTAGCTTAATCTCGCTTTTAAAAACGTATCTGCACAGGTTACCCAAGCTCTGAGTTTCTATTAGCCTGATAAAGTTAAATTAGACAGCTTTTGGGGGCTGTTTTAGGACAGAAATATAAGATAATTTGTATAGTGTTTTTGAGTGGTAAAATTCTGTGTGAAAAAATTTAACATTATCAAGCTAAATAGAAATACAGACTCAGACTTGGGTAACCTGTGGAATCTGTCAAAAAACAACGGCATTCGTTTCCTTGTAGTCTTCCCAAACCATGCTTTGGACTTGAACGCTCTAAAAGTAATTGTGAGGCATAGAACAGCCATATAACCGCCATTTTCATTTACGTAACTACAGCCTCCCCTGCGAGGTGACGAGAAAATGCAAAACCCGTTTTTTGAGCTCTTCTTCTTGGAGTTCGACAAAATAACATGTTCATTGTAACTTCCTTTGTAATAGACTTGGATGAGGGCGATGAAAACCTATCTGATGTTGACGACGAGCAGGAGGGTAATTTCTGGATGATTGTCTTTTTTCTTGAGTACTTTTACACACACTGCCCGCTAAACATACAAAATAAAACACATAGTAGTACAATTAATAAAACACACAGTAAGTACAATCTGTAATACACAAGCAGTAAATGTTGGACATAATCTGATGGATTTTCATGTTAATAGAATATTTAAATTTATACAATACACAGCTTTGGAGGAAGGAGGCAAAGACAGCACATGTGAGGTGGATGCTGTGGAAGGTAATTTTTGTTATATACAGCTAAGATCAAGCATAAGGAACAAGAAGCAGTAACATTTATTACTCCAACTTTTTATCACTATATGCAGGAATAACTGTAATGTATTTTAATGCAGAAAAAAAAAATAAGATTTTCCTGCTCGCCCCCATGTATGTAGGCATTAACTAGTAGGTAGGAGGCATGGGTGTAATGGTGGGATAGAATTACACGCACAACAGAGTCCATAATTCGAACAATCCAACGCGTCCGAGCAGCATCTTGCGTGTTCTTCAACTCTTCTTTTACTGATTTTTCGGGCCACAACCCCGGTGCTCCTCACTGTTTTTTAATTTTGTTTTATTGCCCTAACCTTTACTGGGAACGCAAAATGAAGTAGTAATTTATCTAATGTAATTCTGTATCAGATGTTCATGATGGCTCAGGTTGCTTGTAGACATGTAGACTTGTAGACATTCTCTATCTTTCGAAAGCTGTTTAAAACTATACATTTGTTGTATTGAGCTAAACAATTGCCCATCGTCTGAATTCGAGATAGTTGGAAAATTAACGACAGAAGTTGTGCAGCTCAAAAAATAAAAACACAAAGCTCACACGAAATCCCTGCATATAGTATTTTTTTACTGTGCTTTTCATATGTAATAAAGAAAGTATAAATGCTGTAGAATAATAACTAAAAAACACTTGACAATAGAGATAGTGCAGTAAACAGTTCATTTAAGCTAACAGCGCGTACAGCACTGTTTACAATTTCGATCTTTGAAGAACTTTTTGTGTTTTCTGAATAAAAGGAAATGTATTGAAAAATGTATGATTACGGCGCAAAATTGTAAAATGTTTTGCAAATTGTTGAGACATTTACCCTACCTTATGTAATGCTTAAACAAATAATTGTGTAATTTTTTTAGCGTCGAGACTTGAAAAGGAAGATGAAGATGACGAAGACGACGTGTGTGCAGTATGTAGAAATTCAAAGCCCCGGCTGTTAAGTCAAAAAAGAGGCAAAAACACGACCAATGGGTCCAGTGCGACTCATGTGAGAAATGGAGCCACTAGTAAGTAAACAAAAATAATCACTTGCAGTAATATGAAAAACACAAGTAACGATAATAGTTGTAAACAAAGTTAATAAAATAAAAGGGATAAAGCATATATCCGATTGCTTCTTTATTTCATTTTTCAGCGTGTGTGTAGGACTAACGGAGGAGCCCTCGACATTCACTTGCAGTAAATGCAAGTGTTAGGGGATTATCTGGTACAACGGAGTACCCGGACTGCTGGAGCGTCGCATTTTGATCCGTGTAATCATAGATAGGAACTTTGGCGAGCATGTGGCTATAATGAACAATATATTAGAGCCTACGCGAGTAAATCGGCGTTAAGCTATAAATGCTCTCGAAAGTTATAATAATAGTAACATAGTTTATGTTCTTTGGGGAAAATATGTTTTCGTTTTAACCTCGCTGGGATAGGGCTTAAATGAGAGGGCCCAAAAACATAAATTCTGCAAGCATAAACATGAAACATAAACTATGTTTTCATAATAAAAACAAACATGTTCTTTCTTTGCAGTTTGAATTTTACAAATAATAACAATCAAATCTAATTTGAGGCAGCAGGCGGCAGAATTATAAATGTACACAGAGATTCAAACATATAAATAAGATGATGTAAAATAATTAGAGATAATAGTAATGATAGGTTTGTAAACAAACACAAAGTGTTATAAGGATTGTAATTGAGCCTGTAGATTAGTAGGACTGTTAATTACATTAAAAGCAAATCTGATGATTATTGTGACTATTGCACGTTGTAACAAAGAAGTACAGAGAACACACCTGTAATGTACTTTAGTTATCCAATAATAAATATGGCAATGATTATCAAATGCTGTGTACTTGTGTCTCATTAGATGGTAGATTAAAAATTTTAAAAAGAACAGGAGGGGGAAGGAGGGTAGGGGACACAAGTGGCTCCCCCTATTGTTGATGAATAATGTAATAGACGGATCCCGTATTAGCATCAATTAATCACCAAACAATGGAAAGTTTTCCCTATGGAAATGAAAATGTACGAGCAACAAATTCGAAGATGTTTAATGAATTATTCAGCTTTTCGGGAAGAAAATACAAAACCAATATACTATGAGCAAACTTCTAACACTTTCCTGCAATTTCTATGCAACTGCAGTTAAATTTAGTCTCGTCCAATCCGACGTAGTAACAATAAGTGGCTTATACAATTATTATTAGAATAGAGCGAAAAAGCAAAGGCAACAATCGCGAGGCGCATCCTTCGCTTCAATCGCTAAGTCTTAGGGAATAAGAGCGGATTACATTTTTTTTAAAGATATCGACTCATCATACTTTCAAATAGCAAATGATCTATTGTTTTAAATGTATGCCCTAGGCCTAATCTAAGCTAATCTAGCATCGCTTCTCTCGCTACCGTAGCAATCACTACAATCACATCGTAGCTACTATGGCTACCCAATCTATACCATGGCTACCATGGCTACAATGGCTACTAAGCTACTCTAGCTAGCTACCATCGGTACTCTCTCTACCATAGCTACCTATGCTACTCTAAGCTACTGTCGCTACTCTAGCCATAGGCTACCATCGCTACTCTCTCTACAATAGCTACCTATGTTACTCACTAAGCTATTGTCGCTACTATAGCTAGGCTACCATCGCTACCTATGTTACTCTAAGCTATTCCATCGCTACCTATGCTACTCTAAGCTATTGTGGCTACTATAGCTAGGCTACCATCGCTACTCTCTCTACCATAGCTACCTATGCTACTCTAAGCTACTGTCGCTACTCTCCTACTATAACTAGGCTACCATCGCTACTCTCTCTACCATCGCTACCTATGTGCTACTCTAAGCTACTGTAGCTACTCTAGCTATACCATCGCTGCTATGCTCTCTACCTCTCTCTACCATATAACTACTTATGTTACTCTAAGCTACTGTCGCTACTCTCCTCTCCTACTCTATCTAGGCTACCATCGCTACTCTCTCTACCATCGCTACCTATGTTGCTCTAAGCTACTCTAGCTAGGCGAACATCGCTACTCTCTCTACCATAGCTACCTATGCTGCCCTAAGCTACTGTAGCTACTCTAGCTAGGCTACCATCGCTGCTATGCTCTCTACCATATAACAACTTATGTTACTCTAAGCTACTGTCGCTACTCTAGCTATAGGCTACCATCGCTACACTCTCTACCATCGCTACATGTAACTCTAAGCTAGTGTCGCTACTTCTAGCTAAGGTTACAATAGCTACTCCCGCTACCTTCACTACTCTGGCACCATTGCTATGTGTAACTTTGCTGTTATAGCTACTGCACTGTAAGGCAGATACCTTCACTACAATCACTGCAGTAGCTATACCCTCTAGTATACCACAGCTAAGCTGTGACGTTATACAATCGCTACTGTAGTTATTTATACCATAGCTACTCTATAGTCTGTACAATTATAATATGGCAATAGTAGTTATACCATTGATACAATATAGCAAGGTAGCTTCGTTACAAAGTTCTTAGGTAAACGATGCAGACTATGGAATTTCCAAGATGACCTCCTATGTTTGAAGGATAACTACAACTTGCTACTATTATCAAAATATGAAAAAAATATGGATTAAAGACAATGGAAACGTGAACGGGCCAATGAACGAGCAGCTTCTGAGCGCTGCGACTTGACTCCCTTCAACGCTCTTGATTAAAATGCATTTCCCCATTTTAGGTGGAAATTTATTTTCACACATGCTCAATGCTCGATTTCTAAGCTTAACTCAAATATAATTAGAATTTGGTATATCATTGACGTTTATATAATGAACAGAACATTACATGACCGCTTGGAGATACGAATTTTATCTTCTTGTGTTAACAATTTTCAACACTCGAAGATAAATTCTTATTTCCGCGCGGCCATGTAATATTATCTGGAACGGCGCGAGTCTGGAACGGCGTTTCCCGACCGGAATTAAACAACAATTTCCCCGCGGGCATTTTGTAGTATCGATCCGTGCAGCCCGTGGTTTGGCTTGTCGATTCTTTTAAATAATACGGCAATCACCTACATAGAGCGAGAAGAGGTTTCTTATTATCGGACCTTTTATCGTCAGAGTAAACAATTTTTACGGAGGGCATTTTGCACAATCTATTTTGTTTTTGTTTCATCGCAGAGTTACCTGCCACGAGAATCACCGAAGCACTTCTGCACTTTTGGCCGGAAGTTTATCCACTTTTCGCAAAGTTTTTACCAAAAAGTTTTTGGGGTCACCCTACCAATTAATTCGACATGTATTCATATATTCAACCTTGCATCTGTCGATATTTGTTTCAGGTTTTTAAACAAATGTATACGCTGTTAAGGTCGCATACTATAATAACTTTCGATTTTGTATGGGCTTTTGAACACTTTTTAGGCAATGCTGGCAAAGACGTGTTTTCTCCATAATTTATGGAGATTTTGAATCGCCGTGGCAAACAACATAGAATGATCGCATGCAGTTCTTGTTAACACAGTCTAGTTTAGCTAACAAAGCAATCTTGTGTCAAATGTAGCACTTTCTACAGACATACGCTGTTTATTTAGGTAAGCAATCTTGTGTCAAATGTAGCAATTTCTACAGACATACGCTGTTTATTTAGGTAAGCAATCTTGTGTCAAATGTAGCGCTTTCTACAGACATACGTTGTTCATTTCGGTAAGCAATCTTATGACAAATGTAGCGCTTTCTACAGGCAGTTTCAGTTTGACTCAAAACAATCGGCTTTCTCCGTGGCTGCAATTTCTCTAAGCGATGTATGAATTCTCGATTTCAAATCTCAAAAATAAGAAATGAAGCGTCTACATGACTGGCAGAGAGAATTCTGTGTGTTTTTGTTTTGTACCGATCCTTGTAACACAGCAAGCATTTTTACACAGTAATGAAAGTTGTTCGACTGATTGTTGAGACAATATAGATTCACGTGTATATCCGATATCCGACGCCGTCCCCCAGTTTATTTGGAATTTTGATCACCTCCTTCAACCATCTTGATTTAAAAAGCACTTCTCCATATTTTATGGAAATTCAGACATGTTGATATTCTGTTCCCCATTTTTTTTTGGAGAAATAACCTGCATCTCCAGCTAGCTGTAGATTTATCCTAAAAAAACGTTTCGGTGTGGATAGTTTCGACAGTCCGGATTTAAACATTAGCTCCGGAATTAAATCAAGACGTGTTAGCTATGGAATAGTCATTGGGAATAAACAAAACCCCGCAAACTGTTAACCAAATATCGAACTGTGATTTTCGCTTTTTGGTAACAAGATTGATTGTTTTTTGGGTTAAAGTAAGGTATTTTTGCACAAAAACATATAGGCTTTGCTCTGATTAAAAATTCACGGCTTAATTTTGCGCGAATTCTTATACATAAAACAAAACAAACACCCGCAAAATGTACTTTCGTTGTCAAATTGTAACCCTTCCGATTTTCCTTCAATATGGTTAAATCTTTGTGGTAGGAAATTGAAGATGAAATTTTCAAGCACAGAAGTCGTTTGATTCAACTCCAAAACTAGGATTCGAATCTACCGCGAGAACTCACTTGGGAATTCGAAACAAAGGGCGCCAAGTGATAAACCGCAATACTGTTGTCTCTTGAGTTAAATAATGGAAGCAAAATATGGCTCACAAAGTAAGATCGCTGAAGGAAGGAACCAGGCAAGATTCTGCTATCGTAATGCTGCTGCTACCTCACATCCAACCAAACGTTCAAACAGAATGCTTGAATAGTGTAATATTCCTCCCTGTGTATTGTTATGATAATTAGGTATGGGGAATCGCTCTGGCCTGGGACAAGCCCAGGTCAGGCGAAAGATGGAGGAAATAACATCAACCCGATTCAACTCGCAGGGAGGGTGGGTGGGTCGACAACCCTTTCTCTTTCGCTGCTTGACTGAATGACAAGGGATTGTTAGGATAATACTTCTTTGATATTACAATCCCCAGGGAGTTTATTACCAATGCAAATGGAGTTTGCATAGTGTAATATTCCTCCCTGTGTATTGTTATGATAATTAGGTATGGGGAATCGCTCTGGCCTTCCCCAAGCCTGCCTTCATTCTGAGCTCTTTAGCACACGCCACAATCTAGTTACTTCTTACAGGAAGATATATTACATACATTAATTACATACATTATAACATACATTATTTCCATTCATGACATAATAACATGTATTGCTGATGTGTTAATATTCCCACTATTAGCGCATCCATAATACTGATGGATATCCATTTACTCATCATAACATATTTCTATCCCAAACCTTATCTCCCAAACCTTATCTCCCAAACCTTATCTCCCAAACCTTATCTCTCCCAAACCTTATCTCCCAAACCTCAAACATATCCAAACCTCAAACCTCTCTCTAAAATCCTAACACAATAACGAATAAATTGCAATTCCAGTAAATATGAAATATATTCTATACTAATAATAATAACTACAACGATCCCTTCCTGATCGGGAACCCCTCCAGATTGCATCCAACCCAAGGGTGACATGCAACAACCATAACATTTGAAACAGAATCTGCACCTTGTGCACATATAACAGTATTATGCAATTAGGGGTTCCCGACCAGGAGGGAGTAACTTCAAACACGCCTGAGAACAGGACATCTAGAGGCCTATACCAGAGTATGAATAGACCTGCAGGAGTTACTCACCCTGATCTAGAACTATAAATATATTTTTTAAATACTACATTTATTTACATTTATTCATGCAATGTATTCAGTTTGCTTAACCACAACAGGGATTTCATATTTCAGCCACACAGGCATTTTATAATCAAGCCTCACAAGCAAGTAAAAATTTTGAACCTCACAGGTATTTCATATTCAAGCCTCAGAGGCAAATAAAAAATTTCAACCTCACAGGTATTTTATATTCAAGCCTCAAAGGCAAATAAAAAATTTCAACCTCACAGGTATTTCCTATTTAAGCCTCACAGACAAATAATAATTTTCAACCTCACAGGCATTTCATAGTACAGCCTCACATAAGCATTCAATTCAGATAATAATATTATCACTACAGGTACTTATAAATATAATAGATAAATAATTTGTAATACAATAACGAATAAATTGCATCTAGTAAATATGAAATATATTCTATACTAATAACTACAATGATCCTTCCTGGTCGGGAACCCCTTCCAGAGTGCATCCCACCCAAAGGTGACATGCAACAACCATAACATTTCAAAACAGAATCTGCACCTTGTGCACATATAACAGCATTATGCAATTAGGGGTTCCCAACCAGGAGGGAGTAACTTCAAACACGCCTGAGAACAGGACGTCTGGAGGCCCACCAGAGTATGTATAGACCTGCAGGAGTTACTCACCCTGATCCAGAACTATAAATATATTTTTTAAATACTAGATTTATTTTTCATTTATATGCAACGTATTCAGTGTGCTTAACCACAACAGGTATTTCATATTTCAGCCCCACAGGCAAAACATAATTTTCAACCTCACAGGTATTTTATATTCAAGCCTCACAAGCAAATAAAAAATTTTCAACCTCACAGGTATTTCATATTCAAGCCCCACAGGCAAATAAAAATTTTAAACCTCACAGGTATTTCATATTCAAGCCCCACAGGCAAATAAAAATTTTAAACCGCACAGGTATTTCATATTCAAGCCCCACAGGCAAATAAAAATTTTAAACCTCACAGGTATTTCATATTCAAGCCCCACAGGCAAATAAAAATTTTAAACCTCACAGGTATTTCATAGCTCAGCATCACATAAGCATTCAATTCAGATAACAATTATTATCACTACAGGTACTTATAAATATAATAGATAAATAATTTCTACCTTAGGAGAAACAATACCCGTTGTGAGGCAGCAGCGGTTTCGTACTGTAATGGCGTCTGGAGTAATCTTGACTGTTAAACTTCGAATCTGTCTGAATCAACGTCTTTGACAAACGTCTTTGACAATCCCTTCTTGATTTCAGACCAGGATGAGCATACACCAAAGAAGCTTCGCCTGTCAAGATTGACGCGTCAATGCGTCACGTCGTGAGTCACTCACTCGTCGCTATGAGTGAGTCATGGCGTCTCTCTTGTACGGCCTCATTCTCGCTGAAGAACATCTTTACCAAACATCCGACCTTTGTCATTTCAATCTTGAAAGAAAATATACCAAGGACACTTTGCTGGCGTTTCTTTGGAGGTTGTCCCAAATCTAGTGACGCTCAGGCGTTGCAAAACCAATTCACCGACCGAGACAAAACCTGATTTATGAAGAAGAAACGAATATATTATTACAAATGGATAAAGCTAATAAAGAGAATAAAAGTCAATAAAGAGTCAACGACACACACACAAACGCTAATAACTTATTTAACATGAAGCTGTCCATGGCTGTAACTTTGTTCTTCATCCCTAGACGAGTTGAATCGGGGTTGATGGTACCAAGTCCTGCGAAGAGACAACCGTTTCTCTTTCGCTGCTTGACTGAATGACAAGGGATTGTTAGGATAATACTTCTTTTATATTACAATCCCCAGGGAGTTTATTACCAATGCAAATGGAGTTTGCATAGTTTCTCTGTGATCAGTTTTGTGCAATGAGGAAAGAACGAACAACTGAGTGAAGCGAGTATGGCGTCTTTCGGAAAGCAAAAACGTTTTCACGGGTAATGTTTGTATATGATTCTTTCATTCCATATAAGTTATGCTGTGATCCGTGCTGTTTTAGCGGGACAAGCGAAGTTAAGTTTACAACGAATGTCATCGTTCTTGTAAACCGATACCATTATTACATGTATTTTTAGATCTGTATTGCGGTTTTCATTCGCGCTACAAAACTCGCAAAGAAAACATGAAATTATCAAAAAGATTACGAATTTATTCAAGCTTTGGTAAGATATAAGTTATGTTGTGATCCGTGTCGTATTTTAAAGGGATGAGCGAGTTTTAGTTTACAAGTAATGGCGACCTCTGCGAGTTCTTCGATGCAAAATTTACATTTAGTGATAGCTCGCGTATTTACAAAGAGCCAATCAGGACACAGTCAGAACAATGCTCTTATAATCAGCGCTGAACTCACTGGGGCACGTCCAGCAAAACAAGCTCTCTTTGTTTGGTGAAACTGACGCTTTAGACAAAAGGATTCTGCGCGATGTTCATCTGTAATTCCCTTTGTAGGTCGTTTTGATCTAAGTGTCAGTAGTATACAAAGTAAGAGTTTTAGCGCGGGCGGATCAGGGCGGATCTGCGGATCTGCCATAGGCACACGTGATCATGTCATACGTATCATGTGATAGGTATATCTACGCCGGAAGTGACGTCATTAGTGAAAACAATAGGCTGCCCAGACATGCTCAAACCGGAGATTGGGAATTATTTAAGAGCGTTCAGATGTAAATTCATCTTTGAGTAGTTATATAACATGTTTGATTAGTTAGCTTTTTATTGGATAATTAGTAGTTAGAAATTATGGTATACTTTTATCGTACTAATAGCTAGATAAGAATTTTTTCTTGAATTATTTATAAATTATATATAGCATAGTTGTAGTTAATAATATCACACAACAACGATAGATGGATAATATATTTATTAGTAATATAAATAGGTGTAGGCTACAAATAGGAATACAACACTAATATAGATTTTATATACACGAGTATGTTCTAGACTGTAATACATATAAACTATATGGAAATCCTATAATGTCCATAAGCTAGAGTGGATATAGGAATGCAAAACTATCAATTTTTCGATACAAGAGTAGGATCTAAACTATAAACGATATATACAACATCACAGCTTTATGCGGATATATTCTAAAGAAGCTCATATCAATCCGATCGTTCTTCTCTTATTTTTGCTATTATACAGGTTGTAGGCTAATATAGACATGCGTTTCAAAAATAATTCTAGATACTACTATAAACACATGATAATATATAGATTTAGCCACTGGCTAAAAGCGGAGCTCCCGGTTACAAATTTTTTTAACAAGACAAAAAGGTTGCCATTGTACGTGAACAGATAGCCTTGCACCGTTATACCACGTTACTAAGCACTTGTTCACCCAAGTGTGGTTATCTAAGGTTCATCCCTTAAACGATGTAAACCTTTTCACGTTTGATGACGTCATCAATTAAGTCATACCACGTAACCATGCAGTTACACCCACCTTGCCACTTAGATAACTTCACCCAAGTTTGGTTGTCTGAAGTTCATCCCTTCTTGAGATATATCATTTTTCTCCTATGATGACGTCATCAATGACGTCATACCTCGTGACCATGCTGTTGCACCCCCCTTGCCACTTACATAACTTCACCCAAGTTTGGTTGTCTGAGGCTCATCCCTTCTTGACATATATCATTTTTCTCCTATGATGACGTCATCAATGACGTCATACCACGTGACCATGCAGTTGCACCCCCTTGCCACTTAGATAACTTCACCCAAGTTGGTTGTCTGAGGTTCATCCCTTCTTGAGATATATCATTTTTCTCCTATGATGACGTCATCAATGACGTCATACCACGTGACCACGCAGTTGCACCCCCCATGCCACTTAGATAACTTCACCAAGTTTGGTTGTCTGAGGTTCATCCCTTCTTGAGATATATCATTTTTCTCCTATGATGACGTCATCAATGACGTCATACCACGTGACCACGCAGTTGCACCCCCTTGCCACTTAGATAACTTCACCCAAGTTTGGTTGTCTGAGGTTCATCCCTTCTTGAGATATATCATTTTTCTCCTATGATGACCTCATCAATGACGTCATACCACGTGACCATGCAGTTGCACCCTCCTTGCCACTTAGATAACTTCATCCAAGTTTGGTTGTCTGAGGTTCATCCCTTCTTGAGATATATCATTTTTCTCCTATGATGACGTCATCAATGACGTCATACCACGTGACCATGCAGTTGCACCCGCCTTGCCACTTAGATAACTTCACCCAAGTTTGGTTGTCTGAGGTTCATCCCTTCTTGAGATATATCATTTTTCTCCTATGATGACGTCATCAATGACGTCATACCACGTGACCACGCAGTTGCACCCCCCTTGCCACTTAGATAACTTCACCCAAGTTTGGTTGTCTGACGTTCATCCCTTCTTGAGATATATCATTTTTCTCCTATGATGACGTCATCAATGACGTCATACCACGTGACCATGCAGTTGCACCCCCTTGCCACTTAGATAACTTCACCCAAGTTTGGTTGTCTGAGGTTCATCCCTTCTTGAGATATACCATTTTTCTCCTATGATGACGTCATCGGTGACGTCATACCACGTGACCATGCAGTTGCACCCCCCTTGCCACTTAGATAACTTCATCCAAGTTTGGTTGTCTAAGGTCTATCCCTTCCCGAGATTTTTTAATTTTCTTAGTATACCACAGGGTTCCCATGAGTTTCCGCGTACGGCGGACCACGCAGCTTTCAGAGCGGAACTTAGGTCGCGGGCCTGTAATCAGCGGTTTTTCCCATTAGCCCCCCTGCGATCAGGTCGTTGCCGCTAGCAACCAAGTCGCACTTTCGTTGTTTACGGTACCCGAAAGAATGGGCTTTGTACTTTCAGCCAATGAAACGCCGGTAAAATCCAAGTATGTTAATGATTTATCGTTCAAAATGGCAGCAGAGGCAACGAGGAAGCTAGGAAGCTTCGAAAATCGCTTGTTTTTAGCCAAAATTATGCTTTAACGGGCTTTCAAATTGAGTCTATCTTCAGAGGGCTATAATAAAGAATGCATTTAAAGGGCTTACGAAGAGTTCGATTCTACTCTTATCCGGAGTTTTCTGAAATATACGATGTATTGGAGGTGATACCAGGGCTACTCAAGACTATGAAACCGAGGTAGGTTGTTTAGTACAATTTGTTTTATGGACGCTTTGGAGTGATTTCTTCGCTGAGTTTTAATGCATATTCGTGTCATATTACAAACATAACGGTATATTTTAAACTTCTCCCCGTTCAAAGCATCAGCATAAAAACTTGAAATTACAGCTTAGTCGAGAACTCAAAAGATTTAGTGATCCTGAACTCCCCTATAAAAAGAAATTCTAAGCGGATCTAGTCTGACATATTCTGCTCCGTCATATTTCTTTTTAGGTTCCGCGACTTTTTCTTCGGAACAACCGCTCTGTTCTCTGGCTCTACGATCAAGTAGTGCTCCTCGAGCATTTTCTTCAGGCGCTCAGTCGCGGGATGAACAGCTGAGAAGTTGTTGGCCAATTTAACGAACTCATGGTGTATAGACTCCCCTCCTTGTTCGCCAAAAAAGCCCAGGGGAAAACGCCACTTTCGAATGAAAGGCACCACATGGTCTTCAAGCATGTGGAGCTTCGGGGGAAAAGTAGTGTTGGGAAAGTTGGTCCTGAAGTAGTCCATAAATCTTCGAATGTCAGCACCTGGAATATATAAGAAGGGTTTCATGAGAAGTGCAGTTGGCTTGGGGGCACTGTGTGCACAACAAAAGGCAAGTAATAAATTCATCATATCATAATTTAACTTGTGTACATATTGTTTAAATACCCAAGACATCGATTTCCTCATCCGTCATAGGAGCACTGCTGTTATATTTGTTATGGCAGATAGAAAAGAGCTGCAGGAGCCTGCTGTGTGTTCTATGGCCACAGCCTCCTCCCTCAAACCAGGGCACTTCTCAGTGGTCACTCTCACCACCGTCTCACAGATTCTCTGGATGTTTTTCTCCTGAAGAACATAGAAAATCATTCTTCAAATTTGTGTTTTGTTATGATTGTTCTGTTAATGCTAAATTGGGGGAAAATACACTATAGTTACATATTTTCCATAAATAAATGTTGTTATTGTTGTGATAATATTTAATAATCACCTTTAAACAAATATCAACATGGTTTCCAATGAAACTCTGGCTGTGGTAGGCTTGGCGCTGTACACGGAGTGCTTGAAGCGTGTCACTCAGTCCAGTATTTACAAAGCCAATGCCACTTGGAAATGTTGATTTCTCCTTTATGTTTTCCCCTTGAGATTCCTGTAAAACATACAACTTGGTAGTATAATTTACTCAAATAAAGTTTGCATCATTTTGATTACAAAGTGTTAGTAAGATCGGGGACTGGTAAGGTTGATGCTTTTATTGTATTAGGCATTATTGTAAATTAATCAAACCTTTTCATCTGCTTCTTTATCCAGCAATTGAGCAACATTCAGCAGACTGGAGATGGTAGGACTTGGTTTTTCCTCTGTATGTTCTTGGTTGCCAGATGTAAGAAGCTGTGTGGCATACTCCTGCATCTGTTGGGACTGCTCTCTAAGTGAATCAGCCTTCTCCAATAGCCTCCTTGCCTCTTGTAACTGGGAAACATACTGGCCAACTATGCTGTCTCCAGGGTTTTCATCAGTGTTAGCCAAGGTTGCTGCTATTTGGATGTCTAGATCTTCGCAGTCTGCCAGAAGAAGCTCATAGAACTTAAGGAACATGCCCAAACTGATGTGAAGCCCAGGAACACATATCTGAAAAAGGCAATGTCTTGCTAAAAACAAGTACTGTTTTGAGAAATTATATGCTACCTCACAGATTATTATTATTGTTATTATAATAATTACCATTTACTGACTGTAAAACTCACATGACTAATTGGGATATCCAGCAAGGGCTCATGGATCACATTATAAAACTCCTTGGCCTTTTTTATGTCTCCACCATCAGCAATGAAATCAGCAAGGACTTTTTGTAGTCTTTCTAAGTTCCGCTCTTGGTAGGGGCTACGGCTCTCCTTTGGTTTAATCATATCAACACCAGTGATCTCACACCATAGGCAGGGGTGCCGTCCTTTAAAAAGATAATCATCAGCATAATTATATTTAAGTTAATGCTCAATTCTGTGTCAGCATTTAATAATATGAATTGGTGTAAGGGCACATACCACTTGCTCCAGAAATGCCAACAATTTTGCACAGGAACTCATAATCTCCAAAGAGAAATAATATGACATCTCTGTCACTGTTGAAAAATCAATACAGATATAATTAATATGCATTAACTATTAAAATCAAGGCTGCTTCGGTTATTTTACACTTTTTTACAGGTATTAATCCCATTACAGTGTAGTTTCATGCCTCAAGTAAAAAGCAGCAAACAAACATTTTGCAAAGAACATATTATAGTGTTAGGTACTTACTGCAGCTGCACTTGCCGCAACTGAGCTAGTTGTTCCTTGTATCTGTCTATTGCAGTTCTCAGGTTGTTTCGTGTGTCCTTCGCTTCGAAGATGGAGAAGACTACGGTGTTTTTACTAGAGTTTGGCTTTTCTAGATTAGCTATCTGGAAGCCAAACTTCATAGAATGCTGACCGTGGTCTCCTCCAAGCTTCACATAGAGCTTGTCACTGGGGATGTGGCCATCATGATCTGTCAGTAGTCCCTCCCTGAAACATAAAAGAACTAACGTAGAACCTCAAAAGTACAAACTCATTGTAATAAAAAGTTAAGTTGCCTACTTGACGTTTTTGTCCATATAAGAGGTTATCTTCTCTTCTAAGTCCTCTACATATGCGCAGGGGTTTTCTTGATAGTAGTGGTCTTTCTTTCACTGTGTTCCATGGGGATGAACTCTGCCTCCAGATTTTCGCCTATCTGCTCCTTCTTCTGCTTTCTCTGCCTCTTTTCACTCTCCATCTTGACACCCCAGTTTTTGAACCACCTGCAGTATAAATGCCTTGAATAAGTTTTACAACAAAAGCTATTTTCATTTTTTATCTGACTATCATACTCTCTGTCAGTATTTATTCTTAATACCCATGTTTTCAAAAGTAGAGCCTAAAGCTGAGTTAATAGCCCTTATAGAGCCCTAACTTGCCTTCTCAGCTTATTCAGTCGAAACCATGACATCCCAAGATCCGCTTTCATCGCCAGCGTTTCTCTTTTGGGCAGTTCCAGAATAAGATCCTTCCCCAAGGCGTCATTAAGGAGTTTCTCCCTTTCCTCTTTCGATTTGCCTTTTAAATGATGGATGACGTGAATGTCCATTTGCCCACCACTTATACTTTCTCCAACACGCTGGAATTCCCTTGTGCGCTTACGTTTCTGCCTCCCACTAACAGCATCGCTGGTTTTTAATGCTTGAGGTACGTGAAGTATCTGTAAAGGCTGAGAAAAAAACCCATCAATTCTCTGATTTGAGTTTTATCGAATCATTTCACTGTTTTAAATCAATTAATATTTTTGGATACGTTACCTTTCCTCCGGTCTTTAGAAGCGCCGATTTCCCGTCCGTTGAAGCTTGAAGCTTCGATTTTATGCAGAGCGTGGCCAGCTTTTCTACCTCGGGCGTCACTTTTCCCGCTTTCACCTGCTCTATAGCTTCGTTAATTGCGGAGGACTGTAGCGCAGCTTCTGCGACACCATGATCTTGCGCTACAGGTGCAGCTATGGGAGGGCGCCTCGCCGGAAGAGGGGGGTAGGTGCAAACGTGATTACGTATACTTTCGTAGGTGGTTATTGCTCTGCAGCCCTTACATTCTACTCGTAACTCCGAAGTCCAGCGTAGCATTAATCTTGATACTTTAGCGCTAGTAACCTCAGCCTTGCATACTGGGCACGTTGTGCCAGAGAGGGTAAGGGATGACTCTAAGCAACTTGCGCAGAAGTAGTGCTCGCAGTTCGTTTCTATCGGCAAGTGAATAACTTCTTTACAAATAGGGCAGAATAGGTCATCCTTTACCGTCTCGGCAAAACTGAACCCAGTGAAGTCACATCGCTGCTTATATTGTGCCTCGTCAATAACCTCGCCGATTGTTTCTTTTGCCGTTGCCGTAGCATTTGTAGCCGCAAGTGCGGGACGTGTCTCTTTCTGCTCTTTTGCTGTACTCGATCGCGGTCTACCTCTTTTTGCTTTACGAGGTCTTCCACCTTTTTTTGTCGCATTGCCTTGATCACATAGTTCGCACTCTGGTGTGTGTATCTCCCAGAATATTTTTTCTCTTGTACGATGTTTGGAATCAGCCGACAAGTAGCAAAGGTTGCAAAACCGGGGCGGATGGATTTCTTCACTGTCCTTGTCGACGTTCAGATCAAAGTTAGACCTTAAAAACTCCGAAAATTCCTTACAAGAATAAGTGGTTTTAAACTTCTCTTTTAGTTTCCTTAATCTCGTCCCACAGATACGGCAAAGTGATTTTAAATTCTCAATATGTGTTTCTATTGAGGGAGTACTACTCATTTCACACGCGGAGTAAGATGACCGCGACAGCTAGCAAGACGTGGAAATCACGATATTAATTTGGGCTCCAGCTCGAGTAAAACAAATTGTACCAATAAATGGACTTCGAAATCAGGTAGAGTAAGACTATTTAAAGCAGGGGAAAGTGATGTATATTCTGGGAAAACTCGATGAGACTTGAATTTTATACTTTTATTGAGCTATGTTGCAACACTTGCTTCCTGTATGGGAAATAGTAGGCCAATCCGACCAAGCCGCGTTACGTGCGTGCAATATGTCGTATCGTCTAAATTTAACCGCTACGTAGTGATTGCATTACCCAAGAATCTAACAAGGTCAACTGCGCATTTATATCTTTCATCGCCTTGTACTGCACATTAGCAAAATAATTTTGTGTGTTGCGAGAGTTTTACTTCCGGTGACCTCTAGTTTAGTATTAAGAGCCTAACTAGCGATGGCATGCAATGTGATATCCCGCAGCGCGGTCATGAACTTAAGTTCCGCTTTCGGCTAGCCTGAAAGCTGCGTGGGACGGACGGACGGACGTACGCTATACCTTTAATACCAGGAAGAAACAAAAAAATCATATCTCAAGAAGAGAACAACCTATGGCAACCAAACTTGGACACATTAATCTTTTGGGTGATACCATTTCACCGACGCCCTAATCATTTGACTTGGCGCCGTCAATAACGTAAGCAAAATGAGCAAGAAAGCCCGTGACGTTTGAAAATCAACTCCATAGTTATGCGAGACGTTATTTTCTTAGGTATGGTGCTCCGCTTGCGCGGGCCTTCGGCCCGCGCAGGAGCTCCGCTATTAGTATTCTCAAGAGTTGTTGATCCTAAAGTGTCCATAGGCTAGAGTATCGTATCCATTAGAAAGAATGTAGCGTTTGTCATCATATGGGGAGAGACTGATCTTGTTTAAAGTGATGGTGTAGAGTTAATGATTCTCACTTCGGATCTGATTCATCCGAGCCATTTGCACTTGCTTGTCAAAGAGACATGTTTTATAATCGTGATGACGTATCACCCTCTTCGTGACATTCTTGGAGATGCCTTTGGCAGTTTTCTTTTCTACAGGCTTGCTGTTTTCGGTGTAAAGGATGGAGTACATCTTGGGACGGAGACCAATAAACTCTTCAATTGGGATTCCATGGGTCTATCCTTCATCTTGCCGAGGACTTTCTTATTCCTGGAACTGTATAGGAAGTGATCGGTGGGGTAATCTGACGTGTCGAAAAGATCCAGATCCTGTAGGAAGTCATGGTACAGGTCTTCTGTCTTGACGTCATAGCAGAGAGAGTCTGTGTCTGTGAAGAGGAGTTTGCAGCGGGACCCGTACTTAGGAACCATGTAATTGTAATGGAAATCATACATCAAGACTTTGGACAGGTCAAGGATAGAAAATCCTACATAAATAGGACGATTCAGGTACAACTTCGTTTTTTTCATGTTGATGGCGGCAAGATCTTCAGAGAAGATCCGGAAAGAGTCAAATGCGGGGGAGGCACTCAACTTGGTAAGTTTCTCTTGGTTGGTGATAAGCTTGACGTTGACCCTAAGGCGAAGACTCTCCATGGTCGTTCCAAACACAGCATTGTTCATCAGCTTGAAGAAATCCTTCTCAAAGTCGTTTCTCTTCTGCTTTCTCTTCTGAGTATTGAAATCGATGTTAGGGTTTAAGCCATGTGCTCTGTGAAAATCCTAGTATACGGTGAATCTTGGTTAGTCTCATACCGAGGCTGAGGTACAGCTTCAAATTCCGGTAGTGGAGGATATACTGCGTTTGTTCTGGAGACTGGGTACGAGTTTCGGGACGGGCGCACCACCAAGGTGAAGCTCTTCATTGAGTTGTTGGCAGTAGGGGGATAACATGTCAGCAGTCACCTTCATTTTCTCTGGCGCTAAAGGATAGTCGGAATACCGATCATGTAGCTCTTCAGGATATTCGAGATCCACTTCGAGTATGAACCCATCTTCGCTATCATCCGATACCTCCATTACATCAAAATCACGGACCTCCTGCTCCGACAACCACGCAAAGTCATTGGTTGGCAGAGATTGGCTCATAGCCCAAACGTATAGATTGTTAGCGTCCAGGTATGATATGTAATTTGTCTTCAGTGCAGCATCATAGTTAGGCAGATACGGGTTGTTCGCTTTGCTATAGCGGTTACTGATCATTAAAATGCCACCTCGAATTCCCTTTTCCATAAACAGATACATGTCAGGGTCGGTTATGAGGTCGAGTTCCACCTCGGTCATCTTGAGACAGGCAGCCCATGCCAGGGAGGGAGAAGTGAAGAAATGGGCGGGGTCCAACTGATAGTAGTTGAGACAGATACTTCGAAAGTTTTCAAACACATCAGCCAAGAGCAGGATGTCGGAGAGAAGGTACAGGTCGTGGTAGTCTCCACGATTCTGAAGCCCAAATATGGTAAACACTGTTTGCGCATGCTCGTATTCCTCGTCACTGATATGCTGGTCCGTTAGTTTGTTGTAGAAGGCCTCTTTCGGAGGGAGTTGTGGTTCCTGAAACTTGCACACATCATCCATATAATCATAGCGGTAGACCCCCTTTCTCAAGAGAAGAGAAACTTTGTCTGCCGCAGTGTATTTCTTGAGAACTTCAAACTTGGCATCACCCTCTTTGGCTAGATTAGATACGAGTTTCTCCAATGAGGCGTTCATAAATTGCAAAGATTCAATGAAATCCAATTTCCCCAGCGAGAAAGAAATGTACTTCTCGGTGTTATTGGGAATGCAGTTGATAGGTTTGTTCTTGATCTTGCCGAGCCCCTGCATAATGAGATGCGAGTCGTAGCCGCGCAGATTCTGAAGAACGACAGGAATTCGGCCAGTGAACTGGAAGTTTAGATTACAAGAATTGTGAGCAGCTCCTCGGAATTTGCCAGTCACGTGACAGTGATCCCTCACTCTGTCAGCTCCTAGTTCATCCCGACAAATATGACACAGGGTGGCACCCTGGAATTCATCTTCTTCTTCAGAGCTGAGATCCATGGGGATGATGTCTTCAAGTAGAACCTTTATGCGCTCTTCTTCTAGTTAAGAAATTTGTCAACGGTATCTTCGCCGCGGTGGACTACAGGGGGTTGACAGTACTCTTCCCGTTCAGATACCACTACGTAAGAAAAGCCGCAAGCCTGGTGGTGCTGGAATTTCTCTGTCGATGACTTCTTCAGGTCAGGAGAGGTGGATTCGATTTTGGTTGTTAAGCTTTCGAAATCAGCATAAATGATAAAAGGAGCTCGCAACTGCTTTTGGAAATCTTTGTACTGGAGAAACATGTTCTCCTCGTTAGGCAACTCGATTCTCTGGGCGCCGTGTTGACTGCACAGAGGTTGATAGTCATACAGAAGATCTTGTCGCACGAAGCCATGTAGACAGAACGGGCAGTAAAACATCTGATTATGATTTCGCGTCTGACTGGAAAGAAGTCGGATAAGTAGTGACGCTTCTCTCCCATAGAGTATAGCAGTAGGTTTACATGTGCGGGAAATCGTTCCTTTCTTATATGAACGGGAAATGGAGTTCCCTGCTCATAGCCAAACACATTTACAGCGATCTGGTTTTGCTTCTCAAACTTTGGGATTTTGTCGATAGCTACGGGGAACTCAATACCGTCTAAGTTCAGTTCATCAATATAGGGCCGATAGTGATGAATCCTCTCAGAATCACGAGGTGCCGGATGTAGAGCTGCCAGGACACTCCACATAAAACATTTGTTGTCGTTGTTTTTTATATTAACCACAACTTTTCTGTTCTTTAACTTTGTTGGTAGGGGGAGATAACTGGAGCCTTTAAGAGGTTTGTAAAGGGCTACATTCCAATCCAGATGCAGAATTTCAGAGAGTGACCAACCACTCCCTTCTCTCTGGTAGGTGGCAAACGCGGCTAAAATCTTCTGATTCACTTCATTTAGTTGCTGTTCTATGTAATGGGAATTGACCGTGGTCATGCACAAACTACGGAAATGAGGTTCGGAGAACACATCTAAGCCGTCTGCCTTTGGTTTGATAAACTTGACTTGCACGCTCACACACCACTTAAGACCTTTCTTGGTAGCTAACTTTTGATCGAGACGACGAAGAAGAAACGTCTTCTTGCTGGCAAGAAACACACGGAGATCATGTTTTTCTTGGATGCGTGGCTTGTACTTGAAAGTCTTTAGAGAATCTTTAATGGCCGTTGTGAAGTCACAAGGATCTACGTCAGTATTTGCCTCAACAGCTTTTTCCGCCTTGGGGTCAGCAGATTTTATCTCGGAGTCAACAGAATTTACTCTAGTTCCCGCTTGGGTAGTTACTTTTTAGTTGTTAGATTTCGTTTGTCTTTTGGGTGGCTGAACCCAATCTTCAGTATTAGACACGTGTCGTCTCTTGACACCACGCTCCTCCTTCTCAAACTCGCAGAATTTCTGGTGTTCAAGAAGCTTGTCTTTACGGTAAAACTTGCGGCCACAGTGTTGACAATTGTGGTCTTTCTCTTGAGCATGTTTTTTCATGTGCCGCTTTAGAATATATTTTCGGTTGAAGGATTTTTGACATTTCTCGCATTTAAATGAGCGGTTCCCGTGAAGAGCTTTCTTGTGTCTTGCGAGATTAGTCTCGTGTGTGAATTCTTTCTCACAAATATCGAAGACGAGGACCATCCTTGTATCTTCTGGAGAGCTCTGCTTTATTGATTCGCAGTTCGAAGGCCAACAACTGAATGAGGAGATTGAGGCGAGCGACCTCTATTTATACGCAAAAGGTCGAATTTTGATTGGTGGAGCCTAAACGTCTTTTGTGACGTCACCAGGCAGGCCTAAACATGTCCAGTGCGGAGGCAAAGAGAACATGACTCGGCAGTTTTGTCCTGATTCGCCTGTTCCGCACGTTTGGCCTGGGTTAGGCTTTCTTGGCCCTTTTATGGCTTGTTTGGCCTCATTTAGGCCTTTTTGGCTGTCTATATAAATGAGAAATTAGATGAACATAGCTCATTTCAATCAAGTCTTCGAGGAGTAATCATGGTTTACAAACGCGTCTGTCGTGATTGCCCAATCTCGGGATGTGGGGCTAAATATCTTGTTCGTTTAGCCAACCACCTCGCTGATGTTCATATGTATCGAAAGAAGAAAGTACTTGCAAGAAGCGAAACTACAACCGAGAAGTGAAATATATGGTTTACCAAGCCGACCGACAAATCGACAACAATACGCCGTCAGATGAAGTTTGTAATAAATCTGCAGATCAACAAGTTGAAAAATCACAGCCAAGACGGAAAATCTCAAACATCGCAGGCCATGTGCACGATGTTGGTACCCAATTCAAAACAACCCTCGAGCCGAGATAATATATTTAATATTTTCCCATAACGTGAATATTAAAGGCCCATTTTCAGCATGCAAATAGTTCTCTTGCTGATGCATATGTTCATGTAATTATTTTTTGGCATATCTAGAAAATAGTAAGAAAATTAGCGTTTTTAGTATAGTCCTAGAAATGAAAATTTCAGCGTTACAATTTCTGGACAAAAAATCTAAAAAGTTAAATATTTCCTGCCTGCTTCGTGTTTAGAAGAAATGGAACCACTCGCTGAGATGCACATGAACTATAGATTAACACAAAGTGGTTAGTTTGATGGGACCTTTGATACTAATATGTAAAAAAAGTGAAGATGTAGCGTGAGAACGATGTCAGCTTTATACTGCCGGTTGATGTACGCAAAATTTCATACCGCTATGAACTTTTTTCAATAAAGCAGATAAAGAAAAAAAGCACGGTGATATGGTGCACATAAATTGTTGTTTCAAATTCTGTACGTATTATCCTGGGATCACGTTTCAGTTGTGTACAAAAATGTCAAAAGTAGCGTGAGAACGGATTTCCATTTGCCCCTCAAGTTTTTTTGTGTTTTGCGTTGCGTTTTAGCGTTGAGTTTGGCGTTGAGTTTTTGAATGGTATCCATAGCGTTGCAATCTGGCGTTGCATTATCGCATTGTGATTGTTTAATGTTAGCGTTGCGTTTTAAGCTTTTTGTTTTGACGTTGCGTTTAGCATTACATTTAGCGTTGCAATCTCGCGTTGCGATTGTTTTAGCGTTGTGTTATCAGCGTTGCATTTTAGCGTTACGATTGCTTGGAGTGTTTTTATTTGGCGTTGCCTTTAACGTTGCATTTAGTCATTTTATCGACTTCAGCGTTGCATTTTTATGATTGCCTTTGTAAAATGAAAAAAAACGAGTGCACAATGCTTACTTGAATGAAGGCATCGAAAAAAGTAGGACAGTAAAGCAGGTCAAAGAAGTATTATGAAAAGAAAAACAACAAATAATCGAAAAAAGGTAAGCTTGTCAGAGAGCAGAAACGCGTAGGAGTGCATAAAGCGATTGATTGCAGTAACTCACCTGATTAGAGACCTTACGCACCGACGACGGCAACAAGGACGAGGACGTTTCACTGAACTTCGTCTACTCGTTTGTAATATTTTTCAATATTCAGCAACAGTTAGGAATTCACCACTGCATTTTAACTCTGATAGCAGCAAATTGACACCCAACTGCAATCATGTCAAACAAAATTTGACAAAATCGGTAGCCACACTCGAAATCTAGTCAGGACGTAAAACAAAGCAGTTTCACGTCCCAGATCTGAAGAAGTTCATAGTAATTGTGTATTGGTGTACCATTGGCTTTTTTCTTCACTATATAGTCTGACCGACTTTTTCAGTGTGTTGCCGACAGATTTTTCAGAAAATATTGCACGCAGTAACGTCAACGATTTTGTTGGCCCTCTAAAACGCAACGGCGGGCGATGCCTTTTTGCGATGCGTTGCGATTTGGTAGAGACGCGCGTTTTACTCAGGATTGGGGTAATTACTTTACGACTGGTATTACTACGTTATATGGAAACTGCTCCAAATATAAAATAAATTTAACTGAATCCGACCGCAAATTTCTCCTGAAAATCTCGCTTATTCAAGGTTACATAATGGATAAGACCGACGATCCGGTTCTTTCTGGCAAGCAAAAATCCGAGCTTTGTGTCTCACCTTTTTTAAACCAATATCATTGACAATAAAAACAGGCCCGCATGAAATTATAGTCGAGAGAACAACATTGTAAACAATATGATATCGCTTTTTCACAAATATCATTTCAGCAGAATTTTCTGTTTCAAAAAATAGAAGAGCAGACATAACTGTTGAGCAATGGTGTTTATAGATAAAAGGATTATATTGTGTATGAAGCAGAATGAGACCCTCACTTTTGATAATGTGGTGGCCGTTTCTGACAAAAGAAAGTACGACCAACATTTCTTGCGTGTCACACGTCGTTTTCTTGCAAATAATTTATTTTAGTATATACTACACGGGAACCTCCATAGATCGCGCGTTTTGATTGGTTCGCTATCTCGGGATAATGCCACAATATTCCGAGATCGAAAGCATTATCCCGAGATTGAGAAGCCGAGTGCAAGTGGTTCGGATATTTTTACTTTCTAAAGGAACTATCTGATTCGAAATGCAACGGAAAAATCTTTCTCAATTAACTTATGTTGTCTCTTTAGTTTTTCAAGGTGAATCAGAGAGAGAATGTATTTCTTGAACTTCGAAAATGTGCTGTTCTTGTTTTTCAGTTCTTCGGAATCACAGAGATCGATGATTCGTTCACGGCACTTTTGAGAGACGAATTACATTCACAACAACATATTAATTAAGGCAATTTTGTCGAAAACATATCTACTTTGCCGAACATTTACATGTACCTGTAAGTTGGAAGGGACAGTAAATCGTAGAAGCCAGTCATTGAGTGCAGTTTAAGAGAGAATTTCAGGTAAGCTTACCGTCGACTTGTTGATTCGTTTGATCACGAGCCATCCGACATCAAACGTATTTAAGGTGGTCTCTCTTTTTATGAACAAGGTCTTCCTCGTTGTCCCAGAGTTTGAAGAGGTTAATTTCCCAACTTTCTGTTTGAATATTCCAAACGAATCTTGAATTTCTCTGCCAGCAGGTTAAAATATAGTCTTCCTTCGGTGGTGAAATGGCGACAAGGCAAAGTGTTTTCAGCGAAGCAACTCTGCAGTTTCACAAGGCACAAAATGCGAATTTATCCCTTGAATCCATCCTTGCAACCTTCTAAAAACTTAAATCGTTTATCGTAGTCGATATTAAGGTTTTAAAACAAGTGTTTTCTAGCGTTTTTGCTTCTCTAACACAGCAGCAAGTTTCCACCATGTGTTCAGTAGCCGAATGCTTGTAGTGAAGTCTGACGTAATGTCACGTGCGTGACAAACGTCACGCATACAGAAAGAGGCTAGAACAAGTTGGCAAACGCCACATTTAGTGTCGTTCGAATATTTTTTGGAGTGTTCCCGTGTAGTATATACTAAAACAATTATTCTCCTCAGGCTCAGTGAATAGTGGCAAATAGTCCCCTCGACCTCCGGTCTCGGGGACTATTCGCCACTATTCACTTCGCCTTCGGCGAATAATTGTTAAGTATTTTCAATAATGTTGAGCTCGTCGAAATATACAAGTCTCTCATCCGAAAGTTCTGACACTGATCTCTATTCTTCGAATTCACCACAATCTGATAAGTAAGCTTTTAGTCAATCAAAGCAGTTGAAAAAAGAAGTCGCCTACACACCCTCAGATAGTAAACATGAGTCGCGAGTGAAGGTCACATCAACATGGTTCACTGTATTGTTGTCGGTTGTAGTACAAAAACTAGCAACATAGATGGGCTAGGGATGTTCCGGATACCAACAGTTATAACTAATCAAGGGGAAGAGTACGAAAAATTGACTAAAGAGAGGAGAAATGAATGGATTTCGAAGATCAGCCGAGGCGATACCTCGACGAAGAAAGTGCTAGAAACGGAAAGAGTCTGCGGAAAGCATTTTGTTTCCGGACGGCCTGCTCAGGCATGGGATAAGTATAACCAAGACTGGAAACCAACACAGAATCTTGGTAAAAAGGAGTACAGAAGAGAGAAGAACCTTGAAACTGCAAAGAAGAAGGCCGAAAGAGCAAACAATCGAGAGCTTGTACGAGAACAGCAACGGAAGGACCTAGAGGAACTAGCAAGACAACAAGAGCTTGAAAGACAACTGCTTGAGCAGGAGGAATTAGCAAGACAACAAGAAGAACTTGAAAGTAAACGGAAGGAGCAGGAGGAACGTGAAGCCGCTGCGAAGCGCCTCAAGTTAAACGAAAGTGGCGAACATGTGTCAGACATTTACTTTGGCACCGCAGTGGCCGGATCGGTAGACGCAGAGACACAGACTGAAGAGTTTGACTACGTTTTCCAGGAGAAAGGATATCAGGCACCCGACAGAGAATTCTTTAAATCAGATGAGAAAGTTCGCTTTTATACAGGACTGCCCTCGTACGAGGTACTTATGATTGTGTTTGATCACGTTGAACCGCACGTAACACGAAAGACACAAGGGTTGACTCGCTTCCAGGAGTTCATGATTGTTTTGATTAAGCTGAGACTGAACGTACCGATACAGGATCTTGCATACAGATTCGTGGTTTCAAGATCAAAAGTTACGAGGATTTTCGCCCACTGGATGATTGTCATGGACATTAGACTGCGGAGCATGGTTTACTGGCCCACAAGAGAGGAACTTTGGTCATCAATGCCAATGTGTTTTCAGTATTCATTCGGCAAGAAAGTCACTGTAGTGATTGATTGTTTTGAAGTTTTTATTGACACCCCCTCAAATCTGTTGGCTAGGGCTCAGACGTTTTCCTCGTATAAACATCACAATACGGTCAAAGTCCTCATTGGAATAACCCCTCAGGGAAGTATCTGCTTTGTTTCTGAGGCTTGGGGAGGAAGGACATCTGATAAATTTCTAACTGAGAATTGTGGATTTCTGGGCAATCTCTTGCCAGGAGATATGGTCATGGCGGACAGGGGATTTACAGTAACAGAGAGTGTTGGACTGCAACAGGCCAAATTAGTGATACCAGCCTTTACCAAAGGGAAGGCACAACTGGATCCAGTTGATGTTGAGTGTACAAGGGGGATTGCACATGTAAGGATCCATGTCGAGAGAGTCATTGGTTTGTTACGGAGGAAGTATACAATATTGCAGAGCACCCTACCAACTGACTATCTAACAAGTAATTCTACAGGACCAGTTGACTGTCGGATTCCCATGATCGACCGCATTATCAGAGTCTGCTCGGCGCTTGTTAATTTCTGTCCCCCAATTGTTCCTTTCGAGTAAGTCTAAAGAATGAACAAATTGACATTGATTGTTCTGCAACAAACCCATGGACAATTAGTATTTTTACAGTTGTTTTCAGAATACTTTATCACACTTGGTTCCCAAATAGGTTCCCAACTAAGTTCATAATGTGTGATTCCAGAAATTATCCATACCCCCCTACGAAAGGGTTTGGAAATTCCAGAGTGGTGGGGGTTATTTTTCAACACCCTTCCGTAGGGGGGTATGGGTATTTTCTGGAACCACACATTTGCCAGTTCAGATGAAAAAGCCATTTTTATTCTGACACACCACTGCCACAGAAGGCTAAGCAGCTAACATTCATGTTTGCAAAACAACAAAACAACCATAGATGCAAAGATTTGTAAACCAATTTGTAAACTTGTGAATCTGGCACGGTTAAGTATTCTGAAAAAAAAAACTGTAAGCCGGTGCTCTTGTAATGGCCTATTTTTGTTTTATTACAATAATTCCTTCAGGATGAGGCTCAGAGGAATAAAAAATGGAAATTGACTAAGGTGAATAACATAATGAATTATTTTGTTTTAAATATAACCAAGTTTGAATTGTAAATTCTGTAATGTGATTTTTGGATTGACACAGATGAACATTTGGAATCATTGGAGACTTTGCAACCTCCCGCAATAATTGAAAACAACACTTCATTCTAATCGATATTATTTATTTTATAATATTATTTATACAAATATTATAAATATAAGTGCATACTAGCAACATAACAACAGCTATAGCAACATAATGGTATGGAATTTTGCATGGATTTCAATGGATTGCTGGGGTCAGTCTATGTCACTCAAATGCTTTGAAACTACTGACTTGGATAAGAGTGGTATTTTTTATGTCATTATGTTACTAGCGTGCAATTTAGTTACTTATTTGGAAAATGAAAATGAATGTATTTGCAGTTTTTAGAAAGTTTAAAGGCTTGTAAGAATGTGATGAAATATTAAATACATCTAAGTGCTCAAACACAAAAAAGACTTTGTTTAATTCCTAACACTTGCTTATATCATTATTGCTGATATTTTGCAAGCCTTTTATTAAGCCTTTCATCAAAGTCAAACCACAAATTATGGTTATTAGGTCTTGGGTTTTTGCAATCATTTGCTTATGCTATCTCAGTACAGCTAAGCATCCCATAATATATCCAAATGGATTCATATCAATGGTATTTTTTTACTAAAAATGAGGAAACATTTCCATTTGTCCCTTTTTAAGGCAATCAGTTAAATGATGCCGCATTTTGGGAATGTCGAAGGTAACGTAAGTGGGGTCAACTCCTAGGGTAAGGCATGTTGCTATGGCAATAGCAAACACCCCACAGTCACTTCCATTGCTTTGCTGCTGTGTCGGCACATATACTAGATCCCGAAGTTCTCCCCCTAGCAAATCTTGAGTCTGTTCCTCAACCTCTGTTAGAATTACATTATTATATAGACTGTCAAAGAGATGAACAATTCCTGATTGACATCCAATAGAACTGATGCACACCCAGTGATCATTTCCTGTATGTAGATTTTGAACAAATTCTGAGGTAACAACATCAAAATTTCGAACAGGACCTAGAGTTGTTCTTTGAAATCCAGCTAACAATGGATTTTGTTGCTGCAACAGAAATTGTGCTTGCTGTATAACCGTACAATCGAGCCAGCCAGTTGGACTGTTTATTGTATCATAATCACTATTTGACAGATTGCCAAGGGTTCCAGTCTTGTTTGTGGTGCCTGTGGTTTCCTTGACAATTCCTGTACTGTCATCATCACTACTGTCAGAGCTTGAGCTGTCAGATAAAGAAGTACAAGTGGTAGGCACTGCCTGTACCTTGGTAGATTTGCATCCCTTACATACTGGGCATTGCCATGTTGTCTTTGCATTCCGTGGCATTCTCTTGAGCCCAAGACAAGCAAGGTGAAAGTATTTGCCACCACAGCCATGGTTGTGACACTGAACTAATCTATCATTCATGGTGGCCTTAACACCACAGTCACAGATACTGTCCAGCTTTGTAGCTTCCTGGTTGGCAACTGATTCTTTCTGGACCTTGCGCACTCTAGCAGTATATCTCTTCCTCCGAAATTGTGCTAGCCGAGAACAGTGGGGACAGTACCATGTCTTGGGAATGGTAACGGACTCCAAGGAAAGACAAGACTTATGGAACTCCTTGTAAGGGCATTCCCCATTGGTGCACACAACAGTATCATCATCACTCCGAGCTCTGCAAAAGCAGATTCCTGGATCTGTAGGCGGTGTAACAGGTACAGTAAGTCTTCTAGTAAACCATCGTCCAAGGATCTCTGGCAGGATACATAGCTTCCAGAAGGCTTGCAGCTTAGGTAATACTCTAGCCTTATGCTCAGGGTCTGGTTGTATGCGTTCTATTAACAAATGTGCATTGCTATCAGGGTCTATTCCACAGACAACAAAGTCACAGAATGTTCTCTCTGTAAGTGTGAACAATTGCTGTTGGACCTGATGGTAGTAAATGTGTTCTCTCTTAAGAGATAACCTCCCATCCTTCTCTTCAATGCTGGACTTTTTCAATTCAGCATACTTGAAAAAGTCACCACCAACATCTAGGGGACACTTTACTTCCCCACAGCCAAGGCCGCAGCAATCGCAAGATGTCAGGAAATCTGGTGTGGCATGAAGGAAGGGGAACTCCTTGTTAATGAAAAGTCCACACCTCAGAAGTTTGAAGTTCTTGTGTGTGGCCTTCATTTTCACCTCATATGCTTGGATCGCATAACTTTCGTATTTCCGTCCATGGTTGATAGCCTTAGTGTTTAACTTGTAAAGCTTTGGGTAACATATCGACTTTATAAGTGACTGTGATGGCTGTGCCAGATTGGTGTGGAAAACAGCTCCACTAACTGAGGCACCGATTCTGCCAGCTCGGTGACGAAAAAACCTGAGCACATGGCTTGCTCTCTGGAGTCCCTTTCAACTTGTTGAATCTGTTCTTCAGATAGAATAACTGTTGTATCTGAGCATTTCTTGAGCAACTCTGGGTATCCAAGATCAAGATATTCTGTTTTAAATAAGTCAGTAACAGCAGGAATATTTCTACTTTTAGAGACAAATTGACCGGAATAGGACAGATTCAAGCTCAAGGCCACAGCTTTAGTGCTACAACTGTTCAATTTATTATGCAAATCCGCCATTTCCTGTTTTGTAGGCGCTTCTGCAGAATTAGAAGGCGCTGAATCACGCTGATAGAATTCTTTCTCTCGGGCAGACGGCGTCCCTTCGTCTAAGGAGTTTATGCTAGTGTCCAGATTTTCTTTAAGCTTTTTTGCAGAGGAGAAATTTATATCTTTTATCCTAGAGTACGGGACTTCGTCCACAAAGCGTGGAAGGATCCACGAGCATTTGACCTGGGTGCAACTTAGCTTTCCTCTTATTCGATTCGAAGCTTCGATGAAAAATAACACAGTGGCAATATGCGAACATGCTTCTGCTAGACCAGCTTTGCATCCAAGGCAGTGTGCCGATAAAATTGTCCCATTACTTTCAGCGATGAGCCAGACTTTAACCCGCGGATCGTTCATTCTCTGAGAGTGCCTCACTTTCCCGACTATCACATACTTCCCTGATATCACCTTCCCGAGAACGGATTCAACAAACCCCGACACCATCTGGTTATATGCCTCCAGACTTTTGTAGGCTTTAAATTGTTCCTTGGTGTAATAGCTGGTCTCCAACAGTAAATATGAAAGTAAATCCGTGGCTTCAATGGGCGGCAAGCAATCCGGGTCAAACTGGTCCATAGGAATGGCGGCGGGGTCTACACCAACCAGCGAAATTTTCTCCAAATATCGCTTTTTCACGTCGCCGATTAGGGTTTTGGCATATTCACATAATACCGGAATGACCATAGATTCATCATCTGGCCCATCTTCCGCGTTTCCCGCCGATAAATCCATTGTAAAAGAGCCGATAAGTGGAGTTCGATGTAGTTTTGGCGTATATTTACATACGATAATCTGGGCTCGAGGGACTCCAACATGGCGGACCCCTAATTAGGCAAAGGCCTGTGACGTCATCTGAACACCAAGAATAAAAACACAAGATAACGTTCATTCAAAAATACAACGCTTAATTCTAATGCAACGGCAAAAGGCAAAGCTAATTTAAATGCAACGCTGAAATGCAACACTAAAATACAACGCTAAAATGCAACGCTAAAATGCAACGCTAAAATGCAGCACTAAAATGCAACGCTAAATGCAACGCTAAAATGTAAGCTTAGATTGCAACGCTAAAAGTTAACGGCAAAAAGCAACGCTAAATCGCAACGGTCCAAACGCAACGAAAAAACGCAACGTCGCGTCTCATTTTCGGGTGTAACGCAATTGGGTACCAACATCGTGCACATGGCCCGCAATAGGCCAAAAACGGAGGACTAAACCACAAAGAGGGGGAAATAAAAATCATCTCAAATGGTTATCAAATACGATGTGATTAGTACAATACGGAAAGGCAAAAAGCGAAACATTCGAATGTATGGTTTAGCCGACAACTTCACCGTCATATGAATCGTTTTTAACTCAATCAAGACGGAAATGCTCAAACATCCCATCAGGCTGATAGCGGAGGACTCGATCACGAAGGAACAGCGATGGGAAAAGTTCTATCGTATACAAGAGTGATCGGTACAACGTAGATAGATAGAGATTTTATATACACGAAGATAGACAAGAAGCAAAACAATCGAATGTTAAATGTATAGTTTAATAGCCGACAACTTCACCGTTATGGAGAAACGTTTGTCTTGTCCAATACAAAAGTAGATGCACATATTAAAGATGTGTACAAAGGTGCCAAACATAGACAAGAGGTAACATTAGTGATTTACTTGCAGTATCTTAAGTGATGAAAGTACATTGGAATTTTTACTTATTTTGGTCCAGCCACTATTTTGTTTCATTTAATGGAGCTTCAGATAAGGGTATCACACGTTTTGTGATGACCAGACATGATTAGAAAATGAGCCAATTTAAATTCTATTTTCCCTTCATGTTATTTCTATAGGATGACTCTAACAAATCAACATGTGGGGAATGGAAGGCAGCAGAAAACACTTCAAGACGGAAAACAACACAGATGAGACAGGTCTAGAGATAGTCGGGTGTCGTCACAGTATAGCCCAACGCTTAGTGAACATGTTCTATGGTGAAATATATGGTTATGCTCACTATCTCCAGAAGGTGTTTCTCATACCAGCCAAAGTAGAGTTCTTTTGGTATGATGTGGTCGGCCAATTCTGGCCCTGGTTGCGGATTCAAGATTCATTCATCGCCAGTGCAATGAAGCCAGCTCTCTCGGTTATGCATGCCAAAGCATACATAGAGGATATTACACGGTGCCGCGAAGATATGAGTTTTATTTTCGAGTGGCAAGAACATATTTTACGAATGAGCGCAGCGAATGAGTAAAATATTGTTTTTGACACGAGAAAATAAAACTTATATCTTCAAGCCACCGTGTAATTTTCTTTTTATTATATAGACAAACCAGAAAAGATAGTCCAAATTGATTTCCAAGCACTTTTGTTTTGACCGATATCCTCACTAGTGAGGATATGGAAAATATGTCACTGAGGACCCGGATGTAGCTTCGTATGAGATCTACGAGTGGCGTATTCCCAGTAAAACACTCGTGTCTATATAATAAAACTGGTTATGTCAGGTGACTTCATCACAGCTTTGATTGACTGTAGTTTATATTTATTAACATTTTTCAATGTTCCATAGCCTTGGTGATAGCTGCATCAAAGGTTGGGAGAACAGCAGAAGTCGTGGGAACACAACCACCTCTTTACTTGATACAACCCAATTTGAAAGTCTTATCTCAAAAACTGCAAACTTGCAAATTCGATGTTTCATTTTTAACTGTCACAGTATTGAATCAATTTTTCTGTTGCTCCAAAATCTTTTTTTTTTCATTTTAAGCCTTGTGTTGTTTTGATTTGAACAGGAAAATGACAGAACCTTGTCATTGTAGTTTGTCAACAGTGAAAAGCTGCTCCATATAGCATTACCATCAAGGGCGTAGCTAGGGGGTGGTCCTGGTGTGCATCTGGCCCACCTTTTTGAAAGAAAAATAAATTAGACATTAAGAAAAAAATCATAAAGCTGGAAAGGGGTACCATACATTTGTACAGATGTGACTCCCCTTTCTCCTGGCTACGCCCCTGCAACCCTGTGTAACATGATGGTCATTCGTTTTCAACCAAATCAGAGAATGTATACTATCCAATCACAGTTATTTATAATCTCCATTGATAGCAGAAGACCAGTACCAATTTGATATTATTTATCTGCAATTAGGTGTTGTGGGGTGACCGCTGGCAAGAACAGGCTAGCGTAACAACTGGCGAGGAGGTTGAGCAAATAAACAGCCACTTTTCCAAGCTTGGCAATACTGCAAAGCACATGCTACCAGAGAGTATGTACCAAATAGCAGCATAGGGATCTGCCCGGTTGCAATGTCCATATCTTGATATTTTGCCCTTTCCTTAGTTCTTTTTTAAATATTTCTTTCTAATATTTTTCACTTGGAAAGTAATTAAATAAATGCCCTTTCATGGAACAGAAGAAAGATTCTACGGATGCCTCATATAATCTCGAAGAGATATCTGATGGTAAGGCTACAGCAATATATTGAGCCCCATCAAGCTAAAAAGTTATTTCTACAGTGCTCCCTTTCTTTCAAAAACAAAGCAGACGAAGCTTCGAATTCCTATAAAAACCCATATAAAATTGAACATTTGTATTATATATATATATCTTCTTTCTGTGGGAATTATTATTCAACAAATGTAAATACAATACCTTTCTGTCAAAAATGTATCAATACTGTAGATCTAGATGTAGATGCAAATATTCTTGGGTTGCACTTATTCCTTAGGGAGTAAAATCACAATAACGCGGCGGCCATGTTGGTGTACAAAGAGCAACAAATGAACTTTCTTTTGTTCCTGTACACCAACATGGCCGCGCAAGCCAAGAATACCTAGATATGCAGGCTCACTGCTGATTCATTTTATTCAACTATCAATTCACACTAGAGACGAGTTTCTCGGCTTGAACGTGGTTCCTTTTTCTTCTGTGATCGCCCGAAAAAACTTTTTTGAAGGAGAACTTTTGGCGAAAATAAGCCGACTAGTTTCCGGCTAGAATTCTCATTCTCAGACGGGAAACTCGTCTCTAGTGTGAATTCGGCTAATGACTAGATTTTGTCTAGAATCTGGTAAAATTTCCCTTAACGATTTCGACAGATAAAACAACAACAGTTAAAGACGTCAGAGAAGTTGTCAAAGATGCTGAGTGATATTGGGAGCTCAGAGAGAGATATATCAGGACCTCAGATTGATGTGTTTATGTTGGGCATTCGGAATTTAGCGCTTTGGGCATCCTCTTGGGAATTGTATGCACCTTTAAATCTTGTAGTTTTCATGCAAATTGCACTTGACCTTCCAGTTACTCGCTTGAGTTCACCACTTTTGTAGACTTCGGATTATGGGAGACGAGGAACAACCTGTTACCAAACAAGATCTAACGGATTTCAGGGCTTTTGTGATTGACCAGCTCAAGTCGCATACTAGTAGTCTAACATCTGAGTGTGGTAAAATTCAGCAAGCTGCAGAAGAAGCTTTGGCTACTTCAAGACAGATAAAGGAATTCAACGAGCTATCTTTTAAAAGACCTGGAAACGAGAAAATTTTTAAATTTAACCGCCAAGTGATCGAAAAACTGTCCACCCTTCGCCAATCCCTGGTTTCCCAGCGAGTGTACGAGGATTCATTACAGCTTTTACAGGAGGCTGTTGATCTTCTGGAGGATAGAAACAGAAAAATAAGAATTGCCGATACCTCTGAAGCCGGCTGTCGCATACTAGTAGTCTAACATCTGAGTGTGGTAAAATTCAGCAAGCTGCAGAAGAAGATTTGGCTACTTCGAGACAGATAAAGGAATTCAACGAGCTATCTTTTAAAAGACCTGGAAACGAGAAAAATTTTAAATTTAACCGCCAAGTGATCGAAAAACTGTCCACCCTTCGCCAATCCCTGGTTTCCCAGCGAGTGTACGAGGATTCATTACAGCTTTTACAGGAGGCTGTTGATCTTCTGGAGGATAGAAACAGAAAATAAGAATTGCCGATACCTCTGAAGCCGGCTGTCGCATACTAGTAGTCTAACATCTGAGTGTGGTAAAATTCAGCAAGCTGCAGAAGAAGATTTGGCTACTTCAAGACAGATAAAGGAATTCAACGAGCTATCTTTTAAAAGACCTGGAAACGAGAAAAATTTTAAATTTAACCGCCAAGTGATCGAAAAACTGTCCACCCTTCGCCAATCCCTGGTTTCCCAGCGAGTGTACGAGGATTCATTACAGCTTTTACAGGAGGATGTTGATCTTCTGGAGGATAGAAACAAAAAAATAAAAATTGCCGATACCTCTGAAGCCGGCTGGTTAACTGTGAAGCATTACGAGTCGAGGGGGGGGAGGAAGACGACAAAAAGATAAGAGCCGCGGAGAAAGAAGCTATTCGTGATCAGGAAAGACAGTGCCGCAGAAGAAATGCTGAAAAACCTCAGTCTAGAAGTGGCCGCCCTCCTCAATTCTTCCCCGGCGGCTTCAACAACTACAGGAAGCGTAGCCAACAGCACTATTCCCAAGCTCAGCCCTTCGGATCTGGTAACTTCAACAGGGATCCTTCGCAGCAATCCTTCAACAGCTTCAACCGAGGGCCGTGCCGATACTGTGGCTCTGGGACACACTGGTGGAGGGAGTGCCCCGTCCGTCTCGGGAAATTCCAAGTTGGTGCTTCTACTTCAACCTTGTCCACCGCAACCAACAGTCGTTCCTGAATTCTCCACTTGGAAGTCTCTCAAGTCTGATGTCGCTAGTGTTTTCGAAGCAGATTCAAAAGTTCCAGATAGTTTTCACAGTTCATCTGAAAATCGCTGTGCCTTGGACATGGAGTTTAGTGAGTTGTTGTCACAAGATAAGTACGATTGTGTTTTAAATACTTATATTGATGTAGATTGTCAGCAATTTTTGGCTCAGAATTTACATGAATTTGAACAAGGTGTTTCTACTTTAATCTTGAAAGATAGACTTAAAATGTGTGTTCCATTTTGGGCTAAGATTGGCTCTCCTGATTGGATTCTGGATGTTATCTATAATGGGTATAGAATACCGTTTATTGAGATTCCGCCTAGTGTTCTTTTATCCAATAATAAGTCGGCCCTTGATCATTCTGAGTTTGTAGATGAAGCTGTTTCGGATTTGCTTAAAGCGCATTCAGTCTTGGAAGTTTCTTCGCCTCCGTTAGTTGTTAATCCTCTCACCGTTTCTATTAATTCTGAAGGAAAGTGTCGACTTATTTTGGATTTAACGCATGTCAATAAATTTTTCCTAAGAGCAAGTTTAGATTGGGCTGTTCCATTTAATATCCACACCCCCCCTATCGAGGAACTCTAAATTTTTGGGTCCACCCCTGACCCTCCTCCACAATCCCTGTGGAATTTCCAAGCTTTCTCGTAGTCCCTGTGGAAATTCCAGGCCCTGATGCACGGTCTCCGTGGAATTTCCAAGCTGTCTCGTTGAACTTGAGGAAATTCCAAGCTATCTCGCGCGACACCTGTGGAAATTCCAGGCCCTGATGCACGGTCTCCGTGGGATTTCCAAGCTGTCTCGTTGAACTTGAGGAAATTCCAAGCTATCTCGCGCGACACCTGTGGAAATTCCAGGCCCTGGTGCACGGTCCCTGTGGAATTTCCAAGCTGTCTCGTTGAACTTGAGGAAATTCCAAGCTATCTCGCGCGACACCTGTGGAAATTCCAGGCCCTGATGCACGGTCCCCGTGGAATTTCCAAGCTGTCTCGTTGAACCTGAGGAAATTCCAAGCTATCTCGCGCGACACCTGTGGAAATTCCAGGCCCTGACCTTATATGGTAAAATGACGTCACAGCCTTATCATAAGCAGTCGTATTACACGGTTGAATGTTATACAGCTTGTACAGCAAACCGATTTGGATTCTAGAGGAATACAAGAGGGGAAACTTTTACAGCAGCTGTCGCCCACTTTATTGACTTTAAAAAGTCTTTGATAACTTCAGTGTTTTCTTACTCCAAACATGCCAACATGATCCCAGAATGACAGCCAGCCCAAACAAAAAACAAACAAACAAACAAACAAACAAACAAATAAACAAACAGTATCTAGCTGTCTTATTGGAAAATATGGATTGCACTTTTGGTACACTGGATAGCTTACCATAAAAAAGTAAGCCTGGTAGGACGAGGTTAGTCGGTGCGTGTTTTCCGGTCCCCAGAGAGGGTCTCCCCCCTCCCCCATCAGATCTGGTTCCGAGACGGTTACCCCACACAGCGGGAAGGTTGTACCACCCCCGTCCTGATTGAGACTCGGACAGCGTTTCCGGATGGCGATCGCTTCCTTGACCCCCTTTTAAACCACCTTTGTTCCACCGCCCGTATTTCGCACACACCGAGTAATCTCTTCCTACCAGGCGAGGTTACGCAGTGATCAGGGTTAGAGGTCTAACCGAAAGCTTTACTTTTTATGGTAAGCTATCCAGATCCAGTGTACTAAAAGTTCAAGTTCAATCCATATTTATTTCATTTCGAGCAACTTCAATAGAGCGACCTTAGTAGCTGGCTTCCGGTAAACGCCAGCCTTGAACTCGTACAGTGTTGTCTTTGCAAGGGAAGACCTAAAAAAAGGGAAAAGGGGAGGGAGTCGGGGCGAGCAAAAACCGAACCCCTTGCGGCCGCGCTATTTCCGGTTTTCGCTCGCCCCGACTCCCTCTCCCCCTTTTAGAGCCGCTACGCAGGCTAGGAAGACTTTCGTAATACGGCCAAGCGGCCAATCTCCTCGTGTTGTCTTCTCGTCCGCCATCAAGACAAGATCGCCTTCGTCTGCCCCCAGCGCTTTCGACTCGAGATTTCCTTGTATGCAAAGGGAACAAAGGCCAAGGGAAAATTCGGGATTCGATCCTGACAACAGAAAATGATTCGGTTTAAGCGCGTCCAAATTATCTACATACATCCGTAATAGTTTTGCTATTAATCAGCGCTACAGTCTCCTCCATAGCTGTCTCCAAGACCTCATCCGTAACTGTTACAATGTTACATTTAACTCGTAAGAGCCTTCTTAGTCGACTGTACGAAACGCTCCCAGACACCTTCAAAGTGTGGACTTGCTGCTGGTGGATTCCAATGCCACTGAGCTCCACTGTGAGACAGATAATCCGCAATCTGCTCTTGATTCCTCTCGTGCAAACATTCTATGAGCTCACGCTCCGCACCTACAAAATTTGATCCATTGTCCGAAAATATGTCTTGTAGTGTCCCTCGTCTCCCAATAAATCTCCGAAGGACATAACAAATGGGACAAAATAGTCCTATCTACTGCGGAATCCAATGTGATCGTAACTTACTGAGAACATGTCCAGTTCTTTCGTAAGAAACATTTAGATGCACAATTAATAAACTTTATCCTATAATACTGAGGAAGAACATAGAGTATATTACATATATAGAGTATATTACATATATAGAGTATATTACATATATAGAGTATATTACATGGCCGCGCGGAGATACGAATTTTATCTTCGAGTGTTTTTACCAAATTCTAATTGAGGTGTTAAATCTGAGGCATTTAGGCCACGACTCCCATCATCTGCAGGATAAAGTGAACCAGGAAAATGCGCCATTTTTCCGGTTGTGAGGTAGCCACTCTGTTCGCAAAGAATGCTACGTTGTCGCTTAGACTTACCACGGATCTGACCAAGCATGTCCAGTAATGAACAGAAGTTATCTCATAGTCATGTTCTCTTTGGACCAGAATAGCTAAACGAGCGCACAAAACCGCAGCTTGCAACTCAAAATTTGGAATTCCGAGGGGGTTTCACTGGTGCAACACGAGTCTTTCTTTGCAGCCACCGACGCACACTGACGCGTGCTATTCCTAGGATATTGAAAACGAAAATAAGCAACCGCGCAAAAGCAACCGGCTAGCATCACCGAACAAATGCAATTTAACTGTCTGTGGGATTTAAGGTACACAGCGGTTCAACTGTCTGTGGGATCTAAGGTACACAGCGGTAATATCGTGGTACATAAAGCCACTCCAGTTAACAGTTGCAAATCTATCTGCCAGTTTGACCATTCCGTAATACGCGGTGGGGGAATTTCCTCATCCTAACCATGACAAAGATTCATTATGGATTGTAACATAATCTTGGCTACATCAACGACAGGCGCCATGTATCCAATGGGATTAAATATTGATGCATCAAGGCTTTCGTATCTTCCATCAACCATACGTGTCGTTTCCTCAAGACTCTCTAAAACCGTAGCGTCTTCTTGCGAACGATGAGTACTTTCCAGCTTGTCATACTTACAACTGAATGACTCGGTCTTCCGCTATGACCTGATTGTCTCATTAAGTTCCTCAGCTGATGAAACATGAACAAATTGCACTAATTCTGAATTACGGACATAACCAGGTAGTGTTCCCATAAGTGTCCAGCCAAGCTTTGTCTTGGGACCCTCTCTAACCTCTCTGGGGTTATAACGGAAGCTGCGTCGCTGCCTGGAATAATCTTAACCTCGACTCCATCTACATTTAGGCAAGTAGTTCCTGTAGGTGTTTCCATCTCACATAGATTCCTGAAAATGTGCAATTCATCAGTGTCTAGAGAATCCATCAGTTTTCTAGTCACAACACTCGGGTTCTTTTCTAAATAATTGAGGGGAAGGTGCTGCCTTTGCTCTCATAACTGCAAATGGTTAGACCTTCGCGTCTTCTCGGATAGGACGTCGAACCGTAGGTCTCGTCTCTCACATACACTACACTGACCGGAACCGGAGGTACGTTAAAGAACACGAGGACCGTCGGAAGTTGCCCAACCTCTCTGCCACAGTACGCACCATACTAACACACACTCATGTTTATAAACTGGTTTATGTGGGATGAGGTATCCAAAGTGAAAAAACGCTTAGTGCTATGCTTTGCGAATCAGTGCGGTATAGGCACAGTTACTTTACTTTACTTTAACGACTTCCTTCGTGGTTGGGAGCCTTTAGAACAGACAGAGGGAGCAATTGATCGTAGTTTCCCTTCGGCTAGCATCACAGATACATCTATTGTATATATAACATCAGGAAAGGACAAGTAGACAATAGATATTTCATCACTATCAATGTTTGCCCCCCTGAACTTCCGCACTATACCAACCCTCTTTCCATCCGGAATCATCTACATCCTCTTTTAAGTGTAGCACCTTGATAGGCGCTCCAACTTCAAAGAAACACTCGGGAGAAACACCCTTGTTACATGGTACTACATCAACTTGCTTGCATTGTCTTTCACCGTAATCCCTAGAGGCGGACCTATCTTCCAGGAACTTCAGAAGTGGCTCAAAAACAAAATGTAAGTCACTGATGGATTGCACATTTTCAGGAATGTTGACTTTCGACTTCTCGTTGATATTGGAACTATGTGTTCTGAGTTCCAAAAGAGAGTACTTTCTATTATATCACCGGACATGTCATATCAGGACTGCCTTGGGAGCCTAGGCCTGCCAACGCTTAAAGATAGACGTAACGAATTATGTAGGCAATTATTCGATTCTATCGCGTCCAACCCTGAACACAAGCTACATCATCTGCTGCCACCTAGACACAATTCGGACTATAATCTAAGGCGTAAAAGGACTTATAATTTGCCACGTGCCAAAACGGAACGTTTCAAGCGCTCTTTCATTAACGCCATGTCGAAGTGAGAGTCAGGAATTCCACAGTTTTTAACTTAGTTAATAGATTAAGTAAATTTAAATATATTTAAATAAAACTATTGTCATTATATTAAGTACTTTTATCCATTTTTATATATAATTATTTGTAAAGCCAAATATTTTTATAATTTTACTATGTATATAACGCAATTCAGTTTTTATAACTGCAACGTTTTATCGAATTAAACTATCTATCTATCTATCTATCTATCTATCTGAGTCTTACTTTTTGTTTGCTTTTCATGATGTGATCTTTTGTTTGCTCTGCAATCAGTTTCTTTGCAAAAGTAATGCATTCTTTTAGCACAGCCTTTTCTCTATAGAAAGCAACATAACGCCTTCCATGACGCAAAAGAAACAAACGAAGGGTGATCTCGTCTTTGGTGCCAGAGATGGACATGGCATGACTCTTCAGTATGTACTTCACGTCAGGAATTGATAGTTTGCGAATTTCAGAGAGTGAGAGTGGCAAAGATGAAAGGTTGCCTGAGTAACGAGGTCGGTATTCCGGTTGTATGTTATCTCCGTCTCTCTCTGCTATCCTTTTCACCAGCTCATGCTTTGCCCTGTTGAAATTAGACCCAGTGATTTGCAGTGTTGTTGTAAGTCCGCAGCAGACTTCTTGTACAAAGCGTGCCCTCTCCATCTCTCTCTGCTCAGATCATTGTTGTATTCTCTCTCGACTTTTGCTTGTCGCTCTTCAAAGTACCTTGACGTCGTCGTCGGGAAGGGCGAACCCGGTCCACAATCCATTGCGCGCCTTGCGAAATCTTTCCACAATGCATTGCGCGCCGCGCTAATCCTTCCCATAATCCCTGCGTTCCTCGACTTTTCTACTAAGCGACGGGTACGAGTCTGTGGTAAGCTACAAATGTCAATCTCGGAAAACTTGCAGAGAGATCAGAGATTGACAAATCATGTGATAGAAGGAGCGCTCTGATTGGCTGGTGCAGCCTTTTCATAGTGTATGGAGAATTTAGAGGCTCGTCCGCTTCAAAGCTTACTATCTTTATAATATACAAGGAAAAATTACTCGATGCTGATTGGCTAAGAGCGAGGGCATTTTTTTCTTAATTGAGGGCAAAATTACTTTGCACACGTCTGAATACGAGCAGTCAACACGCGCGCCGAATTTTGCCCTTTATGATAGAGCAGATTTCGTATGACTGCGACTATTTCATTTTCACCACCACCGAGACAGTACCGCGCCAAACCGCGGCACTTTTCACAGTCATACGAAATCTGCTCTATCATAAACAAGTAATTACATGGGTTCCTCGTAAAAAATCCTGCACAGCAAAATGGTGACTAAAACCCTTCTTTTTTTATTGGGAAAAAAAAATTCTCACCGCTTGACAGAGGTGTAAAAAAATTCTTGCACTGACAACCCCTCCCCCCCCCTCAAAAGTTAAATGGTCGGCCCCTAAGAGACAGCGAGGCACTGAGACGCTGGCAGTATTAAAAGGCAGCATGCAGAAATATAGCAGATTTCGTATGACTGTGAAAAGTACCGTGACACGGCGCGGCACTGTCGCGGTGGCGGTACCGTAGTCGCGGTACGGACACGGTCGCGGCGCGGTACAACTCTTTCGCGGCACTTTTCACAGTCATGCGAAATCTGCTCTAGTTTTACCCGCAACCCCGCGTCGATGATAAAGAATGTGATTGTCGCTCCTGAATTTTGGAAAATACGCCAAGCTCGCTTGATATGTGAAAGCAATCATTATGCCATTATTGATTTCATTATTCAATCTAGAGATGCATTTTTCGATTCAATATTAAAAATGTTAAATGTTCAAATTTTGACCTCCTTTTCAAGCCTTTGCAGCCGCTGGCGTGTCGCTCGTTTCAAAGTTTAAGTTGAATTATTTTGTTACTATGAGGCACAGTGAAGTTTCATTGTGTAATCGGTAGCACCCTGGTAATCTATGATCAAAACTTGACAGCATTTTTGTGCCGCCTTTCTGCTTTTAAAAAATTTCTGGAACTGTTTCTGGCCTGATTGATTTGAGGCTACACTGAGTGAAGCTCATTCATGAGCCACAGTTAACAACATATTGTTTGGTGCAAAACATTGAGCCTAATCAACCCCACGATAATTATTTGAGACTAAAATCTAGTTCAACTTAAGGTACGAACATGAATAAATAAAGCGGTTTCCTGTTGAGTGGGATACTCCGTCTATTCAAAATGCTCTCGTGCGTGACGAGCACTATTCAAACTAACAGAACAATAGACCGTGGCCCAGTTCGTTCGAACCGAGGCGATGGTACATTCCCGCTATACAATTGGGTAGGGAGGGCTGGGGCCTGGGACGGCTCGCCTCTGTCTCGGTATTGTACTTCATCCGTTTCCCCACCCTCCCACCCTCATCCCGTCAATCTTGCGACCTTCTGTCTCCTTGCCTACAGACTCACATCTACCCATAACTCACCCTAGTCCGTGAGCAAGAGAGCAATTAGAATAGAATACTATGCATAGGCATCAATAAGACAAGTGTCTTACTTCAGTGTCTCCCTAGAGCCCTTGACACTTCTAGGGGTTGTCGTTGCTCACTCGATACGTTATGAGCAAAATGAAACTAATGATACCTACAGCCTGAAATGAATGGCGAGTAATAGTAGATCATTGACTCAAGGCATGTAATGACTTGGTTATTACATGTATATATAACACAATTGTATGATTTGCACAGTCAAACTTTGTGCCACAATGTGAGGGCAGTGTATTGCTGAAATAATTTCAATCAATGACGTAATAAGTTCGACAACAATTCTAATTAATGTTAATTAAGTGCGATTTCAAAGGAACACTAACCAGAAAGCGGCGAAGATTCTCGGACAGACCAAAGGGTAAATATCGTATGAATTTCTCTAAACTAACCTCAAATCAATGCATGTAATCCTTTATTCCTGTATTTTATCTATAGATTTCGAACACTCACAGTAACCACAGTTAATTTGCTACTTGTAACTTCAAATAAATAGTCAAGTAACGTTTGGAACCTTTGTAATGATCTTCACCAATACATTCGAAATCCTGGGTTAGAAGCAACCACAAGCGAGGACAGGGCTAAGATGACGGAACAAGACGCCCTTCAGATCCGACGAACAGCAAAGACGAAATTCACAAGGAAGAAGAATGAATTTTACAACACTTTGGCCAAAAGGCCTGGTATGGAAGCTGTTCAAGGTAAATTTAAGGAGCTTACCGATGCATGGCACACAGTAGAAGGTAAGCACGATTTACATCTTTTGAAACTAAATGATGACGAGGCGCAAGCTAAAGAAGAACCATGGATTAACGAGTTGCAAGAACTTTACGATGAAGCATCGACTTACTATAATAAATACGCAAATGAAAACATGTTAAAGGCAAAGGAAGAAGAAATGCGCCAAAAATTTGATCAATTAACCAAAAAAAGGCAACATTAGAGAAGATGTTTAACTCATTCATAGATCAAACAGAAGAATTATTGATGAATGAAATAAAAGGCTCAGTGGCAACACTGAGAAAAAATGAGCGCGCGCTAGCGGCAATATTCCAAGATTGCAAACAGCTTCATGACGCGATAATAGAACTTCCATTAGAACAACGATTTACCGAAAATGAAATCGAATGGATACAACAATTACACGCGCAATACACTGACATTTCCGGTCAAATTGAGTCCGCCACAAGCAACGAAGAAACGAAAACGCGCGCAAAGGAATCCGTAACTCCACTTAGAATGGAAAAAGTCCGAATGCCTTCTTTCGACGGCAATATCAGAGCATACCCGCAATTCAAAGGCGATTTTCTCAAACACGTTATACCGACAGTTTCCGAAATTAATGCACCGTATGTACTACGCTCATGTTTGGACAAGGAGCCTCTAGAATGCGTCAAAACGGTCGATGATGACCTCGAGGAAATGTGGGCTCGACTAGATAACAAATACGGGGATCCAACAAAAGTAACAGATGTCGTTATCAACGCAATCCAAAATTTTGACGTGATTAAAAGGAATGAAACAAAGAAGCTCTTGGAATTCATAACCATAGTGGAAGACGGCTATCGAGATTTGAAAAGATTGGGACTTGAACATGAAATAACTACTACAAGTTCAGTGAGCATCATTGAAAGGAAACTTCCTCAAGACATCAAGAGAGAATGGACAAGAATTGTTTGCACTAGCGTAGACCCTATTGATAAGGCCAATAAATTCCCACCATTACTCAAATTTTTATTAGATCAAAAGAAAATGATCGAGTACGAAATTGCTGACGTCCGTGGAACAGTCCCAACAGTAAGAGGATCCGCACATCACGCAAATGATGAAACCACAAGCGATGCACGAGAACGTCGTCGTCCTAAATGTTTCTTACATGAGAAGGGATTTCATTGGACAAGCAACTGTCGCCTATATCTATCCAAACCAATAGCAGAGCGAAAGCAAATACTAATTGACAAAAACGCCTGTTGGTCTTGTCTCAAACCAGGCCATCATTCTCGTACATGCAATAGAAATAGAAGATGCGGAAAAAACAACTGCACCGGAAAACACCACCCTACACTTCATGAAGATGCACCAACGATGGAAAGCGAAACTAAGTCTCAAGCCTTAGGATCTGCAAACATATGTGTGAGCAGCACTCAAACAGATCAAACGGAATCAGCGGAACCTCAAGTTTCAGGAGTAGCAAACGCATGTGATAACGTCCAGGACCAAAAATGTCTGCTCCAAATTCAAAAGATTAAATCGAGATACGGATACCTCAATGTTATGTGGGACAGCGGGGCATCGTTATCATTTATTACAAACAGTCGCGCGAAAAAGGAGAAATTACAAGGACAAAAAATCGAGCTAACAATTACCGCAATCGGAGGAAAAATCGAAAAACTCCAGTCTCGCAAATACAAATTACTACTCAAGGATAAGGACGGAAACCAAATCTTTTTTGACGTCTATGGAATTGACAAAATAACCAAAGAAATTCAAAATATCAATATGGTAAATATCGCAAAGTTATTCAAAAATGTAAGACAAGAAGAAATTGAGCGCCCAACAGGAGAAGTTGATGTACTTCTTGGCTATCAATATGCTGCTTATCATCCTGAAAGAGAACAAAAGTCTGGACATCTACTATTGTTGAAAAACCAATTTGGTCGATGTATCGGTGGACATCACCCCTCTATAAAAGAAAATCATCACCTAAACCGACCATTCGAAGTTGCTGTGGTAGAACACGTTATGGCAACTACCATCTCAGACTTCTATAAAATTGAGAACCTCGGTATTGAATGCAACCCAAAATGCGGTGGATGTAAATGCGGAAAGTGCGCCGTTGGCGGAAAAAATTATACTCTCAAGGAAGAACGAGAATTAAAGCTCATCGAGAAAATCTGACGTACGACACCGAGAATCGCTACTGGACAGCGGAGTACCCTTGGATTAAGGACCCCAAAGATCTTCCTAATAATCGAAATATTGCTGTAGCAAGACTCATTTCAACTGAGAAACGATTAGCAAAAAATCCAGAACACGCAAAAACGTACGACCAACAAATCAAAGATATGATTCAGCGAAATGTAGCACGTAAACTCACACGTCTTGAACTGCAATCCCACAAAGGACCATTCTACTACATATGTCACCATGAAGTCCTTAAACCGGATTCCAAATCTACTCCTGTAAGGATAGTATTCAACAGCAGTGCCAGCTTTATGGGCCACGTCTTAAATGACTACTGGGCCAAAGGACCAGATTTATTGAACAGTCTTATCGGCATACTCATACGTTTCAGAGAAAACGAAGTTGGTTTTATTGGCGATATACGAAAGATGTATCACACAGTTCACACAAAGGAAGTTGAACAACACACCCATCGTTTCTTATGGCGAAACATGGATACCAAACAGGAACCAGATACGTACATCATACAACGTGTATCGTTTGGTGATAAACCTTCCGGCTCAATTGCAACAGTAGCATTACGAAAGACTGCAGAAATGGGAGAAAAAGATCACCCCGAAACTACGAAGGTCATCAAAGAAAACAGCTACATGGATGATATCATAGACAGCGTGAAAAACAAGCAAGAAGCTTTGGAATTAACAAAGAAAATCGAAACGCTTCTCGACAAAGGAGGCTTTAAAATGAAAGAATGGATATACTCCAATAATGAGAAAATCAACGACAAAGAAATAACTCCTTCAACTATCGAGAAAGTACTCGGTATCACATGGGATCCAACTCGTGATGAATTCAGATTCAAAGTTACGATGAACCTCGTTCCTAAACGAAAGCGAAAAAGACAAGCGACACCAATTCCAACACTCCCCGAACAAAGGCTATCTAAAAGAATGATACTCAGCCAAGTTAACAGTCTTTACGACCCTTTAGGACTTGCAGGTCCATTTACTATTCGCGCCAAAATACTAATGAGAGAACTTTGGACCAAGGAACCACAATTAGGATGGGACGAAACGATTCCAGAAGAGCATAGAAACAATTGGATAAGATTTTTTGAAGATCTGAGTGATATGAATACAGTCACTAACAAAAGATGCGTAAAGGCAGAAAATTCAATCAAAGACCCAACATTAGTGATATTCAGTGATGGCTCTAAATACGCTTATGGAGCATGTGCATACATTCGATGGGAATTACCGAATGGAAAATTCCAAAGTCACTTGTTGTTATCTAAAAACCGATTCGCACCAATAAAGGGCATTTCGATAGATCGCATAGAGCTATGTGGCGCAGTAATAAACAAAAGACTCAAGAATATAATCACAGCGGAATGCAGATACAATTTTCAGCGATTTTATCATATCGTTGACTCACAGATTGTTCAAGCGATGATTCACAAAGACAACTATGGATTCAATAGTTTTGCCGCTACAAGAGTGGGAGAGATCCAGGAAGGAACTGAAGCCAATGATTGGTATTGGATTCCAAGCGGACACAACATAGCAGATTGGCTCACACGAGGAAAAAATCCACAAGACCTAAATAAAGATAGCATTTGGCAAAAGGGACCAGAATTCTTAGAGCGCCCGGAGGAAGAATGGCCTATCGACAAAACTGTCAAAGCAGAAACATTACCTGATATCATTATGCATACCACAAGTCATCAAACCAAAAACAACACAGACAATCTCGTAAAACGCATCAACATCGAACGCTTCTCAAGCTACACGAAATTATTGAAAGTAACAGCTCGCGTACTAGCCATGTACAAGAAAACGCCCAAAGTATCCTTCAAGAATATCGCAACTCCTTTGACGCCAGAAAATATACTGAAAGCCCAGATGTTTTGGATAAAGGAAGTACAGAGTCATATGGAAAACGACATAGAAAAGGGGAGATACAAGAGGTTATGCCCTCGAAAAAACGAAAATGGAATATTTGTCGTAGGACATCGAGTTGAGAATTGGGTAGAAATGAGCTACAACAAAAGTGAAATCATTCTACTATCGTATTCACATCCATTTTCCAAACTCTATGCAGAGTACATACACCAACAAGGACATCTTGGTATATCAGCGACCACAAGTAAGATTCGCGCCAGATTCTGGATCATCAAATTGCATCGATTAGTGAAAAGGATCAAGTCACAATGCATTATCTGCAGAAAACTCGATAAGAAAACTAACAATCAAATCATGGGACAACTCCCATCTGAACGATTAAAACCTGCTCCAGCATGGAATACTACAGCCATTGATTTATTTGGACCATTGAAGATAAGAGATGAGGTAAAGAAACGCACCTTTGGAAAAGGCTATGGTGTCATCTTCAATTGCCTGGCATCCAGGGCAGTCCACATCGATATAGCTCCGGACTATAGCACTGACAAGTTTCTGATGGTGCTAAGACGATTTGTGGCCCTGCGAGGGTACCCATCAAAGGTTTACTCAGATAACGGATCACAGCTTGTAGCTGCAAGCAATGAGCTCATAAATGTAACAAAAAACTGGAACAAGAAAGAACTTGAAGCCTTTGGAGTAATCGAGGGATTCGAATGGAAATTCACTCCAGCAGATGCACCCTGGCAGAATGGCATCTCAGAAGCATTAATCAAAACAGTAAAGCGAGCATTGAAAGTAGCAATCGGCGAAAGCGTTTTGACCTTCTCAGAATTGCAAACTGTTTGTTTCGAAACGGCAAATTTGGTTAACGAACGACCAATTGGACGACACCCAACCTCAGTGGAAGATGGAACGTATCTTTGTCCCAATGATTTACTACTCGGACGTTCAACATCTAGAATACCAGGAGGACCTTTCAATGAAAACGTCTCACTCAAGCAACGACACGAATTCGTTCAAGCTATCATAACACGTTTCTGGAAAAAATGGACCATCGACTACTTTCCAAGTTTGATCATAAGGCAAAAATGGCATACCTCACAGCGCAATGTAAAGGAAGGAGATATTGTCCTAATATCTGACAAGAACTTAGTTAGAGGACAATGGAAGTTTGGTAGAGTGACCAAAACATTCCCAAGTAAACATGGAAAAGTTCGAAAAGTCGAATTGCAATATAAAAATCCTCGACAAGGCGAACCAGTCAAACAATATAAAGGACACGGATTTGTGACAGTGGACAGACCAATTCACAAATTGGTGGTACTTATTCCTATTGATGAAAACCCTTAAAAGGAACTCTTAATTGCTCAACTAAAATTACTAGTGTCGTACACTATTCTGTTAAACTAATGTACTTTATGTATTGAACCTGTATATGATCCTTCGTGGGCGGAGTGTATTGCTGAAATAATTTCAATCAATGACGTAATAAGTTCGACAACAATTCTAATTAATGTTAATTAAGTGCGATTTCAAAGGAACACTAACCAGAAAGCGGTGAAGATTCTCGGACAGACCAAGGGTAAATATCGTATGAATTTCTCTAAACTAACCTCAAATCAATGCATGTAATCCTTTATTCCTGTATTTTATCTATAGATTTCGAACACTCACAGTAACCACAGTTAATTTGCTACTTGTAACTTCAAATAAATAGTCAAGTAACGTTTGGAACCTTTGTAATGATCTTCACCAATACAGGCAGTTCCCTAATCTTCACACAAGAGAGACAAGTCATGTACTGAAGAAAATAGTATAGCTAATATCAAATGAGAGATAAAATAACGCAGTCTTGGGTACCCTGTGGAATAAAAAAAAAACAGGGAAATTTGGATCCAGGGTGGATATGCTTACTCAGCTGTGATAAAATTAACTTTAAGCACCCACCTGCCCTCCTATGTGTGAAGTCAAACCGCGACTCTCATCGTATTGCCCATTCTTTAACAACTTAATGCAATGTGTATCAGCTATTGAACATTATTGAAATACCCTAAGACGGATGTAGAAAAAGTTCTTCCAAACGCAGCATTCCAAGCTAGTGACTTTGTACCGGAATGGATTGATGTATCTGGGTTTCTACTCATTTTAAAGAGCTGATATCACATGACACAAGATTGTGGTAAGCCAAATGCAAAGTAAATACACCAATTCTGAACAAAACTTACAGGAGTGCACACAAAGTAAGTGTGAATTTAACTCACAATCACTCATCTTAAAGGGGCTCTTGCACACTTGTTGGCCACTTCTCTGACAAGAAAATAGCTCAAATCGCAATCCAAGTCCATCCTTTTGATAACAGGTCAAAGCAACCAAGAATTGTATTTGTCTAACACTTGAAAGGTTTTTCTATTAATCTGGAGGATTATTTTAATGACTATGGGCAAATGTACATGTGTTTTCATGGTTACAATTTAATAATAATAATATATTGCATTTATAGTGTGCAGTTATCAATAATAAATTTTCAACTGCGCATTACAACGTCATACCTAATTAAAATTTACATTATATTCCTAAAAATAGAAAAAAACAATAAAGGAATATACTAATTAAATTTAAATTAAATAAATAATAAGAAGAAGAAGAACTAAAATAGCAAAATGGTAAAATGATGCTAAAAACTGAGATACAATAGCATTAAAACGCTTTTGCAAATAAATGGGTCTTTAGTGCCCTCTTGAAGCCATTGATTGAGCAAATGCTTCGAATGTCTCAAGGGAGATAAGGGAGATTTTACTTGTTTCGTGTCGAGGGTGGACAAATATTGAGCTACGAGAGCCCCTTAAAATCCACTCTACTTTTCATTGGCAAAGTAAGGAAACATGAACATTGCATGGGGAAGGTTTTAAAAATTCATTTGATTTTGTGCGGTTTGTCGCAAAATCCTTAAACTTCTTTTACCAGTGTTTTCCGTGAAGAGACCAACTTAGGTTTCTCTATTAACAGTAACAGATGGAAAATGTACCAAAATGACAGCTGGTAAACAAAATAGTGTTCGTAATATCAGCTAATGACATGAATGACAATGTCAATCTTTCGTGTTGTTGAGTCCTTCTACTGTACCACTGTAATGTTTTTTTCAGTTAAATGGCAGCTTAGATCGTGATTTCTTGCTTCTGAATGTTTATTCTTCATTGATTTTTCTCGATGGAGTAACTTAATGCTTAAAGCTTAAGTTACGTCGTGTTAATAAGCGTTTGGGGTTTTCTTACCGGGTGCCATTTCTCCGAAGCAAACTCGACAGAACAAACTCGGCAAAAGTCATAAAAATCCGTTCATTGACGTGTCCTTTTCGCACTGCCTCGGCTCACCGATACTGTTGGCTTTAGTTTACTTGGTCGCCTTATTGTCTTGATCTTACACGCAGCCAACTGCAATACCACGGCTTATAAAACCACCATAAGACTTTATAAGTAATACATTCACATGATTTACATGACTGTTTTTTTCTTGTCCTTCACATTGGATGGCCACCAATTGGAGTTTTTTTTCACATTGGAAGAAACTTCCGCTGAGGTTATCCACAGTTTCTGACTATTTCTTCGAAGAAAATCTTCCAGTGACTTCTCTCTCCTGGATGGCCGCCATTTTCTGGCGCGAAATTCTGTAACTAAGACGCGAGGGACTGGATCGACTCCCAGAAAATAGGAGCCGCGCTCGCGCTGATTGGTCACTGGATTTAATGAAACACGCCAGCGGCTGCAAAAGGAGGCTGCCAAGCCGAGCCAAGCCAAAGTTATCATCGTTCCCACCGCTGTTGCGCCATTTACTCGAGAAACAGAAACAGCAGAATGTGTTCCATACAAATAAAAAATCTGGCGAAATAGTCGGCATCATCCCGAATTTAAACAGAAATTCTACTTTTGAGGAGCTCCGTAATGAAGTAGAGGAGGATTTTGATATATGTGACTTTCGTTTCATTTGCGACGGCAAAACGGTAGAAATGAGGTGCGAGAAGGCAATGTCCATTGGAAAGACGCTCGAGAAAGCCGAGGAAGAAGATGTATTTGTGGCGTACATAACAGAAGGAAGTACCCAAAGAAGATGAAGTAATACCGAGAAGCGAGGCGGCCGCTGTAAGTGTTTCGAGCTTTCTACGCAGTCCCACTTCGTGGCAATTAAGAGGTGTTAGAGTTTTCACTGACGAAGAAATAGTGCAAGCAAAGGGAATGGAACGTCAGAGAAGGGAGTTCTGGAACGGCGAACTAGCGAAGAAATTAAGCAGGGAGACAAGCCTAAGCAGCAGGAAGATAGGAGAACGTATAAACGAGAGCTGGCGAAAGCATAGGTCAGAAGTATTATTGGAAGAACAAGGCTTCGCTCTAGAATTCCTCGCACGGTCACTGTGGGCGCCAAAAAACCTGGTACAATCCAAAGAAACGCAGACCGGATTCGTGATGACCAGAAAAAGCTAAATGAAATCGATAACGCTCTGAAGCTGCTTACAGGAAAGACTGGAAGCGAAAGGAGTAAAAAATGAGGAAACTACTGGCTGACAAAAAGTTTTATCTGTCAGACATGAAGAAAGCGCAAGACACCATGAGAAAAAATGTTGGTACTAAACTCTCCGTTACAAAGGAACTATTGTAAGGAACCATCGGATTACACATTTTACCCGCTAAAAGACAGATACTGCGTTGTTGAAGCTAAAATTGAACTTGGTAGTGTTCGTGTAACTCACAGAGTGAACCTGTACAAAAAGTTGAAGAAAAATAACTGTTTACGTTATATCATCTTTACTTTATTTACGCTCGCTGCATTATTGGGGAGTTATTTCTATCTATGAATATTTACATGCCTCAGCTAGATAGGATTTTGGGTCGAAATTTCTGTTTCCTAATAGAGCAGAAGTTCGCAGTTTGTTCCATTGATCGCCATTCAAATATTATCCTTCTTCTGTTTAAATGTAAGACTATCTTTCAAGGAACAGAAATATTAAGTTCAAAAAATACATATACAAGGAAGTATATAATTTCTCTCGAAATGTATGTTAGATATTTACTTATTATGTAAGGAGAAAAGTAAAATATAGATCATACTGAGAGCTTGGCACATGGTCGGATCCAAAACGCAGCTATTTGATTGGCCAACTCGAAGACTTACTTCTTAGGAAACAGAAATTTCGATCCAAATCCTTTGAAGCGGGGAGACATGTAATCCCAGCATGGCAACATTCCGTAAAACGGATTTAAGTTTGAGCTATTTTATTAAATTATAAAACCAGTTCTTAACCAGTTCTTAAACATAAATTTTAGCTGTCAAAGACTCACAGGCTTCTACCATCAAGAGTTGAGAAATAGCCAGTGCATAGATACATTTTAGAAAGCTTACTTTTCCATAAATGTATGTTTAGATGTTTGAAAGATAGCAATTTAGGGCTTACATTTGAGCTGTTTAAGACTTGCAAGAATCTTCAATACATGAAATATCCAGTGCAATGTTTTTTGATTCAGGAAACCCTTTCAAAAATACAATTTAAAGCATAATTTAATGGTTGGTGCAGAGCTTGCCCTATAACTTGGTTAATTCATTGAGTTCCAGGTGCTTTTTCTGTGCTGAGTGATTCTTTGCTGTCAACGTTCTGATTTTTAAAGATCTACGATGCCTATCTAACACAGAATGGTTACAGTCAAAAGACATTAAGCACCCTTCACCTAGAGGGGAAGGGGTGCTCGTCGTGAACTTTGAATTAAAGCCTCGGAGTCAGTTAAAAAAACTTGGCTTTGTCTTGTTTTTTCAATCCAATTCTCGGTGTTTGGAATTACAGGGCCATTACAAAAGAACGTTTTGATCTACAATGTCAGAAACGTTTTGTTGATATTTTATAGCACGTTATATTTTGCAGATTTCGCAAATACTCTACAACAGGATTCTTTCACTCTAGAACAGGGTTCTCATCCCCCCCCCCCAGTGCTAGCGCCTAAAAGTAAACAACATTTCAACAAGTTCAAGCTGTAGTTCAAGTTTTTGTTTGGGGATCAAGCCTTGACCATCCTTTTGTTTTTGTTGCTTAAGGGGGAAGGGGACAAGCAGGTACCCCACATCCAGATGACTGGAAACATTTAAAGGTGTTGCCAAGATTTAATTAAGAAGGGGAAAGATCTGACAACAATAATTACAGACCTATTTCAATCATCCCTGTCATTTCTAAAGTGAACAGATAATCTTCGATCAGCTTTACAAATATTTACAAAGACAACAAAATTCTGGCAAATTGTCAATCAGGTTTTCGTTCGCTACATTCCACAATGAAAAGCTTACATAAGTTCATTTGTTATTCTTAAGAAAGTTTTGACCTGTTTCCACATCATTTTTTCGGTTTGTTGAAGCTTTTTCAAACTACATGAAATTATTGGGGCAAAACGCTCATTAGCTCACCTGTGTTCTCATAATTGAACGTTGCACCACATGCTTAGAATTCAAAATATAAACTTAAAATTTTCCAATTATGTTTCATTCACAGTCCTCCATTGATATACAGAACTCTTCTTTTTACAGCTCCCTCGAATAATCCGATATTGAACATTGCTTATTCTAATGAGCTCAACCTGTAAACAAATGGCATACTATCTGCTCCCAGACCAGTACCTGTGGTGTCCAACAAGGTAGTTTAATTAGACTGCTGTTGTTTCTAGTTTATGTCAATGATTTGCCAAACTGCATTTAGATCATTCGGGAGTTAGGATGTATGCAAGATGATACTTTATCTTACAATCTTACAATTTCTGCTGATACTATTATTATCCAAAACAGGGGCATAGCCAGGAATTTTTGTTGGTACCTTTTAGGGGTCAAAATAAACTAAGCGACGCCATTTTATAGGTACAGTTTTATTTAGGGGTAGCATCGAAAGTTCCCGACGAGCACCCTCCCCCCCCCCCCCCCCCCCCCAATAATTTCATGCTTGAAAAACTCAGAAGAATATAAGGTGGTCCTGTGGAAATTCCACGGGCAAAAATCAAGGCTTGTGGAAATTCCAGGGGCAAAAATCAACCCTGTGGAAATTCCATGTTCAAAAAATCAAGGCCCTGTGGAAATTCCAGGGGCAAAAATCAAGGCCCTGTGGAAATTCCAGTTGTGAACAAAAAAGATGGTCCTGTGGAAATTCCAGGGGCAAAAGACAAGGTCTTTGTGGAAATTCCACGGGCAAAACTCAAGGCTGTGGAAATTCTATGTTCCAAAATCAAGGTCCTGTGGAAATTCCAGTAGAGAACAAAAAAAAAATGGTCCTTTGGAAATTCCAGGGGCAAAAGACAAGGCCCCGTGGAAATTCCATGTTCAAAAATCTAGGCCCCGTGGAAATTCCATGTTCAAAAATCTAGGCCCTGTGGAAATTCCAGGGGCAAAAATCAAGGCCTTGTGGAAATTCCATGTTCAAAAACCAAGGCCCTGTGGAAATTCCAGGGGCAAAATTCACATCCCTGTGGAAATTTCCACGGGTAAAACTTACGTCCCTGTGGAAATTCCATGTTCAAAAATCAAGGCCCTGTGGAAATTCCAGGGGGCAAAATTCATGGCCCTGTGGAAATTCCAATCCTCGATAGGGGGGGTACGGATATTAAATGGCACAGCCCATTAGAGGATGCTCGTGTTTTTCTTAATTATTTACACCCTTCTGGTTATATGTTTAAGTTTCATATGAAGTCCGGTTATCATCATATTAGCATTTCTCCTGATCATTATAAATTTCTAGGTTTCTCTTGGCCTCTTAATAATTCTCCTTTCCCCAGATATTTTGTTTTTTCGGTTTTAGCCTTCGGCTTGGCTTCCGCTCCTTTTTTGTTTACTAAACGTTTTCGTCCTCTTGTGATACATTGGCGTTCACAAGGCATCCCCTTGGTTTTATATCTTGACGATGGTATCGTCTGTCTTCCCGATCTTGATCAGGCGGAACGCGCTGCTAGTATTGTTAAGCAAGACTTAGCTAGTGCTGGTGTGGTTGTTAATTTTGCTAAGTCTGTTTGGTGCCCACAGCAGTCTCTAGAGCGGCTTGGTTTACACTGGGATTTATGCACAAACCGTGTGTCTATCCCTTCTAGAGGAATTTAAAGTTTAGTCAATTCACTTCGCTCTCTTAAGCAACAATTTCCCTTTGTTTCTCCTCGCCAGGTAGCTTCTGTTGTTGGTAAAATAACTTCCCTTGAACCTGGTGTCGGTAATATAGTCTATCTCATGTCCAAATTTTTGCAATCCTTTATTCAGCTTTCTGATGACTGGGATTATCCTTTAGATTTTCTGTCTTATCAGTACGTTAAGGAATGCATTTCTGAGATTGATTTTTGGCTGAATAATTGCAATGGCCTTAATGGTAGATCCCTCACGCAATATGCGCTACCTTATATTCTAGATAGATAGATAGATAGATATAGTTTATTAATGCCTTTTGCAGTGGGGACGCTGAATTACAGGCAATTGACACAAAAGTATATAGAATATATTCTCATTTACTCAGATGCTAGTGCTAAGTCTTGTGGAGGGTATACACTTAGTGTAGATTCCGGTGAATTTGAGTTGTTTTAAGAAAGCTTTTTCCTCATTGGAGATTGATATGGACAGCAATGCTAGAGAGCTTTTAGCTATTTTGTATGGTTTGAAGTCCTTTAAATCCCTTATCTGGGGAAAGACTGTCAAAATTTTCACTGATAACAAAAATGCGTCTATCATTACCGCCAGAGGTAGTAATTCTCTTCGTTTGCATGTTTTGGCACTTGATATTTTTCGGTTTTGCTCACTTCACAATATTTCTCTTGAGATTGAATGGATTCCTCGTTCACTAAATGAATACGCGGACTCAGTGAGTCGTATTGTCGACTTTGATGATTGGGCTCTTTCCAGAGCTTTCTTTTTGCATATTAGCTCACTTTTCGGACCTTTTCATGTGGACCGTTTTGCATCTTCGCGTACGGCTAAGTGTCTTAGGTTTTTTCTAAGTTTTGGAATCCTGGATGCGAAGGCGTTGATGCGTTTTCTGCTTCTTGGGCAGGTGTGAACAATCTCCTTGTTCCACCTATAAATCTTGTCGCGCGCGCCATCAGCCATTTGGAAGCTTGCCACGCACGGGGGGTTCTTGTTGTTCCTAAGTGGCAATCAGCATATTTTTGGCCTTTTCTTTTCCCTCTCGGTGCTCCTAGGTCCTCTGTTTTACGGGTCATGGAGTTTTCGGATCCGTCTGGTATTTTTTATTCTTCTCATGTTAGTTTTTCTACAATTTTTGGCGCCCAGTTTTTTTTGTCTCCAGTGCTGGTTATCTGTCTCAACGCACAGTCTTTTGGTTGATTTAATATATATTTCACAGTCTGTATCCGGCTATGAAATTTTTTGATGCCTCAATTTCTGAAGGGTATGAATGGTTCATTCATACTAGGGTATTAGTGTATCCCTTTATGGATAGAAAGGGTATCAATGTATTACCCTGCATAGGGTATAAATGTATACGCTCATTGCGAATTCCTTTTACGCTGCATTGGTTGTTAGTTATATTTTATATATTCATTGTGATCAGTAATAAATTGTATTTGAGCTAGCTTCGTGGTAATTTGTAGTGTTTTTTCTTTATCTTTACTTCTCTCAGGTTTGCTGACGTCCCACTTTTACAGAGCACAATATTGAGGAGTCTGTCATCAAGCATCCCTGCCATCCTTGGACACTCTAGGGCTTCTAATACTCTTCAAGGCTACCATGGATATTTGCATAGATGGAAACGATGGTCTAGCAATTTCCCTGAAATATGTCATTTTCCTGCCAGTGATTTCCACGTTGCCTTATTTTTGATTTCTTTATTGCAGTCAGGTTCTTCTTTGTCAATTATTCAGCAATGCTTTTATAGTATCAATTTTTTCCATAATGCATGTTCCGTTAGTAATCCTTGTGACAGTACTTTTTTTTGGTCAATTTTTGAAGGATGCAAACGGCTGGCAGCAAAGCCTAAAGCTCGTACGAGGCAACCTATTTTGCCCATTCATTTACATATGTTAGTTTGTATGTTTGCTTCTGAAAACGCAACATTACGCGACGTTCGAGATGTTTGTTTTTGTCTTATCTCTTTTGCAGGTTTCCTGCGTTTCGACGAGACCAGTCGTCTCAGGTGGTGCGACATTTCGCCGCATGAGTCTTTTTTCTCGCTTAATATTATTAGCGGTAAAACTGATCAGCTTAAAAAAAGGAAATGTTCGGTTAATTTCCAAAACAGGCAATGTTACTTGTCCTGTAATATGCTGCTTAGATATGCTAATATGGCCAATAAGACTTTATCTTCAAACGATTTTTTTTTTTTCAAAAAATTTCATATGGAAAAATTAAGGGTCATACACTGCGTTCTGGTACACAGTTTTCTTATACCAGCGCAAGGGAAGCTTTTATCACCAAATTTAAGGCTATTGGCCTTTCTGATATTGTTGGTTTGCACTCACTTAGAATCGGCGGCGCATCTGCTGCTATCAATAACGGTGTTTCCGAAAATATCATCAAATTTCATGGGAGGTGGAGCTCTGATTCCGCCAAAGATCTCTATTGTAGTCTAAATTTTGGCAATCAGCTGTTAGCCTCTTCTTCCGTGGGTCTCTAATTACTCCCTCCTTTTTATACCACCTTTGTATTTTTGACGAAACTGGAAAGTGTCTCTCCTACACCCGTGTACGTTCATGTAGAATATACAATATAAACATTTTCTGTGCGGCGGAACGCAGTGACATAGCATAGAAATGTGTTTATGTTGGGCATTCGGAATTTAGCGCTTTGCGCATCCTCTTGGGAATTATATGCACCTTTAAATCTTGTAGTTTTCATGCAAATTGCACTTGACCTTCCCGTTACTCGCTTGAATTCACCACTTTTGCAGACCGGGCAAGTTTTTACTTATTTAATTTCATTGAACTTAATTACATTATCTATTATTCAATACTCTGTTTTCCATTGTAAATGCTAAGTCACTTTGTTCTTTATGGCTACTTTGCTTTGCTTCTTTGATTATTGTAATTAACCTCGTCTTCAATAAACGTAACTGGAAAGTGTCTCTCCTACACCCGTGTACGTTCATGTAGAATATACAATATAAACATTTTCTGTGCGGCGGAACGCAGTGACATAGCACAGAACGCCACTTTTTTACATGCTGTTAGTGACGTTGGTATTTTAACTGTCCTTTCAGAGAAGCCTTTATGATTGTGTTGTATAGTTGTGTATACTAATATATAGATTTAGGCAATGCCTAAAAGCGGAGCTCGAATAATAACTGACATAGCAGCATTACTGTCATCGCGGTATCGTCATACCGCATGACGTTGGTGGTGCCCCCCCTTTCCACCAAATAACTTTACCCAAGTTTGGTCACCTAGCGATGTTACCTTCTTGAAATATTGACTTCTCCAGTTTTGATGACGTCATCGATGACGTCATCCCGCTTGACCTTGGTGGTGCACCTCCCTTACCTCTAAAATAACTTTACCCTTTACCCTACAAAACCCCTTTCGTTGCAGCAAGAAGTACTCAAGCAAAAGGCCTTGCGGTTCTTAAGACGTTGTATAGAAGGTCGGCATATCAGTTGACTATAAACATCAGCAAACTGACAGGTAAATCGGCTTCTGCTTTATCTATCATAATACGAGATGATGTTCTTAACACTGACAATTATATTATTTAGTAATGAAGACATATAGTTTTGAGTTGAGTCGTTTACTATTTATCATTTTCTTTTCTTTTTTTGTTTTAATTTCTTACAAAATAGACAGTTACAAAAACCCCATACTACCACAACAAAATCGGAAACACGAAAAAAAAAACTAACAAGCAAAACAGACAAAAAACACGATAGAAAGGCACACTATCAATAATAATTATTGTAGTGCTTTAAGTTCTGACAACTTCCGTCAAATTTCCCCACTTTTTCAAGTGGAATGATTCCTTGTTATTTTTTCTGGCAATCTTGTATTCAATCCTTTCGTAAAAGGCTAAAAGCGATATAAATTGTGGCAGTTTAGGCGGAATTCCACTTTCCCTCTTCTTATATATGATATACTTAAAAATTAATAATATAAAGTTACATATAGGGTCCATCCCTTTCAAATTATAATAAACGGCCCATCAAGTCTTGAATATGTTTACATTTGTTTGCAAATCTTTAGAAAATATAACTTGAAATATATGTTTCGATATAAGTATCAAAAAGTTCCTTTTTGCTCCATGTCGTGAATATGTACAGGAAAGCCATAACCGATATACATGTAAAGCTAAATGCTTGATATATCTGAGGTTCATTTTTGGTCCATGTCTTGAATATATACAGGTCAAAAATGTCAATTACAGCTTGTATTGTATCTCGATATTTATACCATTTTTTCTTTATGAGGCTCTGAATCCCATATATACGTTGTCTGGCGAACGAAATGCTCGACGGATAGCTGCAACGACACAAGCAGGAACTACCCTTCGGTTCCCTTTGCCCAGCTTGCCGTACTTCCAAAGAATGTAAGACCTATAAGCCGCCTTACGATAACTGTTCATTGAGAAGTCTGGTACGTCTGCCCGAATGTCGCAGCGCGAAAGTATGAGTAATCTCAAAGTCCCTCGATCTATACAATTGTGGTGGAATGCCGTGTAGGAGGTGACACAGCGCACTTTCTTGCAGCATTTGTTCTCCTCTTCGTTTGGCATGGGCTGGCAGTAGTATATAGTCGGGATATGGAGCATCAATTTATAGAGCATCAATTTATAGAGCATCAATTTATAGAGCATCAATTTATACGCCACCAATTTATACGCCACCAATTTATACGCCACCAATTATACGCCACCAATTATACGCCACCAATTTATACGCCACCAATTATACACCACCAATTTATACGCCACCAATTTATACGCCACCAATTTATAGAGCATCAATTTATACGCCACCATTTATACGCCACCAATTATACGCCACCAATTATACGCCACCAATTATACGCCACCAATTATACGCCACCAATTTATACGCCACCACGATAGGAAAACGTGCATACGGGAAACAGCGTTTTAAAAATCCCTTGAGCCTGTGATACTACCTTCTAAGCCAGCGGAAAACCGCAATAACAGAAACGTGACAGTCCCAATGTTTACGGTTACCATGGTGCCAACGGTTTCTGAATTGGAAGGCGCATTTACCGAGAATAGAAATATCTGTGAATGCAAACAACCTCTTGTTATTATTATTCAGCCTTTTAGATGACAAAATATTTGTGTTTTAAAAAGTTAATTTATGAAAATGTCTTAAATAAACGTATTTTTCCGCGTGCGTTTATGAGAGATAACTCGCGCGCGGACTACACCCTGTCACGGCGCGTGGTGAAAATAGGCTCATATTTTTGTAAATATAATGCGATATGAAATTCCAAAAAGAACAAAGTCTTAAATACATTGTTAAGGCTATTCTATGAAGATATTTTGGTAAATGTATTTTTCTGCTCGAGTTATAACGTCTCGTTTAGTGCCTAAATCGACCAACGACGCATCATTTCGTCGCTAACCGACAGTCTTCCGAATGCTTTACAAAACCGACTCTGATTCGTAGCTATTTTATTGTCAATCGATAATCTTTCGGATATTAAACGAACCATAATCGATCGTCTTGTTGACAAAAGCCCGGCTTCATTGCAAGCGTAATGGCGGTGAGAGAAGGGTTCGCGTGGTGAGGTATTCTTGTGAACTTCGGGGGGCTGAAAAAGACATCATCGAACGCAAGCGAGAATGAACTGAATGAGTAGTCGTTTTATTCTTGTTTTACTCTTTATTTCGGTATTCTGAAAAGAACAATTTCTTGTATATTTGTTGGAGTAAATGAGGTGCTAGATTCACGAAATTTGGTCGCGTTTTGTTTGAGTTATTAGAAATAACGCAAGTGCAAAATGAATGGCAGTCTAGCAAGTAGCAGTCGAGCAGTACCTCACTTGTCCGGTCGTACGTCCTACGGGGCTGAATGAACTCTGAAAGGACTGCTACTTATGTTTTTTTATCACAAAACCGTTCATTCCTCACTTTCTAAATTTATTACTTAAGTTAAGTTTAGTTACTTAAGCTTAACTTATTATAGAGTGGAGATCATGGTATGGGAAAAGCAAAATACAATCCCAGGTTCAAAGTGGGCAAGCAGCAAAGGGATCGTGCTAAATATAACGCGTTGGCCAAGCAGTGCATATTTCTGGAAAAGAAGAACAAACAACTGATTGAAGAAAAACAGTCCCTACTAGAGCAAACGGTAGGCTGACACTACCTTATTTGAATAAATTATATATTTTTTCATTGTCTGATATAATCAATTAACTGAACTGAAGTGCAGTCAAACCGAAGAGCAATTAATTTGTATTTGGATGGGCCATTGGGATGGGTCAGTTGAGGTTAATATTTTCTTGTTCGAGGCTCAACAGGAATTTTTTTTTGGTGCTGACCCATCCCAGAAAATGTCAAGAAAGGAATTAACCGACAGAATACAGTAAATGCATACAATAGGCCCTCTGGGTACTAGTAACTGACAAGTGCAACTAATATTGAGTGACATGAGGGGCATAAACCGAAAGCAAAGCTGACCATCCTCTTGTTTTGGTAGGAAGTAGGAATGATAAAATCGAATAAAGTATACCATTATTTTGTCAGTTTAGGTCACTCAATACGGATTACACAAATCAGGAACCTGGGAACCTATGGTAAATGCGCAACAATTCACAAAAATTTCAATTGAAAATTTGAAAACTTGGAACCTCCCAGGCTGATTGGCATCCCTGGAATTTGCCATGACAATAGTGCTTTTTTTTCAGTGAGTTCTTATTTTCTTATTTTAGCAAAGACTGATTGAGGACAAACAAACCCTTCTAGAACAAACGGTAAGCACTAACATTAAAATTGGAATTAATTAAGTTTTTTTCTGAAATTTTATATTCAGTAAACCATTATAAACTTACTTGCAGATAAGACAAGCAGACCAGCTTAAAAGGTTGAATAGTGAGCAGGAAAAACGGGGCAAGAAGTCAAAGGAGAGAAAAGTGAAAAGGAAGTGTAGGGTTGTAAAACACCTAACTATAAGGAAGAAATTAGCTAGGCAGGCTAAGCCATCTTTTGCATGTACATCTAATGCAAGTAAACTAGATTTAAAGGCCAGGCGCCAATTAGAAAGAACAAGTGAAACAATCACATTTGCCTCAATAATACATGGGGCAACAGCCAAAATATGAAGCCATGTTTGGATTGTTTATGGGCCACACTAACTGCTACTGCAACAATTAACGAAATGATAAATTACATCAAACATACACCAGAATTACTTAAGCCCTTACTACCAGGCATTGTCAAAGATTGTGTTCGTGTATTTGAGGAGAGTGAAGCAAATATAAATAGAAGTCTGAAGGTTTTGTATGGAGGGGGGCTTATCAGTAAAGTAAAGTACAGTGAAATTAGGTCCTCTTCTACTTTTGAGAGCCAAGTTGGGGGCCGAACAAAAAAGAAAACAATCAAGTTCATGGATGGTGTACCAATCCCCAAAATATTGCCCTATGACAAACTTATAAAGTATATAAAGACCCAAGATATTTATGAGCTCCATAACATTTCAGACTTCTGTGAGGGCTTATCTGATGATGAAGTACATGTAGATGGACTATATGTTAACTTAGAAGAGCTACTTCAACAAATGGCACACATGTACTTGAATGTAGACACAAAGTTCTACAGTGAAAGCAAACCTCTACTGAACTGGTTTGGCCAAGAAAGAGGAACCTTTTATGTTGCAATTGGGGCAGATGGTGCCCCATTTGGGAAAAATGGGGAAGCAACTGCATGGCTTGTCAGTTTTGTAAATGTTGGCTCCAGGGTTGCCTGCCCCATTGATAATTTCTTACTTTGTGGGGCTAACTGTAAAGAAGATCATGAATGTATGGTGCGTTTTGCAAATGACCTCATGATAAAAGTCAGAAACATCGAGTCCAAAACTTACACTATCAAGGACGAGACAGTTAGGTTTAAGTTTGAACTTCTGCCCTCAGATATGCATTGGTTAGCTACTTTTTCTGGAGAGCTCAATAATGCTGCTTATTATTTCTCTTCATTTGGTAATGTTAATAATGATGATAAGAAAACAATAGGAGGTTCATTGGGAACTGGTCCTACTGATACCTGGCAGCCATGGGGGTATGACCATAGGCTTAAGGTAGCCCAAAATGTTGATGAGCTTACTAACAAGCTCAATAATTCCACACTAGCAGAATCCACAAAACATGGCAAAGTTCTAAACTTGATTAGGTCTGAAAAGTCAAGGCAAATAAAGCGTCCAATAATTGAACCTCCTCTGATTGATAAAGCTTTTGCTGAACCACTGCACAACACTAATAATGCATGGCAATTTTTTAACCATGAACTGATGAACCTTGTGTTAGATGTATCACAGATTCCCCAGAAGATACATAATATCAAGGAGCTTCCAGATGATTGCCCATTCATACTCTATCTTAAGGCCTTGAAGAGTGATGTAAAGTGCAATTTGCTGTACACAAAGATTAAGAAATGGTTTGCATCTGGCAAAAATAAATCTTTTGAATATAGATTTATTGGAAAGGAAAGTAAACTGTTTAGCCACAATTTTATGTACTTACTTGCAGCAGTGGATTTGCCAAATTCCAGTCCCTTGTATCAGCTAAAGATCCATGCTTTAGCTCATTTTGGGCTCAGTTTGCGAGACGCTGTGTCGCTTTACTGTCGGCAAACCATTACACAAGATTATGTGACTGAGCTAAAAGCAAAATGCTTGTCTGTATTTAATACATGCTCTATGTTTTGTAATTCACTCACTCCTACTATTTGGACGATTGGTTATGCCATACCTTTCCATGCTAACAAAATAAAAGAAAAGTTTAATGTTGGTCTTGGAATCAACACAATGCAGGGGAGAGAATCAAAGCACCAGACAATTGCTAAATATGCAGAACATTCTGTAGTTTCTAACAGGTGGAGCCTTGTATTTAGACACGAGTATGTGACAGCTCTTTATCTTAGACAGATTGATCCTCACACTAACCTGTACAAACATATCAGCCATAGTTTTACCCCCGCCCGAACTAGTACTGATGACTTTTGCTATTGTGGCTTTCCAAAGAGTGCTACTGAGACTTCATGTAAATACTGTGTTGATCCATTGAGGCTGGCCATTTCAAGAAGTGTACAAGCCGGGCAGTTAGATTTACGCCTTGCACAATTACTTAGCACGGCTGAGTGAGCATCACTTCGACATCAAAATTTAATACTAAAACTCTAGAAATAATGATAGATGATTCTGTAATCTTTTGCACACGTTATTGAGATTTGAAGTGTTCAAAACATGATTAACAAAATGAAGTATGATGGTCTGACCAGTCAGTGCCTTAATTACCACTTCAAATCTCAATAAAAGTGCTTGATCAAGTCTTGAGTTATCTAAGGGGCGAATACCATTTTGGTGCAATACCATTTATGTATATGGGAATGCAAAGAAGTTGATTGATTGATCTTTGAGGGGGGTGGGGGGGGGGGGGGTGGAATTGGAAGATCTGGTCGGTGCAAGACCCCCCCCCCCCCCCCCACCTCAAAGATCAAATGGTTCACCCCTAAGTTCTGTGTAACCAGTCTTGGCAGCAAAAGTGCAAATGTATTTTCTGAAATTTCAGAAAAAGAAAACTGTCTGTTATAGCCTGCAATGTCATGGGAGCAAATATGTATACTAAAACAGAATAATTGGCACTGGTTATTAGGATAAATAGCCAAACTTCTCACCTGTTGATTAGATGCCAAATGATTCTAGAATACATTGCCTGCAAAATTGTTTGCAGTGAGTTAATGTGAACATTTTTTTCTTAGTTTCTCCCATGATACACTGCTGGCTACAACAGATAGCTGTGACAGTACAACCTTCCTGAAAAAGGTGTATTTTAAATTGGGTATTAGAGCTAGTACAACTTTAAGTTTGATTCTTAGGTATTAGTGGTAGGGTAGTGATAGTAGTAGGTAGCAGGTAGTAATGGTACTTTACTTTGAGCTGGGGTAACCAACCCCTGGGGAATAGTAATGTACTTCACGAGCTGGGGTAACCAATCCCTGGGGAGTGAGGTTAGAGTAAGTAGATTTTTAAATACAACCCAACATATGGATGATTGGTAATTTGATTATCACTGATTGTGTCACTAAGATACCATTTCTGTATCTTATTTTCTTTCCAGATTTAAATAAATAGGTCAACTTGGTACATGTTGCCTGGCATTGAATGTTCTTCTCCAACGATCACAAACAACGCTGTGCTCTGTGGACCAACAAGCGCTTTTAATAGCCGAATTATCTTATGTACATTATAGCACATTTTCAACGTTACCTTGTGTGATTCCAGAAAATAATGCAGTGCCAAAAGGCCTTATGTGCATTCTGAGATTCCAGAAAATAACTACACCCCCCTAACAAAATTGTGTTGAGAAGTCCACCCCCACCCCTTTGGAATCTGAAATGAGTGTGGAAAATAAGTCTTTGACCTCAAGACAATTAAACCCTTTGGTTTTCAAATTTGTAACCCATTAATGTTGGAGGTATGGATATTTTCTGGAACCGTTGAGATGTCCCTCAAAACACAGTTCACAGATTCATGGGGATGCCAAACTGATTCCAGATGCCATAAAATAAACTGACAGTTAACTGTTCCTTTCTGAATGAGTAGCACATAGAGAACTGCCTCTCTGCTTTAACATTAATGGCAGCATATTCGTTATTTTTCAGTCGCTTTTGAAACAACTCGATAGCTTTGACTTTCGCATGTTGCATAAGTTTATGTATGTGTTCAATACAGGAGAAGTGTATTCTGCAAACACATTTAGTCTCCTTTATCACTGGATCCAGCAATTTACATTTCACCTTCAGGACATCAAAAACTTCAAATGGTACATTCCTTGAAAATGTGATTTTCCAAGGGTTCCTCCCCTTTGGCTGTCTTCGCATCCTTCTCAAAACGGTGGCATTCCAATGCCTCAATTCACGAGTTAGCATCCTGGATGGTTGTGACAAATAGTACTTCGTTTTTTCTTCATTTCCAAGTGTGTACTTTTTTAGAACTGCTCTTGTCAATTCTAGGATTTCTGTTTTTATTTCTGAAGCCCTCTTTCGCTGCGAAAATATGGTTTCCCTCTAGAAATCCTCCATTGCCTCGAACACTTTTTCAAAGGCTGCACCAGCCGCCATCTTGGATAATGTAGCTGTTGTTGCGATTTTCCGCTGGCATACTACGGGCTCAAACGAAAATTAAAAACGCCGTTTCCCGTATGCACGTTTTCCTACCGTGCACCAATTTATACGCCACCAATTATACGCCACCAATTATACGCCACCAATTTATACGCCACCAATTATACGCCACCAATTATACGCCACCAATTATACGCCACCAATTATACGCCACCAATTTATACGCCACCAATTTATACGCCACCAATTTATACGCCACCAATTTATACGCCACCAATTATACGCCACCAATTATACGCCACCAATTTATCTATAAAAGCTTGTTGTGTGAGCGATGTGAGGTATTCACAAATCCAAGATGTGTTCGGAAGGTCTTCGGGAAATATTCGGAAGATCATCGGAAGTGCTCGGAAAATCTTCGGTCTTTGGAAGTGTTCGGGAAGTGCTCGGAAGAACTTCGGAAAGTATTCGGAAGTGTTCGGAAGGTCTTCGGAAGTGTTCGGAATGTCTTCGGAAGACATTCGGGAAGTGTTCGGATGGTCTTCGGAAGTGCTCGGAAGGTCGTCGGAAGTCTTCGGAAAGTGCTCGGAAGTACTCGGAAGGTCTCCGGGAAGTGCTCGGAAAGTGTTCGGAAGGACTTCGGAAGTGTTAGGAAAGTATTCGGAAGTGTTCGGAAGGACTTCGGAAGTGTTCGGAAAGTGTTCGGAAGGTCTTCGGAAAGTGTTCGGGTGATCTTCGGAAGTGTTTGGAAGACCTTCGGAAGTGTTTGGAAGACCTTCGGAAAGTGTTCGGATGGTCTTCGGAAGGTGTTCGGAAAGTGCTCGGAAGTGCTCGGAAGTGCTCGGAAGGTCTTCGGAAGTGTTCGGATGGTCTTCGGAAGGTCTTCGGAAGTGTTCGGAAGGTCTTCGGGAAGTGTTCGGAAAGTGCTCGGAAGTGTTCGGAAAGTGTTCGGAAGGTCTTCGGAAGTGTTCGGAAGATCATCGGAAGGTCTTCGGAAGATGTTCGGAAATTATCCTATGTATCCTACCTGTCCTAGCGCCCTAGTGTCCTATCTGTCCTAGTGTCCTACTTGTCCTATGAGGAGGATAAGGCTAGACATTAGGGTCCAAAGGTGAATTTTTGGATCGAAATCCACCAATCAGAAGGCTAGAATCACGCAACCAATCAGAATGCGTGCTTAACGCACCAATCAAATTACAGGGATTTCGATGACGTCATTCCACTAGTATAGAAAGGCGAGAACTCAGTTTGAGATCACAGTCTTCCTCTGCTCATCGTTGTAGGAGGAGGAAGAAGAAAGATGTCGGGAATAAGTGAGGAAGATGAAATAGAAGAGGCACTCCGAATATTGAAGAAAATTATGGAAGAAGAAGAAGAAGTAATGGCGGTGAGAGAACAAGAAACATCTCTTGGAGATATGTTGGAAGGAGAACAGAGGGAATTGTATGATATGAAGGAGGAACAACAACCCACCTGGATAGATCAGTTTGAGTTGGGAGAACTACCACCACCACCACCACCATCACCACAAGTGGAAGTAGAAGAAGAAGGGCATGCTATCGATGTTATCGATTGGATCATGCAAGATGATGGTGACGTAGATATGACACAAAGTGTCGAAGAGCTCTTTGAGCAGCATTTAAATGACCAACCACGGCCACCACCACCGCCGTCGTCGCCACAAGTGGAAGTAGAAGAGGAAGGACATGCTATCGATGTTATCGCGTGGATGATGCAAGACGATGTTGATATGGCACAAAGTGTTGAAGAGCTCTTTGAACGGTATTTGAATGACCAACCGTCACCGCCACCACAACCACCACCACAGGTGGAAGTAGAAGAGGAAGGACATGCTAATGATGTTATCGATTGTGTGATGCAAGATGATGATGATATGGCACAAAGTTTTGTACATCAACAGCATTTGACTACCGATAGACCACAAACACCACAGCTATCACCACCACTACCATCACAGCCGTCACCGTCACCACCAGAAGATGTTAACAATCAACCACCACCACCACCACCACCACCACCACCACCCCGTCACCACAAGATGTTGACAATCAAATTGGAAGAGGTGTCAAGCGTACCCATGATGAGCAGGAGGATGATGAAGATGATGGTATTTCGTACCAATTGAATGAAGTCCACACTCGTCATTCGCGTAAGATGAAAACCGATTGTTCTGATTACGATTTAAACATCAATCTTCCTTTACGGGCAACTGTCCAAGAGGCCATGCAAGATGTAGAACGTGTTCTTGACAAAGTGCTAGAAGAAACGCTCAAAGGTGTACCTAACAAGGACTTTGCTCGCGTGACCTTGAATGCTCCAGCTTTGAAGAATCCCATATCGTTACCGTTTATCCTACGGGAACGGTTGACACCGCAAAGGATTATGGGCCAGATTGAAACCGTTGTGCAATCTAACGAGGAATTTGTTCTCCATGGCCAGTTTCAGTTGCACGTGATACGAGCACGTACACCCCGTGGTGGTCATGGCGGATATGATGATGATGATGATTACTATACTACTGATGACGATGATGACGACGATGATGATGATGGTGATGACGATGATGTCCCAGCTGGTGAGAAGAAGAAAAAGCACTCTAACAAGAATAGGAAAACCTTGGATTGTGCGGATGCGGAGACATGGGCAAAGATGAAGAGATCTATAGTTCGAGTACGTAATCAGGATAATCTTTGTGCTGCACGTGCGATCGCGATTGGAATCGCCTTCCATACCGGAACAACACAGCAGTATAGGAATATGTATCGCCCATGGCGAAGAAACAGCGATAATCTCACTCAGCTTAAAAGAGCGAAAGAGTTGCACCAGCAAGCTGGCGTCCCTGAAGGAGCGTGCGGTATTGAAGAACTGAAAAAGTTCCAAACGTATTTGGCTCCACAAGGGATTAAGCTCTACCTTGTGTCCAGAGAATATATGTACGGTATTATTTGGCAAGGTACTTTGGAGGAGGAGCCTAAATATCATTTGTACTTGTGCCTTGAAGGAACCCATTACCAGTTTATCACTAAAATGAAAGGTTTCCTGGGAAGAAACAACTTCTGTATCAAATGTAACAAGGGCTACTCAAATCCAGCCACACACAAATGCAATAACCGATGTAGTGCTTGTGGTGAAGAGAACTGTTCTCCCCCGAGTCCACCAGATGATGATACCAAACGATGGAACTGGCGACATTGTGCCGACTGTAACCGTTACTTCCGTACCCAACAATGTTTTGACAACCATCGTCGCGTGAAAAAGCATGGTCCCGCGAATAATCGGAAGGAATGGTCCCAGTGTCAGAAGATACACAAGTGTGAAGAATGTCTTACGAGGTTTGATGTCTTAGACAAGAAGCGGCAAGGCAAGCCTCACAAGTGTGGTGAATACGTGTGTCACGTCTGCAAAAAGATGGTCGACAAGGATCACTTATGTTATGTTCCCGTAGGAGCAGCAGCAGTGACAGGACGGAAGAAGAACGATGAGGAGGAGGATCAACTGCGGCTCATCATCTTTGATTTTGAGGCTCAACCCCTGGGCACGCAACATCGGGTCAATTTTGTGGGTGTCCAGAAACTGTGTGAGGACTGTCGTGATCTTCCCTTAGACTCACATCCTACTTATGACACTTGCGGATTGCGTAAACGTGGTTTCCAAGGGGAACAAGCTCTGGACGAGTTTTGTCAATGGTTGTTTGGTGGAAGCAATGCAGGATACACGTGTTTGGCACACAACTTTAAAGGGTACGATGCTCGGACTCCCAGATCTCAAGATCAGTATGAAGTGCACGTTGAATTATCTCCAGATGGCATTGCGTCAACTTCCCAAAGCTATGGGATTTGATCAAGAGGTTCGCAAAGGCAACTTTCCACATTTCTTCAACACCCCAGAGAACCAAACGTACGTGGGACCTATGCCTGATCTCAAGTATTATGGCATTGAAAACATGACGAAGAAAGATGCTGATGCGTTACGCACGTGGTACGAGAACGAAGTCGCACGTGGTGCCGTGTTCAATTTCCAAGAAGAACTAGCGTCTTATTGTCATCAAGACGTTGAAGTGTCGAAGAAAGCTGTGTTGGCCTTTGACAAGCTTACCATGGCAACGGGTGACGTCCATCCGTTTCACACGTCGGTCACCATTGCATCGTTGTGCAGTCTTATTTTGCGCACCAAATTTCTCAAGGCCAACACCGTTGCTGTGATTCCTGCTCAAGGATACCGTGGACGCGACGTGCACTCGCTCAAAGCATTGCAGTGGCTCGAGTACAGGCACATCACTGATGGAGTGCATATTCGTCACGCTGGCACGAGCGAAGGGGAATTCAAGGTTGGACGGTACAAGGTCGACGGGTATGCAGAGAGTACTCATACCGTGTACCAATACCATGGATGTCTCTATCACGGATGTCCCAAGTGCTACACGAAGGACACGAGGAATCCTTTCTCTGGCACTACTATGGGTGATCTCTACCATGACACGTGCAACGTGCGCACCTTTATTACTCGGGCAGGTTACCACCTCGTGGAAGTGTGGGAATGTGAGTTTGATCGTGAACTGTCAGCAACCCCTAGGATACAAGCGATGGTCGGTGACGTGGAGAAGTGCAAGCCCTTGGAACCCCGGGACAGTTTCTTTGGTGGACGTACCAATGCAATCCGCTTACGATGCGAAGCCAAGGATGACGAACAACTCCACTATTACGATTTCACGTCGTTGTATCCGTACGTGAATGTCACGTGTGAGTACCCTGTGGGACATCCAGAAGTTCTGGTGAACGACGAGATCCAACAAGACCTGCATCTGTATCGCGGATTGATGAAAGTACGTGTCCTTCCACCCAAAGATGTTTACTTCCCAGTGCTTCCCGTACGCATCAACGGAAAGCTGATGTTTCCCTTGTGTTACACCTGTGCTCAAGAAGAGAACCAAGATCATCCATGCACGCACACTGAGGAAGAACGCGCTTTTACCGGCACGTGGCCTCACGTGGAACTGTTCAAAGCTCTGGAGAAAGGGTATAAAGTGATGAAAGTGTATGAGGTGTGGCACTGGGCTCAATGGGAACGCTTGTTCGAAGAGTACATCAAGACGTTTCTCAAGTACAAGCAAGAAGCTTCAGGATGGCCAAGTTGGTGCGAGACGGAAGAAGACAAGGCCCGGTACGTGGAACAGTACGAAGAACATCAAGGCATTCGATTGGATCGTGAACGTATCGAGAAGAATCCAGGTCTCCGCTCTGTTGCCAAAATGTTCCTGAATTGCATGTGGGGGAAATTTGGCGAGCAATCGAATCGGAGACGTACCGAGTACGTGGAAAGTCCAGAAAAGTACTTCGATCTGATGACAGACAAAAGCATCGAAGTGAGTGATGTGTTGATCGTGAACGACGATACGGTCCAGATTCACTACAAGACGGCTGAGAAGTTTCTGAAGACGAAAGCACACACCAACGTTGTCTTTGTCACTGCGTATGCACGTCTCAAGTTGTATGACGTCATGGATGGTTTGGGGGACCGATGTTTGTACCACGACACAGACAGTGTCATCTTTACGTGGCGTCCTGGTCAATGGAAACCACCACTTGGCGATTACTTGGGAGAACTGACCAGCGAGCTCGATCCAGAAGAACACATCGTGCACTATGTGGCCACAGGACCCAAGAGTTATGGGTACAAGACCAACCATGGCAAGACCGTGTGCAAAGTCAAAGGACTACGCATGAATCTACGCACCACAGAAACAGTGAATTTGGATAGCATGGTGGAACTGTTGGAGGGTCATGGGGATCCTGTGCGTCAAGTGACCAACCCCCACACCATTCGACGCAATGTGACGACCCGTACGTTGCATACCGTATCAGAAACCAAGTCCTTCAAGGTCGTGTACAACAAACGTGTACGACGTGGCATGTACACTTACCCTTATGGGTATTATGGACTTTGAACTTTTGTTAAGCTTCGTGTACAACGTGTACCCTTATGGATCTTATATGGACTTTAACACTTTTGATAAGCAGTGTATATATAAAGTTATGTAATAAAGAACTTATAAAACCCAAATAGTGTGATTTTTGTCTATAAAGGGGCTGACCCAGCATTGGAATGATCATTTGGTGTTGAACACCGCTAAGGATGGTATGTTTTAAAGACCGTCCCATACTAACGTGTCGTAACTTATTGAAACGCATACGTTGTATGCTAGCGTGTTGTGGTGGCCGTATTGTTGTAGTCGATGGCACCCAGGAAACCCAAGCAGACCGTAGCACAGAAGAAGAAGAAGAATATCGAACGTCTACTCCAGCAAGCCTATTACAAACAATGTTGCTGCTTTGGGCGGTGTTGCCAAACTGGCAAGGGCTATGCGCTCAAAAGGCATAAAAAAGAGCACAGTCTTAGCTTGGATACGGTCTCAACCGTCATATACACTCCATAAACCGTACCGTCGTCGTTTTCCACGCAATCGTGTGGTCGTCCAAGGTATCGACGAACAATGGCAAGCGGATTTGTGTGACATGCAAGCGTACAGAACCAAAAATAATGGCTACAACTACATATTAACCGTCATTGACGTGTTAAGCAAGTACGCATGGGCAGTGCCCTTGAAGAACAAGACGGGACTCAGTTTGATCAAGGCGTTTCAGAAAATATTCAAGGAAGGTCGCGTGCCTGAGAAATTGCAGACGGATGATGGATCGGAGTTCTTAAATCGAAACTTTCAAGCGTTTCTCAAATCGAAAAACATCCATCACTTTACCACCAAGAGCGAAACCAAAGCCTCTGTCGTCGAACGATTTAATCGTACGTTAAAAACATGGATGTGGCGATGGTTCACCTACAAAGAGACAGTACGTTACATTGACGTGCTTCCGCAACTGATGAACAATTACAATCATTCGTATCATCGAAGCATTCGTCGTGCCCCTGCTGACGTCACGTTAGCCAATGCTCAAGACGTATGGCATACCTTGTACCAGAAGAAGCCTCAGAAGAAGAAGAAGCTAAAACCTAAATTTCAAGTGGGAGATTTAGTACGTATAAGTAAAGTCAAACACGTGTTTGCAAAAGGGTATTTACCCAACTGGACGAAAGAAGTGTTTACGATTGCCTATCGGATGACGGCACGCGATCCCTATGCGTATCGAATACGCGAATACGACGGTTCGTTGTTGGAAGGACAATTTTACGAACAAGAATTGCAAAAAGTCAGCATGGATGAACAGAAAGATGTCTTTCGTATCGACAAAATTGTCAAGAGCCGTGGGAAAGGACGCCAAGAAGAGTATTTGGTCCATTGGCGTGGCTGGCCTGACAAGTACGACAGTTGGATCCTAGCAAGTCAAGTGCATAAAATCGTGTGAGATACCATCAAAGACATCAATTGCCTCAGGATGTCTGACCGAGCGGACCAAGTGATTACGCTGGCAAGCAATGCTATTGAAGATGCCCTTCCCAACAACACCATTGGGGATTTCACCCTACGAACCAAATTTCCTATCGATTTGCGCGATGGATCATGGGAAATGGCCCTTACCAACATCATCTATCCCCATTCGTGGAGTTTGTTGCAAAAAGAAGATCTTGACCTATGGGTTCTTTCCACTCACGTGGTAAACCCTAACGAACTATGGACAAAATACACGTTACCCACAGGAAAGTACACCAAGCTGGAAGATATTGTGAAAGGCATGAAGAGAGTTACTAACAAATTTAACAAGCATGAGCAACAACGTAGATTACGGCCAGACGAAACCAATCACAATAAGATTGAGTTCAAATACAATTATAAAGAGAACATGACCACGATCAAGTTAACCAATGACATGATGCTACTACTACGGCCACGATTAGCAATGGCTTTGGGATTTGATACAGTTGGTTCAATCACTGAACTTGAACTTGGGAAGTCCCATGGTATTGCTCGTCTCTTTGGGGTAACTGATGAAACTGTAGGAAAATGGTATATATTTGTAGCCGACAAAAAGAATGCTAGCGGACTACAGACCTTCACCTCCAGCGTACGTGAACGAGCAGATGTACATCCGTTCCAAAGCTTTTACGTGTACACTAATGTTGTGGACTCGCATATTGTGATGGGAAGTGATGCCAACAATTTACTACGTACCTTTGTTCCTGAAGGAGAACCTGGATTCCCTGTGGAACGAAACTTTCTCAATCCCTACTACTTGCCACTACGTACTCAAATTATCAACAAGATCCGTATCCATATAACCGACGACACAGGCGAAACCGTGCCATTTCAAGCAGGCGCCGTACAGGTAACACTACATTTGCGTCGTGTGCGATTTGCCTAGAAGATATGGTGTGGTACAACGATATGTTGAATATGGCTCGTGGTGCTCTTGCTGCTCTACCGTCTAAATCACAAACAGGAAAAGGACCCTTTACCTATTTTCCACGTCATCTACAAGAAGGAAATGGAGTTTTCCATGGGTACCCTGTGCCAGTACAAATGGGATTTGGTATAGGTGGTGTCGGCGGTGTATTAAGTTCCCTGGGAAGAGACTTTGTTCCTCACTTGCCCTTGGAACTCGCTACAAAAGGTATACGTAAACAAGCGGAACTCGCTACACGAGGTATACCACAAATGGGTGGTGCCCGTCTAAAACGTCGTCGTCGTCAACCTAAGACCATGGCTAAACGTCGTCGTCGTCATACCAAGGACATTTTCGATTGAAAACAGTTATAAAAGACTTGGACATTCATGCCTTCTAATCAGTTGGACATTACCTCAACTACTGTCAAGAGCTCCTCCTAGTCAACATGAGTGTTCATACTGCTTCACTTGTTGCTGCCAATCCAGGCATGGACTTGTTTACGGTACCACCAACAGATGTGGCTGTGACATCAGGCCGATACGTTGAGTATTCACCCACGGACAAAGGAGCCAAGTATTATTAGTTCATCATTCGTAGGGGTCCTACAATGATTGATTTGAAAAAGACTCATTTCCGTGTCGTGGCCAAGATCACCAAAGCTGATGATACAGCAATTGCCGCAAGCGTTAAAGTGGGACCTGTCAACAACTTTCTTCATTCGATGATCCAACAAGTGACTGTGAAATTGAACGATCAAGCCGTCACCTTGCAAACCGACACGTATGCGTATCGTGCCTTCATCGAGACGTTGTTGAATTATCCTAAAGAAGCTCAAGAATCGTATCTGGAATGTGCCCTGTGGAATAAAGACAGTGGCTCCATGGACCAAGTTGATCATGCCGCTACAGCCGGTAATAAGAATCCTGGACTCAAGGCACGTGCAGCTCGTACTAAAACTGGACAAAAATTCTGCATGGAAGGCCCCTTGTTTTGTGATCTCTTTCACTCAGGACGTTACCTTCTGGACAACACCGAGATGAAAATCAAGTTTGATATGCATGATACAGCCTTCTGTCTGATGTCGGAGTTAGGTACCGAAAAGATCGTCATCGAGGACTTTATCCTACGCATGTATCACGTGACTCCAGCCCCTAGCGTCAAGTTAAACCAACGTGAACTCATGACAGGATCGAATGCACGTACAGCCAAGTACCCTGTGACGTCAGCCATTGTGAAGACCCGGCAAATTGGTAATGGGTCCTTGACCCATTATGAAGGAGACTTGTTCCAAGGACTCGTTCCTAAACGTATGATTTTAGGGATGGTTGAGAATGCTGCCTACAATGGCGACAAAGGGAAGAATCCATTCAATTTCCAAAAGTTTGATTTGTCGACAATCAAAGTAACCGTGGATGGACAAGAGACACCCTATGGAACACTGTCTACCGCTGATGACAAGGATATAGATTTGTACCACATGTTGTTCGATAACGTGTGTGGTACCTACCGAGGACAAGGACTCAACCTTACGTTCGACGAGTTCAAGGCTGGTTATGCATTGTTTGCCTACGACTTTACACCAGCAGGCAATGCCTCGTCAGGGTACTTCCAACCTCAATATAAAGGCAACGTTGACCTGTACCTGACATTTGGGAGTGCCACCGATCAGGTGAACACCATTGTCGTCTACGGCGAGTTCAACAACACCATCGAGGTGGACCAATTAGGTCAAGTGATTTACGACATTCAAGGATGAACACGGATCAGTTAGAACTGCTCGTACACAACGATCCCAAGTTAAACCCAGTGTTTGGTGGCGTGTTTCCATCTGATTTGCTACCGACCAAAGTACCATTTCCCAATCAAGCCTACATCATGAACGTGGATCCAAGCGATCGTCCAGGATCTCATTGGTTAGCCGTGTACTTTACACCCGAGACGTGTGAATTCTGGGACAGTTTTGGATTTCCTCCACAAGTGTATGGTCAAGCCATTACGAACTTTTGCAAGTTACGTCCACAACTCGTGCACAACACTCGTAGGATTCAAGCCATGGACTCTGACGTATGTGGACAACATTGTTTGTTCTTCTTGTGGAACCGTGTACGTGGCAAACGTCATGGAACAGTAGCTGCTATGTTTACGCCAAATTTACAATGGAACGATCAGAATGTTCGCACCTTTGTGCGTGATCGATTTTTACAACGACGACGACAAGTACCTTGTAATCCTAAGCGTAGTCGTCAATGCGCTCTTGTTCAGCGCTCTTTGTTACACATGTTAAAGTTATAATAAAAGATGTTTCATCACCAAATGTTGTTGTTGGGTATATAGTAAGGTGTAGATGTAGGCAACGGTTCATATGGTATCTAGACGTCAGCATGGACGATCGTCGTTTTCGTTGTCCATGTAGCATTTTGGTGGTGGGTCCAAGTCAATCGGGTAAACCACGTTTACACACCAATTGCTTCAACAAGTCGCTCTTGCGTTCAACAAACAATTTCGAAAAATTGTGTACTGTTATGGCGAATGGCAACCGTTGTTTACGTCTATTCAACGGAACCTGGGTGTGACCTTCCATCAAGGACTCCCAGACAACGTCACCGACTTGTTTGGTCCTCACGATACTCCAGGCCTCTTGGTGATGGACGATTTAATGGATCAAATGGATCGTGTGGTACGCGTGTTAAACAGGAATCCCATCATCACAACATCACCACGTTGTTTTTAACACAGAACTTGTTTCCACCCAATAAGCACGCACGTACCATTTCACTCAACACGCATTACATCGTGTTGTTCAAGAGATCGTTTAGGCGTACAGATGTTAGCCCAACAAGCGTTTCCTGGACGTGTTCCTTACGTGATGGATGCCTTTCATCAAGCCACCGAAGAACCTCATGGTTACCTCATGTTGGATTTTCATCCAATGACACCAGAACAATGTCGTTTACGATCTCATATTCTTCCTAAAGAATTTCCCATGTACGTCTACACTGATGGAAAGCTATAAAAAGAAGGAGACAATCCAGAATCACGTCATTTGGGTACAACCATTCACCATGGCAAGAGCTGAGAGAGCCTCGTGAGATCAACGCCTTGTTCGTAGTGCATAAATACCCGTGTCTAAGTGGATCATCATCAGTTCATCATGTCTCAGCGACTGAGAAGGAACGCAGATTTTCTCCAGCTCTTGCATCGTACCAGAGGGAAGACACGCCAACGACTCATTGTCAATGCTACTCCTGATCAAATCAACTCGCTGCGTGAAGTGGCTATGAACCTGTTGCGTGGCAACGTACCGATGTCATTAGCACGGATTCAACAACTGAAGAAACACAAGCATCAGTTACGCAAGTTGGCCGATCGGAAACTCTCCAGCAAAAGCCGGAAAGCCATGTTGGTGCGTCAACGAGGAGGATTTTTATTACCTGCTCTTCTTGGTGGACTGGCATCGATATTTCTACCGAAAATTGCCAACAAGCTCATCTCTAAAATATAAAGTGTTGTTAAACAAGACTTTTACGTCAGTTGCTTTCAAGACGTCATCATGTCAACATCAGCAAAAGGTGGAGCTCATCGTATGGCTATGGTTCCTGATTATTTAGTAAACATGCTGCGTACCAAGCAAAAAGTGGAAACGGCACCCCAATACCGTGTACTGGCACGACTGGATGGAGAAATGCAAGCCATCTTGAATGACACTTCACTTCCTCCTGATGTCAAAGTACAACGTTACGATCAAATTTTACAACGTTACAACCGGCGAACAAGACAAGTAAAAGACAAAAGCCCATTATCTTTACTAAAAAGGATGAAACAGCAACAACAAGAAGATGATGATGACATTGAAGAAGAGGATTTGGTTCTACCTTCTCCTCCTTCCAAGACACCTGCTACTCCAAAAACAAAGCGTTTACCTACACCACCATCCGGACACCGCGAAGACGCTCAACTAGTTTACCAAGAAGAAAGAGAATGGCAACCGTTTTAAGAAAAAAGAGACAGTGTTATGCTCTCAATAACTTTTATTTTTACAAGAAGTTTATAACAGTAATGTCCTTGTATTATTAATAAAAAAATAAAAAAAGAGTTCTTACACCATGTATCGTATTTGCTTCAGCCACTTCCAGAATACGGCCACTTCTACACGTGGGCAATGGACAGCGCTTGCAAAGGGTAGAAATACGTGAAAACCACAACTTGTAGATGACATATAAAAGTTCATATCATCCTCTTGAGCATAGGTCTTGAACAGATCTTCGAACTTGGGGCATCCATAATCCTCCAAATTGACATTGGGAATGCTGAGTTTATCCAACAGTCGTTTCTCGTGACACCCTCCTTTGTAGGCGATTGTTCCATTGGACTTTAAGTCATGTGTATACCATTCCTGGACAACTTCCTCAAGATCGCTACCTAAGCCTAACACTGAATTTAAGAAGCGCAGTTTTTCGTATCGTGGAGCTGCAGTTTGGAACTCCCTCAATAACAATATTAGGGAGGCTCCTTCTGTTTCTTCCTTCCGTTTTCGTTTTTACCAATAGACTTCTTTTCCGTTTTCATGATTTTTGGGGTGGGTTGTATATAATGGGTGGGTTGTTTGGGGTATTTAATCACACGGCTTGCTTGTAAAACAGTATTTTTATATATTTTTAACTGAATGTAACTACCGTGTTTAAATAAATTATATTATTATTATTATTATTATATCTGTGTGTGGACGAGAGTGCTTCCATGCAAAGTCAAATCGTAGGCGGTGCATCATATAGGCCTTCTTGGCACCTGCAAAGTCCTTTGCATCTTTTAGTTCTTTAAATTTGATCGGAAACGTAAAGTGCTGTCCCTTGACATTCTCGTCATCAAAGATAATTCCTGCCTCCTTGCACCAAAATTCTTTCTTGACGAAGTAACCATCAAAGTCAAGTATTGCCTGGATATCCTCTAATGTACTCTCCGCGCACTCATTCTGATTCTTCTCTCTGTTCTTCCATGTTGTTGGGTAGGCTGTGGTCATCATTATTAATTAATTCCGCTGCTTGCGAAAATAGACTGGAAAATTCTTCATCTTGAATTGGCTGTGCAGCAGGCGCTGCTTGCGAGAATAGAATTGTACACCCTAGGCCAATACCTAGAGTTGTCCCAAGTGCTGTCCCGAATGCTTTTGCAAGCGACGTTAAGAAACTGTCCATAAAATATCTCTTCTTCTTCTTCTTCTTCTTCTTGTAACGTGTCGAGAGCTTTTGCGAAAGTGAAGATGATCGGCTTCAGCGCCCTCTTTTATATACACTTTCTGAATGACGTCATCAAAATACTGTACTCTGATTGGTGGATCCATGTTTAAAGGGTCTCCTCTGTTTCCTCGGTGGTAAACCCGCTATAAAAATATGTGGGGGAGATGGGTGGGTATCCCCTCAAAAGAGTCAATCAATAGGACGTCTTCGAAAGTCCATCCCGACAGGATAGATGTATTTACTCCACTCTTTGTCCACGAGGTGTCCATCGTGAGTGTACAAGTTCTTCCAGAAGGTACCATCCCTGCGCATGAGATACGCCTTGCGTGGATCTGTATACTGACTGTCAAACACCTTGTGCGTATCCACGATCAGATGCTCGTACTGGGTGTGGCTGAAAACAGGGTTATAAGCAGCGATTGAATGGTATACCCCTTGCCCCATCCCCCTGCTACATCATCGTACACGTAGACCACTTCCTTCATAGCTTCGCACAAGTATCGTCCCCAGTTCTCCTTGGTCACTTTACTCCATTCCACTTTCTTTTTGTGGGGTGGCGATTGTTGTGTTGCAAATCCACCAAAGGATGGAGGTGATGACGGTGTAAACCCATCCACGAAGGAAAAGCCGGCATGTGCTTTGGCGACGATCGTACGTGATAACGTAGCAAGATACACTCTACGATCATCCATTCCCTCGACGTCCTCTTTCTCAGGGTTGGTCAGCGGTATTTTCACCTTTTCCTCCTCCTTCTTCTCCTGCCTTATACAGGCCATCTTGTACCATTCCTCCATCTTGACACGAAGCATGTTATGCCCTTGGGTCATCAACGCTGTTAACGTGTCCATACCGGCGCGACGAATTGAGATGGTATTACGTACAACGCGACAACCCAATCGATGTAACTCTTTCAGTAGGCCTGGTACAATCATACGTGGAGCTATGTTGCTGTAGGAGCTCCGGTGAGAAGTCATCCCACAAATACACATTTTTGTCATCTCCCTTAAAGTAGGTGAGCCATGAGCTCAAGTCTGGATTAGTGCCGTGACGTTTCTGGTACGCTTCTCTCCATAAGGGATGCGCCAAATTGTCACACACCTCGTAAAAGATCCCTGTCACCAACTGACTCATCACAGTCTCGCCACTCTTCGTCCAACTCTGATTGTATTTACGCATCTGGTTTTGATGTGACTCTTTCAGTTTAAGACGCTCCCGTATCGCCATCGCTTCGGATGCACTTCCAAGCATGCTTTGAAACTGTTCTCCAACTTCAAGGATCTCGTACGTCTTCTCATTTCTATCACCATCAACGTGTTCCACAGTCATACCACCAAATTCATCCTCGACGTAACACACAGCTGTCTTGGCTAACTTCACCACTTCTTTCCACAAATCCGCTGCCACAAAAGGAATGTCCTTAATCTCTTCTTCACCTCCTCCTTCTTCCTCCTTCACTTTTCTCACTCTCTTACAGTACTCTGTCTCAGCTGCTTCACCTTGACGTAGGACCCATCGCGCCACGTAATCCGCTAAACGGAACAGGTACAACGTACGATCCCCATAATACATCTCTTGAGCATACCATTTCTTTGCTTGACCCATGAACAATGTTTTCTCTTCTTCCACGTTCACTCTCTCCATACGCAGGACCTCAAGCTTTGACACAACGTTCTTGATGCATCGATGACAAGATAAACCATGAAGACATCCTACCGATACAAAATCGGCAAGAAACACCTCCCCAAGCAAAATCACATAATCTTTTGGCTTCAAATGGCTCGTCAACAAGAATGGACATCCAATACGACCATTATAATGTACACAATAGTGCATCAAACTTCGAGTAAAATGCTCCATCTCCCATTGTAACTTCCATTCTTGCTCAAACTGCTGAGTTCCGCGCATCTTTGTGAATACCTCACAGCGCTCACACACTAGCTTTTATAGATAAAGTTCTTCACCTCCTCCTTCTTCCTCCTTCACTTTTCTCACTCTCTTACAGTACTCTGTCTCAGCTGCTTCACCTTGACGTAGGACCCATCGCGCCACGTAATCCGCTAAACGGAACAGGTACAACGTACGATCCCCATAATACATCTCTTGAGCATACCATTTCTTTGCTTGACCCATGAACAATGTTTTCTCTTCTTCCACGTTCACTCTCTCCATACGCAGGACCTCAAGCTTTGACACAACGTTCTTGATGCATCGATGACAAGATAAACCATGAAGACATCCTACCGATACAAAATCGGCAAGAAACACCTCCCCAAGCAAAATAACATAATCTTTTGGCTTCAAATGGCTCGTCAACAAGAATGGACATCCAATACGACCATTATAATGTACACAATAGTGCATCAAACTTCGAGTAAAATGCTCCATCTCCCATTGTAACTTCCATTCTTGCTCAAACTGCTGAGTTCCGCGCATCTTTGTGAATACCTCACAGCGCTCACACACTAGCTTTTATAGATAAAGTGCTGTATCATAAAGTAATGTATCATAAGTGATGTATCATAAGTGATGTATCATAAGTGATGTATCATAAAGTGATGTATCATAAAGTGATGTATCATAAAGTGATGTATCATAAGTGATGTATCATAAGTGATGTATCATAAAGTGATGTATCATAAAGTGATGTATCATAAAGTGATGCATCATAAGTGATGTATCATAAGTGATGTATCATAAGTGATGTATCATAAGTGATGTATCATAAGTGATGTATCATAAGTGATGTATCATAAGTGATGTATCATAAGTGATGTATCATAAAGTGATGTATCATATCCCGACTATATACTACTGCTGGCACACACTGCAAATGCACCAGGGAATTCTTGCTCGCGGCGGTGTTGTCGGATGATCGGGGTTGGGATTTTCTATATCTTCTAGGAGATTTTGAGCATAGTCTAAGCTCCCTTTGCCTTGTGTTAGTAGTTTTATCATGATCCGGCTCATCTGATCTCGTGTTAGCGCCCCAACGAATGTCTAGGACAAACAAAATAACTACTTTACTAAAAATCAAATGCGAAGGACTCGAAGGCGAAGCTCTCACTCAACTCAAAATTTAGTCGATCATTTCAACCGCTTACTTGGCCAACTTACCTCTATTTCTTTCAGTGCTTCTTCTAAAGCCTTCCGATTCTTTTCAAAGGCGCTTGGATCTGTCATTATTACCGAGTTGTTCGCCGCCTCGAGGTTTTTTCACGCTTTGTTTCCGTGCCACAAGAGCACAACTCAGCGCATGGCTTCCCACATTTCGGCAAGGACAACCGACCCGATTTGCGGTGCGACCTCTGCTACACGTATTCTTACAGTTACACCTCTGAAAGAAAAATGAAAACAATAAGTTATTTTTGTGGCGAATGGCTGCTCGTTTATGAAATCGCTGCTCGAAGGAAATAACAATTCAGCAACGTACTACGCTCTCTTGAGGTGGTTCTTGTCCATTTTCCTCTCGCATCTCCTCCACGGCGGGGGGATCTTCTCGATTTTCCCTCCGCATGATAGGTGAACCGTGAAAATTAAACTCTTGAGGACTGGTACCTTCTATATCTAGTGAGCTGCTGCTACTATCAGAGTCTGCCATCGTGTTTATATCCTCTCGAATGTCCAAATACTTTCTCGAAATCTTGTCTCCCTCCGTTGAACCAAAAGAAAGCGTGCTTTTGAGAGCTACATGTGACTCCCGGTACTCAAGTAGCCCGGATGCAAACATAAACACGGGCGCGCAATGCATGATCATGAGGGGGATCCTTTAATATGAGTCTTGGTGTTATTTCTTTTTTCAAGAGATAAAAAATATCGATTATTTTTCTCACCAAGCTCATAGTAAGAGGCACGGGACTTAATAATCAGACCATCCGTAACATAATTACTAAAAATTGCTAAGTTATTAATTAATCGTTCATGCTCTGACCGCAAATCATCAACCGATTCCCAATTCGTTATCGCCTCAATTTCCTTTATTTCCTCCTCTATAGACTTATAATCGATATAAAATCTTTTCGCTCTGTCCTTGGTGAACCGAAGAGTATATTTCCGAATTTCGTATTTAAAGATTCCTATGAAACAGAGTTCCTATTGAAATCAATTTTACATTCTTCTATTAACTTCGAAAGTTCCTTCATGTAAACGGAATCATTCACGAGTGAGTTATTAAACTTCCAAAATGAAGGTCCGTGTTTCTGGTAAGGAACAGATTTCAGATGGAGTGAAATCGCTTAATGGTCAGTCGAAGGCGCTGGAGTTATGTTGGTTCCACTAACTACCGATTGTAAATTGTCCGATATCAAAAAGAAGTCTAATCTTCGTTGAATTACTCTGCGTCCTTGGCCAGTTCCTCTCCATGTACAACGTTTCAGATCGGGACTCCTTAGCCTCCAAATATCACATAAGTCGAGATCTAGCATAATTGCCGAAATTGTTTCAATTGATTTTAATTTTAATTGAGGAGATGAGCCCGACGCATCTAAATCGCTACCAAAAACAAAATTAAACTCTCCACCCCAGATAATCGACGACTCAACTGGATAATCAATTTGAAGTAATTGATGAAATATTTGTTTAAATAAAGCGACTTGTTCGCTTTCATAATTTGGAGCATAAGAATTAATTAGGAAAAAGGGTGATCCTTGGACAAAACAAAGACAAATTACGTATCGGCCATGTATATCAACCATTTTTGAAGCTATTCTGTAATCCAATTTTTTTCCAAACAATATAGCAACCCCACGACTGTTGGTGTTCCTATGTGACCATAAGACATGGCCGCCGAATTGTTTAGACCACTTTTCCTCTGTATCAGTCGAGGTATGAGATTCCTGGATAAAAGTTATCCCAGAATCCGAGCCACTCTTATAAAACAAATTGAACATTTTAATGCGCTTCTTATGATCTCTCATCCCACGTAAATTCAAAGAAAGAACTGGAAAATTGTAATTAGACTCCATTGTCAAAAAGACAAAAAGAGCCTAGCATCACTTGAAATAATAGTAAAAAAAAGCATTTTGTAGGGAAACTTAAACAAGAACTTTAAATAAAGTGCCTTAATTTTCGGTGTAGAACAGAAAAAACGATAGAAAACAAAACAAAAAAAAATAAGAAATTAAGACAGAAATTACTCAGAACGAAGACCGCGAGACGAGCAATAACAACCCCCCCCCCCCCTAATAACACACCGAAATTTCCCTCAATGCTATAACCTAAGCTAGCCTAAAGGTCTACCGTTCGCCCATACTTAATGTTCACAAAACTCAACTGTCAATCAATCTCAATTCACAAAAATACCCTCAATAATAAGTCGGTATGGTTCTGCTTTACTGAAAGAAGCCCGTTTTCCCTCTTCCAGCGCTAGTTCCAAGTTCGGCAGCAGGGGCTTGCGTAACTCAAGTATTCTCTTAGGAAGATCTGGTCCGACGCCATACGACACTCCTTCATCTCTTTTAGGTCGTCTTGCCATGACCGTTTCACGGTCTGGATAGCGCAAGAAACGCGCAATTATCGGGCGTATCTTCTCCCCCGTCTTCCGTCCCAAACGGTGAACTCTTTATCATTTTCATTTGGATACGGATTTGTTGCCTTTGTCGATACTGCTTCCGTCCGATGAAAACGATAATAAACGCGTAACGTTTCAAAACGCTATCCAGGGTAGAACGTTTTGAAAACGACTGGTTTCAGACTGATTACTTTAATGCAACATTATAACCGATGTGGTCGTTGTTTATTTTGATCTTAAGATTCGTCCAAACAACGGGCCAAGTTTAGGAAAAAAATGACCAAGGAGAGGGCTAAGTTAAACGAAGTTGTAAACAACTATAATACGTTAACCGGTAACACCATCGACTTGAATGATATAGAAGGAGGAATCTTCCCACGGAGCATGCAAGAAGGTGATCCTGCGGGTATGGTGCTTTTAATCATTTGTTGTTTGGCATAGGCTTCACACGATTAAAAAGGGTATCGCCCTCAAGGTATTAATGTCTATGTACAATTATATTTAACAATTAGACTACGAGTTCGAGTTTTCTATGAGTCCATAGATAGTTAACGAGGCGCGCCCAGCGCCGAGCGCCTATTTGACTCACAGAAAACGAGAACGAGTAGTTGTTTTAGTAGAAACCCACTAGTATACTCCTGTCGAGTTGTTGCTAAAACGTATTTACTTTCATGGTTTTAGGAAGTTTTGCGCTAGCGTTTATGCTACACCACACTATGTTTGCGTGATAGATAGTGAGTAGCTGAGCCAATCATATTGCAGGATTCGTGATAGTATGCGAGTGGGTTTCTACTAAAACTTATTATGACATCACTAGGGGGGCATTCTGTTGCCATTACCCCTGGCATTTGTTTGGATCGCTGTATAGGATATGTTGTATATTTTACAGGTGTACCTATCCGTCGAAAACGCCTCATTTGTGAGCAACTCAATGAGCGCATTAGACTCAAGGAAGACTGTGCCCTAATTGACCGAGAGGCGAAGGACTTCCTGTTTTTTTACAAGGATCAAGTTATTCCACAGCTTCAGGAGCAAAAACGCCAGTTGGAAGAGCAACTAGGTACTTGATTCATACGTTTTGTTTTATGAATATAAAGCGCACTGCAAGGTATCCTGCTAGCAAAGTTGTTCGCGTGTATTGTATTTCAAAATCAATACACAAAATACCAAGCACGCAAACAATTTTGCTAGATAATAAAAGACTGACAGGAAGAAACTTCTTCTTAGAGGGTTGCTTTGGGACAAATATACTCGTCGACCATTGACGTTGGCAATTTAAGGAAATATTAATTGTTTTGCCGAATCAAAAACTACGTTGTTTTCTTCAAAAGCTCCAGCCTCCAAAATGTGGGGACAGGAGCTGCGAATTTTTTTTCCATCTTAACGTTTCGGAGAGTAATGGAGATCTCTCTGTAATTCTATTGTGTAGTGTGCCTGCTAACATGTTTTATTGCTTTTACGTTAACAGCCTGTGCGGATTCTGACACACAGTCATGACAAGCAGTGAGGCGGAAATCATACAGGATGCTACTGGATCTACGGTTAAAGAAATGGTAAATTATACTGAATCTACAAGCGTATGAGGGCAAAAACGTGCAGTATATATTAAATGCCTAGATCCTTCATATATGGTACACTATAGTGTCCTTCTGTATATCATCGTTCTATAAGACATACGGAGTACACTACCATAAATGAAGAATCTACCACAAAGTCGTTACCCCCACTAGCTCAAACGATCGAGGGCTCTGGAATATCCGGGTTTCATCACAACCGTAGGCCACAAGCGTTTTTTTGGTTCACGACCTTTGTTGTTGTTGTTTTTGTTTCAGGCAAGGTATACTACCAATGCCCAAAGCAGAGACATCCTCGAAGGAAAGACAGCTCTAGTCAAGCGTGGAGAAGCGTTTGCCTTGAGTCAGCTAGCACATGGCTTAGAAAAGTTCAAAAACGTTTTTAGGACGGACATCACGATCAGTTTACAAACCGTGTTGGACGAATTGGCTGTAAGCGAAATTGAAGAGGACACCGAGAATGATGAAGCGGAGGAGGGTGAGGAGGGTGAGGAGGAGGAAGAAGAGCTGGAGACTTCAGGTGGAGCTACCTTGGATATCCTAGAGTTACGAAGAATCTCCCCGCAGTCTAGCCTAGACGCTAATGGTACGGTTGTGTGGAAATTTCCTGAGGCGTTTAGCCAAGGGATTGTGGATAACAGAGATGGCAGCAGTGCATACAGCGTTATCGCACTTGTAGTAGCGTACAACATCATGGTCGATGATCTACCCTCCCCAACAGATGGAATCATATCACCCTTGTGGACCTGCCTCATCTATCAGAGTATGCGTACAGGAAATAATGTATACGACAGCTTTAGGTTGACCCTGCCATGCCGTTATCTTTCCGCGGCAGAAGCAAGTGATATGTTATCATTTCGTTGCAAAATTCAGGTTGGCCTGCCGCTTGCTGTTCGGCTAGATGATAGTCATGTTGAAACTAGAGTCGCAGTACAGCTCAAAAGACTTGCTGTGTCTGGACAGACAACATTAGCAATCTTGATTATGGACAATAAGACATCGTTATTTGTTGTTCGGGATCCTGACATGTTATTTATAGATACCCATCTGCATCCCCCAGCAAGTGTAAATCTGTTTGGGCTGCCCAAGAATTTAATCCAGCAACGTTTGGCAACGTAACTGCTATGACGTGTTTAAAGATTTAGAAAATAGTTTTTGCACCATTTTATGGAATAGTCTGGCCCCAGAAATTAGGCAAGCACAGTCCCTTGGGCAATTTAAGTCCCTTATTAAACAAATTTAACGGGCATGGCATTCGTGGAAAGCAGCAGTTTAGCTTAGATTAGAGATTTTAGAGTACAGTAGATTTTAAACTTAATAATTATTTGGCTGATGAATTGACCCGTGTGGAAATAAAGATTATGTAATGTAATGTAAAGTAGCTTGGGTATAGTGGGCTTAGGGTTTCCGAACTCATAGACTGATATGTTATTTTCACTGTACAAAACCAGTGAGTTTTGCCGCATATAAAGCGGTCACGCTGGTCCGCACGGAATCAGTATATATGGCTTGTTAGTAGCAATTTAAGGGCGTGACTTCTTCACGCAACTCGCAATGTTTTAATAAACAATTATTTCCAATCAAAGCGTGTTGTTCATATAGAGCAGATTCCATATTACGGCAATGAAACCCAAAGTGTTTAAATAGAGCAGATTTCAGATGAGTATCGAAAACTAAACGCAATTACAAAACCGCTAGCCAATCAGGAGTGGAAGCCATTCGTCATAACGCGAGCAAAGATGTATTTTGATTGTTTCTGCAATTTACTGGCTGAAAGACGATAGACTGCTCTCGGCCAATAGGATCGCTCACTAAACGTAAGTCTGGCTTATGCTCAGTGGTCATCTGAAATCCGCTCCAAATGTTTTACGTTGCGTTTGGTTTAGCACAGTCATGCGCAAACGGTTTTGAATGCACGATGGAATCAAATTTAGAATTTAGATTCAACGCATAATTGTTCGTGTTGAATCAAAACCCGTTGTATAAATTTTGTTTGTAAAACAATCCAATCGGTTTTAGCGAGGAAATCTGATATTCTGTGCGTAATTATGTCAAGAGCAGATTTTGTATGACTGAAAAGCGCAGCGTCGCGGTGGCGGCACGGAACTTTGCCGCAACACGTTTCAGTCAGCATCCCATGGGTTTTTATTTGTCCGCTCAAAGTTTATATGAAGCTACATCCAAATGCATAAGTCGTAGGAACACATTGTCCTTCCATCCACTCCCAATGTTGAGCGTTAAAAATACTGGACACAATTTTGACAACATTGAAGGGAGGGCCGGGAGAGCGTGTTCTCTCGGCAAAGTGTTCCAACATTTTACATTTGATTGTAGCAGAGGGAGACGGCCTACGGTTTTACGTTGCAACGGAAATGAGAAAGATCCCTCGTTCCGGCGCGATCTGATGTATGGGTGCAAATAAGCACACATTTGCAGGTAATTTGGCGTCAAAGAGCACCTGTGATGTTGGGAGAGGCACCGATCGGACGTTGTCTGCATCAAAAAAAACTATGTTAACGCTACTATTGTATTTGCATTGTACTGTATAACTTTAGAAAGAATCATGGTCATCAGTGATGTTGGAAATTGAAAAAATGTTGGCACGAACAACGTTCTACATGTGTCTCTTGCGACACTTTACAAATGCTTTATTTGGCCCACGACAAGCCCTAATACTCATTTTTCCAGTTACGTCTCGTTCAACTTAACCTTTTACCGTTATTTTCCTTTTTAATACTCAATCCACATTTCATGACTTCATGCCTTCATTTCATGCCGATTACAGTATACACGCAGGACCTATCGGCTACACGGAACTTTTTCGTGCCGTTCTTGCTCAACTCCATCCTTTTCTTACTTTTACTCGAGGAAGTTAAGGCCTGGGACATTTTTGGACCCCTCGCAAATCACATTTTTCAACTTATGTCACTCTGTTTATGGCATAAGTCTAGAATAACACATGATAGTCAATCACTCCAAACAGATTCTTGAAGAGCACCATCGACGTAACTTTTTCAGATAAAATTTTATCTTTATCTGGTCACGTGACCACTTCCACCCGCAAGTCAAAATAACCCTTTCAATTTTGTGTAGGTCCGGGATATAAATTTTATGACCGAAGATGAGTATGTAAGATTCAAACAACTCGATACAAACTTTCAAAATTGGCCTAATTTGCCCCCGTCCCAGGCCTTAACACCCTCGAGTATGTCGTAATTGTCTAATGACCCTCGAAGGACTATGCTTTATCACAAAAGCATTAGAGCACAACTTTCTACAACGTTCTCGCTTGCAGCTCGTGACTTTACAACGTTCTCGTGTCTCTCCCAACATCACGCGTTTTCTATTGCGCCGATAAAGTCATAGAAAGTTGTGCTCTAATGCTGAAATAATACGAATACTCATTTCTGCCATTTACATTAATCTGGTAGGAACTCCCATAAAGGGAGTTTGTTATGTCCGAGAACTGTTAACAAGCGTGTAGCCATGCATACCCAAGCTCTTCGGCTCGTCATATCACGGGGGACATACATTTGAGGACCTTTGCTTATTGGCTGATTTTGAACCTTGGGACATACGCAGAAATTCTATCCCTAAACGGCTCTGTATCAAATCTCGTCAATGGCTGTCGCCAGAGCCTTCCTGCCCTGCAAGGTGACGAGCCGGAGAGTTCTGGGTACGAGAATGCAGAAAATAAGAAGAGTCCATTTTGTCCGGATAAACAAAAAGTGCAATTGTATCTATTCAAAGAGAAATAGATAAGGCAATATAAAAGAGAACAATAGAATTATGCCGTAACACAGTGTAGCAACGTTACAATGTTTTACGGATGTAACATAAATAATACGTTTTTTTAATCGTTTCTGTCATACATAAAACATAGACAAAATAAAAATACCCGCTTAGCAAAACCGATACACAGTAGAGCCTCGATAACTCTTATCTGTCCACCTAGTTACTGTACACCACATAGATGAAAACTAACATTTCCACTGGCTATACGTACAAGTTAGGGACGGACAATTTGCAATATTTATGGGGGAAGGGCTCGATGTTTTTTTACCTTTTGAAAGTACGATTTCAAGCTCTGGACACTGTTATGTTATCGTTTCGCGAAATAGGTATGCTTAGACTGGTTTTCATATGACTGTAGTGAAACCAATCGCAAAGTAATTACACAAATTCTGAACAAAACCTACAGGAGGATTATAAAGTTATTGCGAATTACTCATGAAAGTCATCTGAAATTCACTCTATGAGCATCCGGATCAGTTCGGGTTAAAAGGACACCGAATTTCAGATTCTCTGTCTTATCTAAAAGTGCTCTTTGGTGAATCAGTACCGAGCCCATTTTGATTAAAAAATCGCACATCGATTTTTTGTTAAAAATCTGCACTGATCGGTGGAGATCTCCTACTCCTATTCACCCACGCAGGTTACTGACCCAGTCGAAATCGCTTGGCCCGGCTAGAAAATGATCGTACTGCGCATGCACCACAGACACCCACGCCATAATTGCAAGGGAGTTTTCTTATTTTTAACTGACTTGTCGAGATTAGATATGCTCGCTCGCTGTCGCTCGCTCGCAATTAAAGAAGGAAATATGTTCTTAGGAAAAGAGAGGACGTTTCCACGGAGTTTGGGGACTTCACGCTAAAGCTAATTGGCGAAGTAGAGAAACGAGAAGGAGAGGAAGGAATGTTGGTTGCGTCATGTTGGGTAACCTCTTTTGGGATGCAGAATTCTAGGTAAGAGCAATAATTTCAACCCTTTCCTTCTAGTAATAATAGCTCGTTTATTATCCACCGCTCGCAGCAGAACTGAATTACAGGTGGGTCAGCAGACAACAGATAACAATGATAACAACAGATGACAGATAACAATTTATTTTACTAAACTTCATAATATTTTGTTTAGCCCTTCATTCTTTCTAAAGCTTAAGCTTAAATTATATTCGCGCCTTATTGTTATTCTAATTGAGCTTTTGCTGCAAAAATGGTTAATAAACATGATGATTATTATTATTAAGAACCTTCCAAGATCGATTGAAACTACCTCAATCAAAGCAGACTTTTAGAAGTCAGGCATCCGTACAAATGGCCAGTACTCCATGTTCAATGGTGGTAAGCGCAAGAAGAAGAAAAAGCAAACGCAAATAGAAAACTAAAAAAAAATGATGTTAGACAAGACAAGATTTCAAAGATGAGATGTGCCAGTCGGAATGTTGTGACAATGATGACAGTCCACTGAGATTTGTCGACGGCCTGTAAGATGTCACGATGGCCTACAAAGCTTTTCCCGTATTGATCACCGCTTTCAATCTGGTTGAAAGGAAACTATTTATACCAAAAAGACAACAACATTGTCGTCTTACGACTCTGTCAGAGTGAAAAACTTAAATAGAAACTTGAACGCCACTCGCGTGCGGCTCGTAACTTTCAAGTTTTATCAGTTCTCCGAACATCTCCCTCGAACACAGAGACAGGGAAATCGTTCATTTCAGGTGGGATGGGATACGCAATTAACTCCCTATCTTCGGGTCTTTGGTCCTCAGCTCAAAGATAATCAAAGCCTAGCTAATGGATTGAGACATTGGCGAGGGATGCATTCATTGCTCTATAATTGCTCATAGAGACTACGAGAAATCGTAGTCTATTGTCTACTTATTAGGTACTTGCATAGGCTAATTTTGAACAACTTAGACACAAATTACATCAAATTATTAAACAATTTGCTCATTCTGCATAGAAAATCTGATAGGGTGATCTCTAAGGTGTCGCTGTTGACTTTCAAGTTATGCCTTTACGAAAATGTCTATAGCCATGCAATGCCACACATTTCTTCGTCTCAAGTACATTTTCTTTCATGCCAAAACGAGGATATTGTTGCTCGTTTCCCCTCAAAACGCGGTTTTGTACACGTGGATATGATTGCTTGGGTGATTTCTTCTTATTTCATACCGCTAATGTCTTCAAACGAGAAAAACTTGGCATACACAGCCAGAATATTCCTGCGGATATCCACTGAGCAATTTGTTTGAATCCTCAAAAATACGCTGGTCTACCTACCCCTCCCCAGAGAGGCATATTTTAGACACGATTTGGTTATTGCATTCCATCGCATAGATAATCTATTTTTTAGTTAATACGAGGGAAAGTACGTCTCAAATTCAGGATAATTTGTATGTGGTACCTTATAGGGGTCAAAATCAACTAAGTCACGCCTTTTTGGTACCTTTTAGTGGTAAAATCGAAAGTTCCCGTCGAGCACCCCTGCCCCCAAAATAGGGAGACTGAAGCCTATCGTAAAATAACAGGGCGCCGGTTCCGGCCACAGTAGAGAAAACCTCAGGGCTTACAAGAAAGGGGTTGAAATATGAAAAGGCTTTCAGCATAGCACGGCGATTTAGACCCCAGCCTAATAGACCAGAAGCCCTTGCAAATTGCTGTTAGGCTCAAATGTTCATAATACCCCGAAAACAGAAAGATATCACAATTTTCTGCAACAATTAATGATATAAAGGAAGCAAATCCTTGTTAGCCTCCTCAAAGATATGAAACGAGGAAAAAATATGGTATATTTTGTGTGTACAGCGCGGTCGTCATGCTTCGTTGCACCAGAATGCATTATAGTCCGTGAGGGAAAACACGCAAGCCGTCTAAAAATTAGAATTTCCTCCTCTAATATGTTCAATTGATACAGCTTCTTACCTAAATGTTTTGCAGACATCTTACCAGCAGCCTTCAACATTCAAGTCTTTTCAAACTGTCTTCAAAAGCCGTTTTCTTGTTAGATTTAGCCTGGATCCCTTTGTACCGCACGATACCGCACTAGTGGATCCCTTTGCGGAGATTCCACAAAACTACCACAAAACATTATCGAAATACACCACGTTTGGTACCTACGGAAAGCTCAATAAATTCTCTATCGAACCCTGCTATTTTTAATAAGTTACTGTAAAACCAGCGCATGCTATTTGTGATCGAAACTGCTGAACGGGTTATTTATTAGCCAAATTTGAAAGATTTCGGCATGTAAAAGATCTCGCATTTCACATAAGGTCATATAACGCCAAATCGCCGTGTAGATAGCAAAGCTACTTCGAGGGCGAAAGTTTTATGTTCGACATGCTTTGCTTTATAAGTTAACAGTTGCCACCACCAGTCTATAAAAATATAAATATGAAAAAAGCTGGAGCAACGCCTAAATTGTCATGGAATGATTTCCCACTTTATCCGTGCTTTTTTGTTATCATTATTTTTTCACTGTGTGTGTGAGCGGAATATTCTGCGTGCATTTATAACAGTAGTGTAAAATGTGGTCAGTGATAGGCTTTGAAATAAATGTCAAAGTGAGACCTTTAACATTAGGGATGACTAACTTGCTTTTGTGGATAGAGCTTCTACCTAGATTCACAACAATCATATATTTGCTCTTGGATTAGGCAGTCGCAAAAGGAATCCCCCCCCCCTGTTTAGAACCCCATTCACAGCTACCCTGGACTTTTTTAATTTGAACCACCCACCCTGGAATTCCAGTACCCTTGAATTTCAGCGATTTTCTCATGACCACCCTGGAAATTGCGCTTACCCACCCTGGAATTTCGTATTTTAAGTGTGGCCACCTTGGAATTCCAAGCTATACTTCGACCACCCACCCTGGAATTCCGAGCTCCATTTTGACAAGCCACCCTGGAAATCCAGACGTCCTCAACAGGGGGGGGGGGGGGCACTATCGCCACTACATACATACAATCATATTACTCTGTATAAGCCTCAATTGGAAATCAATCTGCCCGAACGAAATATTACACAAGATATTATCCCTGTTATTTGTGAACCTGAAGTTCCAGCAGCACCGGAAACAGCGCCTCATCCACCACAATATAATCCCAGTGTTACACCACAAGGAGTGTGTCTGATGCTACGACACGAAGGCCGGAAGTCTCGTTCCGGACTTTTGATCATCACAACAGATTTGAATCTTTTCAAGATGAAGCTATTATCCCTACTATCGCTAGTACTTCAACAAGCTCCAATCTCCCTAGCACTTCTACTTCTAGCTATTCGATTAAAGATACCACAAACAACAACAAGTTCAACAAATCTGCTGATGTCGTCTTTCTAGCGGATTCCAACGGCCGTTTCATAGATACCAAACGATTATGTCCACATAAAGTGGTTGAACGTTTATTTGCTCCAACAATCGCACATGTTACTGATATGTTAAACTCTTATGATTTTGGAAAACCCTCCCACATTATAATACATACGGAACAAATGACAACAACCGTTTGGTCTTCTCTTCTTCTAAGATGGCGCCTCTTTAGTTGTGGCCTTAAATCTCCATTAGGGCGCATACTTTTTTTTCTTTTCAGCCAACTTCGTAGACGGGGAAGACTTTTTCGAGCTCAGTATGAAAGATATATACGAGTTGATTCCCGTACTAAAGAGGCGAAAGCGATTTCTTACAGCTTGGACTTCAGTACCGGCATGATAAGGATGATCACATGTCACTGCAATCCCAGAAGTCTCTCGGGTCAGAAGAAAATGTTGATGCTCTCTTCTCTGTGACGTCCCTCCGTGATCGAGCGATCGAGTGTTATCACAGGCAGACCAGACTAAATATCAGTGGATTGAGTACATTTGTGGTTGTAAATAATAGTCACTTATAACTTATAACCCCACGTGGGAAGCGAGGTGAAAAGGAAAACAGGGGAAAACCAGCTGGAATGACCCTAAAACACGCCCAATAGCAACGCAAGTAAGTCATGTCGAGAATTAGAGTTTCATCGGATTCCAAGTACTTTTATCACCCCCACCAAATACAGTAAACAAGAGACATGAAATAAGTTATAAGTGAACTTTATTTACAACCACAAATGTGCTCAATCCACTGATATTTAGTCTGGTCTGCCTGTGAGTGTTATTTATCAATAGCTTTGGGTCACAAGAAATCATGCAATCGGCAATGTTATAGAAAAATCATAAATGTATTGTTTTTGCAAGGTCTTACAGAGCTTGGGTTTTCTTTTTTGCACATTTCTTTACTGATATTATAAACGTAATGTTTGCTTGTTTCAGACATTCAATGGGTCTGGTATAAGAGTTGCTATTGAACAACGTCAACAGTCTCCAATTTCAAGGAACCAGCCGAAGTCAAGGCGTGGAAATTTGTTTGACGAGATACCTGGACAAGACCAAGATAACCCAACCTAAGAAATAGAAGTTGTTCCAAATTTGGAAGACGACATAGATGAAAATACGTCTAGGGCTAGAGCAGAGAGTGATAGCGACGGGGAAGGCACCCCTGCAAAGGGAAGAACAAGGAAAAACCCATGCCCAGAAGAACTAGCCCCAGAAAGCATAGTAGAGAAGGAACACCATTAGGGAAAAACCCGAGAAAACAAATTGCAGGATCCTCGAGACCTGCAGGTCAACAGACAACCACTCCAACTAGTCAACGAAGTGGGACACCTGCCTCCCAATGCAAAAGAAAAAGCCCTGAAGTTAATGAAGGACCTGGCTCCAGGAAACAGGCTAAGACTTCATCCCCAAAAGTAAGTTTATTGAAGACCACATACAGTGGAATTCATGACTAATTCATGTTAGTAGAAACCCACTCACATACTATCACAAATTCTGTAATCTGATTGGCTCTAGTACTCACTATATATCATGTACTATCATGTAATAGACATTAAGTAAACGCTACAGTGGGTTGCCCAGTTCCGTGCCAGTACCAGTTCCGTGCCACGTAAAAACTAATCTCTCTTTTCACCATGAGTATTGCGAATTTGAAAAAACTAAGAATACATAAACAAAGTGTGACTATTTGACTTTTAGAAAGCGAAATAACGGGTTGTATCACCAAACGGTTTGTTAAGAAAGTCCAATTACTTAGAAGCAGGTCTCGTTCTCATTACTAAAATTTGCAGTTTTCACTGCACAGTGAACTGACCTCGTCTCGAAAATGAAGTGTAAAAGTCACATATCTTGTACGAAATACTCCAATTTTGCTACAGTTACTTAAAAAAGGGTCAAAGCGACGTTATCTGATATTTTTTTCTCGCTTGATGCAGTGGTTTTAATCTTCTGTTGCCTTTAGTTTTATGTGCGATTTTTTAGTAGTGGTACCAGTTCCGTGCCACCTCGCGCAAGTTCTCTAGTTTCTCCTGTTTACACAAATTTGAGGCCACAGAAAGAGTATATTTGTGCGAGTTCTAAATGTCATGATTTCTTTATCAATCAGTATTCAATAAGGTTTGATTTTATTAAGCGACAATTATAGTTTTTAAGACGAAACTCAGTTATTTGTTTAAATATAAACCCTCTCTTTCATTCAATCGTGACGTCGATGAAAATTACGTATCACTATAATTGAGAGGCTGGATTTTTTAGGCCAGGATTTCAAAACATTTGCAGCTTATTTTACCAAACAAAAACTGTTTGGTAAAGATAACTATTTTAAAGGGTTGGATAAAAAAAAAATATTAAACAGGAGTTAACAGCTTCAGAATTCTCCGCCAGTGATCCATGTCAGAGTGAATTATTTTCCGTGAGCGCATAGTTAGTTCTCCCTCTACTAACTATGGTGAGCGTTTCTTTCTGTCAGTATTTTACGTTCACGCGTGTTCTTCCAGGGAAGTGTGAGATTCTGCTAAAGATTGCATCCCACATTCTCTTTTTTCTCGCCAAAAACATCATTTCTGGCGCAATTATCTGTTACAATAAAGGGACGTTTGATGCTCTTTACTATTTACTAATTGACGTAAGTTTGAATGATATTTTTGTCGACAGACAAGCAAAACTCGTAAATGGTTGATTTTAAAGAATTCAACTGCCGTATTGTGAAGTTAAAATTCTGTAAATAGAATAAAAAAGCAACCAGAAGGCAAGGATATGATTTTTGTCTCAGTTATTACTTAAAATGATTCTTAAATCATAAGCAAATTGCGAAGTTGTAAGTGGCACGGAACTGGTACGCGGTGGCTCGGAGCTGGTAACGCGAGTTGCTCTGAAAAATATGCCTTTAACTCGAAAAAATTTAAAATGTTGGAGTCAGTTCCTTGTTGATTATAACACTTGATAAATTTGGATTAATCCTGGTAAAAATCATGTAAAATGGCGTCACAGCTAAAAAGATAGAGTAATTTAAAGTTGAAGTGGCACGGAACTGGGCACCCTACTGTACTGCAAAACTTTTATTGAATAAAAATGGAAGTAAATATGTTTTAGCAACAGCTTAAAAAAAATATGTATTGGGTTTCTACTAAAACAAAACTAAAACTTTCTATGAGTCAAATAGTCAACGTGGCCCTACCCCCCTGTTAACTATCTATTGACTCATTGAAAACTGAAACTCGAAGTCTAATATTTTTAATTAGTATATACCAAATCAGTAAATAGTCATTTTCTGAAATCTGGTTCCTGAAATAGTAGATATCCAACACTATTTACTGTTTACTGTTTTTTTTTTACTGTTTCTAAAAATGGCGGCTCGTTTCGCATGCGATATTATGTTTTGAACCTTAATCCACAGTATTTTATTCTACTGATTTGGTATACCAAAACAACTATCCCCCTCTGGTCAGTGCCTAGCAGTGGATATACCTCCCCTTCTGGTATAGTTGTTGATTAGCCATCACTTTAGCCAATTACTACTCTTCCCAGTAGATCATTACGCCTCTTGGTTTTTCTGGCCACCGGCGGCTGTCTAAAACTGATCTCACGATTACCTTTTCATGTACCACGTGATGCGTTGTTTATGTACTATGTAATCAACAGTTTTGGGTGTAGACTTGGTTGGAAAGCAGCAAAACAATGTGGCACACAAAACTCTAAAAGTTTACGCCCATAAATATTGATCACATGGTACATAGCCAACTCATCTTGTGGTACATAGAAAAGAATGATTGAATATATTGAAAACAAAAAACACAAATTTACATTGAAGAGGGTTTTGCTATTGAATGGTTGATGGTGCTCACAGAAATTTCATATGTGGGGTATGTGTTTTTGTTTTTCAGACTTCAAATGTCGATAACTTTCAAATTCCTGATCGGGTGAGTGTCATTTTAAAACTATGGACACAAAACTGTTTAAACTCTCTTAAGGCACAATGAAACAGTGATGAGAGCTGAAGAAAGTTTTACCGTTTTATGCAAACTCTCATCGACTCTCAATTGCATTTGTTCTCATGCAATTTGAACATGTTAAAATATTTCATGAGAGTTGCTGAGAGTTGTTGAGAGGGGTGGGGGGTCACTTTTCACTTTTTTATGGATATTTTCTGGAACCACACATCTGAAGTATTAACTGAGAAATCCAACAGAGAAAACTAAAGAATTTCAGGTAAAACACCAAAAGCTCAATTTGCAATCCACTTCCTCTTAATTTACAACCCAGAAATATTTATCTGACGGTTAAATATTACTGGATGTATAAAATAATGACCTATGTTAGTAAAAGAAGATTAGTTAGAATCTTTTGCTTGTGTAATTATTGTACCACACTGCTGGACCTTCACTATTTTGTCTTTCCTGAAGTAACATTTTCCATGCAAAAGTATTTGTTACACTTTTGTTATCCATTACTATTTGGGTTTTATGTTTTTTAAGTTTCACTGTTATTGTTGTATTTTATCCTCTAGTGGACACCTGATATTGAAAGATCCCTTGAGAAAGGATTTTTCCAGCTTCCTGAGCAGAATGCTCTTGCCAGGCAACTTACTGGTTGCCTCCTTGCATACACTGACAGCCTGAATTCAACAGAAATAAAACATGTTGCACTGATGTTAGTGCAAAAGTACCCCCCCCCCCACCACCACCATTGAAGCAAACCTACAGCACTGGACATGTAAGTTGTTTTTTATTTACCACAATATGCATTGCTATACATGACCTCAAAATTCACTGTTGGGCGATTGGCGATTTCATGCAACAAAATTGTTGTCAAGTTTCTTGAACCATGAACCAGTATTTTAGACATTCGATTCAAGGAAGTCAAAGGATAGTTTAAAACCATTTTGGTTGATTTTGCAATCAATGTGAAGTGGCTGAATCCAGTATTTTGGTTTGATTTAGGGCTAAAAATTGCCAATCGCAACATTGAATTTTGAGGTCGGGTAGCAATGCATGCAATGCAAAAAAAAGTTGCTAGTATTTTTGAACGAAACTGTTAATCATATTGAAGTCAGTTAAACTAAGTGTTTACAAAGTTTAAGGAAATTCGTTGGAAGCAAAGTGCCTATTTTAGAGTTTTAGTAGTGTGTTTTGGCCTACTTCAATATGATTAACAGAGTTCAAAAATACCAGCAACTTTTTTTTGCGCGGGGTTGATCTCTCAAGGAAGGGGTCCATTTAAGCTCAGATATTATTAAAAGTATTAACGCTAATGGAGATCCGATAATACACACATATCACCTAAAGAGGCCTGTTTATATTCTCCAAGGTTGAAGTTCATAGCAATTATATTTCTTAAGTTGTCGACGAAAATATATTTTCGCGAAATGCGCTCTAAGTTTTGCATGAGTCACCTTAATATTTCCACATCAAAGAAATTATACATTTGGTAGTCTTTCTCTCAGTCACACCAAATAAATTTTTTTTAAAGAATTTCAAAAGATTCCAAAATGACACATGCCCTCTTCAACACATTTGGTGACTGGCTGTTAGGCCTAACAATATTGTATGTGTTTTTTTTCACAAGTACTCAGGGCATGCATTGTCACTTTAGCAAAGGGAAACATGTTCTGTTGTTGTTGTTGTTCTGTTGCAAGTTTTTCTGCACCACTCATGGTCATTCATTTGACTTTTTTTCTTAAATAGCAAAAATGGGCTGACAAAATAAGTGAATGCATATGGAACATCAGGAGACGTGCCAGCCAAAAGAAAAGGAAAGAACATGAAAGAGAAACAGGACAGTTGCCACCTAAGGGGAAACCAGGGAGAAAACAGACGAAGAAACAAGAACCCATTCCAGAAATCCCAGACGGGGAAACTGAGGAAACCCTCCTTGAGAAGCAGAAAAAGCTTAAGGAGGTCTGCAAGAAAAGGTCTGCTGATTACAGTACAATCAAGGTGTTAATGGGGGACACTTTTCCAAAGAGGAGACGGGAAGTGTTAATACACAAAGAACGTCTCTGGAAGCTGACTTCACACTACCCTGCACTGAAGGAGTTCAATGGAGCAGAGATACTGAACACAGTTACTTTTTTGTGTGTTCTTGCATCTACATAAAGATTGCAGTTTGTTTATGATGCATTATCCTAACCAGTACCCTTCCTGAGCTTACATTTAGTGCTTACTTCATGAGGAGATTTGTGAGTCTTGTTCATTTTATTTTTTCTTAAATAGCAGAAATTGGCTGACAAAATAAATAAATAAATTTGTTAATTTTTAGTAAGACTCAGATAGCATGTAACAGTAAAAGAAATGGCAAATTGAATGTTGTTCTTTCCATGAAGTTATATTTTATCACTTGGCCAATATGTTTTATTAAACATTATTATCAGTGAAGTTACACATCACTTTGCAGCGAGAATAGTGTTAGTTGAACTGTGGAGTATAACATTGTTTCATAACAACAAACTTCTACTTATCTATTTACTAAATAAACCCCTTTTGGCGGCTGTAATATGGGCGGATAATGTCCAAGGATGAAAAATGGTACGAAAAATGAACAGTTGGCCGAGTAGCGAAGCTTCGAGGGCAACTGTGAAATTTTGAGGACCATTTTTATCCGCGAACATTACCCGCCGATATTACAGCAAGCCAAGAAGGGGTTTATTTATCTTATATCCCAGCGTCTTCACTGAAAAACTCGAGAGAGAAAAAAACATTGTGAACGTGAGAAAACCACTAAACTACAGTATGGCGCGAAAAGGCAAATCGTAAGCGGTGATTGGCTAAGATATTTTTATTCGAGCTGTGATTGGTTGACACAAAAACTGTCAATCTAACCCTAACGTGGGGCTAGAAGAAATCAGAGCGAATTCACAAAACAAATTTACAACGCACAAGTTCTAGTGCTTTCCCGAGTGCTTTTCTACAGAAATCTAGCCCAGATTCCGGGTTTTCAGGTCTAATTCCTTGCAGGACTGTTAATTAATTGTTCTGCTGTGAACTGAAGTATAAATTAATAAATTAAATGCCGTGAAATGCAGAGTTGGAAAAATTTAGCGCTGTTGATCGAACTTGGAAGTCGGCTTTCCGGACTACACTCGAAGTGGTTGAATTTTGGTTGAGCTGATGGCATGTTGTTTTTCTATTTGTCAAGCTACGACAAAATGGTAAGTTTAAAAATTCTTTTATCGTTATTTTGCTCTTTTTTGTTTAGTTCTTTCCTTTTTTTCGCGATGTCAAACCGAATTAACTTAACTTGGATTGAAACAACAAAAAACTAACAACTTTGTAAACCATTCAAAACATTCACGGCCTGTTTAGTTGACTTTTTTGTGTTTTCCGGTGTCGCCTCAGCCACCAATTTCCGTATTTCATCAACATTCTTAGACAAAAACCTTGGTTGCTTGTTTATTTTTTTAACAGAAAATATCCAGTGTTTTTGCTTAAACATTTCTCCCAGGACGGATATCACTTCCGACGGACAATATCGTCTGATATCTGTCCTGTGAAAATGCACCACGTGATACGTTTCGACCAATGAGCGCGCGTTAAAATTGATCACTGGGATAAAATTATTGATATCCTCTGTTAAAATTCACTAGCTCTGCATGTATATGCTTTTTTAGTCAAATCAAACTAGTGGTCTATTACCAATGCTGCGTTTTGATTGGTTGAGCTACTAGTAGGCTATAGTTATGGCCTACTAGTACCGAAAATGTCAGATTTGGAAGCCAGAAAATGGCAAATAACCAGACCAGAGAATGTTTTTGGCTATACGAATTGACCTACTGGTGTGATTTGACTAGAACAATTATTCCTCTGGCCCTTATGGCCTCTGAGTGAATAGCCCATTTGGCCTAGCTACCAATGTGTGTAAAATGTTGAGTTATTAACATTGATTATTTTATCAAACCATTCAACAGCTTCGTGCAGAACTGGAAAGAGTGAAAGGCACACCAAGGCTATGCCAGGTGATGAAAGAAACTTGGGAGGCCAAGAGGGGGGCCTTATTGACATGTCTACAGAGACTGACATCAAACACAGATGTCAGTAATGTTCTCCTAGAGATGGAAGACATTGACATTGTCAACAGTAAAGGTAATAATTATAGTAATATTTTACTGAGGTGGTATCTCTATCAAGCTGCCACCACTTATTAAAGTCCCTGAATATTTGTCACTAAGGTACTACATATTCAATGGCCCCTCTTAAGTGGCCAAGGCCACTATTTTCATGGTCCCAAATGCTATTAATGCCTCATTAAGCAGCCACAAACTCCTAATTATGATTGTTAAATACCATTTGGTCACAGAAATCCTTTTTGTGTCAATTCATAACAACAGGCAATTCTTCTTTAATCTTTGTTTGTGACAAGCTAAAGCCGCTAAATGCAACTCAAACATCCTGGTGGCATGTTTTTAGAGAAACATTTTTACAGTAGTTTCAGTTGAAATTACAGTGCAATTTTTCTTGCACTACATACCTCTGTTCCGAGGTACTACTGTTAAACTACAATATACATTTACATGTTCTGTATGCAGGAATTATGGCTGCATGTCCATTTTACATCCTTTGTGTGATGTTGATTGAATTTAAAGGATAAGCAGGGCCGTAGCAGGCCTCCAAAAACTGGCTGGGCACCACATATAAAAAAACTGGCTGATTTTGGGGGGAAAGTCTAAACTCTTCGCACGCCAAAAATTTAGAGCCCATGTCAAATTACTGTATGTTTTGTTTTGTTTTTGATTGAGGGGTGCAAAATCAGGAGTGTTAAGCCCCCCTCCCCCCTGGCCCCAGTAAGTGCTACGGCCCTGATACGTACCCTACAACTCAAACCCTGAATGGTGCAAATATGGTAAGTTAGCAGTGGTTCTGGGGCATTGCGTTTCTCATTGCGTCTCTAATCAAGCGCATTGTTTATGCTTCTATTACAAAATGATCATGGAACAGATGCCAGGGGAAAAGTCTAGGAAGTTGGAAATCCTTGGTTTCCACACAAATCTCATACAAAGACTCATAGGTTATTCAGTGGTCTGCAGTTTTAAGAAAGTATGTTCTCACACTACACCATATTCACTGACTTTTCTTTTTCAGAGACGGAGGATCGATTCATCTTGAAGGCCTTGCCATATGCGGTTGGGGAGAAAAAGGACCATGAAGTTGGGGATTTATTCATGAAAATAGTTGCAGTAAGTATCACCCCTATGTGTAGTTCTGCTAGCAAGGTCAAAAGGCAATTTTTGGGTGGGTCCTCTAAGATCTCAGAAGGCTAAAAGATTGCACTCCAAAGAAAATTAACAAAAATAGCCAAAAGCTATCACCATGTCAAAATAAATTTGATCCATGTATGTATAGTATGTATGCACTGCACCTTTTGGTTGAGCGAGGAATGGCTGTTGTTTGGTCAATAAGTGTTGTGTCTCATAAAGCATGTTGTCAAGGCAGGTTTATAATGCTGTCAAGGAATGTAGCAACAAAGTTTCAAAATCACGAGCTTTCTATCGACAACATTCCAAACTCCACTTGGCAACGTGTTTTTTAGACACTAAAACCAATGGGAAAACAAAATGTGCACTATGAACGATCTGAAAATACAGGTACCATGGAAACAAAGGAAAACAAAATTCAAGTGGAAAATGGGAGAACATGGAAAAAATTTTCCCCAAGGTTCCATTTAGAAATATGTGAATATGTTGACAGCCCACTTTGTTAGTTTTTCAACCTAACATATTATTTATGCATTTGTTTTTTATTTATTTACATATGTTTTTATCCATGCTTCATTAAGAGTGGCAACACAGTGAAGGCAATAGAGAAATTGATCTGAAAGATTTTTTTAGCATCAATTGCTTAAATCTAATAAACAATCTATTTTAAGAGTTTCCAAGTCGTAAGAATTTTGTCTATGGTTTGTAAGTGTAGAGTTTTCAATGTCAATGATTCCTACTATTATCTTTCCTAGAACAATGACGACGATGATGTAAAAAGAATAATTGAGGCATCAAGGACTCCAAGGATCATCGTGACAGGTGGAATTGAAGAACTCCACACAGTCGTTTTAGCTGCAGAAGCTATGGTGCTCTGCAGCGTCCAAAGACCCAGCATAATCAGTGTAGTAATTACACTTTTAGCTGCATATTACACCTTTGATGCTGCCTATCCTAAGGGGCCTACAGGGCACTCTAAGGACGTTTTCCTCCTTTTGGAGCATCTACTTTTAGGCGAGCCATCTGCTAAAATGCCAACGGGGGTGAACAATTTCATCTCATGTTTGAAATAAAAATTTAAAATTACGAGAAGGGTTTGCTGACAAATCCAAGTAACCGACCGTATCTGTATAATGGACGTTCTGCAGGAATATTACCAAAAACACCGCTATTTTATTTGAAAAACTAGGCTTTGTGCCTTTGTTATGTTCTTATCCCGAAATATCATCAAACTTTATTACATTTTAGCACTTTATTGCCCCTGTAGATTGATTGAAAAACGGAATAGCTAAATATGCTCATTAAGTAATGGGTTTAAGTTTGTTTTCTTTGTAAATGATTTTGTAAGAAATAATGACAGCGCGACGTGTAGTGTAAATATGAGGCAATTTGGGGCTATAACATGCGGTTGATCAAAACATTTAATAGGTTATAATGAAAAATTATTTTGAAAAGCCCAATGCCAAAAGGAGATTTCATTGTTGTAGTTTCTAATTTATTTGAATTAATTTTAGAGAAAATGATTATTAATGTCCTATGTACAATTAATGTATATATGCTTGAAAAGTTGGTATAAAAATTATGATTCTTTTATGAAATACCGTTGTTGTCTTTTTTTCAGAAGTGCAAGAGATCCAACCAATAAGTAATTGGTCATTTTGACCAGGGTCATTTTGACTAATATAATATTGGTCAAATCCAGGGTTTGCGACCAATAAATATTGGTCACCTCAGACTCACCTGTGGAACAATATTTAAAGGGCAAAATTACCAATATATTTGGGCAAAATGACAAATTGCAATTTGGTGGAAACAACCGAACCTTGGTCAAAATGACCAATTACGAAATGGTTAAAATGACCAATACTGAACGAATGGTCAATTTGACAAATGTACATTTGGTCACCTCTGACTGAAAAAGCAACCAATTTTTTGGTCAGAATGACCAGTCCATTTTTAGAGTGATAGTGTGAAACGGCCAATATCGAGTTTCACTGAGCTTTCGTCTCCCATGCCCCTCATTAGAATGTCAGCACATAATGCTGACCAGAACCCATACGTCTTTGGCTCCTTCACAGCACGAAATGGTGTCTTTACGTATATTTTTGCGATGCGAAATACGTGTGCGTAAAGGCGCGTAAAATAGAACTATCCTCTTTACGCAAGTCAAATTGAGCGTAAAGGAACGTAAATGACCTACTTCTGTTCACGACGTGCGAAAAAGTATGTAAAGATAAGCTAAATACGGAGATGGGCACCTACAAAACCCTTAGCCTCCCACCCATTATCCTGATGAACATATCATTATGGTAATTCAATAGACCTTTTTCCAAAATGGCCGCCGCAAATTCACATGTCTTAAAATTAAACTGACTAAAAATCAGACACTGGCACTAGAAAGAGAATAATCACATTAGTAATCCTTCAAATTTTCGTTATGCCAAATGCCATGTCGGCTGAGAAAGCAGAGTCTGAAAATTGAAACTTTTACAGAGATTTGTATGACTGGGGGTATGACGCATACCCCCAGTCATACAAACATCTGTAAATTTTCAAATTTTCAACTTTCTTTTTCTCGGAAGATATTGTATATAATGCAGCGAAATTTTGTAGTTTTACTAAAGTGATGATGTGTGTTCTAGTGCTGGTGTTCATTTTTAACAAAAATCGATTTTAATCTTCGGCGGCCATTTTGAAAAAGGTCTATTTCTCCTATACATATTTAATCATTGGGCTTTTAATTAAAGAGAACGTAAAGATGCGTAAAACAAGCATATACGCGCAATTTACGTTTTATATACGGTGCGAACATCCAGTTTTCCGACCCTTTTTAAAAGTACACACGCTTGTATTTCCCGGGCACCACTTTTCTAAACATGTGGAAATTCAGATCAAATGCAGCTAACTGCATTCTTGCACAAATACTTGCACAAAACTGAAAATAGCAAAAATATTTCAGTTGAGTGTGTTAGTGTACATGTCGGTTCAAGCGAAGGACACTTGTATCTTGGAAGCCCAAGACTGGATGAGGTGGTCGGTTAAACTGTGGGATGTGTTTCCTCTACTAGGGGAGCACAGGAGGCAAAGAACGAGGGAAAACAAGGAAACGGAAGCGATTGTATGCCTTCGGGGTTTTTACTTGGGAAAGAGGAACATAAAATCCGTCCCAGGAATGGAGGCTTTGGGAAACAAACAAAAAATGAAGGTAAAACTGATCTGGCTGAGTTGTTAGTCAGTCGCAACCACAACGTGATATTTCGACTTTAAATTGGGAGATACTAAAGCACCCGCGAAAATAGCTCGCTCGCGTAAGTCTAGGTCTATACAAAAAGTTCAAAACAAGTGCAAAAGTGCAAAAGACGTTTTACGTAACAATGCGATTTCGCTTGATGATTTTTCAAGCGCTATAGCAAAACTTTTAATGAAAGGGCGTGCAAAAGATGCCCTGCAAACTCTACAAGGGCCACAAGTGTCGGTTTGAAATTCCACGTGGATTTAGTGAGATTTTTCAAACGTGAACAAATTCCCTTGGCATTGAAGTGCATTCATTGGGACAACTAACAAAACATCAGAAACATTCATTTATCAATTTTTAGTATTCTCATATAAATACTCCCTAACCAGGTCATGGGATGCTCTGTAGGAAGTTATACATTGGTCTTTTTGTAGCATTTGTTTTCCACCTCTAGTACCATTGGTAGGCATGCACCACACATGCACCATGGTACTTGGTTCGGGTCTCTTGCAGGGGGAACTCTGGGTTTTCGATGCTTTTCACCATGCTGTGGGCAAAGTCTTAGCAGTCTCACCAGAAGCTTTGTTTTCATCTCCAGAGACAATGGCTAAACAAATGCCTTTGAAAATATCATTTTCGTCTATGGCGACATTTGTTACTATTCTGAAATAATTATGAAGCATTTTAAGATTCTTCAAATATTTACCAATGAACAGGCAACGGTCAAGAGACACTGGTAGTATCACTTTTAAAATCATGTGATAATCCAGTCTCCGGGAATTTCAAAGAAATTAGTTGAGGCATTTTACTGCAAGATCTCTCACAGGCGACTCAAGTTCAGTGAAAATGAATATCAAATAGGGTTTGTATGACTTGGATGAAATCATTACTATACGTCTGTTTTACTGTTGTTTCGAAACAATCTTGGGCAAATCAGCAGACATAATAAGATCAATAATATAGAAATAATATAGAAAAAATAAATAAGTGAGTTGATTCTTGCCAGCCGTTGAGGTTGTGACTGATTGCTTTCTACTTCAGCCGTATCTATTTGCCCCCTTCTTGCACGAGACCTGGAACAACAGCTTGTTGTCGACTCGGTGCTATGGGAAATCCGTACGAATTTCGCTTCCCTCGATGTCAATATTCATACTAGACTCGTCATCGCTCACTTCGCGATAATATCGTCCATTTTGAGACAATGGCTACGTTTTGCAATGCGCCTTCCGTCGCGATTTCGACTGCAGTCGCTTCACTAAAATGATCGTTGCCACACGTGCGTAGATGTAATCAATAATACTGCAAAGGATTATGGGTAGGGTGAGGCGATCCTAAAACAACAATCACTTTCCAGAAAGCGCTAACTCGATAGCCATCGCTTATTGCGATCCAACTTCATTCCCAAATGATAATGTAGTCCTTCTAAGGCATGATTTTCACGTTCACACCACAAATCCTTGGAAATGATCTCTTCACTGCTTCGGCGAAACTTGTCCTAGTTGAGAATCTCTCCATGCTCGCATGACTGTAAGTTATCAACGCTCTCTGATGAAATACCACTAAACACGCGAAGGTATCCTGTGATCCATTACCAGTGAAACTACTCCAATAAAAAGATATACACTCTATTTGTTGATGTTCTAAATGACTTATTTTCATTTATATTAAATCTGATGTGTATTTCCATCCTTTTATTCCCGGTTATCGGCAGTCAGCATGGTCAACTAAAACGTTCCCTCTGTGCTAACAATATCCCATCCATCTATATACAGAAAACACGCCTTGTCCAGACACCAGGAGACAACCATTCATTCCTGTAACTAACCCTACACCGTCCACTTGTACTTGGTTTTTGTCGTATCACAAAGGGTTATCTCTCAATAACCCTACAGCCTGACTACCGTGCGTAAACATCCCAGATAATCGAAATATGCCATTCGCAATATGGTTTTAAAACGAACCCAACACTATTGTCACTTATAAATACTACGCAAACCATTTTGGAAATGCAACAACGTGAAATCGTTCAATGCTTTGTTTGTACACGTTTGTATTTCATAAAGTAATGCTGTTTTTATATAATTTCCATCCATAACTATTGTTTGTTTATTTGTTGTTTGTTTTCTAAATAAATCATTTTACTTTTAAATATTGGTTTAACATACAATATGAATAATATTAAATTACAACCCACCTGAGATTGATATATGCTTTATTATTTTGAAAGAAATCACCATTACTTTTGATCAGAGCTTGAGTAAAACTTTCCATGTTGGCCCAAAAGGTCTCAGACATAAGCCGTCAGTTGTTACGTATATTTGCCACGAGAAGGGAACTGATTATACACGACATATTTTTCCAAGGTTTATCAATTTGCAGACCAAAATCGATCATTTCACTTCAGGCGAAAGGTAACCAAAGAAAAGGGTAAAATGGAGAACGACAAAAACTCCTATTGGGATAAATATGTTAAGCAAATTTTCGCCACAAATACTTTGCGTTCATGCATGTCTCCCAAGTGAACAGCGCACTCTTTAATAATTGCGTGTGCTTCAAGCCTTTTTCAGAGGAGCATACACCACCTTCATTATGGCCGCGGCTCATTTACAGAGATTCCTTAAATTCTAGTGAAACGTTTGGATTGCTTCACGTTCGTCATCTCAGAGTTCTTCTTTTTGTTGTGACCTTCGGCTAAATGAAATATTGTGCCGCTTTTTAAATCTCTGAAACCAATTGTCACTGGCTTTAAATTAGTCCGCCTCTTTGTTTCAATAGCAGGCCTCGATCTTGGCTTTCATTTTCTTTTTAAGCCAACCTTTTGAAATCAACAACCTTTGGCTCTTCTGAGCTTAAATTCAACAATAACTCGTTCGGAAGCTACGGGGTACTTTTCGCTGCTCTTGTTTGCTTTCTCGCTAACTAACTTTCTAACCCCTGTCTTGCTGCTCTTCTGTGCTCTTTTTCTCTGCTCTTGTTCCAATTAACAACTAGAGACTTGCTAACCCCTCTCTTTTTGGCCAAACATTTTCATATCTCCGAGGGAATCTTACAGTTTCAGTGTTTGCAACTTGAACTCTACCGTTAAGATTTCCGCTCATTCTGGCCGCGTCTGTTTTCGGTTTCGGCTGCCTCGTGAAGCCTCCTTTGTTCTGTTCACTGTCGCAGGCTGCTCACTCTGGATGGGATGGGGACTTTCTGGTGATTTTCTCGTGGAATCTTTCTGATCGAGGGTTTCAGCATGCTTGTAGCGAACGTGTGTCCCTAGATACTTCTCAGCTGATTCTTATCAACACTAGACGATAACTCAGCACCAACTTGCACGAGTTTCTTGGATGTGCGAAGTTTCTGCTGCTTTCACGTGTTGCAATGTTTTAGCGTTCATGCAAATGAGGCCACAGCTTTTCCGGTTCCGCTGATGGCAGCTCTTTACAGCTTTAAAAATATTAGATATTTATTTTAAGAATAGCAGAAGTATCAATAAAATGAAATCATTGCTATTTTCTATTATTGATGCAAAACGTTTCTTTTTTTTCTTGCTCGCCCCATATGTTTCAGTGAAATAATGCTTGGGTAGCCTGTGGTAGCCCGAGCGGCTCAGCGCCGTTCAGCGGTCTCCTGTATTTTGACTGGAGACACCAAGCAACACAACCTGTTCAAATCAATTCTTTCTGGAAAAGCAAGTCTAAGTTCACACAAATTATCGTTTTAGTTATGTCACAGGAGCACTGAGTCTAGTGTTTGCTATTATGCTTTCTTCAAAAACAAAACACTGTGTATCGGCGAGGTATTGAGCTGCGAGATTGAGCCTTACAACAACCATGACAAGTATGCTATTGCAGCTAGAACCGAAGAAGAAATACTGGTAGGACATGTGCTCATCGAACTCTCAAAGCGGTTTAGCAGACTGCTTTGTGATTATGGCGACATCGTCATCGAAGTCGAGTGTATCGTAGTCGCTAGAACGAAGGAAATATAGCTTCATAAGGAGGCTCAAGGCTAAAGAATTTACAGAGGAACTCAGCATCACCGAGATAAGGAAATGCAGTTCGTAACTGGTTTCAAAAGGTGGCGTGAAAGACTTGCTTCTGAGGACATTTGTGCTGATGATATATTACATTGTTGTTGGGATGTTGATGGGAAGTTTTTATTACATGTGCTTTTAAAAACTCAACTCAAATGTGGCATATTGCTATAAAGCGTTATCCTGAACATGTAATGGTTACTGAAGATAAGCACTGAGTGTATAATATCTTAACCTCATGTCCTACATATATTTGTCCTGATGGTCGCTAACATTAAACAAGAGCGTGGTTGTTTTGTTAATATAGCAACTCCGATCACAACAAAATACACATTCGATCAAGTTCAAACCCTCCAGGGTAACCATGTGAAAGCTCAGACAGATACACGTTTGTGCACTGAACAGCGGGCAAACAAAGTTTGTTGGTCGAGGGCACAAAAAACTGTACGCAGCCTACTTAATTTTATCTTAGGTAATTAGTGTAGAGCGTTCGAAATCCGCGACCGATGACTACTTATCAAAATGGAGACCATCCATTAATGGAGTTTCAAAATGGAGACCATCCATAAAATAAATGGAAACCCCACCTCTACTGACACTGAGAATCCTGAAAATCAAGTTATCCCAGAACACTGCGCAATCAAAGACATATGCTACAGCTGAATGACAGCTGCATTAGTGAGGTTTCGTCTATCAAGTATAAGCTGCGTGGAAATGCTTCCTGATTGAGATTTTCCCGTATCTAAACAAAAATATCGAGAGCTGTTTGTGCGACTCTATTCTGTGTTGCGAAATGGGCACCCACCCTGAGGGCAGGGCTTCTTTAAAATAAATATAAAGTAGTTGGCAATTCATGTTCTCCAATCTCTCTCGTGATCTAAAAGTTGTACACAAGAGCAGAAGAACTCAAGTGAAGACTGTCATAAAAGGGAAGTTTAAACCGTTTAATTTGTTGTTAACATCCCCGACACAAATTAGTTGACTTTAATACATACACCCAATGTTTGTTTTTGGCAAAGAAATCAATTTTCAGTAAAATGTATTGTGGAACGAGTTAAGACGTGAATGTGTTACAATGATATAACTTCCTTGTCTCTTTTCATGGGTATATAAGCTCATTTATATATTTGAATTGTAGAATTGATGTCATGGAATTGTAGAATTGATGTCATAACGTCAAACAACCAACCTCAAGGATTTTCAGGCAGACTTCTACAGGCCAATTTGTTAGAAATGCTTTGTCCTTTGTCGAAACAAAGAGGTCGAGGACCTTAAAAAACAAGTTGCTAGTCTTGAGGTGGCAAAAAGACTCTGGCCAACAGGCTCATTGATGTAGAGGAAAGGGAAAAAGAACTAAACACACCTTGGCAAAATAACAAAAGCCTTTAAAGGTTTCCCAGAAAAAACAAGGAGGTGAGCATTACTTCAACACAGTTAAATTTGCTTTGATTGTGCTGAGCTATGTAATTTTTTTTTCTTGTTTGTGTGTATTGAGAAGGTTGTGGTAGATGAAGACAGAAGTGTCGGGGTTCAGTGCTGATGCAGGTGAGATGCAAATCCCGACTCCCGCATCAAACTTGCACTAAAGGTCAGCTTATTTTTCTTAATCTTTTGATTTCAGGCCACGGATGATGGAGATGTATCTGACAAAGTTGTCAATGAATTAAAGCAGGTGACAGGATGCCTCTATTCCCATCCAGGAATTCAAGGTGAAGATGCAGAGCATCTGACCTGGAAGGTTGTGCGATCAGTTCCCATCTCTAGACTCATACTTTTTCTGAGTTCTAGTTGGCTTTGTTTATACACAGATGTGTTTTATTTGGTTCATATAATTATGCCTAACTTTCCACTCTGGTGCGATTTAGCACCTGTATCGTTAACTTTTCAGGGTTCCCACGTTTTGAAGCTGTCAAAATTCCAGGACTTTCAAGACCTTTCGAAGGACTTTTGAAAAAATTAAGGACTTTGCATACCGAAAAAATGTATATACTGCATCGGCGCACATCTTGACGTTTTGGTTCATTGACGACATTCATCAAACAAATTTAATTTTGCAATCTTTATTGTGTTTATTATCACTTGTATTGTTACAAAATTTCTCAGAACTCATTTGTAGAACATTTTTCCAGGACTTTTAAGGACCTTGGCATATTTTTTGAAAATTCCAGGACTTCTCAGGCCTGGAAAAGGACTTTTCAAAATTCCAGGACTTTCCAGGTTTTCAAGGTCCCGTGGGAACCCTGTTTTTATGTGCCCTTCTAATGGATATGTGCTTAAAGATCCTATAAATTATAAAAAATGCTGATTAAATTCGCAAACAATTTAATTTTGAGCCCAAGAAATCCTGGAAATACATATTGTATTACAGTCTATATGAAGTTGTATTTGACATAACGGATTCTTTTGTGCCTAGGACTAAATGATATCGGGTTTGATATTGACGGCTTTCTCTAGTTCTGGGAAATAAAGACTATATGTATCCTGAACAATGCTGTTCAGAATACAATGTTTGTTGTTTCTGAAAAGGAAACCGTTAGTTTTGGTGAGCACTTCCAATGTTATGAGGTTGCAGCAACTTTCAGAAGAAATGACAGGATTGTCTACTGGAAGAATTTCACTTGCTCTTTGCCCTTAATCAAGTGAAGCCCTTTGGTCACACAAGAGCAAGATATCTTTGCTTACGGCATGAAATTGACATGACCTGACCTGCATTCTGTATTTTAAACACACAAATAATGGTTGAATCTGTAGGAATAAGCAAATGTAACATTGCCAAATACAACTGTACCGAATGTTTGTCTTGTTTTTTTTTTTGAAAAAATTAGGGATTGAAGGGGCCTTTTCTTTTTTTTATCTCTCCTCGCCTCCCCCCTTCTTTTGCTAATTTTAATTAATTGTAATTTCATTAGGAATTTCAACTTGTTTTGTACAAGCATTTAAGAAAATTCACATTAAATTTATGTGATTTTCAATTTACAGCATATTAACACCCTGGAATTCTAAACTGTTAGTTCACCACCCTACTTCTAATATGTGATTAAAGATCCTATAAATTATGCTTATACAAGGAGTAAATTCGCAAACAATTTAATTTTGAGCCTTTCAAGAAATCCTGGAAATACATATGGTATTACAGTCTATATGAGGTTGTATTGGACATTACGCATGCTTTGGTACCCAGGGCATTGTGGGATTGAAAGCGAAGGTAGAGGGGGAAGGGGGGGGGGGGAGGGGTCATGGACCTTCTGTTCCTGAACTTTCACTGCAGACAATAAACCTTATTAAAAGGCTGAAAGTGGTCTTTTTGTAGGATCACGAAAATGGAATGATGGGCTGTCGAAGGTCCATTCAGGACATCATCCGGCAGCTTAGAGCAGGACCGAAAAAAACTAGGTAGTGTGGTGACATCTTTCTGCCTCACGTCAGAGGAGAAACGCAGTCCAGACAAGTAATTTTGCAGATCTATCTTGATGGTGGGTATCTCTGTGAAATAATCATTTGCTTGTTAGAGCAGATTTCAAATGATCACCAAAAGAAAGTCAAGAGCAAAGTCTTTCGTCTTTCAGCCAAACAAGACTGTGAACTAAATCAAAACGTGCCATTGGTCACGTCATGACTAAACGCAATTCTCAGACTTACTCTGCCTCCTGATTCGTTTGTTTTGAATGGCTTCCACTTCTAATTGGGTAGTGGTTTTGTATTAGTTTTCGGCACTCATCTGAAATCACTGCGCTAAAACATTATTTAAAGACTGATTAATTTGTGTGCACCCACTTCATTTTGCTTTGTAAGCTGATTTTCTTTGGCCAACAAGTTGCGAATTACTCTTTGTAAAAAAACATGAGTGTATCACACAAGCTTGAGGTTCAAAAGTTGACATACTTCTTTTAAAAAGTATTGTCTTACAGTGCCAGAATCACTAGACAATATGAATTCTGAGCTTATGTCTGAGGTGTTGAGGGGAGTCACTGTGGATGGCAGGCTGATTAAAGTCAAACGGCTAGCTATCACTGCATTTTATGTGCAAATGAAAGTTGTGCCTAGTATGAATAAATGTTTAGTTTCTTGATTTTGAACTAAAATAGAAAATTCTTGCAGAGTAGAAAATCATTATTGCCTGTGAGTCAGACTGCTTGTCTATTCTGTATTGTACAGGTATTGGCATGTGATGGTGTACCTACATTAGAAGAAGCATCCTGACAAGTCTCTACAGCAGCGATGTTATTTCGTTTCCAGGACTATTTGCACTGCTTGAAAGTTTGCTGGCATCAACAGCCCTTCATCCAAGCAGTTCTACTCGTTTTGTCAGTGTTCAAAATCTGAAGTAGCAGATTTCACTAGTATGTATAAATAATGCTGTCTTTACTGTATTCTACTCGCACTTCCCAGTTATTGTATTATTTTATTTCTCGCAAATACAGTTATTATTATTTTTTGCAGGAAATCTAAATATAATTAAAAGTTATAGTGTGGCCAATTTCCCGGATGCAGTATGGCCAATTTCCCCGATTTCCCGGAGGCTGCTAAGGCCTTGCTAACTGCTCCTAGTCCTGGCAAGACTTAGAAAACGATGGTTTTGACAACAGTATAAATTAATAAGATAATTCAAAATGAGCCATGCTCACATTGAAGACACCTCATATTACACATATCATTTGCAGCTGTTATAATCCAGACGAAATATCGAGATTATCTCACGGCCACCACTTCAAAGCATCTATATTAAGGTACATCTACGAGTCAACATCTAAAATCTCATCACTTGCTGAAGAGCAGGAACTACCAACAATCACAGCTAAGTCATCTGATAGGTGAGCCACGCAAATTAGGAAATGATAATGATACGTAACCCAGAGATTCTTGCATGGAAGTATTCACCATAGACAAACAGCCATATTTCTTTGAAGGCGTGCATAAACGTTTTAACATAAAACACATCGGTTTCAAAAGGGCCTATGAATCGACCTCATCGATAAAGCTTAGCAAGTACAACTTTGAAGTGGGTGGCCGGACGACATGGCATGAAATCCAAGTAAAAAAAAGTCGCAATTAGAAGATGGGTCAGAAGATGAAATAAACTTGGACTTCGAGAAGACAGACAATAATTCAACGATGAAAGCTGAAAACAGGACTGCAAAACAAGTGGCTGAGGGAAAGCATGACATCGCTGTCAACCTATCAGGCGGGTTAAGATTGTGCGGCAAACGCAGCGTCCATATTTGCCAAAACAAAATTCCCAAAGAAAGAAGATTGAATATTCACAGACAATACTGGTCCTGTTCGTATCATCTTATGGGAAAATGACATACATCCGGTCAGTGTTACAAGATTAAGCAAATACTCATCCGATCATTTATAAAAGTCTCACCCTGAACAGAGAACCCACCGATTGGTTAGTTAGCACAAAGCCACACCGACGGTGTGGGCTAGATGGTTCATCGAGATATGGCGATCCAGAAAAATAAGTTAAATCTCTAAAAAGAAAGAGAAGTGACAGTGATCACGATTCGAGTGGACTAGAAAGTCTGTTGAGGACAAGCTTGAAGAGATGTTGAAAATAACGAAATACATTTTTTAATCATACATTTTTTACTGTAAATATTTATTTTGATTACAACAATGTAAAGCGCTTAGAACTTTTTAGATATAGCGCAATATAAATTGTTATTGTTATTGTAAAGGGCAGAAATAAACTGTCGCAGATTCCAATGGCTGGGATACTGTAAAAATTATACCAATTACACCGTCACTAGCTAGTGACGAACAGACGAAAACAACTTAGAAGAGCAATAAAGGACACAGACACAAAGCAGAGAAAGTGGCAAAGTCACCTCGTCGAGCTGTCGGGGCACACTTATTCGCTAGAGAGTCAGCGTTCAGCCCCGCTCGCCTCTGGCGTATTGCAGCAAAGCAATCTGGCCGAATATTGATCCCATCAACAGACAGAAAGGAGACCTTGGACCTGGGATCTTAACAAAACAATCTCAGCCAGGTCCCAGTGTTCAATAATTCTGACTGGATTCCAGTTAGATCCCAATTGGGTTCCTGCCCTGCCACCTGGGAACCCAGCCAGGTTTCCAGCTCTGGAAAAGCCAATCCCCAACTGGCATCCCGACTCTCATTTTTACTTGGGCTAAATACTGTAAAGTTCGACCCATCTTACCTTCAGCCTTCAGTTGCAACCAAAGTAACCAACAGGAAGCAATACTTTACAAGGTGTTACCAAGGATGGTGGAAATCTATAAAATAGCAATATATTAATTTAATGACTGCTACATGCATGTGGTGTTTTCAAGAAAGTTGGCCTGAAAAAAGAAAATTAAAAATGGCATTATAAATGACGGGGTGGGTTCAATAACGACCTAGGTGACTATTCAGAGTGTTTTTCGTTTTTTTTTTTAATTCTGCACAAATCACGTTCAAACCCTGCTGAAAATCCTGAGCAGGATCCTAAAGGATCTTGCAGGATCTTGTAGGATCCTGCTCAGGAAGCTATTTCCTATAAGATCCTGTACAGGAATTCTGATAGGAAAAAAATCCTGTAATTATTCCTACATAGGATCCTATAAATGATTTGATAAGATCCTGAAAAGGAAATAATGTACAAGATCTTGTACAGGAATCATCTTTCTTGTATAGGATCTTGTACAGGAACTTGTGCAAGATCTTGTACAAGAAATTAAAAGGATCCTGTACAGGAAACCACAGGATCCTTGTAGTTAGTGTTTGCACTTACCCTACCCCCTTTAGTACGTTATTTGTACATGTTTGTACTGTGCATGTCTGTGGAGAAGAGCATGCTTCATGTGTGTAATGGCGACCGAACAAGGAGATTAAATTCTGTTGTGTTAAATACAGTTCAATCTTTATTTATTACGAAGCATCGAGTCTACAATCCTGAACAGGAAAACATAGGAATCTATAAACACAGAACTATAAGATTCTGTATGAGAAACCGTAGCATCCTGTACAAGAAATCTTAAGATCGTGTACAAGAAATTATAGGATCCTGCACAGGAAGCCATATGGTCCTGTTCAAGAAACCATAGGAGTTTAATAGGATACCATAGGTATGGCATCCTGTACAGGAAACAACAAGAACCCGTACAGGAAACCAAATGGACCTGTACAAGAAACCAAATGGACCCGTACAGGAAACCATGGGATCCTATACAAGAAACCAAATGGACCTGTACAAGAAACCAAATGGACCCGTACAGGAAACCAAATGGACCTGTACAAGAAACCAAATGGACCCGTACAGGAAACCATGGGATCCTATACAAGAAGCCAAATGGACCTGTACAAGAAACCAAATGGACCCGTACAGGAAACCATGGGATCCTATACAAGAAACCGAATGGACCTGTACAAGAAACCAAATGGACCCGTACAGGAAACCATGGGATCCTATACAAGAAACCAAATGGACCTGTACAAGAAACCAAATGGACCCGTACAGGAAACCATGGGATCCTATACAAGAAACCAAATGGACCTGTACAAGAAACAAAATGGACCCGTACAGGAAACCATGGGATCCTATACAAGAAACCAAAGGGACCTGTACAAGAAACCATAGGGACCTGTAAATGAAACCTTGATGTGATGTTTAAAAACATAGTACTTTACATAGGATCGCACAGGATCCTGTACAGGAAAACAATTTCAAGTTTATTCATTGAAATGACCCATGGTACATCAGTTGTCAAATTGAAACATATGTTACTAAAAACTATAAATGGAATAAAGTTCATAGATATAAACATTACACATAGAGCCAGCAGCCACGCCTTGGAGATACATAACCTCCATGAAAGTGATAGATTAAAAGTCAAAGCACTTGGAAACTATTTTGGCTTAATATTTCTTTAGTGGTTTCATGATTAACATTAACTAAATCATTTTTGACGAGTCTAGTTACTACAAAATATTTTTGGCATGACATAGCAAAATGAAACTTGTCCTCGACAATGTTTGGGGAAACTTACATGCCTAATCTTTGCACTGGTTGAGTGCGGGATTGTCTTCCCTTCTCAATTTCCAAATTATGATAACTGATGCAGAGTTTTGTGAATCGTGTTGTGTTTGAAGGTAACCTTCATATTTCAAACTGCATTTTGAACTGTATAGGAAACCATGGAGCCCTTGTTCAAGGGGTTCTGTAGAAGAAACCATGCATGGGCTCCTGTACAGGAAATCAATTATCCTGTAATGATTTTTATTATATAAACACCAATGAAATACCGGGTGATCTCCCGTGCGAAAACTTGATATCTTTACACGTGAAAATAACATGATATTACACTTGCCTTTGCTCAATGCTCGATGTTTAAGCTTAACTTAGAATTTGGTATTTCATTGATGTTTATATAATAAACAGAACTTTACATGACTGCTTGGAGATACGAATTTTATCTTCTCGTGTTAAAAATTTGCAACACTCAAAGATAAAATCCGTATCTCTACGTGGCAATGTAATATCCTCTATGTAATATAGCTAAATATAACGCACACTCTGATTTATCTAAATCATGCGTTATTTCACTGATAAAGTAATGGTTCTTCCCTGCTATCATTAAATTATTAGAGCACAACTTTCTAGGACTTTAATGGTGCTTAAATAATATCTATTAACAGGGGCGGATTCAGAATCTCCAAAAAGGGGGCCAAAGTAAAAAATATGGAGGTCAAAGTTGAAACCTATGCTCTTGCAAATACAGTAAATGTATGGGGAAATCTATCCCCCAAATCCGCCTATGATAAACATGGAAAAATGTCTCAATGTCACTAATGCGTCAGGATCCTGACAGGTGAACCGCTCCGTGAACCGCTTCGTTTTAGGCAGAAATTACCATTTCGACTTATGAAGCATGGTTCATGGTTTTACGTTTTGCAGAGCAACGTTAATTGAAACAGGTGTATACAAATCACAACACTAATGAATAATATTGAAAATAATTATGTATACAATTTAAAAATTTAATAAATTTACAACATTTAAGGTTTACAACATTCACGCGCCTCATTTTTATAAACTAGGAAACAAACCTCTTTCTAGAAACCGTAGCTTTTGGCTTGAGCACTTCACTATCTAAATAGATACTACTAGTTCTTTAGTCCTAATTGGTGATACCCCAAAGAATTCTTTCGAGCTCCTCTCTCTGAAGATTTCCTTGGTCTGCTGTCTTTTTGATTGAAATTTGGGGGGAATTTTTTAATAAGGAAATGTTCCAAAAAGGCCAAATATATGTGTGAACCTTCGATATGATAATCTGTGTCTTTTTAATTTTCAGGGTTTTCTGAGCCATCATTTGCACTTGTATTCTTTCCTGAGAAAAACCGATATTCGGAGACAGGAAGAAAAAATATTATTCATGAAGGTGCAGGGCTGGAACTGCAGAAAAGATACTTCATTAAAGATGGAGATGAAGAGTTCCCCGGTACTTTGATATGCAAGGGTACGTAGGTTATGTTTATAAAACCAAATTCTTGTTCAGACAGATTTTGCCCAGTGTTCTTTTTCTTTTTACAAGCTATATGTTTTTTACATGGAAATGGTTGAACTGTGTCTTTGATAATAAACAAATCCTGCCATTATTTTGCTTGAATTTCATACTTCTTGAAAATCAATTGATGCTTGAAGTGTCCATGTAAAATAAAGTGTGGTGTCTTTGTTCCAGGGAGCAAAGCTCATTGCGAGGGAAGAAGAAAGTCCCTCGAAAACATTTTGAACAAATTCGATGCAGACCTAAGAGATGAGGATGACGATGAGGAACCAGCCGGAAAAAGAAGAAAGGTAATGAATTATAAACGACATAATGCCAAATTATCCAAATAGGCACTTTCCTCTCTCTCTTATCAAAACAAATCTCAACTGATCTCAACAAATATCAAGGGACCATTAAGAATTTTAGGAGGGTGGGTAGCAGGTTTTTGATAATGCATGATTTTTTTCCTGGAGTAGAATTTGTGTAAGATATTTTTTGAATGTCATGGCTATTTCTGGTCAGCTTGCATCATGTGTTTTTTCCATTGCTGTGACACATGCACAATTTCTCCTCCCCCAAGCTATAGACACAAATAGAGAAACAATGGAATTTTATCCGGGGGGGGGCTAGGAAGGCTTCTTGTGAAAACTCCATACAGATCTCTGTATTTTTGTGGTACTATAATTTCGTCTTAATCAATTTATACACAATTTCTGAAACTGTGTAGTCTGATGTAGTTTTTTCTACTACAGTAAATATTTCTTTTGCCTTTTACTAGGAAAACTGCTGCGAACATCCTAAAAGATACCATTTTATGGAAAGTTGGCCTTTTTTTCATCTTATACCCTAATACTGGGAACCGAAATTTTAACCCCTAAAAGATATGAGCACCCCCGCCCAACGACATATGGGGGTCCCCCCCTGGAAATTTATTTTCTTATTTTTAAGATAAAACATGCTCCAAACATTTTTCATTTCTGAAAACCCTAGTCACGAATTTAGTGAGTGACGTTTTGGCACTTGACGATATCAACAACAGGCAGTTCATATAATTTAATCCTTTTTTTTGTTTATTCTTCAGCAACAACGTCAAAGTGCAGTGAAGACCAATATGGTATGGATAACAAAATATACTGATAACCATCATTGTTTGTTATTTTTGATGATTATCTTTATAGCATTTGTAATCGACTTGGAAATAGAGACAAAGAAGGCTAATGAAAAAAAGCCCAAGGTAAGAACCTTTTTTGGGGTCTCAGATTTTTGCATAATCTTTAACATATTTTCAGGCCTACTGGGCAGTCGCAAAAATAGTTGCACCCGCAAAAAAAGTTATTGAGGAATTCTGGAATTCCAGGGTGGGTGGTCAAAGTAGAGCTTGGAAATCCAGGGTGGGCACCCTTAAGGGTTCAGGGTTTACTGTTTTATTAGTAAATATCTTAATAAGAGCGGTTTTGCTTATGCAGAAACGTTGCGTATTAAATTTTACAATTAGTAAATATCCATGGCAAAATTAAATCTTATGTCTTCATGCAATTAACTGTAGGTGGTTGGAAGTCCTCCCTTGCAATCAAATGTGGATGTGGAAGCCCTCCTAGGGAAAGTACTAGGAGGGATAGGAAGGCTGGAAAACTCACTTGAGACTATAAAAGCTACATTAGAAGAGAGGCCAAGGGTGAAAGAGGCAGATAGTACTCCAGTGCTAATGCTCATGCGCAATGTGTAAGTTCAAGTTTGCCAGGGTAATGTTCTCACATGATGTATGAGGGGCTACTGCTCTCGATCACACAATGTATCAGTTAAAATCTGTTGATCAGTTCTTATATGAAAAAAATAGGACTTGAAATGCTGTTTTGGGTATGGCTGACTATAATTTGACACCCTGAAAATGATATCAAGCACTCTAGAGCCAGTTCATAGAGCGGATTTCACATGAATTGACCAATCACTAGCCAATGAGAATCGAGAGAAATCACCACTTGCTCCTAAATGGCTTTTTTTCTCAGCCAATCACAAGCCGAACCAATTACTAAGTAATTACACAATTGTATTTACTAAAGAATTTGATTGGCTGAGAAAAACGAGTAGCCAATGAGAACGCAAAGCAATCGCAATTACATAACGAGTGTTGACAGTCATGTGAAATCCGCTCTATCCCATAAGATTCAGTTTTGTTTCTTTTTTTTTTCATTAATTTTACAGCCATTCTCATTTACACGCGGTCGCCGGGAAGAAAGCTTGCAAGCCAAAACTCTTTTTTTGTCAAATTTTCCATGGCAACGCACATGCTTTCGCCGGCTTGTCGGGCTCACACAAGACAGAAAAACGAGTTTCGCTTGCAAGCTTTTTTTCCCGGCGTACGCATGTAACTGAGAATGGCTGTAAAACAAAATTATCCAAGTACAAATGACATTGACAGGTATCAACACTTTATTTTCAGTCTACATCTACCCAAGCAATGAATCAATTGGGAACCATGCGGATGACCCACAGTTTGTGTTGTTTATGTATAATACTCGGAGAAATTAGCTGTAATGGCTGTACATCAACTGTTACAAGCTATTCTGGAAATTCGAGTTAAAACAAAGTTTGTTTGTTTTGTTTGTTTTTGTTTTGTAAGTCTGATCAAAGCATATTCATCCATTGTTACAGTGTACCTATTTTCGCTATACTTGCACCTCATTGCTCATGTAATTTTACAACTAAGCTAGTGTGTCTGCGCATTCTGTACTTTTTCTGTACTTTACATTGGATTGTAGCGTTATCTATTTTTTGGTTATATACATTAAAGCAAACACGCATGATATAATTGTGTCTTTATAGATGGTCGATGGCATACACTTGTTGACTGATATTCAGGCAAAAAAAAAAATATGCACAGGTCCTCATGGAGAAACTGTTCCAAGAGGGAGAAATGCGCATTCAACACAAAAAGTCACTCTAGACCCTACTAAGATAGGGCTTATCAAGAGTAAGTAGACCTTAATAAAACAATAGACACTACTGGCAAAGAACCTTGGCTATCAAGCCAATTATTACAATATTTAACAATTAGTTGCCGAAGGTGACATAAATATTATGACCTTGACTCGCCTGTGGCAACTAATTGTTTTAGTATTATTACTCGAGCGACTTTCGATAATTTTGAGAAAATAAATGGGTTTTGGGGTTATTATTTATGTTGAGTTTCCTGTATAAAAAGTGGCTGATAGGCCGATAGCCTATTCCGATTGACTCAGAGAACATGAGGGCTAGAGGAATACTATTGTTTTAGTCAATTTGACAGCCCAGAAAACGTTGTTGGCAAATATAATTCACCTACTAGTGTGATTTGAATCAAATCACACTAGTAGGTGAAATTATATTTGCCAACAACGTTTTCTGGGCTGTTTGTTTGCCATTTTCAGGCTTCAAAATCCAACATTCTTTGCTACTAGTAGACTATAACTTATAGCCTACTAGTACAGGGCACGCGAACCCAGTCCTCTGCTCGTTATATTTCGAAATGTGGACCACAAATCTACAAATTATGATAGAAATCATTGAGTAACAGTATTTTTGGACAAACGTTGATCGAAGTTGTAGAATAACCTGCGGCTCGTGATTTTACAACGTTCTCATGTCTCTCCCAACATCATGCGTGCTCTATTGCGCCGATAAAGTCATAGAAAGTTGTGCTCTAATGCTTAAATAAGTAGAACTTTCGAAACCTTCGAAACAGAAATGCCTTAAATTTGTTTGTTGAATGTCGTCAATGAAACCAAAATGTCATGATGTGCGCCGATGCAGTAAATGCTTTTTTTTCCTTATGCAAGTCCTTAAGGAGGCTGCCTACAATTGTTTTTGCTCTCAACACTCAATCTTTGTATGACTGCTGTTCAGGCTCGAAATCCTGTACCGGTCTGAACTTTCACATGGTTACCCTGAAGGGTTTGAACTTTATTGTAGTGTGCATTTCGTTGTGATCGGAGTTGCTATAGCAACGTTATAACCACGCCCTTGTTTATAATTAGCAGCCATCAGACGCGTTGCGCGACCTAAACTTTTAAAATGACACCCCTCGCACTAATCCCTGAGTAGCTAACATTAATCACAGCAAGTTTGGAGAGCATTCATTGGGCCAATTTTATGTTATTCGAACGGACTTTTTCAGGCTCCAACATGTCAAAGTTATTTATGCCGCAAAAATTTCCTTGAAAAAGAATGGCTAATATCTGCGGAATTAAAAGATCCTTGCCGCCCGAATAATCTACAAACCCAAGGCAATGTACCAGCCAAATTTCACTTCTTAGAATGCTTCCGATTTTGTTTGGCATGTGTTCAAGCAAACTGCAAAATTTGAGAAATTATATTATAAATCTTACGTTTGTTATAAAATTTACACTTTTCGCCTCTGACAAAAATCTCATATGTTAATGTTTTTGATACTTCCGTAAATTATTCTTGAATATATACCAAAGATAACCCTCCAAGTCTTGAGTTCATTGAAGTATTTTAAGGCACTGAGAAAAAATGCTAAACTTCACTACTCTTTCGGTTTGCTCGAGCCGGTTTTTGCCATTGTACTTTGTTTTCACTTGTTGTAGCTTTCACGTGGTTTTCCCTGTAATCAGTGAAGCGAACTACATTCCATCATGGGAATCAAACGATTGCTTCTATGGCTCAATGATTTCTCCGCGCAGTTTGCCGTCACGCTTGTTAGGGAAGCGGCAAAGCGTATTAGAGTCAATGGCCCATGAAAACTACAACACGCTGGAATGTAGTTCGCTTCACTGATTACAGGGAAAACCACGTGAAAGCTACAACAAGTGAAAACAAAGTACAATGGCAAAAACTGGCTCGAGCAAACCGAAAGAGTGGTGAAGTTTAGCATTTTTTCTCGGTGCCTTAAAATACTTCAATGAACTCGAGACTTGGAGGGTTATTTTTTGGTATATATTCAAGATTAATTTACGGAAGTATAAAAACATTAACATACGAGATTTTTGTCAGAGGCGAAAAGTGTAAATTTTATAACAAACGTAAGATTTATAATATAATTTCTCAAATTTTGCAGTTTGCTTGAACACATGCCAAACAAAATCGGAAGCATTCTAAGAAGTGAAATTTGGCTGGTACATTGCCTTGGGTTTGTAGATTATTCGGGCGGCAAGGATTTCTTAATTCCACAGATATTAGCCATTATTTTTCAAGGAAATACTTTGCGGCATAATTAACATTTTGGAGGCTGAAAAAGTCAGTTCGAGTAATATAAAATCGGCCCAATGAATTCTCTCCAAACTTGCTGTGATTAATGTTAGCTACTCAGGGATTAGTGCGAGGGGTGTCATTTTAAAAGTCGCGCAACGCGTCTGATGGCTGCTAATTATAAACAAGGGTGTGGTTATAACGTTGCTATAGCAACTCCGATCACAACAAAATGCACACTACAATAAAGTTCAAACCCTCCAGGGTAACCATGTGAAAGTTCAGACTGGTACAGGTTTTTGAGCCTGAACAGCAGGCATACAAAGATTGGGTGTTGAGGGCAGAAAAAATTGTAGGCAGCCTCCTTAAATTTTTTCAAAAGTCCTTGAAAAGGTCCTTGAAAGTCCTGGGATTTTTGACAGCTTTAAAACGTGGGAACCCTGTAGTAGCTCAACCAATCAGAATGCAGCATTGACAATAGTCCACTAGTGTGATTTGACTAATGCAAAATATTCCAAACATCTCGGCCAATCAGCACACAGAATCCCTTGACTAATTATACTTAAATCATTATTATACTTGACATGACCATTTACTGGAAATACACTGCATGTCGTCGTCATTCGTTTAATCTCTTTGAGTCATAGTTGGGTGGCTTGGAGCCAGCCAATTGTATCAGGGTCAAGTTCAGTCAGCCCTTCAGGCCATGTGGGGGTTTGAGGATGGGACACGTCTGGATGTGTTCCAGTGTCTGACGGAGACCGCAGTCGCAATCATGTGGAGCGTTTTTAACATGAGCCCCTGGCTCGGGTGACTGGGCAACCACTCCCTGCGTTATTCGACATTAAATAATTATTGTATTGTATTGTATTGTATCATCATTGGCCCGCAGACCGATGGTCTTGAGGAATGCACGGGTTTTACAGCACCCAGTGCGGAGCCGGTTGAGTTGCACCCAGGCATTTCGTTCTAGATGGTGGCCACTGGGCGCTGCAGATGGGGTTCTGATAAAGGTGCGGAGTCTGGTGTTGAGGGCACCCCACGCCTCTCTCTATCTTGATTCGACCCAGGATTCTGACAGGGAAGGATAATCAGTCTGGAGTTGTGCAACTCTGGTGGTGAAGTGGTCCCTCTTGATGCGCTGAGGGACAGTGACATCTGGTATCGGGATCAGGCTGTCGTCCTCTTCAGCCTTTTCAGCTAGCTTAAGCACTTGGTAGTCGCGTCGAAGGGAAGGGGGAGGGATGCCAGAGACTATAGGCAGCATAGCCATTGGGGTGGGCTTTAGGGTTACCTGAGATCACTCGCATCGCGTCGTTCAAGACTACGTCGATCGCCTTGGTGTGTGCACTGTGTGACCAGACAGGGGCAGCGTATTCAGCTGTAGAATACACCAAGGCGAGAGTGGACGTGCGTAAGTTGGTAAACTTGGCACCCCAGTTAACTCCGACAAGCTTCCTGATGATGTTGACTCTCTCGGGGGCCTTCTCTGCCGTATTCTTGAGATGTTGGCTGTAGGTTAAGCTACGGTCGAGTGCAACACCAAGGTATAACGGCGCGGGGTCAAACCTGAGTCTATTACCAGATAGACTGATCTCTAGCTCCTTGGCAAGTCGGTTGGCTAGGTGGTATATAGAGCAGACCGTTTTGGACTCACTGAGTTTCAGGTGGCAGAGGTCAAGGTAGTTGCAGATTGAGTTGAGGTCGGATTCCAGGGTGGATTGAATCTCCTCGTAGGTACTCGCCGCGAATACGTCCGCGTATAGGTACTTGCTTGACGTTGTCGATTCACACTGCATGTGAATCTCATACAAAAATGTTTCGCCTCAACCTTATGCTTATATATGGGACATTCCATCTTTTTATCTGCACCCCCCTACAGAAGAGTTTTTCCGAGGGGTATAGCAAATTTCTGGGGGGGGGGGGGGGGGGGGGTCAAACCGGAAAAAGGCTCTTCCATCGGGATCATGGCTGATCATGACTGACATGGTTGCTATCTGATAAGTGTTAATCAGCGATCAGTGCAAGCAGTAGAGGCATAAAAATGACTAAAACTAAAAAAGTTAAAAAGTTCTACGTTTGGTATACAAAGTTCGATGCCGGGATCACAACGGATTACGAAAGTTGCGTCAAACAATATACTGGAAACCTGGAGGACGAAACTACCGCTTCAAATCGGAACAGGAGGCAATAGATTTCTTGAATGAGAAACGAAAAGAACTGGGTCTATCAGGCTTCCACGATATAGGAGAGGAAAACGCAGAATTAAGTACAACTGAGCAAGCAAATGAAGTAGAAGTGACGGATGAGGCTGCAGGGTTTAATTGCATACAACATGGCGTCGTACAAGATAGCGTCGACGAGGGCGACCACGATGAGAATGCAATAGTAGGGCAGGACTCCTCACAGCAATTGATCAAAAGTCTCGAGGAGAAATATGATGACCTCCTCAAATTTAGAAAAATGCAGAGCGACATCAACGACAAAATCAACAGTACTTTCTTCCAAATGTCGATTGAAGCGTGTGAACTCTCCATAGAACTCAGTGACAACAAAGAAGAACCGATAAAAAACTGAATGAAATCAAAATCCTCATACGACAGGAAGTAGAGAATCTAAAAATACAAGTGGATGAACAAATGGATAACGCACTCCGTAAAATCGATGAGCTAGCGCGCACCTGTAAAAAGTTACGAAACGAAGTGAAAGACCTAAGGAAAAAAATTACAAGTGCAGAATCACATATACACTCGCCGTCTCTCTTAAGGGACACCCAGGTATCCACTGATGCAAGTTATAGCTTTAAATTAGCCAGCTCAGACGTTTACTCAGTTGAGACAAGCAATCGATTTGAAACCCTGCTTGGGGAAGATCTTGAAGAAACGACTGCAGCTGAGATGGCCGAAGCCATTACTGATACGGAATCACCGCTGAACCCACAGGACTCAGCACCCGAAAGTACTGAGAGTGGAAATGAAAGATTGATAAATAATGGCTCGCAGACGGAACAAAATGTAAATACAAGAGAAAGCGAAATGCGTACACTGAAAGCTGCAGCTGATAGTGCATCGGTGCAAACGACGACCAGCCAGCACAGTGGCGCGGACCAGGAAAGAAACAAGACTCCAGTGGATCAAGCAATACTTATTTTATCCGACTCGATCTATCGAAGGATCTCTACAGAAAAACTCGCTCCTCGCCGCCATAATAATATACATAAAGAATACATACGAGGGGGCGCTCGGGAATTGTTGCAGCACCTAAGTACAATGCCCGATGAGGGCGAGACGGTATACAAGCATGTTGTATTACATACCGGGATTAATGATGTAGGAATTATGGATACAAACATAATTTGCGAGAATATTGCACGGATTACTGTCGAAGCACAAAGTAAGTGGCCTGCCGCGAAAATAACAATTAGTGGTCTTACACATAGAAGGGATAACATGTCAGCATTAAACAACACTATTGACGCAGTCAACGCGCAAACAAAGCAGACGTGTCTAGAGCTTGGCAGGGTCTATTTTCTAGACAACACACATCTAACAAAGCGCATTGATGGGTCGCTTGACGAGGAGGCATTTTATGACGATCGACACCTTAGCGACAAGGGCGTTAGGAAACTGGCAGCCAGCCTCAAGAAGCACCTCGGACTCGGTTCGCGGCGACGCAAGTCTGCGCAAGGGTGGCGATCCTCAGCTCCCAGTCGGGAACAAGGTATAAGAAGTAGCAATTATTATTATGACAGAACATCTCGCAACTCAGCGGACCCTAGAATTTGTGATGCACTTCGTACACTAACTGACTGGTGTAGTACTATAGGTTATACTCGCTAAACAAAATTCATTTCGTGTCTCTACTGCGGAACTGCCGTCGCAAATTTAACTTGTTAGCAGGGTCGTGTTACGCAAAATGCCTGGATCCTTGCAGAAAAGGGTACAGGATACCTTACGATGCTGCGTCTGGAATATTCATGGGTACAAAAGTAAGGAACTTGGAGACAAGTTAAAATTGCGAGAGGTAGACAACTTGTTTTACTCCCACGATATTATAGGAATAGTAGAAACGCATTCCGGTTTCGCTGAAGAATTCGATAAAGAAGGCTTCAAGCATTTCTCCAAACATAGAGAAAAAACAGGTAATAGATATGCGGGGGTCTCTCATTACACATAAGTAAAACCATTTCTGACGGTGTTAGTTACGTCCCGTCAAATAATAACCATGTAATATGGTGTAGGATTAGCAAACACTATTTTGCACTTGATGAGGATATCTTTCTAGGCACGGCCTATCTGAGCCCCCAGAACCTAGAGGGCAACGAGCAAGACCTGCTAGATAATTTAGAACTGGAAATGCTTAATTTCTCAACAAAAGGAAAGGTAATCTTGCAGGGCGATCTCAACGCGCGAACGGGTGGATTACAGGAATTTATTAGAGACGACAATGACCAATACTTAGACCTGCCCGAGGACTACCTGACGGACATCCAAAATTGTAGATATTCAACTGACCATAAAATTGACAGTAGAGGGAGGGCTTTAATCGACACATGCACTGCGTTAGGTTTAAGGCTTTTAAATGGTAGAATAGTCGGGGACTGCCCTGGGAAAAACACATGCTACAAATAAAACGGCAGTAGCACGGTTGATTACGTCATCAGCGACGAATCATTGATCGGGCGCTTTCGTCACTGTAAAGTGAATGATTTAATACCATACCTATCGGATCATTGCTCTATATCATATCTTTTACGAGTAACGGTGAAACCTAAAAAACCTGATAAAGCACACTTCACCGCCTGCACAAAATCGCCCCTCAAACGACTCGTACGGAGGGAAACCGCAAAGGAGAAAGCTATATCTGGAGTCAGAAAAATACAGCCGAAAACTCGACGAAGTAATTATAAGTTGCGAAAATAATAATGATGTCGAAAAATTGGTAAAGCGTATTACCGACCTGCTATTGGATCTGAGCGTCGATTCCGGACTCAAATACCGGAAACCGAAAAGCGGGAACGCAGCTCCTAATCGAGAATGGTTCGACCAAGAATGTAAAATACAAAAATCAGACCTAAAACGGCTGGTAAAGGAATTTGGTCGATACCAGAATGATGATGTCTCTCGACGAGATATACTACATAAAAAGAAAAAAACAGTTTAAGTACCTATGTAGAAAAAAAAATGAGCACCGAGAAAAGCTTATAAGCGAACTCAACTTCAGTAACCCCAAGGAAACATGGCGGAAAATAAACCGCACTTTTAGAGGGGTGCATATAAAAAACGCAACGCTACCACTCGAGGTTTTATTCAGATTCTTTAAAGCACAACGCCAAGCGGCACCTTTGACAGCCAGTGCATCCCTAGGAAACGATACATCCCAGGACCATAGCCTTTTGCAAGAGGGAGGGGCACTTGACTACCAAATTGAGGCTGCCGAACTGAGCACAGCAATTAAGGGACTGAAAAAGGGAAAATCCCCTGGTTTTTATAATATCCTGAATGAAATAAGTTAGAGTTAATTACCTCGATTCTCGGCAATAACCCCAATACATCCCAAGGGCCGTAGGCCCGAGGGATGTATTGGGGTTATTGCCGAGAATCGAGGTAATTAACGGACTTAGTTTACAGTTGACAAGGTTTTCAGAAAGCAGGGACAAATGAAATGCATTCTTCTCATTGAATGGAACAGTTTTGAAAAGGAGTACAGTTTACAATTGAAAAAGATAGCGGATTCCAATAGGAACTATTGTTAGTTATTTAGCTGCTTTCATAGAAGTGGGTTCCCCAGAGAAACTTATTGCAATTAATTTTTACCATGCACAATAAAGTTGTGATGCTGAAGAAAATGAATGACAACTTTTATTCAACTATGATTGACAAAGGTTTCCAAACACGAATTACGTCTTTTGTTTTCGTACAACAGCCAGTCCAATCAATCAAGCGGCCTTTTGTAAAAGCGCAACTTATTAAAGCGCTGTTATTTTGGTCGGTACGTAGCTGCTTAAAGCTCCTCTCTGGTTGGATAATACAACAATACCCTATACCTCAACACAAAGAACGAGGATAATAGACTACAGACAAAAGAACTCCTTTGTAGAACGAAAATAATAGAGACAAAAGCAACTACGTCCTTACTGGTTATTTTCATTTGTACCACGCCCTGACAGCTACAGCTACTACACCTCAATTTGCATAACGTTGTGTCTAGCAAAACGGATGGAACTGATTCAAGTTTCAGGTATTTTGTGCTCGTTGGTTGCTCTCTACGATTAGATATGCAATTAACCTGGGCATGATTTTATCTGTATTTTCAGGTTTACGTCTTAAACACACTCTATGGGCAATGAGACCAAGCAAGTAGACTGGACAAACGCTTCTCAATATGGTTCAAGTGAAGGCGTTCTCGGGAATCGTGTCTTGTGGCGTTCAACGGGATTCGCATAAAGGATAATCAGGAGCAAATATTGGTTATAGACAGACAGTCAGCATAGATGCATAAACTGAGATTATTGGAAGTTTTTTTCTCGGGGTAAGTGTATGGATTTGAATTCACTAGTTAAATGTTTGGGTTGATAATTGAATTAGTCATTGTGAAAGGGGCAACTGTCATGGTCTATCATGAATTTGGTCTAACTTGGGGTCATTTTAAGTAGCTTAAATGCAGTCAAACTCCCTACAAATCAACAAAATAATGGTCTACGTTTTTTAACTAACCTTTCAGCTGCTAGATCAATACAAATTTGGAGTATTTTCGTGTATAATCGAGCGGATGGAATTGGATTGCTAATTGGCATTTTTGATTTTCGAACAGGCTGAACAAGTTTCTTTTTCTTTTTAAGACTAATTTGAAACAGAATATAGGTTCGGTCGGAGTTGTTTCTGTAGTACACTTGTCTTATTTTAAAACATTTTGATGAAACAAACGTGACAGTGCCCCTTGAAGTCTTGGTAAAAATGGCTTATTGTGTGGTTCCAGAAATTATCCATAGGAAGGATAATAGGAAAGGATATATTTTCCATACAAATACTGTATTTTTCTTCGGGAATTCCAGAGAGGTGGGGGGGTCACTTTTCAACACTCTTCCGGGGGGGAATATTTTCTGGAACCACACATTATGGATTCATAGGTAAATAACTAGATATTTACCTATGAATCCATAATGAGCCATATACTTACCTATGAATCCATAAGGAGCAATATATTTACCTAGAAATTCAATTCAATTCTATTGATCAACCCCAACCTTTCCCTGGAGAATTCAAATCCCTCCCCGACTTTTAGTTTGTTGAGAGCCAATATCAGAGTTAATTCCCTACGAATAACAATGGAAACCGCGTCAACTGTAAACTAATCATGATTACACACGCAAAACTAGAAAGTCCACTTCTCTTTCTTTTTAACAAAATTCTTAGCTCTGGGCAGTGGCCCAAGACTGGGACTTGGAGTCATAGTCCCAATACATAAAAAAGGAAACACCGATGATGTAGATAATTACAGGGTGATCACGCTTCTGCCTAGTCTTAGTAAGGTCCTCGCCTCCATCCTTAATAACAGGCTTTATAACTACTACGAAAGGAGCAGGGGGATTCCGTAAAAAGAACAGCACCATCGACAATATATTCGTGCTCAAAATACTTATCGATAAGTATGTCAAAAGCAAGCCAAAGAAAAAGAAAAAATTTCTATTTAGCTGTTTCATTGATTTCTCGAAAGCGTTCGATACAATCCCACGGAGCAGGCTTTTTGAAAAAGCGGCAAAAATGGGAGTTACTGGAAAGTTCCTGTCTGTTCTTATAAATATGTATGAGTGCGACTGCGTCGCCGTAAAGGGAGACGGAGAACTGTCGGAAACATTTTCGAGTAACTTAGGAGTGAAGCAGGGGTGTTTAATCTGTATCTTAGTGACCTTTCAGAAAACCTAGCTAAGATCAAGCAACCCCTCAATGACCGACTCGAAATAAGAGGTGCGCCAGTAAGCCACCTGCTATATGCCGACGATCTAGTGCTTGTAGCAAGGAACGAAAAATTACTCCAGCAGTATCTGGATTATTTAAGTGTCTTGGTAGAAAAAACGGAATGAGACTTAATCTCGAAGTGGTCGTGTTTAACAACACAGGAAAAGCAATGAGCAATTACATGTTTAAATACCAAAACAAAATCGTACAAAACGTATACAGGGCGTTTAATTTTCTAACCAAACTCAAAGAGCCCAGAAGTGGCTTCATGTCGCATCACGTGTTTCTCGACTGCTTAGAACTAAATAATAAAACAGACTGGCTAGTGAAAATAAAAGACATGATTTATACGCTGGGTCTCGGAGAGCTTTGGATAAACATGACCGAGACACAGCGTATCAATCTGCAACACGCGAAAGCCCTACTCAAGCAAAGGCTTCAGGACATAGAATTTCAAAATTGGCTAAGTGAAGTGTCGGATGACAACAAAAAAAGTGGACATAAAAACAAACTCCGTACCTATCGAACCTTCAAACTCACTTACACACTAGAACCTTATCTACTTAACGTCCATACCATCAAGCACAGAATTGCCCTCACGCGCCTGAGGAGTAGTGCACATAGATTAGAAATTGAGACTGGGCGGTACGAAAGACCATACAAAAAGCCTGAGGAACGTAGTACTAAATGTGATCTAAAAGAAACAGAGGACGAACGTCATTTTTTAGTAAGGTGCAAGCTTTATGATAGACTAAGGAAAGAAGTGCTTGATGGTATGGAAACAAAGAATCTGATCAAGAAAAACAACAGAAATAACGAAGACGTACTCTTTCACTGCCTTATTAATCTGCCAGGAAAAATACAAAAAGAAGTGAGCGAGTACGTTTTCAAACGTTTCAAAATGCGTGAAAAATAACAGGTTCATTTTATTATTAACAACAATATTTTGTATATATTTCAGTATATATATTTTGCTGACCTAAAACCCATGTACACTAATGTATACGGTGGTAGTGAAATAAATGAATTGAATTGAAATAGGTATTTCCGAGGGGGTGCAATAAAAATAAACCTATTCCGTGTTTTTTTCCAAGGGGTGCAATAAAGAATTCCGCTGGGGTATTCCATGGGTATTTCCGAGGGGGTAGAGCAAGAATTTCCGAGGGGGTTACTAAGAAAATGACCTCTTCCATGGGGGGCTGAAAAATGGAATGGCCCATATGTTCCTTGACAAAATGGATGGGCAAAAATTCCAAGGGGTGTAAAGGTCAATTGGGCAGTCGCAAAGAAATTGTTCATCCCCCCCCTCCCCCCATTGAGGACCCAAGTCACAGCTACCCACCACCTGGAGTTTTTTTTTACCATCTGCCCTGAAATTCCAGTGATATTTTTCTTTTCCCACCCTGGATTTTTGTAATTTAAGGTTACCCACCATCTCGGCCAATCAGCCCACAGAATCCATGCATTTGTTTTAGCTAATGTCTATAATACACAGTGACTACAACATATGGGTTTTATTTTGTTGCTTGCCAGAGTTTGTGCAAGACGCGCTGCCATGTAATAATTATGCTCTATAAAATCCAGAAAAGTTTGCATGTCTTTGGTCATCTTTATACCTTTGTCTTGTCACAACTGGTCAGGAGCAGATTTCTTTAATAAAAAGACCTTGTTGAGGAAGAAATTAATGTGTCTTTCATGGTTTTAACAGAATGCTTCCAGATCAAGTTCTCTATGTCAGATAAGAAGTTTAATTTAGAGTTGGTGCTGCATCTTACATAGGAACCTGTTTAGGATCTTACATACGAACCTTAACAGGATCCTGCTCAGGAATTTCACCAGGGAATAGTCTAAAACTAACTTCTCTATAGTTTTCCCAAAAATCGCGCCAAAAATCTAACCCTTAAACTGGCGGCAAGCCTAAGGGTTTTACCTATTATTATATCCATTTTGAAATCACTGTCAATCCCTGCAATCTGATTGGCTTACAACAGTGCGATTTATTCCCAAATCGCATCCTTTTGAGTCTAAATTGCATCTTTTTCTCAGCCAATCAAAATGAAGCACCAAAATCAATCAGCCAATCAGATTTCAGGGTTAAAAGGCACTGACCAATCAGATTACAGGAAAATAATGACAGGAAAACCATCTTCCTGCATTTTTGGGGAAATTCTCCCCTTTCTACTTCTGCTTGAAAAGAAAAACAAGAAACTGGATAAAACTTTAAATATTTACAGTACCTTTTTATCTGTCGATTTTCCAGAGTATGATATCAGTTTCACGACAATATGTATGATTTTCAAGGGAATAATCCAGCACGTCTGGTGCAAAATTCCGGTCCCGAGTCCAGGAATCCAAGTCCACCGAAAAACAAACAACAGCAAATTCCATAAAATGAAAAGATGATGATTTTACATGCTTTCCGGTAGACAATGTGGTAGAAGAGTTGAAGTGAGTCTAAAGTGATCAATAAGAACACTTCCCAGTTAACACAAAGCTGGATGAAAGTGTTCCGCAGATCAGCTGATAGTGAAACGATGCCGCCATCTTGAAAATCACCTCTGCTCATACATATCTATCAAACTCCACTCTCTTCAAACACGAAGAACACTACCATCCACAGCCAGATGCAGCAAGCGATGAAATTTAGCAATACAGCTCATGGCTTCCAAGCATAATTTGCAGTCAAGTTTTGGTTTTTAAGCCATCGCAAGTCAGCTTTCGCCCAGCAAAGTCAGCTCCATCGCAAAACTTCAATATTTCTACGTCTCCAACTCCACTCTTCCACTCCATCTCCAAGGCCGCAATAAAAGCGACGAGCATTCCTTCCTTGTGTCAGACAATGACAATTACTTTGTTGAATTGTGTATGGTGTGATTTTAAACATGAGTGATCTCAACTCTGAATGAACTTTGCAGATAAGTGATCGAAATCGTTTTGTTTGTCACATGACAATTTCTGCATATAATGAGTTCGATTTGCATACAATGTTATTGCGAGGCATTTCCGGTTTCGAAAAATAAAATGAAAGAATCCTCTGGGCCTCTAGAATGTGATTTCAAAATGGATATAATAAAGTGGTAATTGAACTTTGTGTCGTGCAATTTTGGTCTGAAATCATACTTGTGATTTCAAATCAAACTCGCGCTACGCGCTCGTTTGATTTTGAAATCACGCGTATGATTTCAGACCAAATTGCACTCCACTCAGTTCAATTACCATTATATACCGCTGTTTCTGGAGGCTAAGGGCTCGTGAAAACCATTATGGGTTCGGTAAAAGTCACGTTGTAAGTCATTTTCTACTACAGGAGCCACTTTGCTTGCATCATCAAGCAAGCAATGCCAGTAGAGACCAACTCCTGGAAGAAGTCAGAAGCGGGGAGCACATTTTACGAGCAAAATCGAGTCACAAACAATTTGCAGGCCGTGTGTGATGGCTCTTGAGTATTGTGAAGCTCCCCTGGTCGTTCTGTAGCAGAATTTCAGCACTGTCAAGACAATTTGGGTTAGTTTTGAATCCAAAAGAATGCATTCAGCGCAGTGACAGGTGTGAGTGACCTGGCACTCGCACCTGTCAATTTTTTCAGTTTTAACCACAATGCTTTGCACTTGAAAAACTAAAAAGATGTGAACGCGTTAGTAAGTCAAATCAAATGGCTGCTGCTTGGCCCATTGCAGCATTGGGATGGAATAAGTGAAGGAAATTACATGAAATAAGATGGAACGTTGGATTTTGACTTTCAACTGACTTTTTTTTTCACTAGCAGAGTTTGTGTTTACTTTGCCCAGGAACTTTATAAATGCTCAATGTAGATTTGGTGACAGCACAAACTTGTTGTCAAGGTTGCACAACACCTTCAAAATATATTTGAAATGGTTCAGTTGTCAATGAGAGATTAAAGATGAACAACAACGCAGAAACGAAAACTACACAAGAAGGAATTGTTTTGACCTGTGGCCACCTGGCTATATACAGATCCTGAAACAGACTTTCATACTTGTTGAGAAGCGAGATCAAAGTACCGCTTCCTGACTGGTATGTGATCTTGGCCGATCGGCTTGCAGTAAGTGCTGACAGGCCATGTCAGATTAACATTCTAGAACAAAAGATTTGCTGGCTTGGAAAATCTTACTTTTGCTTGCTTTTTACAGTATGTCTAAAACACAGATTCATACGAATGCAGTGCTGGGCAAAAAGAATTCCACTGAAGAGGGGCTGAAGGTTTCATTCAGTCATTCTCTTCCAGAATCCTCACAAGAATAGCTAGGAAAAGCCAATGAAACCCCTTCACTATACTTCTTTCTTGAAGCACAGCACAAAAGCATTCCCCATAATAGACTTAATGATGTCCTCTTCTAGTGGAATTTCAAGCTTGTATTTTGTAGAAATGTTATCAAAATGTCTAACCGTGCGATAGCAAACCACCACTGGAAAACAACTTACGAGTCAGCGGTAGTGCTCTGCAAGTAGTACCAGCCTCACTATCAATAAAAAACAGGAAACCCAGGTACCTACAATCAGCGACATAAATGCTTGATAAAAATGCTTTCAAAATCAGTTTTCTATACTTAAGACCCAATATTTAAAATAAATCTAAGTAATCCCCCCTCCCCCTATTCAATGTTGATCCCCAAGGTTTCTAGCGTCGGTAAACAACATTGAAATGGGGGGCTGGGGTTTTCGGAGTGACAGAGGTGAATTTTAAACTGGTTGATATAAGACTTGCGATTCTAACAGAAACGCAGGTACGTGCGTAATTTTTATCAACAATTTTGTCGCTGATTGTAGACCTGATATGCAAAAATGGGCAGGGGTATGTCTGTTTGGCTTAGAAAAACAGCTATATTTGTAGAAAAAAGTTGGGCCTGAAAGGGTTAAACAGCCTACGATACTTCTGCTGCTAATATTTACCAAAATCCAGGGCTAACATTACTTTTACACCTAACTTTTTTGACTTGATGAATTACAGGTATAATGTTGGTACATGGTGTAAAATTATGGCCATCATTATTTTTTAATTTCAAGCCCTGAAATGAACTCAAATTTTCTTCTTTTTCTTATTTCGGTAAGCTATTTTCAAAATATGGTATTGTCATTTTATTGGGATCACAATTCAAAACGTCATGCAACACCTGCCAATTCCCCATTCAAGTCCGGTGCGGGGGGTTCTTCACATGTCGACCTGATAGGGGTGCTCGTCGTATTTTTTAGGGGTCAAAATCGACTCTCAGGTATTTTTTAGGGGGTGGAATTTTCATGTCCTGGTATTTTTTTAGGGTATATTTTCCGATGACCCGACGAGCACCCCTAGACATAGACATAGATAATCTTTATTGTGACAGTGCAACCCTAGGACGCATGTGCCGTATACTACAATAAAGTGTTTAAAATGTTAATTGCCAACGAGCCAGCCGAGCGAAGACGCGAGGCTGGCGAGGCGGCAGCATCATAGAGCCGTACGAGGTTCAGGCGAAAGAAATCTCTATTGAGCGTAACTTAAGGTAATATTAAATGACGTAATGTCTAGAAGCAGCCGAGAAAGCCAATTGTAGTACGCGTTCTTTACAAGTATTGCTCGGCACCGTGTCATGTGACTACCAGAGCAATTTGTCGCGCGTGTTCTTTGCTGACTTGATACTACCAAGCTTGCATTCGTCTCGTGGTGATTTTCGGCGATATCGCGAGAGGAAAGGTTTGAAAAAATCCTTTGTTTCACTAGAGATTTAAGTTGTTCGCATTCTTTTTTACCCATAACACATTTGTGTACTTCAGAGGAGTGCCTTTTGAGAAGCAGCGTGTTCCAGTTTGAGCAAGCAAGCTCAAAATCGGGTAGCAAGCCAAGAATTTTGTCGAGAGCTAACGTTGGCGAGCATGCCGAAAAACCTGTTCCGAAACAAAAATTGTAATTGTAATAATTCACTACATTCCATTGGGCCTGCGTGCCAAAAGGCAAAGCAATTGAACAAAGCATTGATACGATCACACAAAAGTAAATAATTAGCAAACTGGTTGTCTGATTGATTTGGGTCAAAGGAGGTATGAAAGAACGCACAAGAACTCAACTGACACGATCCTCTTGTTGTTGATGCTGTTATTCTCCCATAATTATGCTTACGATAGTCATAGTTACCAATCACATTCAGCATCTCCACATGTATATCAAAATTATATCAGTGTCACTATATTCAGATTTAAGGAGAGATATTTGTCTAGGCGGATTCCTTACGCTTCAAGTGGAGTTTCAACATCTTCGCCATTTCAAACAAGAAGGCTCATATTAGGGACTGTTCATTAATTACGTCGCAGGGGGGGGGGGCTGGTGGTTTTATAGGGGGGGTAAATTTTGCAGAACGTTGAAAAATTTGGGGGTAATTTTTAGAACACGCAAAACTTTTGGGGGGTGCATTTCAGTGTCATGCAAATTTTCAACAGACTAGGACTGAGATTGAGTGAAACGCAGAGCACTGTATAAATCCGGAGTGTCCTAAACCAACTAAAGCTTTCCTACTAAAGGTTTCTTTTCTACTAAAAGCTTCTTCTCCTCTCTTTTCTTGCCAGTTAGAGCTTGTTCTACCGGTACATCCTCTTCAACAATCGTACTTAGTTTAGACGCCATTTTGATGCTTAGCATTGTAGCTTAGTCAATTAGCGATTAGCGATTATGAGACTGGGTACGAGCATGTTACGCGAGTAGTCGTGGTCGTTTCACTGCTCAAAAAATTTGGCTTTTAATTGGACTTATGGCTGAAAGTAAGCCCCAAAAGCGAAAAGAAAGAGATATAAGCGACACAGCAAGCGAAAGGGAGTCACCGGAAGGGAAAAAAGTCCTTTTCGACTCCATATGTGAATTTTCACCCTCGCTCGCCTTCGCTATTCGCTCGCCGCCCAAAGACGTATCAAGGTCATCGTTAAAAGACGAAGTTTGGGAAGCCCTCGAAATGGCGGGGGATTATGCTAAACTAAATAGCAAGCTGGACAGGGTCCTGTCGAGCCTTAGGGCTATAGATGAGAAGACAGATTCTATAAATGAGAAGGTTACAAGCATGGAGAAGAGAATGTTCTCTCTGGAAGGGAAAGTCGGGACCGTGCAAGGCGACGTGAAAAAACTCAACGGTCAAGTACAAGAAATTGAAAATTCACTCCAATCCTTCAATAAGGATATAGAGGAAATGAAGACCGCAATGAAGGAAATGGAGGAGAGGGGTGTGAAGCGTTGTGCCGACTTGGAGGATGAAATGTTGTATTGTGAAGTTTATCAGAGGCGAGAGAACTTGCGCTTTTGGGGCATTAAGGAGCTAGAGAATTCTGAGTCCGAAGTGCCCGAGAACACGGAGGAGGTGCTCCGCTCTTTCCTAGAGAAGGAGCTCAAGATCCCTTCAGAGAATGCTAGAGGAATAGAGTTTCAACGAATTCACCGCGTGGGCAAGAAGACCTCACCGGAAGAGCCAAGACCAATTATTGCTCGTTTTTTGCGGTACAGGGATCGGGAAACCGTCTTCGCAAAGGCCGGCAAGGATCTGACGGAAAACTTTGGGATTTCGGCTGACTTCCCAAGAGAAATTGTAAAGCGAAGGAAAGCACAAGCGGGGAAGCTGAAGGAAGCCAGGAAGAGAGGTCAGCTGGCGTACTTTAGCAGAGCATTCCCTGATAAGCTATATATAGATAGAGTCTATTGCCCAAGGTAAATATGTACCTTAGCGGTTAGGAACGGCCTTAGTCCTTATGTTTATATTGATCCAATGAGCACTGCTTTCGATGGCAGTTTTGTGATACGAAATCCTGTTTTTTTGTTATAAGTATAATTTCTTGTGATTGATAGAGAGTGTTGTTGTATTTCTCTCTAGCGACTTATGCGTAGAATTCGGATTGAATATAATATCCATCGTAACATTTCAATCTGTGTCTTACAAAACATGCATATCCCAAATAGGTGTTTAAGTATAATTACTTTAGGTAGTTACTTTTATTGCTATGTCCGTTACGCGTTTGATGTTTTATTTTCCGTTTTGTGGAGGCCACATAAGCTCAACCTAGCTAAAAAGTTACGGCGAATGTTAAATATTCTGCTTAAATCAATTGGATAAGGATTTGAATTTTGAATTGCTATCACTTAATGTCAGGGGAATTCGGGATGTCAAGAAGCGAAAGAAATTATTTAATTGGTTGAATACTCACGGGCTAAAAGGAGGGGTAGCATTATTCAAGAATCTCACAGTTCAGTAGATATAGAGAAAGAATGGCGTAATCAATTTCGAGGAGAGATCTTGTTCTCTCATGGTACATCAAATTGTAGAGGGGCGGCAATTTTATTTGGGGAAAAGTTAGAGTATAAAGTTATCTCGGAACATCATGGACATGATGGCCGGTTTAACATCATTTTATGCACTATTCAAGGTGAAATCTTTCTGCTCATTAACACCTATGCTCCAAATAATGAAAATGATCAAGTGTCACTGATAAAGACCATTACAAAACATATTATTGAATCGAATTATCCAGAGAATGCGTGTGTTATATGGGCGGGCGATCAGAATTTTTACTTTGACGAATTTTTGGAGGCTAAAGGAGGCTCCCCAAAATTGAAACATAAATCGATTGAGACAATGTTGGCTGTTATGTTAGATTTCGATCTGTGTGATATTTGGAGAATACGGAACCCGGATGTGCGTAGATTTACTTGGAGGGGATCTGGACCACGTAGTGAGTTAGGGAAAGCCTCTATTATCCATCGACGCTTGGACTATTTCTTTGTCTCGGATTGCCTACAGCCATTTATTGAACGTACAGATATTATTACAGCCCCGTCCACGGATCATTCCGCGATTTTGTTATCTTTCAAACCTTTAAAGGCACAGACGAGATATGGCTCAGGCTCATGGAAATTTAATAATTCATTATTGAAGGATAAGATATATATAGAGAACATAGAACAATTGTTTGACTCCGCAAAGAAAGGCTTTGACGAAAATAATATATACAATCCACAGCTTCGCTGGGAGCTTCTTAAATACGAAATAAGAAAAAACACAATAAAGTTCTCAAAGGATAAAGCCAGAAAGGGTCGATCGCGTTATAAAGAAATAGAAAAAGAGTTAGATCAGATCGAAAGTAATGTGGAATGGGAACATAACGAAACGTTGTTTTCAAGACATGCTGAGTTGAAAATGAACTAGAAGTGTATAGTAATCAGGTAACTGAAGGGCTAATAATTCGCTCAAAAACGTCCTGGTACCAGTATGGAGAAAAGAATAATAGCTACTTCCTTTCATTAGAAAAAAGAAATAAGGCGAAAACGCATGTCAGAAAAATTGTACTTGACTCGGATCAAGGGGACGTTGTTACCGAGCCTAAACAAATATTGGATAAGATTAAAGAATATTTTAGTAATCTTTATAAGTCTAAGAGTAAGAAGTCAGAAGAAGAATGCTTACAATTTCTATCTGAGATTAATACGCCGAGGTTAACCGAAGAACAGATGCGTCATTGTGAGGGCAAACTGACAATTAATGAATGCTATGAAGCTTTAAGACAAATGGGAAACTCCAAAACTCCAGGTAACGATGGCCTGTCGAAGGAATTTTATACTGTTTTTTGGAAACATTTGGGTACTGATTTAGTTGGGTGTTTAAATGAAAGCTTCGAAAAGGGAGCCCTGACAACGACTCAAAAACAGGCGATAATTACGCTGTTGGAAAAACCGGATAAAGATATACGATATTTAAAGAACTGGAGACCCATAAGCTTGATTAATGTTGACGCCAAAATATGTAGTAAAGCTCTTAGTAATAGATTGACAGATATATTACCAACTATTATAAATGAGGATCAGGCAGCATTTGTCAAAGGGAGACTTATTGAAGAGCCAATTAGGATAATAGACGATGTTATGTATTATGTTAGAGAGAGAAAAATCCAGTCGCTCCTGTTTGCTGTCGATTTTGAAAAAGCGTTTGACAGTGTAGAGCATAGCTTTATTTTCGCAACCCTTAAGAAATTTGGGTTCGGCCCGAGTTTTATACAATGGATTAAAACGCTACTCGGAGAGAACTACAGCTGTATCATGAATAATGGCTCAGCTACGCAGTATTTCCAGATAGGGCGTGGCACTAAACAGGGCGACCCGATCAGTCCTCAAATCTTTTTGCTAGTAATAGAAATTATGGTAACTTTGATACGTTCAAATAAACAAATCAAGGGGATAAATCTTGATGGTAAGGAGAAGAAGGCAGTTATGTTTGCAGATGATGTATCGTTTTTCCTGGGTGACTTGAAAAGTCTGTCTTATACTATAAAGGTATTGAATGAATTCGCTGCCTTCTCTTCTCTAAAAATGAATACCAGTAAATCGGAGGTAGGTTGGTTGTATTCAACCAATCCGGCATCGAGATGTTCGGAGCATAAGTTAAAATGGGTCGATTTTGACTCTAAGGGTTTAAGGATACTGGGTATTTATTTTCCTTTAATAAGATATATAAAGAAAGTCATAACTTCGTGAGGCCTCTGGAAAATCTTCGAACAGTGTTATCGATTTGGAGTGCGCGAACACTCACATTGTATGGCAAGATTCAAATTATTAAGTCCTTAGCAATTTCCAAGATTGACTATGTTTTTTCCAAAGTACCAGTTCCGGAGTTATATGTGCAACAGGTTGACACTGCTTTAAATAAATTTATTTGGAATGGGAAAAAGCCTAAGATAAAACATGAAACGCTAATAGGAAAGTATGAGGAGGGTGGCCTGAGGGCTTTAGATTATAAATGTAAATTAAATGCTAGTTTATGTATGTGGATCAAGAAATGGTTTAGCCATGAGCAAAAACAATGGAAAATAATACCAAATATGTATCTTAAGCAGATAGGTGGTATTGAGTGTATTGGAAATAATTTCGATGTATCACAGATCCCACGGTCACTCCCCGAGTTTTATAGAAATATCCTTAAGAAATGGGCAGAAATTGGTCAGTGTGAAACTGAAGACGACATCGAAGTTGTTTTAGACCAATATTTATGGAATAATAGATATATGAAGAGGGGTAAAATAATAGCAGATTATAAGAGCTTTATTGCAAAGGGAATTATCAAAATAGCTGATGTGTGTATAGATGGCCGGCTATGCGACTGGGAGGACATACAGAAAAAAGGAGTGAGAGAGGGTGAGTTTATACAGTGGCTAGCGCTGAAGAACTCCATCCCTAGGGAATGGAAATCTCTGATGAAAACCAATAGCGTACTGCCAGAAAATAGAGAAAGGGCTAACCAGTTGCATGGCCGGAGGCTTTATTTTGGTAACGACATATTATTACTTCAGAAACTTACATCTAAAACAGCATACTGGCACTTTGTTGAACAAATATTTAAAGTTCCTACTTCTCAGACTAATAATATCGAAAAAAGACTTGGGGTAGATATCCCTTGGATGAAGATTTATAAGAGAGTTGGCGAAACTACGATTGACACGTACCTTCGCTCTTTCAATATAAAATTCTTAATAATGTATTGTTTTTAAACAAACATCTTTATAAATTCGGCCTGGTTGAATCACCTCGGTGCTCGTCACGCTGGGGCCAACCACCCCCAAAATGCGTCATTCAAACTTTGACTCAACATGACTTTCCATCCTCTGAGGCTATTTTGACCAAATTTGGTAGATAGGATAACATTACGATGACAATATTTTCCATTACTTTTGACGTCACTATGATGCTTTGTGACGTCACCAGAGATTGCGCAATCGTTTGATCATTTTTAAGAATTGGAATATGCACTATTTCTGTAATGGCGATGATACACCTTAGCAAGAGATGTTGAAAACCGAAAACCGTTTGTTGATAGCATAAAAAATAGCTGAGGTCTAGCATTTCAAAGAATGACCCCCTCCCCTCCCTACTTTTTTTGTTACAGTAGCAAATGTATGGGAAACAAACTCACTGGTAATTTTTTTTTAGTTTTTAGTCAATTGAACCGATTTCTGTTGTTAAGTGTCAAGCAAAATGGTATCTAAAATCGTATGATTTTGAAATTTTGAATTTCGTCCTTAGAGCGAAGATATAAAGCATTGTTATATTGTGACGTCATATTCTATTACGTCATGAGTATACATCTTGGGATTTTAAACACGGAAAATAAATGATCGAAAGTGGAAATGTGTGTAATTATTTTGTAGTCAACTATATAACCTATATACTAAGATATTTGTATGTGGAATGATGTTACCGTGCAATAATTAATTATTTTGTAAACTTTTTCAACTGTTAAGGTAGATCCAACCTTATACAAATCATGAAAAAATCATAACTCAGCTAATATAAATCCTAAAGCAAACGGTTTTCGACGTTTAGCTTTTTCTTGTTGAAATCTATCATTGCCGCTACAAAAAACAAGCAGATTCAACATTACGAAAAATGGTCCAATAAATACGTTAACGCCAGTGACGTCACAATCACCATGGTGACCACTCAATACATGGAAAATGTTTGTCTTCATAATGTCATCCAATGTACGAAGTTTAGTAAAAATAGACACAAGGGGTAGAAAGTTATGGCGAGATTTGATTTTTGGTCACTTTTAATGACTCATTAGGGGGGTGGTTGGCCCCAGCGTGCGTACTGTAAATATTACCAGGAAACGGTAGATCACCTGTTTGTCCAATGCGTAGACGCCAAAAATTTCTATTTTGAAATTCGCCAATGGGCTTTTAAATGCGCTAATATCAATCTACCCCTCTAGAAGCCTCTTCAATATATTGGGAATAGAGCACGAGACCGATCAGGCAGCATTAATCAATTTCATAATTTTAATTTATAAATTGATGCTTTATAAAAAAAGAGAGTCATTCAACCTACCTTCAATTGATATGTTTTTAGAGACCCTTAGGCAGTATGAACTAATAGAACGTACAATTGCAATAGACCGGGGAAATTACCCCACCCATTTGATGAAATGGGGTATCCTGACAAATATTTCCTCGATTCCTATAGGAATAGAAAAAAAAAAAATAAATAAAAAAAAAAAAAACAAAGTTATATAATAAAAAAAAATAAAGCAATAAAAAATTTAAAAAATGGAGAGCCAGAAAGAACAAAGGTGGCTCCACATTCTTTTTCTTTTTTGTATGTGATGTACGTTAATTTTCGATATATAAGAGCGTTCAAAATCTCTGTATAGTGTTGTTAGTAGATTAGTTAGTGCAACATGTATGGTCGTATGTAATAGTGGAAACAAATGTTTAAATAAAAAAAAAAAAAAAATTAGCGATTAGCGCGCAGGGGGAGGGGGGTTAAATTTCAAATAGCCGTTTTTCGAAGGGGGTAGAAGTTGAAACTCCTTTTTTTGTACGGGGTAAGTTTTCACAAAACCTACGAGCAGAAAAACCCACCAGCCCCCCTGCGACGTAATTAACGAACAGTCCCTTATGAATGGGAATATTTATATGTTCTAGAAACTGCTGAATCTTTTAAGGAAAACAACAGTTTTGTCATGTGATAGTCTGTATCAAGGGTCTTTAGGCAGAGATCATTTCCAAAATTATTGCTTAATGAGCCATTCTGGAAAATTTTCTTGTGCAGTGGATTGTTTTCCTGGAACTGTGCCGTTAATGTCAAAACGAAACACTAAAGAATAAAACATTTTCTCTTTCAACTTTTGTTTTAATTTCTGACTCGCTTCATAATGTCTTGTGATACACCTATTTCATAAATGTTACTCTCTGGGATCCATGTTAATTTTCAAAAGAGAGGTATTTGCAAACATGATGCTTTGCGATCTATGAAATACGCATAGCCGATCAACGCGCGAAAGCAACCTTTTGAAATAGGTGTATACTGTAAGCAATATTCACAGACACTATCTGGCATTCAGTAGAAAAAGTTGGTCTACAAAGCAGGTTTAAATCAGCCTCAGCAGCTGTAAAAAAAACTCACTTTGTGAAAAGGGCATAACATGATTCTCGGTTCTGTTGCTCGTTGGCACTTAGCGAGAGCTACAACTAGTAATAATACATATCATGTAGTTAAATGGAAAAGAAAGGCGATTAGATGTCATTACATACTCAGAGAATACAATATGATATTGTATTCTCTGAGTATCGGTTCTCTTTTCTTCATACTTTCCCATATGAATTTTGCAATTTTCTTTGAACATTTCCATTTTGCTTTAGTTTCATGATTTTCGGGGAATGTTGGTCGAACTGATAAAACTTGAAAGACACGAGCCGTTCTCCCAACATCCCCCTCGTTGTTTGTAAGAAAGCAGAGAGCACGCGGAAAGTACTTTTATTGCTTAATCATTGCCAAAACCGACTAACCAGTTGGTTTATACTAAAACAATTAGACCTCTCGTCCTCATGTGCTATGATATCAATAGACCATTCGGCCTTCGGCCTCGTGGTCTATTCATCATAGCACATTCGGCCTCGAGGTCTAATTGTTAAATCTATCTTGGCAGGAAATTGGAAACCGGTGGCACGACATGCTATGTATGCTGTTTGCACGACGAAATTCACTAAGCCGTCTGTAATGCTAGGAAACCCTTAAAAATACATGCTAAAACTAAACAAAGAATATCTTACTTACCGAAGCTCTCGATAAATCCTATTTATATCGCTCTTCTTCGCGTTTGTGGAGCCAAAATTCAGCAATTTTTAAAGGAGGTTTTCCATGTTTTTTCTCTTGTACAGTGTTTATAGCGGAGCTCCTTTGCGGGCCGAAGGCCGCAGAGCGGAGCACCATACCTAAGAAAAAAGCGTCCAAATGATCGCAAATATAGCGCATGTGTGATATCCACAGGGTACCCAAAGCATCACAGGTTGCAAAGGGATGCGAGTGAATTTTCGACGTCGAGAGGCATTTTCCCGCCATTTCCCGTGATTTCTGTGAAGCCCTACGTCACAACTTGGTGTGACGTCACAACATGGCGCGACGGGGAGGGGTGGATGGCGCGCGCTCAATGGGGTATGGCAGTGAGAGGGGAGGGGTGGGTGGTCAGGGGGGGATGCTGCTCACGTGACAGACTACAGGAAACCCAAACACCTTGACGAATCTTTGATAGAAAAAATATCCTGTACGCGGCTGCAGAACTGCTCTACGCAAATGATAATTTGTTTACAAAAAGCCAGGGACTACAAGACAAAGTCTGAGCCGTGTCTGAAGAAATCAGAAGAGTGTCTTCCTTTCATCTAGAAGTCCAACCAAGATTTTAGCGCCGAGTAGAATTGTAATGGCTGTGCGAGTCATTGCGAAGTCATTCTTCATCTTCTCTCCATTTCTTTAACAAAGCCGAGGCGTTTTAATAACTGGGCAGTGACTTTTGAAGAGTAAAATTAACTGGGAGAAGCTCATTTTCACTACGGCAGAGAAGCGTGTGAGGGGACGGTTTTATTTGGAGAAATAATTAGCAACGGCGGTCGAGCAATTCGTGGTTCAAAATTCCTGGATAAAGCAGTGTTTATTGGGAGATGGCCGGACATTCACAGTTCCGAGTTGTTTCTATACACGGAGATATATGAAGGTAAGAACTAAAAGTTAGTTTACTGTGTTAGTACGTAAATATAACATCAAGCATTTGACCTTTGAATCCTCTTACCCTGCGAGCCGGTCTAAGAGAGGAGGAAATCACTGCTCGCAGGGTAGTTTTAGCTTCAAAATAAAATATGCATTTGAGTTAATATGCGACCCCGAAAATCTCCAGAATTCCTTTAACTTTCTAATAAGGCTAACTATTGCTTGAGCCGTGTGTGTTGAGAAAAACATTAGGTTTCTGCACGTGTACAATTCTCGAAATCAAAACAAGAACCACGAGGTAGCTAAAGAAAAGTGAGTCAAATAAACGCCTGTCACATTACATAAAGAATAACATATTATCATTAATTCTGATTCACAGATAAATAAACGCTGAAAAACGTACTGATAATATTGTATCGAGCGGCACACAAGAAAAGCTCTGCTCGCTGCTGATCCCTGCTGTTGCTGTACATTTGGCTGGCAATCAAAACTACTTCACTTTACTTGAGAAGATGGTGATGGAGCCATGTTCTCTTTGCTGCCTTGGAACCTCGGCAACAGGACATTGACTTATGGTACTGAAGTTGTTTAAGCCTAGTTTCCATATAGTCTTATATGTCGTATCTGTCTCATCAGTCGACCGTGAAACAATGAAAATTGGAATATTCTTTTGTTTCACGGTTAACTGATGAGACATCAGATACGACAGATAAACAGCAGAAGTTATTGAATTGGCACTGTCTACTAGAGCGGTTTTTCACATGACTGTAGTGAAACCAATCGCAAAGTAATTACACCATTCTGAATAAAACCTATAGGAGCAATTACAAAGTAATTGCGAATTACTCACGACAGTCATGTGAAATCTGCTCTATTTAGAGTGAATACATAAAACCTTATGATAATATGCTAGTAACCTTTTTAGTAAAAAGGTACCAGTAAGAACAATAGGAAAAAACAAAAATACAAATGTTTTTTAGTTTCAACCTTCATTAGCCTTGATGCATAATGCATGTCGAGACAGTAGGAATCAGGCAAGGCCGTAGGCCAAGCCCGATTACATCATAGTGTGTGTGATATGTATGTGCCCTCTGATTGTTTTTCTTGGTGATAACCGGGCATGTGTATGTTTGCATTTCACTTTGCAAAACAGTTAGGGACTGGTCATACATTAGAGGGGGGGGGGGGGTGCAAATATGGGGAGGGCCACTAATTTTTATGCAGGTGAAAACGGGAGGGTAAAAAAATTTGGTGCATAATGACAAAGGGGGGTCATTATTTTTTACGCAAACGTTGTCAGGGTAATACAGGGCCGTAGTGATCAGGGAGGCCTGTGCCCCCACAGTTTTTCCCAAGTCAGTTCCCCCAACATGTGGGAATTTCACATGCTGCGCTCTAAATTTCCGGCACACATCGCGCATCGTACTTTCCCTAAAAGCTAACTTAAGTTGTTTATATGTTGTCTCCCCCACCCCTCAGTTTTTTAGTGTTTGGAGCTGCTAATGCTGCGGTCCTGTAATAGGATCTCTAGATTTACCAAAAACACTGTAAGTGAACACTCAACTTGCCAAGATAATTACTATCTGGGATTTTAGCAACATAATGTACAGATCTATGTAAAACATATAAATACACACATAAGAGAAATTTTAAAATTCTGACTCCACCAACTGTACAAGATACTCTAATAGTATTGCTCTGCCCTATCTATCCAAAAAATATTGGTGGAGTCAGAACTTTAAAATTTCTCTTGTGTGTATTTATTATTATTTAATTGAGAAATAGTCTGATGAAGTTTATATGATATTTGTGAGTATTTTATGTAAAACATACATACGGATGAAGTAACTTTCAGATTCTTTTTCCCTAAACGAAAGACATATCGAATCTTGCACTGCTATTATAACATGAAAATGGATTTTAGAAACTAATAAAAATGTATTTTTAGCAATATCTAGATCCAGTGAATGATGGGGGAGGGTCACCATTGAATTTATATCACCACATTTGGGTGGGCCAACAGTTTTCCTGCATCTTGTCAGGGATTTTCAAAAAATATGTAGACCAAATAGAAATGCACCAGCCCTCCCCTCTCTAATTTATGACCAGTCCCTTAGTTGTAATTGCACAGTGCAAACACAGTTTGATTTAGACATAGCTTTTCATACCCTGGTCCCAGGGTGAAGTTTTCCATGTTTTCGAACTAAATTTGAAGTCGTATTTGGGTTCTTTGTAGTTTGTTTAGACTTGCTCCAGGTCGACCTCATAGGATGTTCTGTTTCTTGCTGAAACTTCACCCTGGGGACACTGACTAGGATTCTCAGTTCTATCAATCAAAGGCGGAGCTTCAGGGCCTCCAATCATTGGATGATGAATTAATGCCTTCTTATTGGCAGCAGGATTAGTTCCGGAATGAGATCATGCCAATCATCTCCCCTTGAATAATACAATGTCATTCCGGAACTAAACCTGCTGCCAATGAGAAGCGCCAAATGCATCATCCAATGATATGAGGCTCCCAAAGCCCCGCCTTTGGGACTGACGTTTTTGATTGATAGAACTGAGAGTGAGTGTCCCCAGGTGAAGTTTCAGCAAGAAACAGAACAAGACTAGAATCACTGAGGCAAAACGAACTACCATTGAAATCACCCAAATACGACTTCAACTTGGTTCGAAAACACGGAAACTTCACCCTGGAACCAGGGTAAGCTTTTCATGACTAATTATGCAAATTAAAAATGCTAAAAATGGTATAACTTTCATTGAGATGATGTGATACAAAGTCATGTAGCACCCCTATTAGTGATACCCATGGGAATTGATTTTGTTTTGATTAATTGCTCTAGATTTCCTCATATGAATCTCCATCTTCACAATCTTATTGTTATGTGTACCTAATGCGTGGTACATAGACATAGATAGTACTGTCTATGTGTGGTTCCAGAAAATATCCACCCTCCATACCCCCCCCCCCCTCAATGGAAGGGATTGGAAATTACGGAGTGGTTAGGGGGTCAACTATCCTGACTTTTTCCATACAGATACTGTATTTTTTTTGGGGGGGGGGGGAGGGGGGTTACTTTTGAACACCATTCCATGGGAGGGGGAGGGATATTTTCTTGAAGGTCCGCACAATGCCAGATTACCAAAATACTCATCTCCCATGGTGGTTTTTTCACTCATGGAAGGTATGTTTTTTTATTTTAAGGGGGTGGGGGAGAGGACTGGGGAATTTCAGCACTGTTTTTAATAAAGTGTTGGCCCTCACTTGCATTTTTTAGGGAAAACATCTTGCCCCCCATCTGCAGGGGTCTAGGGAGCATTCATTATTTATGCCAGGGGGTGGGCTGGCAAGATTTTTCATTCAGCGCAAAAAACCACTTGACCCCCCTCCAAGTATCAATAAAAACCTCAAAACCCCTTTAGGCAATTTTTACAATAATGATAGCCCCCACCCCCCTCTCCCTTTAGATCAGGACAAAATGTTGGGACATCTAGATACCAAGTAGACCATTCCTGTATTTTTAGGACATTGCAATTTCCAGCGTGCATGAACAGTTTGTTGTTATTTTACAGGCATGCATCCTCTGTATCCATGTTAAATTAAAGTCCCTGCCATAAAACGTAGATGACCCTCACAGTTGTTTTCACATTTTCTGGTGACCCCCTAGTCGAACGTGCCAAAACCCCTGGCATAAATAATTAAGCTCCCTAGGAAGGTGCAAACCTCCCCTCACCTTGGTATATGTTTTTGTTCCAAGGCTTCTGAGAAAACTATGCATCATGAAATCAAGTATATATTTGAAATAGTAGTTTAAGTTATGAACTTGGAGTCATTAAATGGAAAATTAATTAAATGGAAAGTAACATGTAAAAGAATGGTGTGCCCTTCCCTGAAAAGCTTTCAAATAGGTATGGCCCTCCCCTTGTGCCATCCCTACCCCCACTCCCCACCACTCAAGAAAAAAAAAAACGTTCCTTCCCTTACAATTGGAATTTCCAATAAATTTTAAACAGAAGTATCAGTAAAAATACCAAAATTGGCAACCAACTACAATATTCTGAGTTTCTCTGCTTATTCATGTTGGGTATTTTCTGGGTGACACATTTTAATAAAAATACACTGAACATGTAATTATATGGTAGATGTATGGTATGTATGTTGAAATATTAAAACAGCTCATGACAAAGATAAAAGCTTTTCTCTTGATTACACTTTTGTGCCATGTTAGAATTATTTCATTGGGGGTTGTACCTATTTTTCTTTTTTACCTTTCTTTGACAGTTTGTGCTTATTTTCATCTGTATATACTGCACATATTTAGAGACATTTTTTTTTGAAAAGATTATTATAGTGACAAACCATGTACACAACCGGGAGCTCCGCTTTTAGCCAGTGGCTAAATCTATATATTACCGAACTGCGCGCTGAGTAGTGTCATGTGATCAAATGCAGCCAATCACAACAGGGATATAGTTAGCTACACAGGTAACCCGCAGGGTTGTGCCAGTGAAACATATCGCTAAATGCATAATACAAAGAAAAACTACCCTTATTTTTTAAAGCACTTACACGCTTGTATTTCAGTCTTTATTCTGTCTTTCTAATAGCTGATTTAGAGCCGAAAACGTGCCGTTATTGACTTGTGGCGGGCTTCCTGTGGTGGAAGCCGCCCGGCAAAAAAGGCGGGAATTAAGCAGCTCGCTTGAAAAGCATTTGTAGTTCTTCTGTTAACTTGTCACGATAAGTGCATCCCGAATTACGAAAGAATCGACGCTAAAAGGTAAGTATTGTAAGGAAAATGCTCTGAATTCTTAGTTCGTTTAATTTAGGGAAGAAATATGTCGATTGTTCGCTAGTTTTGTACTCATAGAACTAAAGTCATTTTGCTTTGTATTAGAAGCTTATAATAATTAGCTTATTGTAGACTTGTGACAGTGTACCAAAATTGACAAAAAGCAACAGATACAATTTCCAGCAAATTTTAACCTAAGCAGAAACACTGCAAACAGTCAAATAAAGAGAAAAAACACGTAAAATAACCGGTTTAAAAGTGAAGAGGAAAAATTTTGGTGGAGTTAGGGACCGTTCATTATTAACAGTATAGGGGGGCTGGTGGAACATAAGGTAATAGGTCCAAAAAAGGACCACCCCCCCCCCCCCCCCCCAGACTATAAGTAGAAAAAGGACCGTCCCCCCTCACCATATCTGTCTAAAACATTGAACCCACTCCTCATACTCCCACCTTTCTGTTACCTAAAAGAAATGGCATGGCGTCGTCTAGGAGTACCTTTACGAATAGAAAGCAAAACTCTGCTTGCCTTGGCCTTGTGATTCTATGTCACGCTCTTGAGTATTGAAATGTGTCCTTGCCATCGTTATCTTTGTCATCATCAACATCTTCATCAGTATCATCATCTGTGGAGCACACACTTTCTACATATTCAAACTCATCCTCGCTGTCAGACTCATCACTATCTGGCGTACATTCCACTTCACATTGTTCATGCCCTGCAAGACCCTTCTCATCCTCTTGGTATACATTTACAATTACCCAAACACCATGCCTCATTGTTAAACTGTAAATTGGCGTTACATTTCTCTTGTCAGACACATTGACTACATATGCAAAAACAACAAAGAGCAAACAACTGTTTTACGCCTGTTTGATACATTGACATGATTTACTGATCTGGGCAATAAACTTAATATTAAACTGACAGAGACTTTTGCTTGTTAAAAGTCTAAAAAGGTGCCCCCCCCCCCTCTTGAGAGACCAAAAATGACAGCATCCCCCTAAAAAACGGTTGAGAATACATCAACCCCCTCCCCTCCCATTTTCAATAGCCCCCCCCCCCCCCCCCCATAATGTTAATAATGAATGGTCGCTTATTCACGCTCTTCTACCAGATTAATCTTGCACAACATGAAGTAAGACTTCAGTAAGACTTAAGTTAAATTTTCCTCACCCAACATGAATTTGCAGTTATGGAAACAAACCAGTACCCAATTATCATGAAACTCTCATCATCAGCACGGTTACGTACAAGCTCTCAAGGCAGTTGAGCCCCAGGGGGGGTACTTGGATATAAAAATGACGAGGGGTCAGACGTATTTTTTTGTGTATGAAAATTGTAGTAAAAGTATTTTTTTGGGTTGAAAATTCTACCAGAAAAATCCGTGGGTATTTTTTGGGTTGAAACCTCTGACAGGCTAGTTGATCATCAAGATACTGCCATAACCTGAAACATATAATGGGACAGCCATCACGTGTAGTGCTGGTATTAAATAACCTTTTTAGGCTAACAAAGTTGGTATTTTTTTGGGTATCAAGTTTTGGGAGCAGGTATTTTTTTGGTATAAAATTTATGACTCATATTTTTGGGTATGAAATTTGAACTCCGTCGGACCCCCCCCCCCCCCCCCCGTCATTTCTATATCCGAGTACCCCCCTGGGGTTGAGCCGAGTTTAATATATGGCAACACTTTCAAATTTAATTTAGCAATAGACCTTTGCGAAGTTTTTCTTATTTTCCACAGGAGACCACGGAAAAACAATCCATCATCATATTCATAGCTGAGTAGAGCAGCCTAAAATTAGTAAAATTTGGAAGTTTGAGTGGAAAATCTTTTGAAATAACGAGGAAATGGCAAGGTAAAGTTCGCGATTTTAATACAGATTCGCTCAGCAAACAAGAAATCTTGCATACCGAGTATGCAAACTTTGGAGGCTTGGTTGCAAAGCCTATACGAACGTACACAAAATTCGAGAAATTTGCCAAGCTATTTCTTCGTTATTTGAAAAGATTTCCTCTGAAACTTTGAAATTTTGCTAATTTTAGGCTGCTTTATCCAGCTATGGTGATGGATGTTTTCTCCGTGGCCTCTTGTGGAAATAAGAAAAACCTCAGAAAGGTCTATTATCATAACCTATCAAAAATAGAATATATACTGAGTTGTTATTTCAACTTGAATGGACCCTCGAATTATTGTATTTAAAGGCCAATGCCGCCATTCAATAATGCACTACCTGTAATTGCTGTTCCAAAAAATAGCCATACCCCCCACCCCCATATCGAGGAACCAAATTTTTCAACATTTACTCTACCCCTATGGAAAATCTTGACTCCTGTACACCCCCTGTGGACATTTGATGCAACCCTTCATTCTCATGAAAATTCTTCATTCTCTTGTGGGCCTGTGGAAATTCCACAGTTGCAAATGAATACCCTGTGGAATTTCTAAGGTAAAATGAATGGCACTGTGAAAATTCCAGGGTCAAAATCGACAACACCTCTGGAAATTCTGGGGCAAACAGCCCTTTTGAAAATTCCAGGTTCCTTGATAGTCAATAGGGGGGTAACAGATATACCCTTTCCGGGATACATTGTCACCCAAAAAGCCTATATGCTTGGTGCGCTAGGGAGTATGGGTAAAGATTTATTTAAATTTCTGTAAAATATTAGAAACAAACATGCTTGGAAATGTGCTGAAATTTAATCATTTCACCTGTGGTTGCGATAACTGTCTGAATTCAGATCAAACAGTAGCAGTTTAAATGCCCCCATCATCCTTTCCGCTTCAAGCTTATAGGCTTTTGGGTGACAACGTTTCCCGGAAACGGTATATAATATGGAACAGCCATAATGTGATACACGTTTTATTAATATGTCAATGTATATTTCACCTTTACGTGATATATATTTTTTGGAGCCTTGCTTAAAAAAAGTGGTAGCACTCCCCCACCCCGCCTGAATAATGCCACGTCCCTTAAAGGGGCATTTTTGTACAACCTGTCAAAAAATAAGTCTAATTCCGAAACATCAAAAATACAGTTAAAAGATTATCAGGAATAACCAAAATAACAGTCCAAGTTTGTTAAATGACGTTTTAGCTGTTGAATCAATACAAATCTATAGTGTTTTGATCTATTATCAAGAGAATGGAATCGGATTGCGATTTGAAATTTGCTTGTCAGGCAAGGGTGCGAGTGCCCTTTTAACCCTTCTAAATTGAGGTGTTATTTTGTTTATGTGTTATTGGAAATATATATTCCTTTGTGTGGACGCCTAGGTCATTGACGCCTCGGTGGTGTCTGCCTCGGTTGTTGCCTTTATTGTGTCTGTCTCAGATGTGGACGCTTGGTACCTCGGTTGTGCTGGCCTCGGTTGTTCTTCCTTCGATTGTGGACACCTTCAAGGCTAAACCAACATTGGTTATAGCACAGGTGTATCACCCGGATATGTAATAACTAACAGGATGTGTAATAACAACCGGATTTGTAATAACAAGCAACCGGATTTGTAATAACAACAGGATTTGTAATAAAATCAACCAGATTTGTAATAAAATATTAACCGGATTTGTAATAAAATTTCAACAGGATTTGTAATAGCATAGCTAACCGGATTTGTAATAGCCAATCGACACAATTTGTAATAACGCGTGAATGGAAAGTTGAAAGGCCTCGTTTATAAGTCGTATATGGAGGTTTCGTTTTATACGGCGCAAATGAAATAAACCGAAGACGTTTACAGACGTTGTATACGTCCGGATCGGCGTATAAAACGTCTTGGACGAATTTAATTTTCGACCTGTTCAAGATCGTTTTATACGTCGCATTTCACTTCATTTTAAATTCGTCTGTGCTAGGCCTAACACTCTAAACATATCCAGAATTATCATTTCATGTAAACACAATGAAATTAATATATTTTTTCACATACATAAAATCATTTTGACGCGTTATTACAAATCGTGTTGATTGGTTATTACAAATCCGGTTAACTACGCTATTACAAATCCTGTTGAAATTTTATTACAAATCCGGTTAAAATTTATTACAAATCTGGTTGATTTTTATTACAAATCCTGTTGTTATTACAAATCCGGTTGCCTGTTTATTACAAATCCGGTTGTTATTACAAATCCTGTTGGTTATTACATATCCGGGTGATACAACAGGTGACCCAGGACAATTGTTTGTGTACTACAACATGGAAGTATTACAGTATTCTAGGGTTTATATGGGGATTGTGGTAAGGGATGTTTGGAACTGGAAATGTTTAGGAAATTCTCTATAAAAGTTACTGAAACTTCACGGATTTATCTTAAAATTCACCCCCCACACAGAGAGAAAGCCAAGGTAGGAGGCTGAAGCCGAAAATCGGCTCTTGGAGCTCTTCGGCACAACACACTTCGGGACGGATTTTTTCACAAAATTCGAATTCAACAACTAAACAAACACACCAGGATCGTATGTTACCGATGCAGCAAAAGCAATAAATCTCCTGCAGCTACATACGCAAAGGTATCAAACTCCGTTAAACTCGCAAGACCCCCTTTTTAACGGCCATAAAAATACCCGGCGCTCGCACCAGCGGGACAACCAAAAGGCGGCCGTTAACATTAACTCCTCAAGGGGGTGGGGACCTGTCGCAAACTCGCCGAGCGCCTGCCCCCAAGGGAAAAAAAGTTCAGTGCTACTCCCTTCGCGATTGGCTGCTGGCGAAGAATGGATTTATAGCAAATTTTCCCTAGGGGGCAGGCGCTCGGCGAGTTTGCGCCAGGTCCCCCACCCCCTTGAGGAGTTAATGTTAACGGCCGCCATTTTGGTTGTCCCGCTGGTGCGAGCGCCGGGTATTTTATGAGGTAGGAAGGCATGGCCTTTATATTCACGTCGCGCGCGAAGCACATTTTTCTTTCGCTACTGTTCCCTTGGATAATGGATCTTTTTGTTGGTTGCGGTGAGTTCAGGTTTGGATATTGTTATTTTTTAAACAATGTTATAAGTGGTAACGCTACATTAATCACTAACTTTTTGTGACTGAGGAGTACATGGAAACGACGAAATGTAGATGGGTGTGACGATTTTAGGGTAAATTTCGCTGCCATAAAAAGTTTAATTTACATGTGATGAGCTTAATCCAATATATAATACTAAATAATAGTACATTCGGATAATTAAAAACGTACATTCGGATAATTAAATGTCACAAAATACATACTTGTTAATCAAACAATTTTAAAACCTCACCACAAAACTTGAGGCTGAGTTTCATGATTGACTCATCTTGCATACTTAAGATGTATTTGAATAAATGTTTATCATCAAATTTACGAAAAGAACTATTCACTAATCGCAAAGCCGTTAGCGAGCTGTCGCGCACTTTCTTAGAGTGACAACAAGACATCAGTGTATGAAACTCATCCCCGATTTGACCCGAATCACATAGGGTACATAAACGTTCATTCAGGGGCAAGCCACTATACCGACCAGATTCAATGGGCAGCTTGTGAGCAGAGACCCTGAGTTTAGTCACAGCTTGTCGATATTTAACATTTGCTTCGTCAAGGTAGGTTTCATACTTGAAATTGCACTTGACTGTGCTGTAAGTTCTTAACTTACCACTTTGACACTGAATCTGGTCTGTCCAGTAACTACTGAAAAGTTTAAATAATTTTCCCTTTAAGCATTTACCGAAGACAGGTAATTGTTTACTCGGTACACTGAAATCACTTAATAAATTACAATCACACATTTTCAATAGATTGTTTACAAAAATCACAGGCTGTCGATTATTAACAATGCATTCTCTTGCAGCACAACCAACAAGATAATATTGGAAAATAGGATCCTTAATTCGGAGCCAGAACTTCGTCACCAGGGTCGAGATTTTTACATGAAATAAGCAAAATCACGATCCATGTTTGTCAAGTAACCTTTCAACCGTCAGATAAGCACAAATTTGGAGTATTTTGATTTGTTGTCGAGCGGATGGAAATTTACTAGCAAAAGCTATTGAATCTTACAAAAGAATGCTTAGATAATGCGAATTTCAGTTTCTTTTTTCGTTCCAATGAGACCACTGGCACTGGCCTAGTTTTATAGTGTTAAAAAGAACCGTGACATATACCATTATAGCTGTACCAAAACCACAAGCCACGTACCTTAACAAGAGGAAACTCGTACCTCCAACGAAACTAGTCTTCAATGTCCGGTTGATCATTCCTCACTCATATTCAGGTTTTACTTCGTCACGTACGCACAGGAAACCCATGAATCGGTCATTCGTTGAATAGTGACGTCTCTCCAAGGTGGCGTGTCCGCAAGCACCCCATGCGTGTGGCAAACGGATATTAAGTCCCTCGAGGGCACCAACTAACGGACAAAGGTGAAAAGGCAAAAGATGTTACCTTAAGAGCAGATCCTCAAATGAATAAATTGAAAGGAATGTATTTGCATTTTGGTTGTTTGCGTCAGGAAACTTGAGCGCATTCAAAAGTAACGTTCCTCGAATCCAGGAGATACAACACTAAAACATTACAATTCCCCAACATAAGAACCTGTCCAGCCTGTCAAAGTATTAACGTTCTTTAACAAATACTTTACATTCCATTTTTTTTAAATAGCTTCCACCATTAAAAATATATAAAAGTATACAATCAATTATGAAAACGACATTAAAATAAAAGAAAATGAGTAAAATGGTGTGGTACACACAACAGAGCGAGGCTCCAATTAAGTGTGCCCGTAAAAAAAGAAATCTATTAAAAATATTCTTAATAATAAACATATATAAAATATTCAATCGACACTAAGCCACAAGCCACACGTTAATATACAAACACCCAAATATTTATTTGTATGTTATTGCTTAGAAAACAACGGGAGCATTGCATTTGAAAATACATGTGCGAAACCATGTATACCTTTAAAAAAATGTAATAATAATAATAATAATATTTAGTATATATCAAATCAGTGAATAGACACTTTCGCGCGCTCTGATTGGTTCCTGAACTAGTAGATATCCAGCACTATTTACTGTTTTGAGGAAACTCTCAAAATGGCGGCTCGTTTGGCGCGCGATACTTCGTTTTGAATCTCTTAATTATCGTATTTTATTCCACTACTGATTTGGTATATACTAAAACAGGGAACCCTCAGGGTCGGTGCCTAGCGGTGGATATGTACCTCGACGCTTCGCGTCTCGGTATATATCCACCGCTATTCACCTCCCCTTCGGGGATAGTTGTTAATTAATATTTATATAGCGCAAATTAACATTCTAAGTTATGATCAAATGCGCTTTACACAATTGGTAAAAATAATATGAATAATCTAAAATTCATTACAAACTGTCATCTAATAATTTATGATAAAAACTAAAATTTCTAAAAAAACTAATAATAATGGACTAAGATAAATAATTAAAAATTAAAAGCCATCCTAAAATGGTGGGTCTTAAGAAGATTCTTAAAAGATACTAAGTTCTTCTGGTATCTAATATTTTCAGGGAGTGCGTTCCAAACTTTTGCAGACGAATGTCTGCAAATGTATATCTGATCTTACTACAATATTCCCAATGGTTACACCTGTTAAGGTTGACCTTGAAAATTATCTATTCCTAATGCTTGTTTTACTGTAAAAAAATGGGATAGCATAGCCGGTTATTGTGAAAATAGCATAGCGTTATAAATCTTACTATCTGCTTTGTAGTACAAAAATAATCACGGCAAATAAAGTCAGTGATCTCCCTTTTCGTGGGTGACGTAATTCAGGCACCCACCATACGTTTGTAAGCATTATAATCTGTTATAGACGCTATACTATTTGTCCAGAGGCAGTATTAAAGGAAATACGCAAGGTTGACCTTGAAATTATCTATTCCTTCATGCTTGCATGTTTTACTGTAAATAAATGGGATAGCATAGCCGGTTATTGTGAAAATAGCACAACGTTATAAATATTACTATGTGCTTTGTAGTGAAAAAAGAATCACGGCAAATAAGTGATCGCCCTTTTCGTGGGTGACGTAATTCAGGCACCCACCATACGTTTGTAAGCATTATAATCTGTTATAGACGCTATACTATTTGTCCAGAGGCAGTATTAAAGGAAATACGCAACGATATGTTCGTAATTCTACTGAGCGATACACCAGAAGACGAGATGCACCTGGCTTGGGGCGCTGAAATTCTACGTATGAAGGCGGGTCTTTCGCTATGATTGATGGCGTGAAAAGCTTACATTGTTTTAGTCATTTGCGAAAAGCATTATTACTTAATGTTATTTACCTCTTGTACAGAAACAAGTTGATGTTTATATTTAGAATACTTGTTTATATGGCCAGTGCATTTTGCGAAATTGCAAGTACAAGGGGTTGTCAGAAGTTTACAATAACTCGAGCAGAACGGACGGAAGTTTGTAGAACACGTTGAAAGAACACTGTGGTTGCTAAAATCCTTATTAAATAAGGAGCTGATTTGGATTTCATTCTTACAATACCGGTTATAATTAGCCGGAACATCAAAGGGTGTATCAAACATTGACTGAGTATGAAGTCTTGTCTGGGATCCATCAGACATGGTGCCTAGCATTCGAGGTCAGGCGATGCTCACTGGATGCCTGAATGTCAGGCTCAGGGCCGTTATAAAAGGCCACACCATATAGCCAATTCCAGAAACTTAGCCTAAAGCCGGATAACTTTTCATCGCAAAGAACCGTGCAGGAATCACTTATGTTAACTGAGGCTTCTAGAATGAGCTATCAAAAGATTAGACAACTGTTGGCAATCGTGGTACTGGTGGTGTTAATCGAGACGACATCTTGGGCAGTAGCGAAAACTACGAAGGTACCGACCTGTTTTATCTTGCGAACTAAAGCCAACACCTTAATATTGAAAAGAAAGCTGAGCATATCGAGAAAAAAGCTATTTCACATGACGTGTAATACGTCCATAGTAGAAATGCAAAAGAGCCATTATAATTATTTGTTGCTTTCAACTTTCAAAGCACAGGTATTCGCCAAAAATGGAAAAATATTTGCAAAATTCGATTCGTACTTAGAAAGAAAAAACGATGTTCAACTACAGCGTGGTTGACGAAGATTATCGTGTGCTAGGCCGGTTGCTCAATGACCTCCTGTATTTATGATGGCTTTCGTATCGGTAAATGCCGTCCTCAGCAGAGGGCTCCCGTCCATTTCGGTTCAAAAAGTAAAGCTTTGATTTCAATGGGTTGCTTACTAGGTTTTTATAACAGCTAGTTACGGAGAACTGGAACGACCTCGCAAATAGATTTGTCTCTGATTTTTGTTTCATGATTTATTAGGATACGAGAGCGCTTATTTAACACTTTAAAGATGTGACGCGAAAACCTTTTACAAACAAAACGTAACTCCATGTTATTTTGATCTTTTATATCATTTTTTAAAGCGGTTTCGAGCACTCTTGTTTCAATTTCGCCTGGCAAACAACAGCAAATGTTTGCCTCATCAAAAAGGTGACAGAATTCCGAAAATACGAAATTCAGAAAATTTCTGCTCTTGTAGTGAAAACAACAATTACAGCACTTGATTAAAAAAACACTTTACTATCGATCTTATAGCTTTGGTAAAATGTTTCTCGAATTTCTTTCATGTCAATTTGTCTTGCATCGCTTATTTACACCGCATGGCGCAGCTTATAAACGATTACACACTAAACAGATCTCTTCAAACGCCAACCGCGAAAACTAGATACTCTCGGTCGCATAACAAAATTGTACTGCCGAGCAACCTTAACATTTGCCTACATTTGCTGCTTCTACAAATCCGGTGAGAAATGATGATTTCTTTACGCTGGCGGGTTGAGAAAGTCTTACGATGGCGTTTTTTTTTTACATACTTACACGAAGTAAAAACGTATAACATGTATTACCCTTGGCTTTTCTTTGTGGGTCTGCGCCGGCCAATCTAAATGACGGTGCTTTAGCTTGCAAATCCAATCATGGGTTTATTGACCGCATCCAGCATGCGCTAATTCGCAACAGGCGGTACAAAGTGCGCATGACAATAAGCGGAAAGCAAAGTCAAACCTACGTTATTGAAGAAGTGTTTTTATTTTATATAAGATTGACAATTTTCGCTTTGACTAAATTTTCGCTTTTCGCTTTGATGGGCTGTTATCTAGCGATATTACGTATTAGTATATACCAAATCAGTGAATATTCATTTTCGCGCGCTTTGATTGGTTCCTCAAATAGTAGATGTCCAACACTTTTTCTTGTTTTGAAAAAACTAAAAATGGTGGTTCGTTTCGCGAGCGATACTGCGTTTTGAATCTTTTTCCACCGTATTTTGTTCTACTGATTTGGCATATATTAAAACAACTATCCCCCTCAGGGTCGGCTAGTGGTCTAGTGGTGGCCATGTACCTCGACGCTTCGCGTCTCGATATATCCACCTCTTTACCTCCCCTTCGGGGTATAGTTGTTAATTAAGACGACTATATGAATCTATAAATGTTATGAAATCCGGGCTAAAGTCTATAGAATTTCATAAGTGAATTGTTCAGCGTATGCGCAGTCTTGACCTAAGAAATAAGAAAGGCAAAACAAAACAGACGGAAATGCAATCGTTGCTTTGTTATTAGTTTTAGTCAGAGCTTTAGTCAACTTTCGTTTAATCTGACCAAAACCCAGTTCGTAAAGAAGTAACGCAATTCATTCGCTTTTTTTTTGTTTTTACCGGTCAATATTTTGACGGCTTGAAAAGAGCGGCTAGCGACATTCAACTTTTTCGCCCAAATTTGTCATTCATTCACCAATGCTTTTACCTTTTTAGTAATATTTCTTTTGAAATAAAGAATGTTTGGAGCGAAAACTGAAGTGAAAAGTGAGAGAACTCGCACTGGTAGCAGAATTAGGGTTTTAATCAACAAAAATGTGCGATGTTTCTCACCGTCCAATACGGGAAATTTCTCCCAATTAGCGGTCAATATTTTGTGCTATCGCCGTCTCAAAATTGCAATTTGTGCATGAGCGTCTTTTTGACAGACAGAAAAGAACACGGAATTAAGTGTTGAGAAATGATTTACACTGGAAGCGTTTTCAAGAAAGTTGTCAATCCGCATTTATTGCATGAGAAGTCGGTGTTTCAGTCGGTGTTTCACCGGCGAAACAGAAGCGATACCGAATTCCCGCAACAATCGCCGTTGGCAAACCCAAGGAATGCCACTATGGATGAATTACAAGTTTTAATTTTTTTTCAACTCGCGTAAACATAGTATGATGATAGTTTACCCGGAGGTCCGACAAAGCGTTTTCTTGTCTCTTTTTTGCATATGAAAAAGGTAATAGTAAAACTCTCGATTAAGTTTCGTTTTCTTGTCAATACTGAACTCCTTTGTTGGCTTGGTATGCGCGTAGCAGAATGGATTTATTTTTTTTTTCAAGGAGAGGCCACGAGGGCGAGAGGAATAATAATAGTTGAAGTGAATCCTAAAGGCGCGATCTAACGGTGATGAGAGTAGATGAGAGCTCATGAGAGTTTTTCCCGTTTGATCGCAAACTATCATCGACTCTCATTCACTCTCATCCACCCTCATGCACATGTTCAAAGTTTTATGAGAGTCGATGAGAGTTGTGTATCGTTTGATCGCGCGGATGAGAGTTTTTCAGTCAGCAGTTGCCGCCAAAAGAACTGCAGGGTTTTTTTGGTTCCAAAGAGCTGCAGGCTTTCCTCCGCGGAAAGGATGGGTACTAGTGCTCACGCTGACTCTTATCAACTCTCATCACCGTTTGATCGCTTCTCGTGAGAGTAAATAAGAGTGGATGATAGTTGGAACTCTCATTAGCTCTCGTCAACTCTCATCACCGTTTGATCCCTGCTAAACGGTTTGCCTGTACCGGGCTTTAATTTATGAGAATGCAGTACTGATAAAAAACCACTAGCGGCTCAGCCAATCAGAATGCAGCATTGATAATAGAGTGTTTGATTTGATAAATTTTCTCAACCATATGCGTCTTTTTACGCGCACCCTCACACAAGAAGACGCACACATCGTTGCGCATTTTTAGCTGATTGTTTAGGGACACTGTCCTTAACTTACAGCTATAGTTATGGTTCTTGCGTTCCATATTGGTAGTGCATTGTTAATATAAGGACAAAACTAGCTCAACTAGCTCAACGCTCGTGCCAAATAAGAATAATCCGCCTTAATGTGAACAAGGCCTAACAATAGGGCTATCTCCTAATGTGAACAGCGCCTAGTATCAGGATTTTATGCTAGTGCGAACGTGGTCTTGCAATAGAGTACTTACCAATTAGGATACTGACCAAAAGTAATGGTAAAACTGAATTTCATTTCAGGGAAGCGTGGCCACAACTCAGACAAATAAGTGTGGCAGAAGCTGCGGTCCTAATAAATTCTGTCATTCTTTCTTCAAAATGTGTGTGCATTATCCATCGACACTTACGCGCATGAAGAGGAAACCAAAAAAGGGTCATCCTTGCACACAAGATGCAGACTGTCCACCCGTAAGGCCTGCGCAGTTTTGCCATCAGAATCTTAAAATATGCTATAGTGCGGCAAACATCACACAAATCCCTCCCATCGCCACAACTCAAAGACAGCGCATAGCTTGTATCAGCGACAACAACTGTACCCTTAACTTCTTCTGTCATGACGTGTTCAACTTCTGCGTGCCAATACCCCCTGGGTTTGGGTGTCGGACGGACGCACAATGTCGGAAACACGAGTATTGTCACAACTTGTCCCACGTGTGCCAACAAGCTCGCACTCACGCGTCAAATCCTGGTGGGCGGAGTAGAAGTTGTCCGTTATCGCAACAAGACTGTCGCATCTTGAAATTCTGTAGACTGTTAAACCGTAGTCAGCCGCCTAATGTGCGCGTGAGAAAGTGTAGCGGATCAAGGTGTGGCAAGCGCGTTGGTGTCTGTGTGGCACACCAGAAGTGCTCAAACTCTACCGACTGCCAAAATAACACCTATTGCCTCAAGGGAGCGGGATTGTGCATGCCTTACAGGCTCTCAGGCCAGACGTGTGTTCTTAATACTACTACTACCATGCAGGTAAACTCTAGATTAGCCGTCTGTTTGTTTGCTTAACCGTCTATATCTCAGGATTCGTACGCGTCCTGGAAATCCTGGAATATCCTGGATTTTCATTTCCTTCCTGGAAAGTCCTGGAATGTTAAGGAAACGCCTGGAAAAATGTGTCAATTCCGTGAATCTGATTTTGGGCTGCAAATTATGACACTCAGCACTGTTATCATACTGCAACAAGAGTGAATAGAAAAGAAAGTATTTAAATTGCCGTAGATCAGTCCAATATAGTAAAGCTGCTTCCTTTAAAAAGTGTGATAGTTTTGGGGAGGAGGGGCATTTCTACCCCATAAAAATTCCTGGAAAATTAACTAAAGACCTTGTCATTCAGAAAGCGTACGAACCCTGATATCTGTTTGCTTGTCTGTCTTTTGCCTTCTGTGTGATCATTTGTCTCGCTTGCTGTATGCTTGCAGTCCGTCCGTAAGTGTCCTTCTGTCCCTGTGGTTATCTTAATTCTATCTGGTAGTTTGTCTGCCAGTCTGAAAGTCTGTATGCTTTTGCAGTCTGTCAGTTCGTCTGTCAGTCAGTCAGTCAGTCCCTCTGTCAGTCCGTCTGTCTATTAATCCGTCTGTCTGTTAGTCCGTATGTCTGTCAGTCCGGCTGTCTGTTAGTCCGTCTGTCTGTTAGTCCGTCTGTCTGTCAGTCCGTCTGTCTGTTAGTCCGTCTGTCTGTCAGTCCGTCTGTCTGTTAGTCCGTCTGTCTGTTAGTCCGTCTGTCTGTTAGTCCGTCTGTCTGTCTGTCCGTCTGTCTGTTAGTCCGTCTGCCTGTTAGTCCGTCTGTCTGTCAGTCCGTCTGTCTGTTAGTCCGTCTGTCTGTCAGTCCGTCTGTCTGTCAGTCCGTCTGTCTGTCAGTCCGTCTGTCTGTTAGTCCGTCTGTCTGTTAGTCCGTCTGTCTGTTAGTCCGTCTGTCTGTTAGTCCGTCTATCAGCCTGTCTGTATGACCGTCTGTTTGCCTTCTGTCTGATAGTTTGTCTGCAAGACTGTATGTTTGCAGTCTATCCGTCCACCCGTCTGTCTGCTCGTCCCGCCTGTTTGATTATTTGTCTGTATACTTGCAGTCTGTCCTTCCATCCGTTTGTTTGCCTTCCGTCTGATTATTTCTCTGTCCGTCTCTAAGTCTGTATACTTGTAGTCTGCCCGTCCGTATTTTGACTTCTGTCTGATTGTTTATCTGTAAGTATGTTTACCTGTGTATCCCGTCTGCCTTTCTTTCAGTCTGTCCCGTCTGCCTATATGTCTACTTGTCTCTATGTCTGTCGGTTTCCCTGCGTCTGCATAAGCTCTTTCTTTCTTTAGGTTTTCCCTTCCAGGTTATAAAAAATAAAATGGTCTTAAATGTCTAATATACCAAGCTCGTGAGCTTGGATCTTACGCAACTCGGAAGCTCTAACTTTGCTGTTAGAGCAGATTTCGTATGGCTGTGAAAACCGTGACCGCGCCGCGACTACGCGATTTCATTCCGCATCTACAGCAGGCCAGGTTCCGTGCCGCGACCGCGGCCATGCCGCGGCACTTTTCACAGTCATACGAAATCTGCTTTATTGTTTCTTGCTGATGCTTTCGTCGCAGTAACGTTGTCGTTCGTATTTTAATAATATATATTATATATATAATATATAATATATTATAATTATATATATTATATAAACCAATCACAAGCATCCACACTTGTCGTCTGTCATAGAATTTAAATATGTTAATCACAAATGAAGACAAAAATATGTCATTTCAAAGATACCTATATTTCGATCTCTAACAATTTGACAAAAACTTCCAACGCAAAACTTTATTGGACGTTTCGTCTATTCAGCCTTCTTCAGCTAAAATCAAAATTTGTAAAAATTTAAAAACTAATACATGGTTCGGCTAAACTGGCCTTATATATATTATATATATATTATAATACATTATATATTATATATAATTAAAATTATATCTTGACCAAGGAACAGCAAGTAAAGGGTCGAAAGTTTTTCTATATCGTAGCTTAGAGCGGTTTTCACATGACTGTCGTGAAAACAATTGCAATTCAGCAATCACTATCCAATCAGAATCGAGAGAAATCACGACTTGCTCCTAAATGGCTTTTTTCTCAGCCAATTGCAAGCCGACCCAATTACTAAGTAATTACACAATTGTAATTACTACAGAATTTGATTGGCTGAGAAAAACGAGTAGCCAATGAGAACGCAAAGCAATCCGCTCTAAATGCCACCTTATTCTATTTTCAGAGGAACAGAGAATACATTAGTCCGTGCCAGACAGGTCTTCAATGCAAAGCAGGCCGACGTAGGTGGACAATGAAGATGAAATGGAGCAAAAATATCACCAGAATTCTAAAAAAACTAAAATTCCCTAGAGTCGTACGTGAGATCCATGGAGCGAAACTCTGGCTTAGAAGCCACCCCAAGGTAGGGGTGTGTAAGAATGCCACAGCGTAGCTAGAAGCGGCTATTACGGTAAGCTCATCAAGTATGGCAGGCCAGTCAATATGCAATTTCAGAAACACCTTGTGTTCAGCGTTGAGCTTCAGCATTGCAAAGAAGGGGATGAGTGTAATAGACGTAGACTTCAGACGCATAGTAGACGGATATAAAGACAACGAGAAGTTTATCGTCGAGTTAAAACAGCTCTGCGAATCGGTGTGCGCATGACAAAACCGTGGTATACTTCGGCGGGCTCGTCAGCTCTCATTCTCGTACCCAGACCTCCCCGGCTCATCATCTCGCAGGAAGGTTTTAGTGACGACCATTGACGCATGCGCGAGATTTGATACTTTTAAAGCAAGAACTTTGTGCGCATGCACCAAGGTCCAAAATCAACAGAAGCCCTCTTATGGCTGTTACCATTCTCGTACCCAGAGCTCCCCAGCTCGTCTGCTCGCAGAGGTGGCTCTGGGGACATCCAGTTGAGGACCGTCGCTGATTGGTTGATTTTGAGCGTTGGAGCATGCGCTGAAAGGTCTTTCTCTCAACGGCTCTGTATTAAATCTCGCGCATGCGTCAGTGGCTGTCACCAGAGCCTCCCCCGCGAGGAGACGAGCCGGGGAGCTCTGGGTAAGAGAATGGGCTGTTACCAAAGCGTACCCCGCAAGGTGACAAGCCTTGGAGCATTGAGTACGAGAATGGTCAACTAACAGTTAAGATTAGTAAAGAACGCTTCTTCTAGACTTTCTGTTAAATATTACCTTCGGTTGCTTTTCCTGATGGCGTTGTGTATAACTGAATGCCGAGTGTTCTCAACGACGTTTTTGAGAAGTTATTTACGAAAAAAGGTTACCATGTAAAAAACTGAGAAGAAGTCAAGGAACAAGTTACGAAAAAACTGGCACATCGAGGATGAATTTAATGGATCGTGCATGTTGGAAAAAGTGGAGAAGATTATGTCGGTTCATTTCCCCTTAAGTGAGAATTTACAATTTTCATGCATATTTGCACTAGATGAAAAATGTATTCAAAATACTTTTCCCAGGGACACACTGCATTGTCACTTGTTTGGAAACTAATTTTGTTTGTGGCAAGCGGTCTTACTAGTGCATGCTAGAGTTTATCCCTGATCTTCTGCATTTCACGTTACTGTTTTTGCGACATTTTTTAAAGCTATCGGGTAAGAAAAATATAAACTATATGTAATTATTATGACGTAATGTGTTGAAATTTGTGGTATCACTGATGTTATTTTTTTCATTGGGAAATTTTAAAAAATCTAGTCGCTACTTTTGGAAGCAGGTTTCATTTTTTTAAGATCGTAGAATTGTGTCAAAATACCCTGCTAGCAGAGGTTTCTTTCTGTCAGTCTTTTATTAGCTAGGAAAATTGTTCGCGTGTCTGGTATTTCGCATATTAAAACTTTATTACTTTATAACAACCACGCGAAATACCAGACACGCGAACAAGTACCTAATAAAATACTGACAAAAAGAAACCTCGGCTCGCACACTACAATCACTTGTCGAAAAGACCAATCCTTTTATAGGATTTTTATTTCAAGGCGCGTTTTATATTTAAAAATGGACTGGTCTGTAAAAGTAGTGCAGGCCGTAGTGTCGGTATCAAACTTGTTTACATGTCAAGGGGTCGGAACATCATTGTCACCCAAATCATCATTATCATCGTTTCCCACGTGGCTCGTGATCGGCCATCGGGGGCAGCTGCTTGAGAGACGGAAAGTGGTTTTCCGACAGCTGCATGAAGTCTTTTTTATTGGTCATTAGTCGAAGGGATTTGCTCTCTATCAATCCCAAGAATATTTTCTAGGTTTTTGAAGTTCCTCCTTTGGTCAAACAGAACCTGCTTCAGCAACGCATCATTCGTCATCCTGCACACGTGCGAGGTACTTGCAATGTTGCATGTAGTAGAATTCCTGGACTGGTTGGGATCAGTAAGATATTAAAGTCTATATCAAGAGATAAATATGGATCAAAAACCATAAATTCATTATTATCACGAGGATAACTAAGAATAATGTTTTGAGATGCTACGAGGACGCGGTCATGTTTCAATATGGCAATTTGAAAAAAAAAAAGACTGAACTGAATTTTCCTAAACTTCATCAATCTTTATTACCAAGAGGACAAGAAAAGATTACTTTTTTGGGATGCTAAATTTTGATTCGATATAGGGTGCTCAGATAGACTCAGATCTTGTATGCATCAACTCTGCAAGTCACTGTTTTTTTATACTTCACAGCTACTTTACCAAAAGGACTGAATTTAATTTTCTGAAACTTAGTGAAAAATATTTTTGCCAGGAGGAGAAGTAAGGATATTATGTTTTGAGATGCTACATTTTGATTCGATATGGGATTCACTCGGATCTTGTATGCATGTACACTCTGAAATGATTACGTAACTCAACTATTTTATACTTCACAGCTACTTTAACAAAAGACTGGATGGAATTTTCTGAAACTCTAATATATTGATCGAGTGCGTTTTGAGATGCTAAGAAATCACGGTAAAATCTCGTATCAATTTGGGTTGTTCTCAGATTTTTGATACATTCACCCAGAAAATAGTAGAAAAAGATACGGTAATCAGAATGACAGTAACACAGAATGGCATTTTAGGAATCGGTAATCTCCTTCATTAACTTGATCGTGTGCCGCGCGGCGAGATCAAACGGCAACGACCACGCAATATCCCATCAGAACGTTCGTCTTGTAGCCTCCTAATGACAATAAACTTTGACCCACACGAGACTAAAATAGATATATACTCGTGATGGAATGCACGTGGAATACGAGACTAATAACACTGTGCGAATAATAAAATATAACATATCCTTGTCTATTTTAGATATTTTAGTGATCACATAGTTGATATACCGTTGATTTCACCACCCACAGCAGTATGAGGAATACAAAAACGTATCTTTTTAGCGCAAAGCTAAAAAAGGAACGTTTGCAGAACAAAATTGTACATAGAGGATATTGTACGGTGGCGCGAAGATATGAGTTTTATTTTCGAGTGGCAAGAACAATATTTTACGAATGAGGGCAGAGAATGAGTAAAATATTGTTTTTGACACGAGAAAATATAACTCATATCTTCAAGCAACCGTGTAATTTTCGTTTTATTATATAGACAAACCAGAAAAAATATTCCAAATTGATTTCCAAGCACTTTTGTTTTGACCAATATCCTCACAAGTGAGGCAGAAAATATGTCACTCAGGTTACGGATGTAGCTTCGTGCGAGATCTACGAGTGGCGTATTTCCCAGTAAACTATAGAATAAAAGTGAATATCCTTTGGTTATATATACCTCTATTTTGTGAATGATACATTAGTATCGAGGTTTAAAAGTATAAATGGTTACCAAACTAATAATCACAAATACTAATAGACAATGTAATTTTTGAGACGCCTATATTTCGGTTCCATACAAGAGCCTTCTTCAGGGCGCATGGAAAACGCACCGTTGTATTGACCGTGGTGAAGCTCCTTACTTATTCGCGTTTCCCGATTCGACTGTTTACTGATCTTCGGCCATTTACCGATTCAGTTCCGGGGGGATACTCAAAAGGAAATATTTCTAAATAACTCTCAAACACATTTTTTTTTCCATGACAGAACCGTAGGTCCAATTTTCAGGATTCGTGAACCGGGTCAAGAACAAATTTCCCATGAAGAATTGAACAACGCAGCAATGTGTCGTGCGACCATAAGCGCGATGTTAGGCACACGGATCACATTTTGCAACTTGCACGAAGTAATAGAGACTTTATTTTCATCACGACTTTCTAATTGAAGAAATATCGAGTGCTTTTCTTTGCATAAAGTTATGACGAATTGTTTTCCATTCGCCCTGAAGAAGGCTCTTGTATCAGGAGCCGAAATATATGCGTCTCAAAAATTTTGTCTATATTAGTATTTGTTATTTTTGGTTACCAAACTAACATACACCAAGAATGATAACTGCTGAACTTCTTGTCGTGGTTTTGATCGATATGCAACAAGTCTATCTTCAGTTACACAGATGTGATAATTATGGGTATATACGCTTGTTGCGCAGCGTGTGTGATCAGTCCACTACTGGTATATGTATCTATCTTGCCTGGGGCAGGAGCTGAGATATTCTTTGACTTCTTCAAGTGCGTAAAATACTTAAATAATCAGTTAAACAATTTACCAAGTCGCTTTATCCTTATATGACAACGCAGTTGGTGAATCGATAGCTCAAGATAGCTTTGTGGTGCGCCGCTTTCCCTAAGGCGCAAAAAGAAATATCTGAAAAATGCACGTGGTTATCTGCGAGATAGTTAAATTGCGGCTTCTTGGTGAACAGTAATAATATTACCTTTGTCTAGCCTCATCCGCAGGCATCTCTCGGTTCAAAACAAGAAACATCGCGCGGGGTTGCTGTGCTGGGGCGAAAACGCGCGAGAAGACTAGGCACGAGCAAAAAGCCGAGGGGGAGAGGCCCCTCTTTTTATCACCGATAAGAGCGCGGGCTCATCTTCAACCGCCAAGGCTGGAAGCCGAGCCAAAACCACGCCTGCGGAGGAGGCTAACCTTTGTCGACATGGGTGGTATTTTTTAAGCTTATAGCATGATGTGATATATTTTCGTCACAACTAGTGTAGGTTACATGAATAAATAGACGTCGAAGGTCAGTTAATTGCAACCAGTTGGTATCTATTGACGAGCTCAGAGGACAGGCTAGTCTGTAACGATCACGTCTGTCTCGAGTTACGATTCTCAAGGTGTTGCAATCATCACCAATACAGTGCGCAATTCAAAGTTAAAATGCCTTGGCTCTGAAATCTGTAGCTATCTATCAACATCGCATAGAGATATCATTACAGGAGAGATACTTCAATTCATTGCGTGCAAATCCAATCTTTCAGAGATTAGTGTGTACCCTTAAGCCCACGTTCGTGGCATAATTGTCGGATTGATTATTTCCGCCGACCGACCGGCCTTGAACCACAAAACAGACTTGGAAACATTATCCCGCTAAACCCTGTTCTGTCCTGCACGTGGAAATGCTGGCTCGCTGTGCCTAGTCGCGTGCCACTGCCTGATTTTTCCAACTATTTTTGACCGCCCACGTTTTCATAACGTTTCTTTCCAAGAGCTGCAGTAGCTTCACAATTCCGCCTTCTAAAAGATAAAGGATACTGACCGAAGCATACGGTCGAATAAGTCAATATTGCAGTACCCAGTACCAGTTCCTATCTATTTTATGTGAATTCGTTTCCAGGATACGTGTTGTCTACTTGCAAAATTTGCTGATACAATGAGCTCTCAAAGGTAGAAATGGTAGAATGACCGCAAGACATCCTGCAAAAGAACCCTTAATTTAAATTCACAGCTTTATTGCTCTGAAAATTATTACAGGCTATCATGATGTCCCAGGATTGCCAATGAACCCTTTCAGTACAGTTTCTGGGCTCTAGACCCTAAAGAATCGTTTCTTTTTCAGATCAAAAGTTTTGATCTGATTTTGCTTCGATAGACCGTAAAATATTCGCCTCAGGATGAATTTAATAGTCTTGTCTGGTTCCGCAGTCAAGACTATGTGCTATTCTGGCAGGCCCGGTTGGATGAGGGAGAGGGGGAGGGTGATCCCCATGGTTCGGCATTAATCCATCCACTGCGACATCCGATATTCCTGTCACTAGTGCGTTTGCAGCCATCGGTCTTGAAGTTTGTGCGTAAAATAGTGAAACTTTAGGGGTACAGGGGAAACTATAAGAAACAAAAACATAGGCGCAGGGGGCGGCTCAAGGGCCCCCCCCCCCCCCTTTTCGATAGATTTCCCCATACATTTACTGTATTTGCAAGAGCAAGGTTTCAACTTTGGCCTCCATTTTTTTTTACTTTGTGCCCCCCTTTTTGTAGATCCTAGATCCGCTCCTGTAAAAAGGATTTCGGTCTTTGATAGGGTATGGAAGTCCAAGACAGAGTTACAGTCATGAAGCGTGCCTCCATAGAGCAGATTTCAGATGACCATCGTGAAAGTAAACGCAATTGTGCAATCACTAGCCAATCAGAAACAGGAGTAATTACAACTTACTGCTGAATGGTTTCCAGCCCAGCCAATCAGGAGCCGAAGCAATTGGCTAGTAATTCCTTGCTTGTAATTAGTTCGCAATTTGATTGGTTGATAGAAATAAGCAGCCAATGAGAAAGCAAACCAATTGCAAACACGATGGTCATCTGAAATCCGCTCTACTAGAGTTGAAGATTCAATTCATTATTCCATTATTGATTTCATTATTCAATCCAAAAATGCAATTTTCAATTCAACATTGAAAATTTTGTAATCTAAATAATTACTCTGGGTGAGCAATTGCTTATTCAGAAACCAAATGCATTTTTGGATTGGATAATGAAGTCAATAATGGAATAATGAATTGAATCTTCAACTCTAGGGGGCACGCCTCATGTCTTTTGACTGCAATACAGCAAAAACTCTATTGTTCTTTAATGAGTTGAAATCCATTTTCGTTTAAAGGGACTGTCTCGGGTGTTTTAGTTAAATTATTTAAAAAAAAAACGGCCAGTGGTCAAAAACAAAAACAACACAGAAACGTCAACGTAATCTAAGAAAGAACTGAAATTCACATTTTATAAACATTTAAAAACAGCTCAGCCTGGTAAGATTTCAAAAGGGAGATTCGCATCTATTTCCATCCGCTCTATAACAAGCCAAAATACTCCAATTTGGGCTTAGCTGGCAGTTGAAAGGTTATATACTAACAAAGCTTTGCTTATTTCCTGCGAACTGAACATCATTTAGGGTAACTAAATTAACCCTAAAATAGGGCATGCCTCCTTTAAGAACGTAATCGTGTTCTTCTCTGCTCAGTTCTCTATTTCGCACCGAAGCCTTCCATTTGTAGAAAAGAACACTCGTCAGGGTAAACATATGAGCAGACGTTTAACCGACCACTAGACAGAAAGAAACCCATTTGGGTACTCCACTGATGTTTTGGTAGGGGTGTGCCGCCGAGGCCTCCTGACCTGACCCTATCAGAGACCAAAAATCCTCGATTTTATACCCAACCATAGACCTACAGTAAAAATTATATACCCTAGCGCCGACCTAAAGTTAGTCACCACGGTGGTCCAGTTGGTCGTTTATCAAAGCGGTACAACTTTGATCGAAATTTGTTTGTAGTCGCCATACTGAAATACATATCCACGAATATTCTTTCTTTATCTGCTACGCACCGAAAGATATATGAATATTTTAGCATCCAAAACAAAGAAAGATTGTTGAAATGACTGCCACGTGGAATGAATGCCACGTGATGGAAAACATTATGCCAAAGCCGAATAGGTATTTTTACTTGAGGTCATACACCTTATTCCAAAATGGCCGAGGTTTTGTTCCATTGGCCCTTGTTCCAATGGCCACTCTCATGAAATTATCTTTCGTCTTTGAGCTTGAGTGAATATAAAAGAAAACAATAATTTCATAAGAACGAGGCCACAAGGGTCAGTCAGCCATGTTGGAGTAAGGTGTATGCTGACTTTTGTCTTAGGATTTTACGCAGCGGTTGAAGACAAAACTGAACTAGATTTTCGTTAAGCATTTTTATTACAGTTCTACTTTTTGTAAAAAATACGTAGCAACCAGAAGCTACAGCACAATCTCTCAAACCTTTTTTCGCGTATCTATTACGCGACCCAGTGCATGAAAGAGCCCGAGTCCGCCGCTTCTTCGTTATTGTTTTCGTTAGACATTAGAAGACGAATTACGTGTAGAAACATTTAAATCTACATCTAGAAACAAAGTTCCAGATTTGATTTACCAAGATCAATCGAGAAAATTGCTCTATAAAGTCTATAAATCAGCCGATGGAAATGGATGCTTTCGCCGACTTGGAATGTTGCTATACTGTCAAAATGGCGGCTGACACAGGCTCTTTAAAACCTCGAGTGAATCGGCTTCTGCCGTGATGTGTCGCTTGGCTTCCCTTGCGAGACATGACGCGACGGAAACAAATTTACCTCAGCGTTACTGCACTAGGCAAAACTGGAGAAGAAACTGTTTGGCTCCTCTAGCTTGTTGGACAACGAAGAAAATCCCAACGCCAAAAAGCCGAATAAGGGGCTGTGTCACGATTTTAGCACACTTTTGATGATGTAAAAAAACATACAAATAACTTATGAATAGCCAAAATACTAGTGTAGGTTTGTTAAATAGCCCTTTAACTACAAATCAATAATGATTGTAGGCTTCACGGACCTATCACAGAGCGGATGGAAACTGATTGCAACAATGAGTTTTTGAAATCTTGTCAGGATGACAAGTTTTCAAAGTTTGAATTTACATCAAAATTTGCTTGTAAATCGGAAGTCTAGTCGCTCGCCTACATTGCCTATTAGGCTAATACCAAGTGATATAAGTGATTTGGGGATGATTACATACACATTTAGAGCTGTATTTACAAATTTATTCAAATAACCGCGACACAGCCCCTTTACTGGCCTACTTGTTACCTGAAAATGTGAAAACTTATGGATATTTCTTTGGACACTTTCTCAGGTCTTTCAGGGTCAGTCTCAGTCTACGGCACTGCCGCGCACACCAAGCCAATACAAGAAACAACGTTTTAGTCCCGAAATGGGCGTTGTTACACAGTAAATTTCGATCACACATCTATTCTATTATGTATCTTAGACACCGTCGCTGTCACCTCTATCTGTCAAGCTTATTTACAAACCAATTTTATTCCATTCGCATCACTGCGCCTTGTTTTTTGGAGTTATTGGTGACCGCTTGAAATATGCGAAATGTTACATTAGTTTTGCAGGGTCATCGACTTTCTCGCTGCGGTACTGCTGCGCACACCAAGCCAGTACAAAAGAATGTGATATTCCCAAATACGCGCTGTTGAACAGTAAGTTACGACCACACACGATAGCGTGGCTCAGCCATACGGCGCGACGAGTTCTTACTGCGATTTTCATAATTCTGCGAACTCTACATCGACCAACAAACCACGGTTTGGCTTCCGTCAATCAAACGAGTGAACAGCTCTGGGTGGTTTCACGGAGGCTTTGATAGATCTTTTGAACTGATAAGGGTTAGCTAGGCTTCAAAACACAATTTTCACTGTAAAATGCAAACCAAACACAGAAAACATACGTGGACTTGACTTAAAAGGTTTGATTGACGGAAGCCAAAACGCTGTTTGGCGTTCGGAAATGTCAAGTGGGAGTTCGCAGAATTTTGAAAACCGCAGTAAGGGCAGTGTTTATCGCACCCATATCGCTATTCTCTTGTTGCCTGCTTGTACATAGGTGGCACCTAGGAAGCCAAACTGCGCCATGTCCCAACGCGCACGGAGCGGTGAATCCTCGATAATCGCGTAATGACTTTTAAGCATCACTTCGTCGTCGTCGTGATTTATAAGACACGGTTTTCTATCCGTCGCCGGGGAGCCAAAATGTAAACCCTGATCGTAAAATCTATACGAGGAGGACACCCGATTACCCCAGCAAATAATCTTCCCGTCAAATGTTTTGTCCTTGCGATGATGTTTAATAATATTCCAGGTGTAATCCATGTGGGACTTGTTGTATAACCCCCACACCCCATCCTTAAAAAGCTGATTGGATCTACCAGGGTTAAACACCGCGTATGCATCCTCCGAGGCTTCCCAGCCATCCGGTGCCGTAACAAACGTAAAGCGTACCGACTGGCGGCCTTTTGCGAAAAGTAATCGTATCAGCGAAGTGTTTAGGTGAACGCCTGCATCGGCGTCACGCGTGATTGATAGATCTACACTATCTCTTTGGTGTATTGAATGAAACAAACTACCGTACATGGGATCCGTGTTGGCTCCAAGACAGGAATGTCCCCTCCTTGCCGGGCACACCCAGCTGTAGTCATCAGTGATCTTAGCAACAAGAGTCCATCCACCTCCGGCCGTTGTCATGTCACAGTAGCTACGGAAAGCATGCCTACTGTTGTCCCCTCCCAGCGGGTTCAACCAGTACATACCGTCCCCTGACTCTCCCCACGAAATAAGATCTCTAGGCATGATTTCCGGGGGGTGCTGTTGCTTGGTTGTTGGGAGGGGATCCCTTGAAGTTGTTGCCATTTTCCTCGAGAACAAATTTCGACTTTAGCTTTGTTCTGATCATAACGTATAATGCCTTCGAGGTTTTTTGTACATGGGTCTGATGAGAAACGGACAAAGTTGCTACAGCTAGCTGTACAGCTTTCGCCTTTCTCTCCCTGCAAAACAAAAACAGACTACATCAAGTACTGTCGCACGCTCTGCAAGGCCCGTGTAGGAACATGACAATGTTCTGCTCGTTTTGCTGTGTTAATTTTATACGAAACAAACTTTCAAAATAACATCAATAGTTTTCTGTACTTATGTCTACATATTACTACATAACCAATTTTCAGTTATAGTGCTTACAATCTCCTATACAGAGTCGTCTTTGTAAACTAGTAAAGCGCCATTAACGAGTTTCTAGTTACGATAACTCTTGCAATTAATGTGCTCCTAGACTATTTTCGCTATTAATGGGTTCCTGGTTACTTTCGCCATTAATGGGTTTCTAGTTACTATCGCCATTAACGGGCCCCTATGTTACCATCGCCATTAATGAGTTTACTATAACTCTCGCCATTAATGGGCTCCTAGGTTACTCTCGTCATTAATGGGCTTCTAGTAACTATCACCAGGAATAGATTGAAGAAAGGACAGAACAAACGGATTATGCCAACGATAGTTAATAATCCTATTTCCACGCTAGTAACTATCGCCATTAACGGGCCCCTAGGTTACCATCGCCATTAATGAGTTTACTATAACTCTCGCCATTAATGGGCTCCTAGGTTACTCTCGTCATTAATGTGCTCCTAGGTTACTCTCGTCATTAATGGGTTTCTAGTAACTATCAGCATTATTAATGGGCTCCTAGGTTGCTCTCGTCATTAATGGGTTTCTAGTAACTATCACCATTAATGGGCTCCTAGGTATCTAGGTGCGATAGGATAGGTACTATCGCCAAAATGGGCTCAGACAACCAAACTTGGGTGAAGTTGTCTAAGTGGCAAGGGGGTGCAACTGCATGGTCACGTGGTATGACGTCATTGATGACGTCATCAAACGTGAAAAGGTTTACATCGTTGAAGGGATGAACCTTAGATAACCACACTTGGATGAACAAGTGCTTAGTCACGTGGTATAACGGTGCAAGGCTATCTATTCATGTACAATGGCAACCTTTTTGTCTTGTTAAAAAAATATGTACAACCGGGAGCTCCACTTTTAGCCAAGTGGCTAAATCTATATATTATTGCGAAGCGCTTAACTGGCAAACATTGAATATTTTTGAATTAGCGAAATGATCACTGGAACATGCCCAATAAAAACTTGGTATAAGAACATCGTTTTTATAAACATTTTCTATTGTTTATTATAATATAGCTACGATATAACGCGCGCTCTGATTTGTCCAAATCTATGCTCTGTTTCACCGATAAAGTAATGGTTCTTCCCCGCTATATAATCATAAAAGCATTAGAGCACAACTTATATGAATTTATCGGCAAATAGAGCACTTGTGGTGTTGGGAGAGATACTCGAAACTTTCAGTTAAGATCACTCGCCTGCGGGTCTTGATTTTACAACGTTCTCGTGTCTCCCAACATCACGCGTGCTATGTTGCGCCGATAAAGTCATAGAAAGTCTAATGCTTAACGAAAGCATATATTCATCATCCCAGTCAAATTCTGTTTTAACCTAGAAAATCAAGAAACCTATTGGACCTCTTAGGCACATTGCTTGATATGAACTTGAGCAAACGCAGAATGCAAGCTCAAGGCAAGTGAATATCACAACTACGCAAGTGCAAGCCTAAAATCAACATTAATAAGTTTGCTTGCGCTTGCTTTCGCTTGATTTACACTAGACGCAGGCCATGGGTAGGCAACGTCTCGACTTTATCGCGCTTGAATTGGAACTGTATGAGTATGATATCCTCGCGCTTCCGACTGCGATCGTGTGAAAACTAGCTCTTAAAGAGTCGCTGTCAGCCTCCATTTTGTCAGCCTAGCAACATACCGAGACAGAGAAAGCATCCATTTCCATCGGCTGATTTAGGGAATGTAGTGCAATATTTGCGATTGAATTCGATAAGTGAATAATAAAACTTTGTTTTTGGAAGACTATTTCAATATTTTTACACATAATTTGTCGTCTGATATCGACTGAAAACAATAACAAAGGAGTGGCTGACTAGGGCTCTTTAACGTCGGTGAGTCTCTTGTAGCAGCAATCTCTGTCCCAGGTAACCCTCCTATACTCGTACGTAACATATGCAGTCGTCATCTCCCCCCCCCCCCCCCCCTTCAATGTTTGTGTGCTATTCCACTGAACTGCGAGGCTTCAATGCGCGCCTTATAAAGTAGCGCATGAAGTTCTCAAAATTTTCCTCTACAGAAACCCATAAACATGAGCCTCAATTCTAAAAATAGACTCTTCTATCTTCGTTCACGCTGACGTCATCAATTGATATTAATGTGCCATTCAGAGATCGATTGGATCACAGAACAAAGGGCGTTATTTAATCTACGGGCACATTTGCAAGAGGCGTCCTCTTGTCCATCTTTGTTGATAAACAGTGAATATATATATATCTTATTAGACATTTTGCTGTACAATATCGCTGGATATTTTTTCGAGTCTGTAGTATTTTGTCGAGCCCGTCTTCGGGCGAGATATTGTACATTAAAATGTCTAATAAGTTGTTTATTATGCGACATTTATTTTCCGAAGTTTTGAAGTGGGAATGGATTAACTTTATGAAAATAGTTTGGAAGTGTACAATATCGCCGGATATTTGTACTCGCCCAAGTCTCACTCCTGCGATATTTATTCTCCTCTCGTTGCAGTTGGATAATAACGAGATAGAGCGGATTTCACATGACCATCGTGAAAACAATTGCAATTGAGCAATCGCTAGCCAATCAGAATCGAGAGAAATCATGACTTGCTCCTAATGGCTTTTTTCTTAGCCAATTGCAAGCCGAACCAATTACTAAGTAATTACACAATTGTATTTACTGCAGAATTTGATTGGCTGAGAAAAATGAGTAGCCAATGAGAACGCAAAGCAATCGCAATTACATAACAAGTGGCGAGACTAGTGGATTAGATTGGCTCCAATTGACGGGCTCTTGTCCTCCTCTCTTGTGGCTATGCGCTTTCGATCGATTTGAGTTCACTCACGATGAAAAGCTCTGTCTTATTCAGTTTTATTAAATACTATTTACAATATGAGTGTCGATGTTGTATCGACATGAATGTTGTAAAGTACTTATTAATAAATGGTCCCTTACATTTTTACACATAGAGTTGATATAGTTTCGCTGAGCCCTTTATTCCACTTGTACAGAAAAGAAATGTATAACTGTTTTTCGACTTACAAATCTTCTAAGAAAATTCACGAAGTATGGTAATTATCACAGGGAATTTCTGCAGAAACCCCTCCATGGGATAACTTCCCATGGTAGAAGGATGGGAGGTGTTCGGATTTCCCATGGTCATCCTTGTGTCAAATTCCGAACGCTTCCCATGCGTGTGCCTTGGGAAACTGAGCTTTTCCAATGGAAGAAATTCCCTGTGTATGGCTATCAGCCTTTTTAATATCCAGCAAATCAGTGGATATCAAATTCCGCGCTCTTCGCCCCTGTTCATATTCCCTTCGATAGTTGTATCAATGCAAAAAAATAACTAGCTATCGTTTACCAATCACTTGAAATGGTTCTTTACTCTTATCCGCAATCGGTCCGTGATCTATAAGAGTCGGAATTCCGGGAGCGGTAAAAAGATTATCACAAATCTTTATTGCGCCCTCGGCGGTTAAAGCTATCTGGCGGGCGAAATGTAAAGATGTAAAGAATGTAAAGAAACGGCAAAGATTCTACGTAATCTTTGTGCAAAATGTACAATACAAAATATGCACACAAATGTTTTAGATTAACAATTAGTCGTTTCGGAAATTATTGAACACATTGCGCAACTTACTGCTGTTTCTAGACTGTTATACTATATATCATATATATACTTTTAGAATAATTACTCAGCGATTCCGGCCGCGCGCTGATTGGTCGAGAGTCGCCATATTTTGCTATATTCACCAATGAATATAACATTGAAAGCATTGGGGGTCGCACGTGCCTAGTGTGCTTCGCTCGGCAGATAACACAAACCTCGGCGTTGACAAATCTCACTATCATGCTCAACCTCATTCAATAGGTGTTAAATATCACGCTCAACCTCATCCAATAAGTGTTAATTAGTGTGCTTCACACGTTCGATCACACAGGAGTCCATCGAGTCCATCACTGTGAGCTTTTGAATTTTGCGCGAAAATTAGCTGTCATGGTTACAAGTTAAGCGCCGTCTACACGAGACATGTTTCCTTGACAAGGAAACTTGACCGTGTAGCCGCACCAGCAATTTTCCTTGACAATTTTTCTTTGCTCGTGTGGACGAGACAAAATAGACAAATTTTCCTTGACAAGTATCTTTGTTGAAATAAAACTTGTCACGTACAAAACATTGCTCGTGTAGGTGGTCGTCAAGGACAAATTGACAATTTTTCATGACTTCATCATTAGTTTCCAAGCCCTAAATCAGGGGCGTAGCCAGGGGGGGGGGGGTCCAGGGTTCCGGAACCCCCCTCTCCCGCAGCGGAACCCGCCACCCCCCCCCCCCCCCCCCCCCCCCTTCCTCTGTTCTGGACCGACTTACTACTAAAACTGTAAATATTTAATAGACAACAAATAAAGCTCCAATAAAATGAAGCAAATATCTTCAAACGCTAGTTTTTCTCCGAGATCAATATTTTTGGCTGGGTTTCCTGTGGCGAGAATGCAAAAAACATGTCCGATCTATGTGGAGTTTTTTATTTTTTGAATTTTGGAACCCCCCTCTCATAAGTGCTGGCTACGCCCCTGTTTAAATGCACTCACGGCTGGTAACGCGACCAAGATGAAGGCACAGGTAGCCCGCGCATGTCCCATCATTTTTCATGACGTCATCATTAGTTTCCAAGCCCTAAATGCACTCACGGCTGGTAACGCGACCAAGATGAAGACACAGGTAGCCCGCGCGTGTCCCATCATTTTTCATGACGTCATCATTAGTTTCCAAGCCCTAAATGCACTCACGGTTGGTAACGCGACCAAGATGAAGGCCTTCGTCTACGCGAGCAATTTTCCCTTGACAATTTTTCCTTGTTTGTGTTTGCATGTCTGCTGACATAATCATCGTTGGCGCTTAAAAAAACAGATCACTTCCGGTAAATGCTCGTCTACATGGTCAAGTTTCCTTGTCAAGAAAACATTGTCAAGGAAATATTGCTCGTGCTGACTGTACCTTATGTCCCGGCCCTATCTCAAAAGATGACTGAAATCCGCGCCGCTACGAACCCATCATTCTCACTTTCAAAGTACCAATTAAAATCAACAGTTCAGCTTCTCCTACTCCTGTGGAGTAGGTGGGTGGGGGCTCCTGTTGATGGGCTCCCTGTGCATATGGTTAGGCCTAGTGAAGTAGATTGGGGCTCGTGTTGATGGGCTCCCTGTGCATATGGTTAGGCCAAGAAAAGTGAAGTAGGTTGGGGCTCGTGTTGATAGGGCTCCCTGTGCATATGGTTAGGCCTAGTGAAGTAGATGGGGGCTGGTGTTGATGGGCTCCCTGTGCATATGGTTAGGCCTAGTGAAGTAGATGGAGGCTCCTGTTGATGGGCTCCCTGTGCATATGGTTAGGCCTAGTGGAGTAGGTGGGGACTCCTGTTGATGGGCTCCCTGTGCATATGGTTAGGCCTAGTGGAGTAGGTGGGGACTCCTGTTGATGGGCTCCCTGTGCATATGGTTAGGCCTAGTGGAGTAGGTGGGGACTCCTCTTGATGGGCTCCCTGTACATATGGTTAGGCCTAGTGAAGTAGATTGGGGCTCCTGTTGATGGGCTCCCTGTGCATATGGCTAGGCCTAGTGAAGTAGATGGAGGCTCCTGTTGATGGGCTCCCTGTGCATATGGTTAGGCCTAGTGGAGTAGATTGGGGCTCCTGTTGATGGGCTCCCTGTGCATATGGCTAGGCCTAGTGGAGTAAATGGGGCTCCTGTTGACGGGCTCCCTGTGCATATGGTTAGGCCTAGTGGAGTAGATTGGGGCTCCTGTTGATGGGCTCCCTGTGCATATGGTTAGGCCAAGAAAAGTGAAGTAGGTGGGGGCTCGTGCTGATGGGCTCCCTGTGCATATGGTTAGGCCTAGTGGAGTAGATGGAGGCTCCTGTTGATGGGCTCCCTGTGCATATGGTTAGGCCTAGTGGAGTAGATTGGGGCTCCTGTTGATGGGCTCCCTGTGCATATGGTTAGGCCTAGTGGAGTAGATGGGGGCTCCTGTTGATGGGCTCCATGTGCATATGGTTAGGCCTAGTGGAGTAGATTGGGGCTCCTGTTGATGGGCTCCCTGTGTATATGGTTAGGCCTAGTGGAGTAGATGGGGGCTCCTGTTGATGGGCTCCCTGTGCATATGGTTAGGCCTAGTGGAGTAGATGGAGACTCCTGTTGATGGGCTCCCTGTGCATATGACTAGACCTAGTGGAGTAGATGGGGGCACCTGTTGATGGGCTCCCTGTGCATATGGTTAGGCCTAGAGGAGTAGATGGGGGCTCCTGTTGATGGGGCTCCTTGTACATATGGTTAGGCCTAGTGGAGTAGATGGGGGCTCCTGCTGATGGGCTCCCTGTGCATATGGATAGGCCTAGTGGAGTAGATGGGGGCTCCTGTTGCATGTCGCAACAATGCTGCATGTCGCAGACGAGCGCACTAAATGATGATACACGGCATTTATGATATAGTATATAACGCGCGCTCTAAAACTAATGCTCTATTTCGCCGATTAAGTTATAGCTATACCATACATCGGCGAAATAGAACACTTGTGATGTTAGGAGAGACACCCGGACCGTTGTAAAAACACTAACGTAAATTAGAAAATAACACCTATGTTGTATTGTGAATGTGCGCATTCTGATTGGTTAAAAAGCGTGTTTGTAAGAGACCTGAGAAACACGATTGTCACGCAACGCTGTCGCGCGTGTGTATGTTATTTTCTAAAAGCAATAAAAATACTTTCTGCGTGCTCTCTGGTTTCTTACAAACACTCGGGGAATGTTGGTCAAACTGATAAAACTTGAAAGACACTCGCCTTCGGCTCGTGTCTTTCAAGTTTTGATCAGTTCTCCCAACATCCCCCTCGTGTTTGTAAGAAAGCAGAGAGCACGCGGAAAGTACTTTTATTGCTTAAATATGAATTGAAATAATAAGAGTAAGAGGTTGTCTAAAGGCCCGTTCAAACGGCGCGATTTCAGCTGCGATTTCTGTGGCGATTTCATGGCGATGTCATATCGTGCGGTGTGAACGGTTGAGGATCTCATGGCGATGTCATATCGTGCGGTGTGAACGGTTGAGGATCTCATGGCGATGTCATATCGTGCGGTGTAAACCGTTGAGGATCTCATGGCGATGTCATATCGTGCGGTTGAGGATCTTATGGCGATGTCATATCGTGCGGTGTGAACGGTTGAGGATCTCATGGCGATTTCACTTGCGATGTCTCCGCGACTTCACAGACGTTTTGCATGCTCAATTTTGACTACGATGCGGATGCGATGTCCTTTCCGATCAGTAAAAACTGACACAAATCAAAGAGCTAAATCGCAGGCCATTCACACCGTTTAGCTTTACAAAATAATACTAAAGTAGCCATACTTCCTTTTTCTTTTCTTTGCTTTGCTTTGTAATTTTCGTAATTCACTGTCCTATATTGTAACTTTATGTTAACCCTCTGCCCGCCTCGTTAGCTAAGCTATTTGCGGGCACTGGCTATTTAGTTTTGTTATGTACAAAATAGAATAATAAAACCTTAAACCTAAAACCTAAACCGCCCAATATGACGTCGCCGCATAAATCGCACCCCAAATCGCGCCGTGAACACGGGACTTAGCAAAAAATAGAGCCAAGAGGACTAGCATTGGGGGAGGCATGATAGAGCAGATTTTGTATAAACCTCGCCATCTCGTGAAACTTCAACCAATCACATCCCGCGAAATGACTGATCAACCAATCAAAATGACTCGACACGACACGGGACAATAGAGCACATTTCTTATGACTGTGAAAAGGCACGGTACGGTTATGGCACGGCACAGAACCCCGCCTTATCGTGAACATTCAGCCAATCACACGGTCACGTGAACTAACTGATCGACCAATCAAATGGTAAGACACGACACGGCACGGCACCGTAACCTTTTCAAGATCATACGAAATCTACTTGCCACTAAATACCGGTTTCAAACAAAGTATCCATTTTCATCGGCTTATTAAGGGAATTATATATATGTTACATAAATACCGGCTGTGAGGTCCGTATAGGGGAAAAATGTGACCGAGGGATGGAAAAATGTTGATAAAATAAGCGCGTGCAAACGGTTACTGCAACAAATCAGAACACACAATTCCTTACTGTATCCTCTAGGAACCAATCAGAACACACAATTCGTTGCGTGTGCCCTCTTAGAATCAATCAGAACACACAATTCGTTACTGTATCCTCTAGAAAATAATAAATTGCGATATTTGCTGTTGAATTAGGTAAATCAAGTATAAAACTTTGAACTTTCTCAATGGCATCCTACTCCTAATATTCAATGTGAACGAGACAATAATCTTTAGTGCCGTGAAACAAACAGTGCATGTACATATAGGCAGCTATTTCTAATAATACGACTGTGACGTCATGTTATAACCATACAAAGTCAAAATTGTGTGCAAATATGGAGCCGTATTACACTGTAGCAAGCCGGTTACGAACCGGTTACGAACCGGTTTTGCATGCGCATTTGAATGGCAAAACATGTACGAATCTTGAAAAGAAAAGAACATTATTGTTCGTATAAAAGATAACTCATTAAGTAGGTTTTTACATCTTGTTGCCAACCAATTCAGATCATGTGATGATTCCTCTGGTGGTTAAAATTGTACAATTTTTCTCACTCGACCGAGGGCACGAGTGTATGTGCAGAACTAACAAAAGTATCCACCCAAAGGAATCATCACATGATCGGAATTGGGTGGCAACAAGATGTAAACACCATTAGCCGATTAGGTCTATACATTTTAATGCATTTTAATCGTTTCTCGCATTCGTCCACAACTCGTAAAATATTCGCTCGTATTGACGTATTACATGAAAAAACATATATTAATATATATTATCTTAATAGTTGTTGAAGTTACACTGAAAGATAGAGTTTGTCAATATAAGGGAGTTTTCTTAGATGATATAACAATAGTAAACGAGGAGCTAGCTTACGAGCGCGGTTCTAAACACCCGCAAGGCAAGACAGGCTTTACCCAATTAGTGATCGCCCGCCCAACCACTGTGCGGGTGGTCTGAAAGGCAAAACCACACTCTTTTTTCAAATAAAACATTTCACGGCGTGTGCAGCTCAAGTAAACTGATATGCTAGCATGCAGCCGCCTTCAAGAGCTTCAGTCAGCCACCATTTTGTCAGCCTAGCAACATACCAAGTCAGAAAAAATATCCATTTCCATCGGCTGAATGATTTAGGGAATGCAGTGCAAAAGTTTCGATTGCATTCGGTAAATCATAATTGAGATGGTTATGGTAAATAGTATTTTCAAGCTGATTTCTTACCCCCAAATTAGCCTAGAATTGATTGAGCTAAAATCTTCCCATTTCCTCAGAAAACGTTGTCTTTGTGTTAAATTAAATGTAGACTGGCCTTCAACATGTTGAATTGTACTACTTCAGCGGCCTCAACCGAGCTGCAAGCCTTGAAGCCCGGTCCTGCACGCATTTAAGCTTACTGTTGACCGCCCCGGCATACTTTAGCAATGAATCAATCTAGTTTTTACTTCCAAAAACTGCGAAAACTCGGTTATCTTTCACCTAGGAACGTTACAGTTTGAAAAACAGATATGAGATGAGCTGACTAGGGCTCATTCAGAGTAAAGTAAAGAAGCGAATAAGGACAAGTACAGATTTGTGTGGTTTAACACTTTGACGTCAAGAGGTGATCAACCTTAAACCTCTCCCAACTATATCAAGGCTTTGTCAAGAAAACAAGAGAGGAGAATTTCATGAAACATCCACTAAGCGGTGATCAACCTTGAACCTCTCCCAACTATATCAAGGCATTGTCAAGAAAACAAGAGAGGAAAATTTCATCAATCATCCACTAAGTGATGAGGAACAGATAGAGCACCAAATTCTTCCGTCAAGTGTATAGGGAATATATGTTTTGAGAAAGGAGAAGTGTTATTTAGGTCTTGGGGGAGTGAACGGGCACCGTTTTGGCAATAACGGTGTGACCTGTCCATAGTCATCAAATTCAGTGCCATTCATAGTAGCCAAATTTTAGGGAACTATTTTACTTGAGAGTTTATATTTATTTGAGTCAATTTTCATCGCATGACCAATTAGGGAATGCAGCGCCAAAGTTTCGATTGCATTTGGTAAATCATGTATCATCATCAGAAAGATCAGAATGATTACTCATAGGAATGCCACGTGATCTGAAATGGGAAAACGTTTCGCCCAAGCCGTTGAGATATATTCAAGTGCACTAGAAAGAGGAAATGTTTAACGAGAACTGTACCACCCTGTTTAACGTGGTACTATTTTCTTTAAGTCAAATCATACTAGTATGCACTATTAAAGAGCCGCTGTCATCCTCCATTTTGTCAGCCTAGTAACATACCGAGACAGAGAAAACTTCCATTTCCATCGGCTGATTTAGGGAATGTAGTGCAATATTTGCGAGTGAAATCGAGAAATGAATAATAAAACTTCATTTTTAGAAGACTATTTCAAAATTTCTACACGTAATTCGTTGTCTGATATCGACTGAAAACAATAACAAAGGAGTGACTGACTAGGGCTTTTTAAACACTGACTATTAGTTTTGTTTCACAGTCGGATGAAAGCCACTCTGTTCCTCTCGCCCTCATAACCTCTGAGTCAATAGCCCATTCGGCCTCATATGGGCGCAGTGTACTATCGTGGGAAAGTATTTTCCTTGCCTGACGAGCAAATAATTCAAATCGCAATCCAATTCCATCCTCTTGATAATAGATAAAAACACTCTAGATTTGTATTGGTTTAACAGCTAAAATGTCATTTAACAAACCTGGACTGTTATTTTGGTTATTCCCGGTAAACTTAAATGTATTTTAGTGATTAGAATTAGACGTATTTTTTGACAGGTTGTACAAAAATCAAGCGTGCGAGTGGCCCTTTAAGTAAGCGCAACATTATGTGGACGCCGTATATATTGTCAAAATTTCGGTCCGTAAGGGGCTCTCCCACCCGTCTCGCTTGGTGAAACCTTTTCTGAAATAGGTGTATTATCACGTTGAATTTTCTCAGATAAGACCCCAATGGGCCGATAGACTCAAGGAGGCCTTCACGATACACTTGAACTTATAAATATAGCGTGTAGACCTCAAGATAGTCTAATATCTGTTACTCCAAGCTAATAGATTGACCTTCCTTTAAGGGCTTGGCTATCACTGATATACCTGGCTTGATATCTCCGGTTTTTTAATCTACGGCTTGTTTCATGTTCGTTTCTGATGTCAAGAGACATAGGGAAGATTGAGATTCATTAGTTTTTTTTGACAGGAATGCCGCACAATGTGCAAGACCTCATACTAATTATTTATTTATATTTGGCAAGTTTCTCGAAAGTTTCGATGGTCTGGACCTTTTCCAGCTCGCTAATTGGTAACGTGTAAACTCTATCATTCAACAGAGAGATAAATACTCTAGAACATGGTTATGTCAGAGCTGAAGCGCATAGAGCATTTTGAAAACGGTTCGTGGCCTTCTAAAGTATTCACTTTAGTTACTTTTCTTGTACTGCAGTCACGAAAACTATTAATTTGTTTACTTTGCGAGACTGTTAAAGGGCAATAAACACGCTTTGCTGATAAAAGGTATGATGCATTTTATCCATAGCGCTCAGTTCGACCAAGACATTATCGAAAGAATGCTTCCAATGCTATGAAGATAAAGACTTTGAAAATACTTTGATTTGATTTGATAAGCATTGTTTGTAAAATATTTGTTTTATGAGACATTTTAAAGTAAAAAAAACAATAGCTGTGATTTTTACAAATGCTCTCAGCTTAGCTATTGACGTTTCGTTTGCCGTCTCTCCAAAAACAACAGCTTTGCTATCAACGTTTGCCGGGAGCTCCGCTCAAAAAGAGGCCGAAAATATAATGCGCTTATGTAATTTCTGAAATTTTGCACCACTGCATTCGTCAATCAGTGTTAAGCCGCGCTTAGCACTCAATTTACAGTTTTGCTTTTGTAGATTCATTTGTCAGCTTTATAAGATTACTACTAACTGTCGCACACTGAATATGTACAAAGACCTGTACACGACGTAAAACTCGCTCTATTTTACAAATGCATTTTGGATGGCCATCACGGAGAGAAATAGATAACTCCGTAACGAAAAATAATTATTAAGTGCTACGATAACCTTTTTTGTTATTTTAAGCGCCTAGTTCGTAAAGCATGCTTTATTGCATGAAAGGACACTGTATTTTCGTCTGGCGACAGCGTAAAGCCCCATGCGTAATACGAAACAGTAGCATGTCTGCTGGAGAGCGAGTGTCAAAGCGGGCAAAACATGTTTTCGAGTTTCACTCCTAAAGCAACATCTCTGATGTTGTGCATCATATCTATAGCGTGTGTCGCGAAGGTATTACAAGAAGACTTGTTCTGTTAGGGCAAATTAGTACAGTACTTCATCCTATTACATTTAATTAATTAAAGTTTGAAGCCTCACCTTTATTCCAGGGAAGCCCCGTGGCCCGCGCGCTCCTCGTCGTCCGGGAAGGCCGCGTTCTCCCTGTCAAAAAACAACATGAACATGAAAGGCTATGCAACAGCTTGTAGCGCCCCGAGGTCGAACCATACAATCTGTTCTAATATATTGTCAGGTTTTACAGCTAAAGTTGCCTTGTTAAATGGCCAAAACACAACGATTCGCGCGCACGAGAGTGTGTAGAAAACCTGCGTGAAGTTTGTAGTCATTTGTGATATAGGCAGAGCTATTCTCGAGTTGGTAATTACGTTTTAATGGAGCGCCTGATTCAATGTCTGTCGCCAACTTGCAGAGCTTTCAACGTCTTCTTGCCGCAGGATAACTCCTTTATATATTACATACAGCTAACAAGCACAACACCTCCTCTGAATACGAGACTCCACTCGAAGGGCAATAAAATTATTCTGCTTTTGTGCGCTGTTTAGCGCGGCGATAACCACTACGGGGCATTTGTAAACAGTCAGTTACCAGATATCAGTTTTCAAGCCCCTCTTGAAGAATTGTGAACTGATAGGTCGAATGCAGGCGATCTGTCGCTTTCTCAACAGATTTGATAAAACAAAGAAATTTAGTGTCTGACGATCTCAAGTATTTCTATGTACACACGGGCATGTTGCCTTTTCATATAGCTCTCGCCACGTGTGAAATTATCTGAGAATTACTCGTTAAATGGGAGACACGGTGCATGATCAAGACAAACTTACTCTTTCCCCTCTCAACCCGTCAATTCCCGTGAGGAAAACTTCTCCAATTCTGACTTTCTTGTGCGAGGATCCAAAGACAAGTTGCGCCTTCTGGTAGCTCGGCTCCACCGATAACCTGGCTACTTTATGAGTTCTGCGACAAGGACGCCATAAAAAGACAAGCTGCATTTTAATACGTGATTCAGGAAAAACACGACTTCGCGCCAGTGTTAATTTAAGGAACCTTGAATGAAAATAGCGAGCTTGTGTTGCGTTGTTACTCACCTTTTGGAGGCCAATAAAGGCGACACTGAGACGGCGATGACGATAAGACTGAGTGCGGTTAGTAGATCCATTGTTTATCGCTGCTCAGCTCTGCTTCTCTGGTTATATTGGAGTGTCGCCGTAGCAGGACTCATTCCTCTTGCCGAGCGCGCTAACACTGAGATGTGTGATTGGATAATAGTACGTCATACCTCGGACGCTAAATTGACACGCTATAAAACACGGCTTGTTTGTGTGAATAATTAACGCTCTAATACACACCGGAAATCGAAGAATAAATAGATTGGCCAATGTGCGGATATGTTGTGCAAACACAGATTAAGGTGTTAGTTATAGGAGTGTGCCAGCGGCTCGATCGAAGGGCTGCTGCGTGGTTTAATGTTTGTCTATGTCTAGTTGGAATAGTCAAGGGCCCAGGAGGAGTATAACCACTCGTGTGCTAAGCTCGAATCCGTTTTAATCCCCTTGAAGTGACGCAAGCCAGTAGCAGAGCGATATGCACCAGATAACAAGTTCGTTTCTATTCGATAAGCTGTGCAGTGGAATAAGCAGGAGGATTAAAGTTAAAAGGTTAAAACGAGCGCGCTGCCATTAAGCTCTTAAAGTGGGCGGGGCGCTACCTTGACCAGGACACCTAGACGTGCATCGGAGGGCTGAAAAAACTCCTGGTGAAGTCTAAATCCACTCGGGTGGCGAATGGTAAATGCGTGATTTTCCGAGACAGCGAGTGCAAGGCTTAAACATTCAGAATCAAGACAAATGAAAATTGCTCGTCATACATTATTTTCTACTTGCCAGAAACGAGATTGCGCGCGAGACAGCTTTATAAAAATCCGAGTTTCGAGACCCCTAAGAATTTCGCGAGATTCAGTTCTGGATTTATATACCTTTATACTTGTTTTTCTTATCGCGAAGCCACCTACAATTTCAGGGATGCAGATAATATAAGGTTGCCGTTTCAAAGCCACGTACTGACTACATGAAGCGGTCCTTTAGCTATAGTGGTGCCGTGTTGTGAAATGATCTTCCACCTGAATTGCGCACCACTGACTCACTTACAAAATTCAAGAGGGGTCTCGAGAATATGCTTTCTAGACCCAGCTCTCCAACGGCAAACCCGTAAAACAGTACTGTTCATTGTATATTTTTAATGTCATTGTAACTATTTGTACTGGGTGTTTTTACCGTGTTTAAATAAAGTCTATGTATGTATGTACGTGCATACCTGTTGTTTATACTTATTCTTGGCAATGAAACTTCACACGGATGACGATATAGCCTCTATCATTCTTGATGTCATTTTAAGTGCACACACGCGTCAGCGAAGAGTGCTTGAAACTCCCACATCGGTGCCATTGAAAGAATTCAAATGAGGTTTGGTATTTCATTCACGCTGGGATGGTCTATTGGTAGCCGCATACAAGATATGCGTATCAGGAAACCAAATGAAAGAGGTCGGCAGAAAAATATGGTCTTCTATTTTATTGGAAGCATGGGTGGCGCAGCGTTACGGCGCTAGTGGGGAGAGGGGTGATAGACGTTTGACATTTTTAGTCGCCCTGAAGAAGGATCGAAATAAAGGTCCGAAACGTTGGCATATTTTGTGTTTCTGTTTTGGTTTTCCATTCTTTATCATCATCTAAGATTTCAAAGCGCAGTCGCTAGTTACTGGCTAATAGGGAGTCAAAAAGGTGTTAAAAACACTAATGAATAGCTTTAAAATAGTCTGCAAACTACTTGACAGCGAAAAAAACGAGTGGTTTTGGGAAATTTCAAGGATTTGTCCGTCTAGGCTATTTGTTCGTCTTTTACTGTGAAAACAGCCCATGTCCAACACATCACATGCATAGGGAATTTCTGCAGAAACCCATCCATGGGAGAAGCTGAATTTCCCAAGGCACACACACTTGGGAAGTGGGTTCGGAAAGTCGCATGGAAATCCGAACACTTCTCATTTCTACCATGGGAAATTTAGCTTTTCCATGGATTGGTTTCTGCAGAAACTCCTGTGCATGTGGCATTTCCTGAGGCCCCTAGCGAGGGTTCCAAGGGAGCGTCCCCAACGCACCGATTATAATAGGGATAATCCCTTGAGCTCTCTGTTTAGGTCCTGGCATTTCTTTTTTCCCTTCACACTCTTGAGTCAAAAGAATTATATTATTAGTAATATGGTTGTTATTATATTATTGTTGTTATGATTATTATTGTTTATTATTGTTGTTTGCAGTTTAAAGGAGGGTTGTCACGATTTTAGCGTCACTTTTTGTGGTAAAAAATAAACAAATAACAGATGGATAGCCAAAATACTAGTCTAGGTTTATTAAATAGCCCTTTAACTACAAATCTATCATGATTGTAGGCTTCATGGACCTATTACAGAGCGGATGGAAACGGATTACAACAATGAGTTTTTGAAATCTTATCAGGATGACAAGTTTTCAAAGTTTGAATTTACATCAAAACGAGCTTGTAGTTGTAAATCCGCAGTCTTGCCGCTAAAAACTTGCCTACATGGCCTATTAGGCTAATACTAAGTGATGTAAGTGATTTGGGGATGATTACATACAAATTTAGTGCTGTATTTACAAATTTATTGAAATGAACGTGACACAGCTATTTCATACAGTAACACTGAATGGCTGATGTAAACTTCAAACTCCTTGACAAGTGAAAGACCTATAACCAAAACCGAAGTTTTGCGCGGCGAGTTTTCAAAACGTGGTTTGATTTTCTTTTTTCTCCGTCAGTCAAACGTCAGTCAAACGATCTAAGCCAATCAGAACCTTGCCCTGTTTCACCTAGTACAGTCAACTGGGTTTTTGTCGCGACAGAAAGCCAGTCGACTGCACTAGACCAAACAGGGCAAGGACCTGATTGGCTTAGATCGTTTGACTGGGGCCTCTGCCTTAATTAAAAAACTAAATTAAAAGTATATGCATTCTTAATTTACATTTTTCTAAAAACCTTCGTTGCATAACTCTCACTACCACATTTCCTGGATAATCTTTTAATCTTTACATATGGCGGATAGGTTTACAAAGGCTCAGTAGAATCGGAAAGAATCTGAATTTCCTACTTTAGTTCTTAGCAAGTGACTAAGCCTAGCGGTGCATGTTTGTGAAATGCTACCACGCCCCTCTAAACGATGACTTACATGCTTTGTTTCATAGCACTTAAGAAATATACCTTATTGGAATATTTTTAAAACGGGAGTAAAATGTCCGCCAGTATTACACGTAAAACGTCTAATGAGAGCTATTTATTGTACGGACGCCCAAAAATATTTTCTTTTCTTTTCATTTTCAATAGATAACGTACGTGATTTGTCTGAGCTCACGATGATCCGGGAGCCATTCAATTGCGCGCCCGTAAAAGCGGTTCATGACTGGTCCGCACTCAATTTTGACCTTATGGTAAATGACTCACAGTCGTATAATAAATATATCTCATTAGTATAAACCAACTAATGGTCTATTACAAATCCTGCATTCTGATTGGCTGAGCTACTAATGGTCTATTAGTGATAGACCGTGCCTGGCAAAACCACCACCTTTCTTTGCAAGAAAACTTGATTTTTTCAACATAAAATAATGGAATTCATTGCCAAAACCGACCAACTAGTTGGTTTATACTAAAACAATTAGACCTCTCGTCCTCATGTGCTATGATATCAATAGACCATTCGGCCTTCGGCCTCATGGTCTATTCATCATAGCACATTCGGCCTTGAGGTCTAATTGTTAATTAGATGTTTATTCATGTACACGGGCCGATATTTTACGAGTTGTGGACGAGTGAAATGTCCGACAGTATTATATTTAAAAAAACATCTTATGAGTTATTTATTATACGACGAACAACACTTTTTTCTTTTCTTTTTAAGATTCACTAGAAAGCGTACGTGATTTGACTAGCACATGATCAGGAAGCCATTCAAGTGCGCGAGCAAAACAGGTTCGTAACCGGTTTCCTACAGTGTAATACGGCTTTGGCCGTGTAATACGGCTCCATATATGCACTCAATTTTGACCTTATATGGTAAAATGACGTCACAGTCGTATAATAATGCAAGATAATTCACACGCTTAAAGGTGCCGCGTGTGACCCTACACATATAATGCATATTAACCCAGACTTAAAGAGCCCGTGCCAGCCACTCCTTTGTTATTGTTTTTATCGAACTCAGCGTAAAAATCTCTTAATAAATTGAGGAGAAGGTGCTGCCTTTGCTCTAATATCTGCAAATGGCTAGACCTTCGCGTCTTCTCGGATAAGGACGTTAAACCGTAGGTCCCGTCTCTCACATGCACTACACTAACCTGAACCAGAGGGACGTTAAAGAACCACGGGGACGTCGGAAGTTGCCCATCCTCAGTGTAGGACTTACATACTAACCCACTACACTGACAAGGGAGCCTCGTCATGTGGAGCCTCGCTCTGTGAGGATTTCCCGGCCCTCGGGCAAAAGCTAGTAAATAAGTAAATAAATAAACATCTAAAAACAAAGTTTCAGATTTGATTAACCAAATTCAATCGAGGAACATTGCTATATTTCTCTAATCAGCCGATGCAAATGGATGCTCTCTTCGTCTAGGTATGTTGCTATGCTTTCAAAATGGCGGCTGACACAGGCTCTCTAAGGTATGGACCTGTGTTGGAGTATTGCGCGCCTGTATTCCATCATGCGCTGCCTGATTATTTGAGCGATGATTTGGAGCGTGTCCAGAGGCGCGCGTTGTCCATTATATCTCCCAACATGTCTTATCGTGAACGGCTTACTGCTTGTAATCTTGAATCGCTTAAGGACAGACGTAATGAACTATGTAATAAGTTATTCGAAGCAATTGTATCTGACCCAAACCATAAGATATACCATCTCTTGCCTCCGAAGAACGAGGCACGCTATTGTCTTCGCAAGCAGCGCCAATTTCAGCGTTTCTGCTATTAGAACAAAGCGTTACATGGACACTTTCATTCCCAGTATGTCAAATAGATAATTTTAACAAGTGTTTCAATATAAATATATTTATTGTTATTAATTTGTAAATATTGATTATTAATTTGTAAATTTGTAAATATCATGCAATTCAGCCCTTGGGCTGCTATATGACATTTTTAATAAACATATCTATCTATCTATCTATATCTATGGGTTCACGAAAACGGGTTGTTCGCGGAGATATCCTTGTCAAGCCTCAATTTATGCTACGAAAGTCGTTTATATGGCGTTTTAAAGTTGCTTAACAGTTGCTAACAGTTGCCCAAAGGTACCGTTTCTTTAAAAATTTCGTCATATTTTGATGTTCATCCCTGTTCATCCACAATATAGATACCAGCGATAAGGTTAAGCTTGATAACACCCGAGATCTTAATAATTCTTCACATCATACGAAAGCTGAATTGTTTTATTATTCATTCAAACTTTCAATTGTTTTATTATTTACTCAAATGAATTTTCACGCTTTACTTCTTTAAGAGAACAGGCAATTTTGCCAGCCTGCCTACAAGTGCGACGCGTGACGCGTTTACGTGACGTGTGCAATAATTTTTCAACTTCTGACATACCGCGGCAACGCAACAAAATGTTGCGTTGCGAGTTGCAAAAAAAGCAAAAAAAAAATTTCATTTTTTCACAACATTGAGAGCAAAATTGCTGCGTGTGACATGTCTCTGCAACTCGTGAGGCAATGGTTTCTTATTAGCCAATCAGCGCACACCATTCATGTTTTTATTTGGATAAGCCGCTGTACTTCATAATTTTATCGCGGGCATATTGCATGTTGCAAAAAATATATAGACAGTGCGTGACATCACGCGGCAACTCTCTTCGTCATTGTTGAGTTGCGAGTGCAAGAAAATTGCCTCGTGTGACATGACCTTTAGATCTATTTGTTTTCTACAACAGCAAAAACGATGTGAAAAGACCAAGGCAGTGCGCGCGTTTAAGGTGACTCATGCGAAAGTCATAGAGCATTTCGCGAAAATATACTTTCGTCGCTTAGATGGACCCCTTTCTTGAGAGATCAACCCCGCGCAAAAAGAACGTTGCTGGTATTTTTGAACGAAACTCCGTTAATCATATTGAAGTCAGTAGTTGGACTAAATATAAACGAAGTTTCAGGAAATTCGTTGGAAGCAAGTGCCTATTTTATATAATACGGCCAAAATACACGACTAAAACTCTTAATAGGCACTTTGCTTATATTCTCCAAGATTGAAGTTCATAGCAAATATATTTTTATTATGAGAGTATATTTAAATTATGAAACGCAAATTAAAGCCTACGGACGTGCTTTTAACTAAGCGACAAGCGTGTCTTTTACTAGGTGCTTTTCGGTTTCTTAGTTAAAGTCAAGCTCGATGATCCAGGCCCACTGAGTGAGCTGCCCCAAAAAAAGGGCCATGGAGAACCGAACTCATTCCATGATTGTACATTAGAGCGGTTTTCACATGACTGTCGTGAAAACAATTGCAATTGAGCAATCACTAGCCAATCAGAATCGAGAGAAATCACGACTTGCTCCTAAATGGCTTTTTTCTCAGCCAATTGCAAGCCGAACCATTACTAAGTAATTACACAATTGTATTTACTACAGAATTTGATTGGCTGAGAAAAAACGAGTAGCCAATGAGAACGCAAAGCAATCGCAATTAGATAACAAGTCTTGACAGTCATGTGAAATCCGCTCTAATATGTCTCGCATAATTCCAAAAACAACATAGATCTCTTTTTACACTAGCACCAAAGACGAGACCCCTATGCTTTATAGATCTATTATTACGAAGTTTCAGGAAATTCGTTGGAAGCAAAGTGCCTATTTTAGAGTTTTAGTCGTGTTTTGGCCTACTTTTCTAAAATAGGCACTTTGCTTCCAACAAATTTCCTGAAACTTCATTTAAGCTTAGATATTATTAAAAGTATTAACGATAATGGAGATCTGATAATGCGTGCATATTGCCAAAAGATACCTGCTTATATTCTCCAAGATTGAAGTTCATAGCGAGTATATTTTTAAAGTTGTAGACGAAAATATATTTTCGCGAAATGCGCTCTGACTTTCGCATGAGCCACCTTAAAACTCGGTTTTGCACGCGTGCGCACAATGACATCAATCGTGCGTGTGTACTGTGATCACAGAAGACCTGTCGACCAATTAGAGTGCGTTTTACAAGTGTTGCTGTGTATAATAGAGTATCAGGCTCTGACAATAATCTCAATGACTTTCGCCGATAATCACAGAGAATTTCTGCAAAACAAAACATCCATGGGAAAAAACTGTATTTCCCAAGGCACATGCATGGGAAGTGTCAAAAGAAAGTTCAATTGCTCACTTTGTTCTTTCATCCAACATGGCCGCCACGCTTTTGTTATTTTATTCCCAAAGGAATGATTGCACTCAGGCCTTTTTTTAGATACACCGTAGTCGCGGATCGTAATGCATTGTGGTCTAGCTTCGGTACAAACAAATCACCAAACAATGCCATTGTCAATGGCATTTTTCCCAGTGGAGTTCATTTCGAATTCCACTGGGAAAAATTGTCCATTGTTTGGTGATTTGTTGTACCGAAGCATTACGATCTGCGACTTCCGATGTATCTCAAAAAAAGGCCTATGCTGTTTTGCTGGCCTGGTACATCAGCTGACGTCACAAGTCCTTATTTGGAAGCATGAATGCAAATGTGATGCTAATTTTATGCTAATGCGCTTTTCGCTCGCTTGAAAATTGGCCATGCTCGAATTACGCTCCAATGCCTAAAAACAGTTACCTGAAGTCGAGGCTCTCTTCTGAAATTACTATCAGTAAATGTATTAGAACTTGGAGAGAGCCTCGCCTTGAAGCTTTTGTCTTGTGAGCTTGGAGCGTAATTCGAACCTGGCCTATTACGCTCCAATGCCTACAAACAATTACCTGAAGTCGAGGCTCTCTTCTGAAATCATATCAAGAAACGACGTTGCAAAACTTCCTTATTAGGAAATTCCCCTTAACTTATTTGGAAGGTCTGTAAGAACTTTTCCTCGTATCTTGACGAAAAAAGCAGGAAAATTCATCAAAACTTGCAGATACTCGAGAAACATCGATCTCTTTGGTCGCCATTTGTGTTTTTGCCCCCCGCCGAGGGGCCTGAGACACGTTTTGAACACCACAGGCAGTCCGCGCGGAATTGCCATAAAAACGACAGCACTTTCTTGATATGTTACTGTAAATGTACTAGAACTTGGAGAGAGCCTCGCCTTGAAGCTTTTGTCTTGTGAGTATTGGAGCGTAATTCGAACCTGGCCTATTGTCGTGATTGTCGTCCAATAAACCTCGAAAATGGCGTTTTCGGAAACAAATCTTATATTTGGCATAATAAAATGACTATATCCAATCTTCAAATCGGCGGTTTTGAATCAGAAGGTGAGATTTCGTTTCAGTGGCACTTTAATGGCTTTTTAGAAAAGCATTCGACAGTGTTTGCCACGAGTTTCGCTTAATCTGCCGTAATCAAAGCCAATGAGGAAATCTGCTTAGTAACCAAAGAACAACGAAAAACATCTTGTCAAGTTAGCAAAACCTTAAAAGTGTTTTGTGTACTAATGTTGAATCGCTCCATCCATCCCCTACCGCCTGTACTATTCATTTAGATTTCACAACGAAGTGAAGTAATATAGCAGTAATAGTGAGAGCACATTGTTACAAAACTGAAAGAATGGCTTTTTCCCAAGACTTTTACTTTACTTACTAGCTTGTCTCAGTTACTTGGGTCTGGCGGCAGGTAATTACCAGAGAAAAGGTACTTTCTTTTATTTCAATGTGCAAGACCAATGTGTAATTGTTAACGTTTTTATGATTTTTTTTTCTCTTTCGGCTTTATTTTTTCGAAAAAGAGAGCTGAAAAGTTTTAGAATCTTTGAAACAGTTTATGGAACATGAAAAAAAAAACTGACTTATCGCTGGGGAAAGGTTGAGCGATTCTTTGGCAAAATAGTTGACATTTCGTTTGCTCATCACATTGGTATATGCTTCTATTCAAAAGCTGGAATGGGGGAATATATACAATCTATGTTCTTAAATCATACCTTCCAACTCTGAAAAAAAAACCCGGAATATTTTGTCTCAATACAAAAACTGTCTGAGAAAAACGCAAGAAATTTAATACCCGGAGATTACAGTAAATATCTGGAAAGTTTCAAGTTTTTCCCGGACGGTAAAACCGAGAGAGTTGGTAGGTACGTATGCGAACTTATGGTTTAATATTTCGTCATTCGGTTTTAGTCTTTCGAAAAATAATGACCAATTGATAATAATAATAATAATAATAATAATATAATAATAATAATAATAATAATAATTATAATATAATATAATAATAAGAATAATAATAATAATAATAATAATAATATAATAATAATAATAATAATAATAATAATAATAATAATATAATAATGTAGTTTATTCCATCCTATTGCAGTATAATACTGGATTACAGGAAGAGGTCATGATAAAAATGCACACACACACACACACTTAGAGACAAACACAAATAAATATATAACAATATACATTAATTCAATTTCAAATGGTGGCCGTACTTTACGGACACAAAGTTCTTGAATCTGTCCGTGTGGCAAAGTTGCGTTTTGGGGACTGATGCCTGCCTGAGACTGTATTGCTTAGAGGGCAAAATTAGTCTCCCTTTAATTAGATTGTAAAGGGGGTTGGCCTGTCCAACCTCGCCACAAACGTGGAACAAAGAGCTGACCTGCGATCTTCTAGGCTTATCAGACCTGTCGCCGAGAGGGCGAGCTTGTATGAGACGCCTGGCAAGATTATTCCGAGCGCGCGCTTTTGGACCTTCTCCAAGGCGTCGGAGAGGTAGCGAGGAGGTTCGCAAATGCGGCGCATGCGTACTCGACAACAGATCTGATCAGCGAGCAGTATACAGACACGAGGTCCTTAGTAGGGATTACCGCTTCTTTTTAGCGCCCTTAAAGCGTAGAGACGCCTGTTAGCTTTCCTGATGACGGCATCACAGTGTACAACCCATGTGAGGTTCTCCGATATATGGACGGCAAGCAGCTTAAACGATTTTACCACGACTGATGGCTGCGCCTCCGATGTTGATGGGTTGCCACACACAGCTGTCGTACATCAGGAAGCTCGTCTGATGTAACAATCAGAGCGCGCGCTTTGATAGAAGAAAAACAAGCTATGTAATAAATATTTTTCTTGAAATTTACATTGTTGAAGGTCCGGAAATCCATCAAATCGGCCTCTCTGATTGAATCGCGAGCGGTTCGAAATCCTACGACAGGTCACGGGTTCCGGGTGATTTTGCGCGCTGAATTCTGTTTCAGGAGAAAGAAAATAATTTCGTAAAGTTCTCTGGTCGGTTGAGATCGTCCTCGGAGCTGGAAGCAAGATCTCAATCAGTATACTTTACCTTGGTTACGGATTTCAAGATCCAGGCCTCCAAGCCGGGCGCTCGTTTCACTGACGGCCTTAGGTAAACCACTTCCCTGGGTAAACAAATGATTGACATCTTATTTTTCAGGAAATGTTGTTGGACAATGTCCATCCCTTCCTCTGGCAGAGGAGTGTCCTCCAGAGACAGATCACATGTGCTCGTCTGACGCAGATTGTTTGCCATACGAAAAATGCTGCACCGATGGATGCGACTTGGCATGCTTGAGTAAGTGGCAATTTCGGGGGGGGGGGGGGGGACATGTGCTCGTCTGACGCAGATTGTTTGCCATACGAAAAATGTTGCACCGATGGATGCGACTTGGCATGCTTGAGTAAGTTGTAATTTCGGGGGGGAGGGGGGGGGGACATGTGCTCGTCTGACGCAGAGATGTTTGCCATACGAAAATGTTGCACCGATGGATGCGACTTGGCATGCTTGAGTAAGTTGTAATTTTCGGGGGGGAGGGGGGGGGGGACATGTGCTCGTCTGACGCAGATTGTTTGCCATACGAAACATGTTGCACCGATGGATGCGACTTGGCATGCTTGAGTAAGTGGTAATTTTCGGGGGGGAGGGGGGGGGACATGTGCTCGTCTGACGCAGATTGTTTGCCATACGAAAAATGTTGCCACGATGGATGCGACTTGGCATGCTTGAGTAAGTGGTAATTTTCGGGGGGGGGGGGGACACCCATAAAAAGAGACGGGGGTGCTCGTCGGGAAAATCGATTTTAACCCTAAGGGATAGCAAATTGGATGTGGCATGACACCTCTAAGAGATAGCTCTAAGGCTGCATTCATTATGTATACTACAGGGGGGGGGGGGGGGGGGCAGAGGATTTTTTTTTGACAATGCAAAGTTTTCAGATTCCCCCCAAGGCACAACATATTTTTTACTAATCCCCCTCTTGGTCCAAAGGAAAAACATGCCCCCCTCCCCCCGTCGCGTCAATGACATTTTTTCAAAAGATGCAGAACAAGGCTCAATGATAAAAAAAATACAAAGAATTAAAAATGAAAATAAAATTCTGGCTGTACTCTTTTGTGTGTAGTGACTTCTACCAGTGATCTGGTGCGCTCCTCGATTGGAACCTTACTACATAGACTGAGTATCATTTATTTTGTATTTGATTTTGGTTTGTTTTCCTTTGTGCGCGCGAAGCGCGCCGCAAGTTTGACAATGAAGCTACAAGACTATTAATCAAAAGTCCAAGGCGTTTTTTGTCTGGCAGACTGTGAAAAGTCACTGAAGAGGACCTCGAGGAATTGTGATAAAACGAGAAGGCCTTTTACGATTTTTTTAAGTATTATTCTTTATGCGCGCGAAGCGCACAGCTTTTTTCAACATATCAGTTGAAAGAGGGGTAAATACACGAGAATAGTAGTGCAAGTGATACTTCTTCAGGAGGTTCAAACTCGGTGTTCAACAATTGAGCCTTCCTTCATGTACTATCAAACTGCACAACCTTATAATTGTCTTAAATATATATACCTACCTCAACAAAAAATATGCATCCCCCCTTCATGTTATGAAAAAACTTGACATCCCCCCTTTTCCAGTTCCTAAATTTTGAGATCCCCCCTCAAAAATCCCCCTGCCCCCCCCCCCCCCCCCCCCCCCCCCCCCCCCCCTGTAGTATACATCATGAATGCAGCCTAAGAGATAGTTTTGAAATCCCGATGCCCCGATAGCGCATGAGTCCTCCCCAGGGGGTAATTTCTTACTTCCCACATGCTCATTTGCAGGGTACTTTACGGAAGTTAGGAAGACCCGTCTGGCGAGGAAGCCATCTTGTGACCCATGAAATGATTCATACTTTATGACCTTCACTTTGAGTTCTTTAATCTTTTGGTACAACTAATTTTAAGCAATGGGTGGCAGCGTAGTGCATGGGGGGAGGGGGGTTCCCATTTTTTGGGGGGTTGGGGATAATCGTCGGGAATTTTCAGTTTCACCCCAAAGAGATATAGCAAAAAGGGCGTGGCTCAAAGTTTTTCTATCCTAGAAGATACCCTCAAGAAATTTACGTCTTTGAAGTTTTTTTATTCAAATGCTGCCTTTGATTGACTAATTTATTTTGGCTCCTGCACTTGATAGGCTATATTCCACATTAGTATAATTACTCAAGTGATTATAAGAATTTCCGCGCGCCGAGTGGCCGTCGAGAGGTTTGTTTTTTATTCAGTATAACATTGAAAGAATTGGTAGCGCGCGCGGGATGCCGCGAGCAAAGAAGAGTGCTGAGTTCACTGAACAAGAAACAAACACAACACCGCGAGATTTTCTCGCCAATAACCTAACATTATTACGTGAAAAATATATTTTTTTAATGATGTAGCTCCCAAACGTTTCGTCGGTCTCAGCTCAAAATTGGAAGAAAATGTTTTTTACTGCGATTTTCATAATTCTGCGAACTCTGCATGCGAATTCTGCGAACGCCAAACTGCGTTTTGGCTTCCGTCAATCAAACCTTTTAAGTCAAGTCCACGCACGTTTTCTGAGTTTGGTTTGCATTTATCAGTTCACAAGATCTATCAAAGCCTGTATGAAATCACCCAGACTTCACTCGTTTAATTGACGGAAGCCAAACCGTGGTTTGCTGGTCGGTGTAAAGTTGGCAGAATTAGGGACAATCCTGTATAAGGCACCCAAATGAATTTGCTTGTTGTTGTTATTGTTATTTAGCTGGGGGGGGGGGGGGGGGGGGGGGGGGGGCTACCATTTGTTTAAGCAAGGCTCCAAAAAATTTAGGGCCCTCCCCTTAAACATAACAAAAAAATAAGGACCCTCCCCCTGTCCCAGTTTCATCTAGTAGAAGACATTTTTCCGAAAGAGGGGCGCGCCCATATTTTGATAAACGCATTTCATTAAGCCCAGAGAAAGGGTAGCTGAGCATTACGTTCTTCGTGTATAGTAAACAAAGCCTTTCAGCAGCCCAGGAAATACGCCACTTCAACTATTCATGCGCGCAACTGCACGTCGCAAATGACGAAATATTATTATTCATGTGCGTGCAAGCGTGGCCCAAATGATGAATTTTTATGAATTTCTATGCTTGTAACGTCGAACTCACGCTTACCTAAGGGTTCTTCTCTCGGACATAGTGACTGCAGCTATCACTGCAAGGTATTTTTGGGAGAGTTTATTTTTTTACTCTTTAAGATACACTTGTTCTTATAAACGGCGCGAGGGTTGTGTCTTCGTTGCGCGAGATCTAAAAGAGTATATTAGATATCATTTTTAGTATGTATTGAAGTTAAGTAGAAAAATGCAAATGATAGAAAAGTTGCGGAAAAACATTTGGACCCTCCCCAAATAGGAGTAAAAACAATTTCGACCCCCCTCTAGACACGCGGAAAAAAAAATAGGACACTTCCCACAAAAATAGGAGCCCTTCCCCCGCTAAATAATGACACGTCCCTTAGAAAAGAAATTAGGAAAATTGCAGTAAAAATAATTTAGTCTTACAAAAAAAAAAGATGTATTATGCCCTTTAACAAAGAGCGCCTCTGTTTTCCAAACGAATAATTAAAACTAACTCACATTTGTTTTCTCTTAGGCATGATTCTGTGTGCATACTCCACTTTTAGAGAGTGCCCACTCTCTTACCCAGAGCTCCCACTCTCGTCATCTCGCGGAGGAGGTTCTGGGACATCCAGTTGAGGGCCTTCGAGACGATTGGATGATTTTGAGCGTTAGGGCATGCGCAGAAAGGGGTTTCTCTCAACGGCTCTGTATCAAATCTTGCGCCTCGAGCCGTGCGGGGACGAGCCGGGGAGCTCTGGGATCGAGAATGGACAGTGCCTAAATTAACACCGCGGCAAAAACGCAGTTCACATGCGCTAAAGATTCATTGGCCTGTGAAATGAAGACAATTGAAAAAATCTACCTAATAAAAGCGAACGATAATTTTTACTTTAAACCATAATTTTGCCTCGGGTGCAGCCCTTAAAGTGCGATGTGCAATATATAGTTCCGAGAAAGATCATCATATTCTAGCTGTTCTGCCATTATTGGCCTTACGTTTTGTGTCTGGAGCTTACGTTTACCAAATTTCCAAAATAGCACGAGATATTTTGTTATGTAGATTATTTATTTTGTTTTCATTTCAGAGTAAGCGAATCTTTAGCGCATGTGGCAAATGCGTTTTGCCGCGGTGTTGTCGAAATCAATGTTACACGTTTTTTTTTTCAGCGGCAGTATACCCGTCTGTAGTACGAAGATAACTGGTTGTTGATTGATTTGAGTTCCGAGAAAGCCAGAGTAGACAATACGATTCCACGTAATTAACACACAAAAAAAGATAATATAAATGTTAGATTGTCCTAGCTCTGAATGGCTAAGAGTCCGCAAAGGATCTAGGTTGCTGATGGGCCTTTAAGGTTACTGAGAATTTGCGGTACGTCCTCGGTAAAAACAATCATACACGTCCTGAGTTTAACCAAAAACATGTCCAACCTATATATGTTGGAAAGCTTATGGAATGGACTAGCGGGCTATGGCAAAGAAATAACTTATTGATAAACATTTTTTCTTTAAATGATTGACTAAATATTTTGGTGTGCCGTTTTTTTACGAGCTAACGCCGCCGAACTGCTGGACCTTGACTCCCAGCGTTTTTAAATTTCTATTTAGTTCAAAAGTTATGAAACTTTTAAATTTTAAGAGCGTGAAAATGCTATAAAATTGGTGTGCCATTATCATGAGCTAACGCCGCCGAACTGCTGGATCTTATGGAAGTTTCATAACTTTTGAACTAAACAAATTTTAGGCGAGTGCCAGTGCACTAGGAGAAACAACAGACAAGAATCTGATTGGCTCGTAAGATTTGACTGGCGGAAACAGCAAAGCCAAAAACAAATCGATGTTTTGAAAACGTGGGTCGCGATGCAAAGATTTTAACTGTAATGCAGTAAAGGAAAATTCAATTGTATTTTCCAAATACATAGTACGTTGAGGTTTTCTGTTCTCCATCTAAAGTGAAGTTCCAAAAAAGAAAAATTATGTGGTTGCCACGGAAACATCAACTGTCAACATTTTGTTGCTCTAGATATTTTCCTATTTGAGATATGAGTGTATCCTGTATACCGAGTAATTAGTATTTTATGGAATAAAGCTTATTATTATTCTTTTCTGGCCACGTTTAATCCCCAAGTCAGGCTCTAACACACCTGCTAGACGGATCCTTTCAGACTGTGAAAAAAATGAGCGTTTTTATTCACTTGACAGCGGCTCGTTCGTTTCCCATTTAGTAGATTCACCTCTCATGGCCCATTTCAACATTTGTCAATGCAGTTTTATTATCACGGCCGATTGATTCTCTTTTGATTTCATAGCGCTTTAATTAATCTAATTATAGGTGGGCGCATCGTGACGTCACGAAAGCTTCAACTTTTTACGTACTGGCGTCCAAGTTAAAATCCATCCACACCACGGAAAAGATCACATTGACATTAGTCAGAAAACCAATTTTGAGCAATAAAGGTTGAAGTCCGGCGACGCTACGCCAAAACTAAAACGGTTTTATAAAAACGTAAATATAATTTTAATATATTTCATTAATAAGCTAGCTAAAATCTAAACCTTCCATTCGAAGAGCGTATAAGCAATAGTTATAGACATTTCTAGTTTTTTTGTTGCCAACCCCCCAATTAAAAATTCTCATGGCCTCTGTAAAAATACGGCTTGTTCACGTTTGTTTGCAAGGTTGAATCTTCGCGAGTTTGTAACCGATCGGTCTCAAACTTGGCAGTTCTAATTTCAACACGCTCTTTCCACTGCTTGTGGCAAATTTGAGCTAAGTCGTTGATAAAATATTTGAGTTATAATGCGACCGAAAATGCGCCCACCTATTTAAGAGCGAAAATGCTATCGCTTAATCGGAAAAGATGCAAGAGAAGCTTCAAAATACTTCTCGTGATTGTTAGAAGATTTTTCAAATCATCTATATTACAGTGATACTTGTAAATTTTGAAGTTGAACATGTTACTTTACTAGAATAATTCCCAAACTCTTACTGAGGCAATGAGCCGTGATAATGCAGCATATTTATACATGAAAGTTACACGCCTCAATAAGAAATGAATAAAAAACTGACCACTGTTAAGTGAAACACAGGAGCAGTTGTTTTACGCCGCAAAATAGAGCAGATTTCAGATGACCATCGTGAAAGTAAACGCAATTGTGCAATCACTAGCCAATCAGAAACAAGAGTAATTACAACTTACTGCTGAATGGTTTCCAGCCCAGCCAATCAGGAGCCGAACCAATTGGCTAGTAATTCCTTGCTTGTAATTAGTTCGCAATTTGATTGGTTGATAGAAATAAGCAGCCAATGAGAAAGCAAACCAATTGCAAACACGACGGTCATCTGAAATCCGCTCTATACCTGCAGTCAGGGAGTAGGTCAAAACACATGCTCTTGATAGGGACCCAGAGATGTGACCGTGTCCGCCTGGTACCACCCCAGCCCCTCTGATTTTGAGCACCAAAGTTCTTTCTCAGGGGTCCGTATAAAATTTGAATGCATTATACGAAATGGTAAGACATTGCAGATTGTTTAATGTGGTTCTAATCCAAATTAGTTTTATGAGTAAGAAGCAATTAAAAAAGGATATTGAGCTTTTGGAACATTTTAGGTGTCAGGCAGCTGTCCTTACCCTCTCCCCCAAATTGGGTCCAGCCAGAGGGCATTTGTTTTGACCTGCTTCCTTCATCGATTTAGGCTACCCCTGGCTCTCAGTCATAGCCAAGCAAAGCGTAAAAGGCTCGCCGGGTAGCCTGTGCACGAGGTATAATCGTGATCGGAACAAGCAGAGGCTCTAACATTCTCTGTGCCTGAAGTACAGACCTAGCTATGGATGCGGATCTACAAAAATGCTTTCATGTGAGGTTTTGGGTATAGTTTGTGAATCAACCAATAACTTTTTAACGCTCAATAACGCTCTTATCATTTTACTTCAGACGTTCTCTAAATAATGCTTATAGTGTATTCTATTTGACATTGAGAGGGGTGTGAGAATATTTCTTTCTCGGTGAATTTTACAACTTTAAAATTTTGGAGGCTCGCCATTACATTGACATGGAAGCAACAATATAAACAAAACATGTGTCGGCAGAAAGAGCAATCCACAGCATGTATGCTTGCAAAGTGGCTTGTCTTTGTTTACATTATCATATGAGATAATATAGACCATTTAAGTGCAAAGGGCGTGGACATGAAAACTGCTATGAGCTTCCTTAGTAAAGCAATCCCTATAATTACTTTACTCCCCCGCGCGTGCTCGTCATCGTCATGTGTGTTGGATACGCATCAGAAGCAGGAGAATAATATTCTCACAGAGAGAATAATCAAGAAGGTCGACTAGCGTTGCGCAAGTCACATGACTGGCAGAGTATAGCAAAAGGAAGTTCAACAAGATTGAATTCTCCTTTCTCGCAATGGAAATATTACAAGAGAGCTTGAAGAATGCCCTAAAATGTTCCATGTGCACTGAGCCTGCACAAGAACCGAAAATACTCAGGTGTTTTCATGTCTTTTGTGAGAATTGTTTGGCAGGAACCGCCAGACTCGACGATGACGGAGCTCAACTGTATTGTCCGCTTTGTACGACGAACACATCTCTTCCAAGAAGGGGAGACTTAACGTCTCTACCCACCAGCGAAGTACACGTGAATATTAGACAAGTTTTGTGTCTTACAGAAACGAGTATTGCTGCAAGGTCTGAGCTTCCGAATTGTTTCGTTTGCCAAAGAGTAAGCCCGTCAATATTCTATTGCTGTGATTGTCCTCGCTTCTTTTGCGAGAAGTGCTTCAATGCACACAAGGTATTCGAAGCGCACAAAATCTTAAAACTCGGCGAGCTACGACATCAAGATTTGACGTTAATACTTCGTCGTCCGTCATTCTGTAAGAAACAGAGCCACAAAAATGACATCTTGAATTATTTTTGTCGTACCTGCCAGACTTGCCTGTGTGAAAAATGCCTTCGCAACCATCAAACAACACATGATACCATCGACTTGGATAAAGCAGACGCAGAACAACAAGCCTCATTTGAAGAACAACTCGTGAAGCTCGAAAGAAAAGCCGAAGAAGAGGAACGAAAATTGGAGCTCATGAGGGAACAAATATCTACAATAGCAAAGAATGCAGCTGTAACAAAATCCCAGGTAATCAAAGCTTTCGAGAAATTCGTCAACTTTATTGAAGAACATAAAAGAAACTTGCTCAGAGAGATCGATGAAGAGGTCAGAATAGCAATCAGTCGCAAGGAAGAACTAGAGCATTTGTTAAGGCAGATCCGCGCAGCCAAGGATCACGTCACTAGACTGTCTAAGTACGCTACAACATCTCACGTAATGGAGTCTAAAGTTCCGATAGAGGAGCGACTAAAAGATCTTTACAAAATTCAGATAGAGCTCGATAATTTGGCTCGCGATTATGAATTCATACCAAACACCGAGCTGTATACGATACAAGAAAACGGGTTGGGGTGTATTCGTGCCAGGTCGGTAGTGGATGCAGAGAAATGTTCTCTTCGCGTAGAATCTGAAGTCCACGAGTTACGAGCTCTACATAAAGTATCTTTGTGTGTTTTCCTTCGAAACTCCTCCGGGGAACCTAATGGCCGATTCTCTAAAACCGGCGTGGATGTTGTTGTCGAACCCCAAAAGGATGTGAAAGATCTCAAAATATCAGAGAACAAAGCAGGGAAGTGCAATGTCGAGTTTAAACCAAAAGTCACTGGACATTTCACTGTGAGTGTGATGGTGAATGGACAACACGTGTTGAACAGCCCGATGGATTTAAATGTGAAACCACAGGAGCTTAAGGTTATCGGACAGTTTGTCATGACAGGAATGGATGAACCAGTAACAAAACCACGAGGTATTGCGGTTAATAAACCAAACACAAGGATCGCTATTACAGATTGGAAATTTGATTGTGTTTGGGTATTTACAGTAGAGGGTGTACTCGTCAACACAGTTTCTACCACAGGGCGTCGTCAAACACAGCTGAGACGACCTTATGGTGTAGCATTTCTAACCGACGATGACATTGTTGTATCTGACTATTATAACCACAGAATTGTAATATTTAACATAAACACAGGAGGAGTTCTCAGATGTTTTGGTAGACAAGGTCAAGCTCCTGGTGAGTTTGTGTACCCACGCGGTGTCCATGTTGATGAGTGTGGACACATCTTAGCGTGTGACAAGAGTAGAGTCCAGGTATTCACTGGACACGGGGAGTTTCTTTTCCAGATTGACCACCAAGTGTGTGGTGAGAGTTTTGATCCAATCAATGTAACGTCACATGGTGACCAGCTGTTTGTGTCTGACTATATTAACAATGTCGTACATGTGCTAGAACAGAACGTGGGGTCATCATCAGTGATCAGGCGATTCGTGATAGGAGGACCAGGCATTGCTGATGGTGAGCTGGAATACCCTCGTGGTCTGGCAGTGGACGCTGATGGTTACCTTGTGGTGTGTGACTCGGATTATCACCGTCTAGAAAAGTTCACACTTGATGGTCGTTTGGTAGGGAAATCATCTGGTGCCTTTGGGGAACCCTGGTGCCTGTCAGTACTAGCAGATGGTCGTATTCTTGTTACATGTTATGGAAGCAATCAAGTGCACACTTTTGCATGAGAACACATTCTTGTGTGTAATTCCAGCTGAGAAACATTAGTCATAATGCTATCAAAGTATATACACATGAGGCCAGTTAACTCAAATTTTGGTTCTGAAAGTATTGAAAAGTTAGAGTTGAAGCTTTGAGTGTGCTGCAAGTGCTGGAGCTTTTTGCCACAAACAAAATGCGAAAAGCAGGGCATCTGATAAAGTTGCTCTGAGTGGATCTCACATGGAACAACCTGTAGCCCTCTAGACCCAAGTGACACTCACTCTGGACCCGGGGGGGGGGGGGACTCCCATATTTTATGGTCGGGGATGATCGATGATCGTCGTATCATCCCCGGGGTTAAAATCACGATGGTTTGGTCTCTTTTAGGGGTGATCTTGATCTTCAATAAATTTGAGGGAGATTGGTATCGTTTAGGGCCGAAACTGTGTCCAAATTGCTTTTTTATGATGGTCCTTCTAAAAAAGGTAGAAACAAACACGGAAATTTCTTGATGGGTATATTTCATATGTTACCTGTGTTCTTCGCGCCTACTTGGCACATAAGACCTCATCTTTTGGGGCATCTTTTAGGGTAATAAATTGTTTGAGCCACGCCATGGCCCTCCATGTTTGGCATCTTTTAGGGGTGAAACTGGAAAATTCCGACGATCATCCAAGACAAAAAAAATATTGGAGTCCCCCCCCTGGGCTCTGGTCTGAAAGGGGTTTCCCTTATTCTGGACAAGGCGTAAGGGACTACCGATAGGCGAAGGCCTGTCAGGAAAGTACGTAATGCCAGCTATCTGGATCAAGTTTAAGGTTACTAAGAATCTTAATACAAAACATGCCAACCTATATATCGTTGGGAAGCCTATAGAATTGACTAGCGGGCCATGCAGAAAGAAATACCTTACGAATAAATTTATTTTTTAAGGGATAATTAAATATTTTGGTGTGCCATTTCAAAGAGCTAACGCCGTCGAACAGAAAATAACTTTATTTCTTTTTCAAATAAACTTCATGTCTTGTTTTCTTGTCTTGTCTTGTCGAACTGCTGGACCGTGGATCACAAGTAAAACATTGTTTTAATCCTTAAGGGTGCTTCTCAAAATCCGTGTCTACATTTTTTAATTTTGTTTAATTCAAAAGTTATGAAACTTTTAATTTTTAGAGTGAAAATGAAACTTTTAATTACTTGCCGGGTAACTTGCAAGCTGTTTGGCAAAGTCAATAGAAAGCCAAGTGCGTCTGCGGTTGGGCAGGTGTCCAACGGAAAGAATAACCCAATCAGAGAGCAGCGGCATCTTATGACGCTTTCAATAGCGCTGCGCACAGATTCCAAAATTAGATCATGAGACAAACAATCCCTCTGAAATTTGCGCAGATCATAACTTAGAATGTTCATTTGCGCTATATAAATATTAAATTCCATTCAGAAGAATCTCGCTTGAAATACGAGCCAGGGTAGGAGTATACATACAAGCAATAGTTATTGGAACTTCCAAGTTTACCAATTCCTTCTGTATCGTTCTTTAGAGAGAAAACCGAGAAAATGGAAGAAGTGTGACGACCCGAAAGGTGTCATCATATAGTGAGATTCAAAGATGTTTTACATGGATAGGCCTTTGCATTCGTCTGTCAAAATATTTCTCTTCAACAGAACATGTTAAGATAACCAAACTTGGGATATGTTCTCATACACAAGCGGCAAAAAAATCACAGGGAAATAATTGAAATAATCAGTATCAGCAATCTTCTATTATTTTTTGTGGACAAACCAAACTTATGCAAAATGTCTAGGTCACCAGGGGAGTGCAGCGAAGTCGTCACGCTGCGCGACGTCATGGAGTCGTCGACAATGACACGAGGCTTAAAACCTTATACGAGGTATAAACCTGACCGGAGGCTCCGGTTTCAGGCAGTGCCTCAATCGATATGTTATACCACAGAGTTCCCACGTGTACACGGATGTACACGGACAGACGGACGGACACATAGGTTTTATACAAGAAAAATAAAGAAAAAATCATATCTCCAGAACGAAAGCTTCTATAGAAGCCAAACGTGGAAAAACTTTCAAAGGCCATAAGCGGAACTCTACACCAAAGTCACGTGCCCTTACGTCATCAGTGACGTCATCAAAATGAACCATGATGCCCGTGACGTTAAAAAATGCACTCTATGGGTTACGGGATACGTTATTCTCTTATGTATGGTGCTCTGCTCGCGCGGCGGTTCGCTATTATTATTCTCGCAGACAGAAACGATCGACAAGCGGAAGAATGACTGGCAGAGTATAGCAAAACCAAGAGTAACGACGTTAATCTCTCGCTTCTCGCGATGGAAATATTACATAAGAGCTTAAAGAAAGCTCTAAAATGTTCCATTTGCTCTGAGCCTGCACAAGAACCGAAAATACTGAAGTGTTTTCACGTCTTTTGTGAGAATTGCTTGATAAAAAACGACAGAATGGAGCTTTGCGGAGCTCGACTCTACGATACCAAGATTTGGTGCTAATACTTCGTCGTCCGTCATTTTATACAAAACAGAGCCACACAAACGAGATCTTGAAGTATTTTTGTAATACCTGCCAGACATGCCTTTGTGAAAAATGCCTTCGGAACCATTGAAGGAGACATGATACCTCTGACTAGGATATAGCAGCCGCAGAACAACAACCTCGTTTGAAAAACAACATGTGAGGCTCGAAAGAAAAGCCGCAGAAGAGGAACGAAAATTGGAGCTGATAAATGAACAAATATCTACAATAAAAAGAAACACAGTTAAAACAAAATCCGAGGTAATCAAAGCTTTTCATGAATTTGTCAATTTTATTGAAGAACATAAGATAAACTTGCTCAGACAGATCGACGAAGAGGTCAGAAAAGCACATGGTTGGAAACGAGTTGCATTTCCTATTTCCTTCTTTTTCTCCTGCCAAAGTTTTACTAAAATTTTCAGAATTAGGACTGTGCGGAAGACAATTCTAAACAAATATTATTATAAAATATAGGCAAGGCAGGAGCAAAATCTGGGAAACATGGAGAAAGTAAAAAGCTCATTTTTGGTAAAGAACGTACCACTAGCGGCATAACGACATAAGGACGTTATGTTGCAACGAAAAAAGTATGGGAAAATAACTGAAATAACCAATATTTTCCATGGATCATCATCACATTACTTTACCAGAGAAATCTTATGTTGTTTTTTGTGAACGTTAAAGCACTAAATTTAGCCCGCGTGATATTTGTCACAAGTGTGCAACGGGCATAAGGAATAATGAGAAAATATAAATAGGCCCAATTTGTTTTCAACATGGAAGCCTCCTTGAGCTTTTTTTTACTGCTGTAAAAAGTGCGTATCCTGGGAAACATTCCAAAAAATATTATGATCCTGGGAAATAAAGAAATAAGGACCTTTCTTGCTGGCACTTTAATATAACACCTATGGTTTGCGGGGGTGGGGCGTAGGCTGCTTCTCACTATACGCCACATGCATGATGCATTCTCAACATTTTGCAGTGTGAAAATCAGTGTGACAAACACATGATATCTTAAGCTCATTTCATGCTTTTTTATCCTTACTTTCATGTTAGTAAAATAAGAACAGTGCAAAATTTACCATATATCAGGCTTTTACCACAAGAGCAAACTTCCCAAGTTTGAGTGTTTTCAGAATGTTTTTACAGAGAAACATACAGTCGAAAAAGTGTGCGAGTGCTGTTAATATGATGGACAAATTTCAGAAAAAACATTTCTAAATCAAGGGTCAAATATTGCTAAATCGGTGACGTAATCTCCAGTTATGCATTGTCAATGTTTAAAGACAACTGAAATTTGCCATTGGACTTTGTTTTGCATTGCCGTAGTCACATTATGTTATGTGTTACAATACTAAGGATTATGTAAATGTGCCCACTGATATTGCGATTTTCTAATAAACTCAGGGACTGGGATGAAGTGCTCCTATGCAGATCACTTTAGCCCCATAGTCTCACTTGGAGTGAAACATAGCTCCTTCTTTCCTTGGTTACCATGGATACATGAGACTTGTCATGTGGGGGATTATCATCCCCTTGAGGAAAATTCATTCCTGTTTATTGTGGTATCACACTTCTGATAGAGGTTTAAATGGATTATCATCCTTTGCCTCCTATTGTTGCCATGGCAACTGGGCTTGTGTCCTGAATGTTTATTTTCTTCATTTTCAAGAAGTGGTATAACAGAGCTCTTCATCCCCTCCCTATTTTCCCACAATACTGGTGTGTTATTGTGTGCTTCGTGGGTTGGGAACATTGAATAAACGAAACAAAAAGTTGTTCCCGGCGGCTCTTTTCCTGGCGACGTTTTGAAATTAACACTTTTTCACGTGCTTTCTAATTATGATAATACAGCAATAATGCACAATCTGTGTGTTATTGTCAGTGTTGATATGTAAATAAAGAAATTTGTTGTTGTTGTTGTTGTACAATCATGACTGAGTTCGGTTACTAGGAAGCGGAAATAAAAGGACCCAAAAGACACGCTTGTCACTTAGTTAAAAGTTCCTTTTTTGAGAACAATGTAATAAACACGCCACGTCCGTAGGCTTTACTTTGTGTTTTAATCTCATATCTTTACCGCTGGGATTTTTAGGAATACTTAATATAACCTCCACATAATAATAAAATAATAATAATGATAGATTTATATAGCGCCATATACATTAACTGCTCTATGGCGCTTTACAATGCTACAATTAAAAACAATTCTATAAATAATCAGTATGATAATCTATAATAATATTAATCTATAAAAATACTTGTTTAAAAAGTTGAAAAAGAGTTTTTAGGCGCGTTTAAAAATGAACTTTCGTAACCTCTTGTGTGGAGACACATTTTTAGAAATGCCCTCGGGAGTTCTCCCGTCACGGTCAGGTATTCCCACCACGGCAGCGTCAGACACGGTAGGGTGGGTTTGAAGGAGATCCTCCAGCTCTGCTGGCGTTACCTGGAAAAGGAAAGATAAATTTCAGGATGGATCTAGACACAGGATCGGTTATTCCATTTAAACAGTATTGCTGGCTTGCACGTGACGTCATTGGCAGCCATGCTGGTGTACAGGAACAAAAGAAAGTTCATTTGTTGCTCTTTGTTCTGTACACCAACATGGCCGCCGCGCTTTTGTGATTTTATTCCCACAGAAATGAGTGCAAACCAAGAATAGGCTTGTGTTCTGAAGCTTTATTTCATGTTGTGACGTCACTGGCGACCGCACGAAAGCGACTAGATGAACCCTACCCCAGTCATTCACCGCCGGCGCCATGTTGTGACGTCCGAAGGCTTCACAGGAACACTCGGGAAAACGTTCAAAAATCACAAAAAACGTGACGTCCCACTTCGAACCCTTTCTGGACGCTTTTGTCTTAGGTATGGTGCTCAGCTCTGCGGCCTGTAGCCGCTAAGGAGCTCCGCTATTAAGTCGTTTAATTAAGTCCATCAACAATGAATAATATAGATAACCTTGAAAAGTGTGTAGTAATGGCACTTCAACACTTATTTCAGGAAGACCATAGCATTCAGTTGTTAGACCAGAAAGCAATCCATGATTATTCTAGTCTCCCGCGCGGCCCATCCAATATTGTGTCTGTCAAACAACACAAGCCGGAGAATATTATTATTCTCGCTGACAGAATAATCGAGAAGCTCATCACTAGCATTGCGCAAGTCAAATAACTGGCAGAGTATAGCAAAACCAAGTGTAACAACGTTAATCTCTCGCTTCTCGCCATGGATATATTACAGGAGAGTTTGAAGAACGCTCTAAAATGTTCCATGTGCTCTGAGACTGCACAAGAACCGAAAATGCTCAACTGTTTTCACGTTTTTTGTGAGAATTGTTTGCCAACAACCGCCAGAATCGAGCTTGGCGGAGCTCGACTCTATTGTCCGCTTTGTAAGATGAGTACTTCGTTGCCAATAAGAGGAGATTTAGCGTCTCTACCCACAAGTGACGTACTTGTTAAGATGAGACAAGTTTTGTGTCTCATAGAAACGAGTGCTGCAAGTTCTGGGCTACCAAATTGTTCCGTTTGCAAAAGAGAATGCCCGTCAACATTCTATTGCTGTGATTGCCCTCGCTTCTTCTGCCAGCAATGCTTCAATGCACACAAGGTATGTGTCGAAGCCCACAAAATCGTAAATCTCAGCGAACTACGACACCAAGATTTGACGCTGATACTTCGTCGTCCGTCATTCTGTGCGAAACAGAGCCACACAAACGAGATCTTGAAGTATTTTTGTGGAACCTGCCAGACTTGCCTGTGTGAAAAATGCCTTCGAAACCATAAAACGACACATGATACCTCCGACTTGGATATAGCAGCCGCAGAACAACAAGCCTTGTTTGAAGAACAACTCGTGAAGCTCGAAAGAAAAGCCGCAGAAGAGGAACGGAAATTGGAACTCATGAGGGAACAAATATCTACAGTGAAAAGAGAAACAGATAAAACAAAATCCCAGGTAATCAAAGCTTTGAGGAGTTTGTCAATGTTATTGAAGAACATGAGAGAAATTTACTCAGCCAGATCGATGAAGAGGTAAAAAAAGCGATCAGTCGGAAGGAAGAACTAGAGCATTTGTTTAAGCAGATCAGCGCAGCTAAGGATCACGTGACTAGACTGTCTAAGAACGCTACAACATCTCACGTGATGGAGTCTAAAGATCGGATAGAGGAGAGACTAGAAGATCTGAACAGAATTCAGATAGAGCTCGATGACTTAGCTCGCCATGTTGAATTTATACCAAACAGCGAGATGTATGAGATACAAGAAAACGGGCTCGGGTGTATTCGTGTCAGGTCGGAAATGGATGCGCAGAAATGTTTCCTTCACGTACAATCTGAAGTCCAGGATTTACAAGCTCTACATAAAGTTTCTTTGTGTATTTTCCTTCGAAATTCCTCTCTGGAACCTTATAGGCGATTTTCTAAAAGCGGCGTGAATGTTGTTGCCGAACCCGAAAAGGATGTAAAAGATCTAAACATATCAGAGAACACAGCAGGGAAGTGTAATGTCGAGTTTAAACCAAAAGTCCCTGGACATTTCACTGTGAGTGTGATGGTGAATGGTCAGCACGTGTCGAACAGCCCGGTGGGTTTTGATGTGAAACTACATGAACTGAAGGTTATCGGACAGTTTGTCATGACAGGATTGGCTAGACGGCTAAAAGAGCCATGTGGTATTTCGGTTAATAAACAAAACACAAAGATCGCTATTACAGATAATTGGTCCAAATGTGTTTGTGTATTTACTTTAGACGGCGTTCTGCTCAAGACAATTCGCATCACAGGGCGTGATCAAACACAACTTGATGGCCCCCATGGTGTAACATTTCTTTACAATAATGATATCGTAGTATCTGACAAGTTTAACCACAGAATTGTAATATTTAACACAAGCACTGGAGGAGTTCTCAGATGTTTTGGTAGACAAGGTCACGCTCCTGGCGAGTTTGTGTATCCACGTGGTGTCCATGTTGATGAGCGTGGACACATCTTAGTGTGTGATGACAGTAGAGTCCAGGTGTTCACAGAACTAGGTGGGTATCTTTCCAGATAGACCATCAAGTGTGTGGTGGGGGTTTTCGTCCACAGAATGTAACCTCACATGGTGACCAGCTGTTTGTGTCTGACCTGGGTAACCATGTCGTGCATGTGTTACAACAGAACGTGAGCTCATCATCAGTGACCTGGCGATCCGTAATAGGAGGATCAGGTAGTGCTGATGGTGAGCTCAGATACCCTCGTGATCTTGCAGTAGGCGGTAATGGCGGTTACCTCGTGGTGTGTGACAGGAATAATAAAGGCTTAAAAACGTTCACACTTGATGGTCGTTTGGTGGCGACATCATCTCGTGACTTTGGTAACCCCCGGTACCTGTCCGTGCTAGGAGATGATCGTATTCTTGTTACATTTTTTGGTAGCGAACACGTGCACATTGTTGCATGAGAATACAAACTTGGGTGTAATCCATCTGGGTAACGTAAGTCACGTGATTCACTATATTATCACACTGCTATTGAATCCCGTAGGCTCTGGCGCCAGGCAATCATAGGTCAATTCTGATTGGCCGATAATTGCCGCTTGCCATTTTGAAATTCGCCTAACCGACGATTTCGCAAAACTTTGATAAGTTACAACACTTGTTTGGCAATTTAAATAATTGGACTCTCTGAGACTTGCATTCATGGGGTGTTGGTCTTTTTATAGCAAGTGTTGGTCATTTTTATAGCAAATACACTATCATATAAGTTATCATATAAGGGATGATCTAAACTCTGCCTCTGATGAAGAGGAATCTTTTTTGCTACCCCATAATAAGGGTAGCAAATCACTAGTCTGTGGGGTCATTTATCGTCATCCCAATAGTTCACTGCAGCCATTTATGGATAGGCTTTTTACAACACTGGACAAAATTCTAAATTATGTACATTTATGGGTAGCCTTAATCTTAACCTTCAAAAATCTGATGCACATCATCCCACAGGAGAATGTCTTAAAGGGGCACTCGCACGCTTGATTTTTGTACAACCTGTCAAAAAATAAGTCTAATTCTAATCGCCAAAAATACATTTAAGTTTACCGGGAATAACCAAAATAACATTCCAGGTTTGTTAACTGACCTTTTAACTGTTAAATGAATACAAATCTAAAGTACTTTTATCTATTATTAAGAGGATGGAATTGGATTGCGATTTGAATTATTTGCTTGTCAGGCAAGCGTGCGAGTTCCCTTTAATCAGCTATCCACATGCCTTTATCCATACATTTTACAGCCCACTAGAATTACCAGCTACCTTGATTGGTCATGCATACTAATTCATTAGAATTTACAATATACAGCGGTAAAATTGTGTATCCTATTTAGTAACTCAGCAAACCCCAACCAATGAAATAGCCCAGTTTTTTCAAAAGAGAATTGAAGATATTGAGGTACAAAATTAATTGGAGATCAAAATTATTTGATAATCGAGAAAATCAAGTCGGAGACAACTTAACAAATTTCCAGAGGTTTTGAGTGTTGTGGACTCTTATTTACCACGCTTTACCACGCCATCATCGTGGTCAAAATGTTGTAGACTCACGAGCCGCAGGCGAGTGACTCCACAACAAATTTTGACCACGATGATGGCGTAAAAAGCGGTAAATAAGAGTCCACAACACTCAAAACCTCTGGAAATTTATTTTTTACCATAACAAAATCCCAAATGTTATGATTATGATCATTTTCCGTTGCAAATAGCGCGCGCATTCGAACAATTTCCCTTTGTTTTTGAGCGGCGCGCGCAAGCTGATGCGAGCAGCGTGGTATGGACTCTTATTTCCCATGGCAAATCAGCCAATCATTTTGCGAGAAAGCTAGCTGTTATGGTAAAAAAGTTAATTTCAAATCCACAGAAAAGTATATTTCAGAATTGTGGTTGTTCAAAGTTAAGCGGTCAGGTGCAAGAAAAACTGCAGGCAGCCTCCTCTTAAATTAGAATAATAAGGGGGCTCAATTCATGTAAATGTCCCTCTTGTTTGTGACTTTCTAATAAACTCATGGAAGGATGCAGTGTTCTCTGTCACTGGGGTCGAAAAAGCTCCTTCGTCTCCATGGTTGCCATGGTGACATGGACTTCTCGTGTGGGGGATTATTATGGATGAGAATTCATTCCTCTTTGTGGTTGAGGGGATTATCAGCCCTTAGTATATCCATGGTCTTGGACCAGCTTAGAGGTTTCAATGGGATTATCATCCATTGGCTCTCTTGTTGCCATGGCAACTAGGCCAAAGTTCTTCAACTACTGCTCTTCCATAATTGATGCCAGGAACTTCGTTTAATTTTACTTAATGAACGTCAACGCAAGCTTCATATTTTAAGCAATTTAGCAAGGTATCATTTCGAATACAACGAAGACGCCTGATAAACATTCTTGAAAGCGATTTTTTTCTCACGCTCTAACCTTAACATTGATCATATTAGCGACATGGATACTGTTCGCATAAAGCCCGGTTTACACTTTTGCTGCACTCTTTGTTGCACGAGTTGCAAAACTCTTGTGTAAACCAGATGCAAAGCCGGTGCGAATTCTGTGCTCTCTTTTCTTCAAATTGCATCAAGTTGAAAAAAAGATTCAAAAATCGCGGCAGATCGAGTTGCACGTACGTGCGAGAAAAATCGCCGCGACTCGCGCGACAGAAATTGCAGCAAAAATTGCTAGTTTAATCGGGCCTTAAGAACGCAGTTGAAGGCATCTAGGGAAATTCCAAGGTTCACTCCCTTCAGGGCTAGGAAAAATATCGTCCGCAACTCGTAAAAGATCCATCCGTATTACATGAAAAAATAGATCTCATAAGATATGCAAATATACTGAGGTATTTTCTCTGATGCTAGTGCAAAAAGAGATCTTTGTTGTTTTGGAAAGTATTTCGGTTCTCAGCGCTCTTTTGCAGGGTTGACCTTTCTGACCAGCTCACGCAGTGTGACCGTATAGTCGAGCTTGATTTATACTAGGAAGCGAAAATAAAAGACACGCTTGTCTCTGAGTCAAAAGTTCCCTTTATCCGTTGAGAATAATACATGCGTCACGTCCGTGGACTATAATTTGTGTTTCAACTTCATCTCCTCTATGGCTTTCTCCTTAAGCTGCCTTCTCATAATTTTACCACTCGGGTTTTTAGGAATACTCTTAATAAACTGCACACCACCTCGTAACCTCTTGTGTGGAGACACATTACGAGACACAAACTGAGCGATTTCATCGCTTGTAACTCCATGTGAACCGGACTTAAGGACTACGAATGCCCTCGGGAATTCCCCCGCCACGGTATCAGGTATTCCTACCACGGCAGCGTCCGACACGCTAGGGTGGGTTTGAAGAAGATCCTCCAGTTCTGCTGGCGCTACCTGAAAAAAAAAAGTTGAACTACCAGTTTATCAATTCAATTTGTATCGTTTTTAAATAGAAAACTGATAAAATGGGAGAAACGTATATTTGCTTGTCTGCGTTTCTTATTAGTTTGATGTCATCTGTGCGCATCGCTATTTGGCACTGCCATATTTGGAAGTTTGTTTAGCGATCAAAAAAACATCACATCTGCATCGCAGTGAAATTTGATTATGTGATTTTTTTAAAAAACGCCTGCGTCCTCGCGAAGTCGCCGTATGATCTCCAGCGTTTAGATAGAGCGATATGGCATAGACCTAATTGGCTAACGGTGTTTACATCTTGTTGCCACCAAATTCAGATCATGTGATGATTCCTTTGGGTGTCAATGCTTTCTTGTCACTCGACCGTGTGCACGAGTGTATGTGCAGAACTAACATAAGGATCCACCAAAAGGAATTATCACATTAGTCCGGCGGATTAGCGTAAAAATTGCGCACTTTTGGCTAAAGACTCCAGACTTTGCATGTCAATAGTTTTCAGTATTTTGTTCCAGATAAGATATGGAGGCACGCTAATTTTTATTCGTAGCGAAAGCTAGAACAATTTTAATGTGAACCATTGTTTTGCCATTGGCAGCCATCTTTGAATGCTTTGTTATTCATGATCACTGCGGCACTTAGTGAAATCTTCCATCGTCCGTGTTTATAGAGTATAGCACAGTACTAGGAAGAAATATCATGCCAAGCTTCGTTTTACACATTTGACACATGAGGTACCAATTATTTCGATCTTTTTTAGAATTTGTTGGTCATTCTTGAAACATTTCATCAAACCTCAATCAGACTAATTGTTTTACAATAGAAATTATAAACATTCACAATAAACTGATCGTGACATTTAATAGATCACCAAAAACTCTAAGGAGACGCTCAGCCGAAGTAAGTCAGCTCAATCCATAGTTCAGAATTAGCAAATGTTGAGCTGCTATGGCTGTGCAGTCTAGAGAACAACTTGAATGTTCACATAGCTAAGTTCTAAACCTCATTTGAATAACAAAGCATTCGAAATGGCTGCTATTGAGCTAAACAATAGTTCACTCTAAGGCCTGTTATTGGACCAAAACTCGCCTATTCCCGCCTATTCTCGCCTATTCTCGCCTGTTCTTGCCTATTACCGCCAAGCATTTTAGACCAAAATTTTCTGTTCCCGCCTGTTCTCGCCTATTCCCGCACATTCCAGCCTCTTCTCGCTTATTACTGTATCCCATTTTTGGCAATTCCTGCCTCCTCCCACCATACTGTCTCAAATTTTTATTTGCCTGCTCTTCTGTAAGTAGCATTTCACAGTCTACATTCACTAAGCTTGTAAGCTTTTAACTGCATTCAACTTTACCACTTTTCTTCTGCCTTCTGATAATCAAATCTCTAGTTACTTTAAGCTGTCAATCAAGATTCTATGCATAGACTGTAATCAACAAGCTTGATTATTGCAGTTAAATTATAAGTCAAGCTAAGGTGAAAAATTGGTATTTCCAGAAATTGTAGCCATTCCTATTTTTATCATTGCAGTCATGTTAAAACTTTCATTTAAAAAATGGTGCAGAATGGCTGGAGGCTTATTTATAATAATACATTTATATAACCAATTCTTTGTGAAGCTTACAGTAGTATCAAGGAGTGGTTCCAGAAAGTATTATACAAATTTAGCGCCTTCTCATTGGCAGCAGGATTATTTCCTGAACAAAATCGTATTATTCAAGGGGAGACGATTGGCACGATCTCATTCCGGAACTAATCCTGCTGCCAATGAGAAGGCGCTGAATTCACCATCCAATGATAGGAGGCCCCGAACTGAGAATCCTAGTGAGTGTCCCCAGGGTGATGTTTCAGCAAGAGACAGAGACTAGAATCACTGAGGCAAAACAAACTACAGTGAAATAAAAACATGGAAACTTCACCCTGGGACCAGGGTAGGAGTACACGTTTTTACTGTCAATTTTACTGAGTTTTTCTTACTCAGCACTGGCAATCAAGCTTCAAAGTCATAAAAAAGGATCCAAAAGTTACATTAGGTCAGATCTTTTAATGCCAAAAACCAATAAAATTATTTGATTTCAATGTTCTATGTATTATTTTTAGAAACTTCATCATATTAATAATTTCATTTTAGCTGAAACCAATGAAGCGAAAGTAAATAAATGTCAATAGGTCTCAAATTGATTGAACGTTTCATCACCAGATTTGTTTCAACAACTTCGAATTTCTGTGTTCACTAACCTTTTAGTGTGATTGGGTATATCCCAGTTTCCGCCCCTCCCCCATTTTGCTCTTTCAATACTGTTTGGACCATAATCCTTCACCTGACACAGCAATGAATTTCCAAATGAATTTCTTAATGCCTTTTAGGCTGAATCCATCCATAAAATCTCTTTCCAGAAACGTAATTGGCGGCCATTTTATTTGTTTGACTTGACCTCGTTACCAGGGAGTAAGGGTTTATCCACAGGCCGCCCAAAACACTGGGTCGTGGGTCGCCGGGTCGTGTGGGTAATTTTCAAGATGGCGCTGTGGCGAAGGTGAAATATTATTATGATGGAATCAATTTATGTGAGCAAAAGCAAAACTCACTGCTTTTGGTTATCTTACGGTAAAGAAAGGTAAGGACGTTTTTTGTGATTCACTTTATGGTTTTATTTAGAGCTTACCAAACTGAATAATACATTGATAATCACAATTTTAGAGACTTTTTGAGCAAGCACATGATTTACAACAACAAAAACCCACCAAGTAGAAACCAATGAACTTGCCTCCCGCTTGATTTACTTACTTACTCGGGGAGGAGTTTCCGAATAACTGGGATATTTTCCCAATGAATTTGTATTGCACAATTTTATTGCACAACCTTTTAGAATATTAAAAAATATCTTCCTCATACAATTATTTTTCCTCCCATCATAACTTTTCTCATGGTATACACATGTCTAACTTTGTAGATATAAACTGTAGCTATAATTAAAGGGAAATGGTATCTTGGTACATTGTGATGTAATTTTTTTTCTCTCACTCTACTTTTGTCTTACAGTTAATAGATTCCATTCATTATTCCATTATTTATTACATTGCTCAATCCAAAAATACATTTTTAAATTCAATGTTAAAAATGCTAATTTTTTAAGAAATTTGATTTCCAAATATGATTTTTTTTACCAAGAGTAATTATTTAAATGAATAATGTTCATATTGTTGAACATTGCGTTTTTGGATTGAGTGATAAAATCCGTAATGCTGTTATGAATTCAAATAATAATTTGGAGGGATGTATTTGGGTTCTGAAGTGCCTTATACATTTTTCTACTTTCACTTATTCTTGCCTTGTGCCTATTCTCACCTGTTCTTGCCTATTACCGCCAAGCATTTTAGGCCAGAATTTTCTGTTCTCGCCTAATCCTGCCGACCAATTTTTGCCAAAATTCTCTATTCTCGCCTATTCTCGCCTATACTCGCCTATTCTTGCAGGTCAATTTTTGCCCAAATTCTCTATTCTCGCCTATTCTCGCCTGTTCCCGCTGCGGGAATAGGCGAGTTTTGATCCAATAACAGGCCTACTCTAAAACCTCTCTAGCTTTCGCTACGAAAGAATTCTAGCGTGCCTCCATATCTACGATTTAAAAATATATTGAAAACTATCACCTGGCAAAAAATTGGGGCTTTAGCCTAAAATGCGCAATTTCCTCGAAAATGTGCTCTAATCCGCCGGACTACATGATTTGAATTGGGTGGCAACAATATGTAAACACCGTTAGCCGATTTCGTCTATTGCCGTGAGATCGCCGTAGAAATCCAACCTTAAAGTAAGCGGGGTATAAAGACTAGAATCGGCCATTTACCTGGAAGCCCTTATACTTGATGAGTTCCTTGACACGCCCTACTATATAGAAGTGCTGGTGGTCGTCATAGTAACCGATATCTCCCGTATGTAACCACCCGTCCTTGTCGATAGTGATCGCCGTCTCCTTGGGCTTGTTGAGGTAGCCTGAATATGCAATCGTCATGGTCAGCGGTTTAAACTGTTACTGTAACAGTAGAGTTCGTGTCGCGGAGGAACAGACGAGACAGAGAAACAGGCAGGCGTACAGACAAACAAACACACAGAAATAGGGGCGCATAGAGACAGAAACAGACAGGCATACAGACAGATGGACAGAGAGAAATAGGGAGGCATACAAACAAACAAACAAACACAAACAAACAAACAAACAAACAAACAGAACACAGACACAGACAGGCATACAGACAGATGGACAGAGAGAAATAGGGAGGCATACAAACAAACAAACAAACAAACAAACAAACCAACACAAACAAACAAACAAACACAAACAAACAAACAAACACAAACGAACGAACGAAAGAACGAACGAACGAACGAACGATCGAACGAACGAACGAACGAACGAACGAACGAACGAACGAACGAACGAACAAACGAACAGACAATAAAACTCCAACATAGTTTACCTTTCATGACGATAGGCCCTCTGACGCATATTTCTCCCTCTTTATTCGCCGGTAGAATTTTCCCACTCTTCAGGTCTATAACCTAAAATACGTAAATGGATTAAGTTAGTGGCCAGAAATCTGCAGGAAGGGCGGCGGTCATAAAAGCTAACAGTAACGTAGCTAATGGTATGACTAGTGTTACGGGAAAACTAGGTAGTCTGCGTCGGCGGGGACGTCAACCAAGAACAACCAAAGGTTGAGATTTATGCTAAACGCCGTGGAAAAATGGTGTTTTGCTGACGTTTCGATAGATAGATATTTAGATAGATAGACGTTTAACATCAATCGGCGATTAACATAAATCTCAACCTTTGGTTGTTGTTGTTCACAGTCACGTAGCTACTGCTGTGGCGCCGGGTAATGAGTTCCGAGCCCTGATGGACTTAGAAAGGAATGACATGACGAAGGCGTTGACACTGGTCGGAAGTTGGATATACTTTATACCACTTCTTCTTGTGTGCCTCGAATTTTCACTGACAGATTGCGACAGTGACAAGTACCTTAGCCTCAAGGTTTGGTAGAACTTCTCCGACACACGCCGGTTTGTCCAGGTTCTCTGGACAGACCATGCAAGCACCAGACACTTCCGTCAGACCATAACCTGGAAAAATACAGAAAATGGCACCAGTCTCAATTTGCGGAACAGAAAAAGGATCAAAAAGCAATGTAAATGTCGGAGGACGGCTCCCCCATGCTCGCTCGTAAGCTGAATTAAACTACGTCCCAACGGCACCATTGTCAGCCCAGCAGCCAGAAGCACAGATATTTATTATTCAGCAAGCCACTATCTCGGTTCTGATTGGCAAATAGTACGCAGCGAAACCCTTGTTGGCGCGCAGTTCGTGACGTCACACTCCAGATATCAGGATTCAGATGCACTCTAATGTCGTCATAACGCAAGCGAATAGGTTTGGTCACCATCTTGGTGAAAGCCGATTTTGCCAATATTCTCGTTGAATCTGTTATGATTTTTACCAAGAGATCATTGCTCAGGATATCTAAACATCAACTATGGCTATTTGAATTGAATACGAAAAGGAAAATACCAATGGACGTAACTTGAAGTTGAAAACTGTTTCGCCGTGCAATGCCTCATCGTTGACTTCGTTTAGCTAGGTAAGAATTGCTGGTTGCTCAATAATAAAACAATTATTGAATTCGGTTTTCGCATGATATTGAGATTTGTTAACGCCTCGAGTTAGTGTTTTCCGCCTCAGCTTCGCTTCGGCAGATAACACAAACCTCGGCGTTGACAAATCTCACTATCATGCTCAACCTCATCCAATAAGTGTTAATTATCAAGGTGGTCACGGCTAGAGGGAATTGCTAC